>CM056196.1:127746917-128946917 GCA_029692085.1 Gymnothorax javanicus | reverse complement strand
GGTTTGAACTGACGTCAATGGAAAACCAGAAGTTTCGGTATTATGATTCTGCCTCTTGATAAAAATAAATTAAAAAAAAAACTTAAATGGATTGATAATAATCAAATGGACTCCTTTATGGAAAGAAATATCCTGTCTTATTAAAGCAGATTTTATCGCATTCAATGGGGACAGACATCTCTATTCATGCTAATTAAATCATTGATAAAATAGCCTAAGGCCTCAAAGTTAAAGTTAGAGAACAGTTTGGGAAAACCGGTCTCTAAATGGTGAATTGGTTTTCCATACCATCTTTAATGTTATCCATTTGAGTATGCGAGGAGAGGACTGTAGTCATGACTGTAGATACATGATGGTGGAACTGAGAAATAAGTATTGGGCTTCTAAAATGAGATGTAAATTAAAAGGGGACCTATTATGCTGATCCTTCTTTCAGTACATATTAGTAATGTTATAATGTTAGTTGTCCAAACTCAACCTCTGAAAAGTTTCTAAACATAAGATACAGGGGTTTTGCCATGATCCAAGAACGTGATTTCGTGAATGTGATTTCCTCTCTGAACAGCTCCTCCCGAGATCTTCGCGAGATCTGGGCAAAACCTGACGTCAGGTTGTGCCGTCCAATTAGTACAGACCAAGCCAGAGCCAATCACGGCGCTGGACCTGCCCACACCGGAAACTATTCTAGCAGGCACTAACCACGGAAGTTCATACTATGCCTTAGTAGCGTCGACACTTTTGGAAATACAAAAGAACTGCAGATCATTTGAGGTGCAGTTTTGTCAGTATCTCTCCCAAAGCTGCTTGTCCGTTTACTTTTGGACGCAAAGAAAAACACTTATTTCTCTTCCAAAAGAGGATGCCACCAGAAATCAGTGGGTAGCTTTTTTTGTTTGCTGGCAGCAAACAGCCACGGCCAAAGGGAACGTTAGCTGTTTGTGCTCAGCATTTCGCCAAAGACAGCTTTGTCAATAAAGGATAATTCAACACAGGATAAGCCTTTCAGCTGCTTCTCAAACCTGAAGCAGCTGCATCGATCAAGCGCTCGGAGCCACAAGCTGTAAGTAACGATATAACAGCAAATAATGCAAGTGAAGCTAACGTGTTACGGGTGGCTAGCAGGACCGCTAGCGATAGTTAGCACTAACAACTGGCCTCAAACGCAGGCTTTGTAAAATATCTGAAGATAAAGCCTGTATCGGTCGCGACTGTCCGTGACTCACAGACACAGAAGCTGTAAGTTGCTTTTACTGCATAAGCCAACCTGACGTGATAGCCAGTTGATTGTGGCTGTAGCACAGCGGCTAACGTAGCCGAGTTACTGTTGCTAATGTTTGTGTCCTAAATATGCAAGAGTAATATCAGGGGAAATTCTACAGAAGGTGTGTGAACATAAACCTCATTTGAAGTTAACTTTTAACACTTGTTTATAATTTGGATGTTTGGTACAACTGTCCATGGTAACGGAACTTGCTGTCTGTAAAACCTGTATTGCAAGTGTTTGTCTCTGTGGTTATGACCGCTCGGTTACCAGCTACTGCATGTTAGTTTGCATGCCATGCTAATTAAAAATGCTTCTGGTTAACTTACATGCAGTAATTCTGATCGGTGTGCTTGTGTTACTTCGGTAAGCATCAATGTGGCAGTTTCATCATAACGTTGCCTGATTGTAGCCACTACAGTTAGTGATCGCTTCACTTATCCATGACCGGGATCAGCCGGATACTTCACAAATGTCTGGGCAAGCTCTCTGGTGCTACCGTGAAAGCAATGCGAAACGCAGAAGCTGTACCGTGTCTGGTATAACAAATGATTCCTCTGCACTACCGTGACATAATTTCATCCCCCTTTAGAAATTGTTGTGGCTAATAAAAAGCCGAAAAAGGCGGAGATTAATTTGGAAATTCTTTCTTGCAGAATCGATTGATTCGCTAGCTCCACATAAGCAACTTGTCCGCGCTAACGGAACTTACGGTCTGTAAAACCTGTATTATGTTCATAACATAACCGAGCTCTCTCTAGCTGTTGCGTACTATCCATAAAGCTGCTTTCACATCGGACACGAAACAAATTTTTCATGGGACAGCTTAGCCTACATTCAAAGTCAATGCAAAGACGCGAATACACGCGTTATGGGCGCGTTAAGCAGCTTTCACCGGACTTGAAAACTAATTTTTTTCGCGACTGATTACATTCAAAGTCAATGCAAAGATGCGAATACACGCGTTATGGGCACGTCAAGCCGCTTTCACACCGGACGCGAAACAAATTTTTCGCGCAACAGGTTACATTCAAAGTCAATGCAAAGACGCGAATGCACGCGTTATGGGGGCATTAAGCAGCTTTCACACCGGACGCGAAACTAATTTTTCGCGCGACAGGTTACATTCAAAGTCAATGCAAAGACGCGAATACACGCGTTATGGGCGCGTTAAGCAGCTTTCACACCAGACGCTAAACGAATTTTTCGCGCGACAGATTACATTCAAAGTCATGACCGCTTATCAGCCACTGCATGTTAGTTTGCGTGCTCTGCTAATTAAAAATGCTCCTGGTTAACTTGTATGCAGCAATTATGATCGGTATGCTTGTGTTACTTCGGTAAGCATCAATGTGACAGTTTCATCATAACGTTGCCTGATTGTAGCCACTACGGTTGAAGCTAACCGGAGAGGTGCAGTTAGACCAGACGCAGGTTTTGCAAAGCTTAGGGTGCGTTTGGGTGCTTGTGAAACGATCGCTTTACTTATCCATGACCTGGGTCAGCCTGATACATCTCCAATGTCTGGGTAAGCTCTCTGATTCTACCGGTGAAAGCAATAGGGAAGCGCACAGGCTATAACGTGTCCGGTATAACAAACGATTTCTCTGCATTGCCATCGATTGAATAGTAAATTCTTTCCTGTAAATGTGATCGATTCACTAGCTCCACATAAGCAACGGTTCACGCAAACGGAATTTACGGTCTGTAAAACCTGTATTATGTTCATGACATAACCGGAGCTCTATCTAGCTCTCGCGCAATATCCGTAACTCGCCCATTTTCCGCGAGGAAAAGCTGGTCATTCCGAAGCAATGAGTAAACCATTATTGCGGGCAATTTCCGAAAAGGCCGTTTAGCCTGGAGCTTTCGCCCCTTCGTCATACACCAGCACAGAAGCTGTTCGTTACTCCACGCTAACAACACACCACAGCTATGCACACGAACCAGCAGGTCCTAATACACACCGGAGCAGTCCATAAGTTGTTGGTCCACTTTTAGCTGCTCCTCACTATCCGTGTTTCCCTCTAAACTCAGACCCACCGGATTTCTACGGTCTCCGGTCTACACTTGGGTTTGTCGACCCGTTCTACAAATGTGTCTATATAGGGTGGATTCTAGCTTTCCCTCAATCCTAGCTAGAGTAGAAATACCAGTGTACTCACCATAGTAGCCATAGGTAGACAGCAAATTCAAGCTTGACCTGCCAGGCATTCGCACTGCGTCCTCCACTTTTGCCGTTGCGTTTATTAGAACAAGTTAATTTCATTAGATCTATACACATGTACTGCGTTTGATTGCAGAATATGCCCGTCGATTCCTTCGGGAGACGCATCAGTTTCACTTTGAGGAGCCGGACCCAGAAAACTGCGTTCTGCTGCCTTGTCCCGCCTAGATCCGCCCTCCACAGAGCTGGCCAGTCAGAAGAAAGTGGGCACATGGGGAGTGGGGGCCATAGCGGAAGAGCCACCCCAACGAGGCATTTCAGGCAGAGACTACTATGGACTACAAATGGGGTTTTTTGAGGATGGCAGTATGAACGAAATAAGTACCCTTTTTTTACTTTGCGCGATCAGGAGTATTCTAGGGGAGTCAAAGACCAAAATATAAACTTGGAAAAATAGCATAATAGGTCACCATTAAGGCTTCAATTCAGTCAACCAGAGAGTGTTTTTATGTGACATTTTTGCAAAAAAGCACGAAGAGGAGCATTTTTCTGAGAGAATTAGGGAGGTCAGTACCCCAGCAGGGTATGAAAGGAAAAATTGGGAAATTATTTCTGGACCACAGGAAAATGCAATTGAAGAACTTGTGGGAAAGCCTGGAATATGAAGACACTTCACAAGCACAAAGCCATAATAATGGTGCTACTGAAACAGAGCTCCTCTCCTTATTCACTTCATGGTTTATGCTGGTGTGCGGAGAACTCATTGAATTACTCTGGTCTGATGTTAAACCTATCTAATTACTGTGTATTTCTCTCCTGTTGACTTTAACACTAAGCAGTTGTGTTCTGGTTAACAGCGATTATTTTCACAGTATTTCACAGGACACTTAGGTAATTTGTTTATTTGCGACAAAATTTGGACGCTTGAACTTAAAATCCAAATCAAACCTTTTTTTCATAATTCAAACAAGCAAAATTTGTTTACTTACTCTCTATGGAAATATGGAATAATCTCTTGAAATGGACAGATCTAAAGCTTATAATGTGGGGGACATGAATACCCTGTCTCCGGAGAATTGAAGGAATGTCTTTTCATTCGGTCCTCATGACAATGATCACCTATCATGAATTCTAAACCATTCTGTCTGCATGTAAGCTGCTTTCTGTAAGCAGTCAGGGCTTTACAAAAAATTCTAAAACACGATGCGTCTTATTGCATTTTTTGTGGGATTCTTTTGTATCAGCTTGTTTGATTGCTAAGGTAGTCATTCCCTTTTTAAACTTTACTTGATCCAAATTCAGCTCCACTGGGTTATTATTCCTACCATTTTCTCTCCTCCTCCCTGCTCTCCCATTCCCCAGTCCTCTTATCCTGTCATCCAATCCGCTGGCTACTTTTCTCTCCTCTCCGTTTTATCTTTACCATCTCATGATTATTTTATACCTTCTCCTTTCCTGTGGTTTTTCTCCACACCTCTTTCCTTTTTTCCCTGATCTCCCTCTTCTCCAGTTTTCTTGTCTGCCTTGTTCTTTCACATCATTCTTGTCCTTCATATTCTATCTACTATGCAACTATTCTGCTGTCTTCTTTCCATGCTGTGTCTCATCCTATCCTGTCTTTCTTTGAATCCCTTTTTCTGTCTCCTTCCACACTGTACTTCATATACTTTCGCTTTTTTTGTTGTCTTTTTTTTTCCATTTCTCTCCTGCTCTACTTATCTGCTGTCCTGTTTTCTTTAGCCCACCTGGCCTCTAGGCCAATCGGGCTTATGCTGTGGTTAGATGCCTTCGTGGTGGTCCGTCGTGTGTCCGTAAACTTTTTGCCTTGTCAATGCTCTAGTGCCTTCAGTTTTTCACGGATCCTTTTCATATTTTATATGCATGTATATGGGATGAAAATCTAGGCCAAGTGCAATTTTGGCCATGTTTTGCCAAGCGGGCGCGGTGGCTTTGCCACTATTTTTCTTTTCTGCCCTCTTGCCTGGTCTGTGGCACACTAAACACGGCCTGCTGGAAGGGTGGAGGAAATGCCACTGGCACAAACACATCACAGAGTTTAGTGGGCCATCACTGAGGGAAAACCTTCTCCAAGAACCTCTGTAAAACACAGCACCATATTGGCCAGTTTAAAGTGAAATAATGTTATAGCTAGACTGTATGCAATATGAATTGGTTATTCATCTGAAAAAAAAAATGACTCTTTAATAAGAAGTCAAAGTAACTTTTCACAAAATAGAACTAAATGTAAAATAAATGATGGAATTTTTGGAGATTAGACCTGCCTATTAATTTCAACGTAACCCTGTTTTGCCATCCAAGACACATGAAAAATCTTCTTATTTTTCTGTAGTATATAAGTATTAAAATGTGTGGATAGTTCAGCCAGCTCCATGCCTGGCCATCAAGTTCCCAATTCATTTAATCTAACCTCACCAAAATGGACGAAGGAGAAGATAAACCACCTGTTAGGAATAACATTTTTTTTTTATTTTTGATGGTCTTGACAGTTACAATTGGCATATCATTAACTGGTAAGCCGAATCTTCTATTAAATGTGAAGGCCATTGCAGAGCATGTATGAAAAACATTCATTATGGTCTTCTTCGAAGTCCCATGATGCTTAGTTGACTACAGAAATTCAGAAATTCACTGCAGAGATTGAAAAAACACACTACCCAAACATCTGGAACTATCTACCCTTCCAGTGCAAAAGTGTGCCCATTTCATTTTAGATTTATGGTTACATTACTGTTCTGGCTTTTGCTTGTTCTGGATCATTCCAAGACATATTTATTTGTTGGCCGCGAGGGTTGGCAGCTGTGGTTGTGCCATGCGTCTTGCCAGGTTTGGATGTGCGCTCTCTGGAGAACATTTTCATTCACTTATCACGCCCCCGCTATCTTGAGCGAGACAGGAGCCTAATGTAAAATGCATGATATTGATTCGGCGGAACAAATTTAGATGTTAATGAATGAATGAACTACATAAGAAGTTTTGCGCACACAAGTAGGCCTACTATGCACTTGTAAAAAAATTCATTCAGCTTCTATCTGAAATTATGTATCTTATTGATTCAAAGAAGTGATAGTGTGTGGCAACTGCTCCATTCCATGTTGTACATACTAGTGAGCTTTGCTATTGGTTTACGCTCAGAAGCCTTTTCTTCCGGCAGGCTGTATGCCGTACGGCTGCCCTCCACAATTCATTACAAGATACTATTTGAATCTTCTCACCATTCGCTCACACACTCATACCTATGGGCAATTTAGTGTCTCCAATTAACCTGACATGCATTTCTTTGGACTGTAGGAGGAAACGGGAGTACCCGGAGAAAACCCACGCGAACACGGGGAGAACATGCAAACTCCACACAGAAAGGCCCCAGGCCAGAATCGAAACCACGACCTTCTTGCTGTGAGACAACAGTGCTTACCACTATGCCACCATGCCACCCCTCAGAAGCCTCCACCTCACCACCTACCAAATTGTCTTTTTTTCCTTATGAAAGTTCCTAACTCCTAGAAAATAATCCGGAAGTATTTACGTGGCAGCCATGATAAGTGTGTTTGAATTCTCCTAATGTTTAAGAAAGGTGCTTCAGTGTTTCTTAACTTATCTCCTTAAGCATAGGGTACACTGAACCATCTTTGAAGAAAAGAAAGGAGATTACATCATCCCACAATTCTGAGCAGTAGCAACTTTTAAAGTGACGACCATCCATCGGGCCAATCACGAAAACAAACGAACTTGACAGGCGAGGGACGCATCATCACATTGCCCAGTTTATGTGCATTCGGATTCTCTTGGCACAGTGGTTTTTTCCTGAGCTGTTATGAATTTCCCTTTACACCTTTCCTTTACTTCATGTTTTCCATTGATGTTAAAGAATAGTGGTTAGGAATTACATGATAGATGTAATCATTGCCCAGTGCTCATCCATGCTGCACCCTCCCCCTATGAAGCTCCAGTGCTCTCACTGCTCATCTCCCTTTCTCACTCAGTCACCTTTGAGACCGGATTATCTCATGCCAACTTCAGGAACCATCTGGTGTCGCTGAAGAATTTACCTTCATTTGTAATGTTAGCTAGCAAGTCCTACCAGCCCCACGTGCCTTGTGTTCCCCCTGGAGGACTATGAACAGTGGTTGCACTATGACATGGCCACCAAGAATTTTTTACTATCACTACACAGTCTGACACACAGATTGCTTCCAGGCATTAGCTCTGTTAGCCTTGGGTCAGAGAAGATAATCATCTTGTTCCCCTGGTGAAGCAAATAAGGAGTGGTTGGAGCAAAATGCTCGCTCATCCTTAAGTTCCATATCAAGAGCAGGGCCTTGATCTCACTGGCTAGCTAACCTATAGAGTGTATATAGGAATGCAATGATCTAATCGTTGCCATTCTGGGTGGATGTTTTTTTTTTTTTTTACCCTTAAATGCCCCCTGTGACAAATTTGTCACACGATTTTGGGGGTTGTCGAAACCACTGACCCCACACAAATTTTGCAAACTAATGCCCATAGTGACATATTTAGATCATCAGTGCTGCCATCTGATGCATAAAAGTGGAACTGACACTACACTGGCTGCACCAGCTAACCTTTCCAATATGGCCGCCCCCATGGTGGAATCCACTCGATAGATCAGCACCCATTCATCACTGGATAAAGTAGACAAACAGGTAAGCTAATGAAAAATAAGCTATGCCTAATACTTGAACTATATGTCAACTACCAAAACAATGATGGACAGAAGTTCTCTTTATATCCTAGAAACTTAGAGGAGGTGTGTGTTTTTGCTGTGCCATATTTGTCACTGTGGGCATTCGATGCCTGTGTGCATGCATGTACGTGTACATGAAGTAGTCATGGTAGTGCATTATTTATACAGTAGATATGCTTATAATTTATAATCTTTTATTTAATCTTTGCAGGCCTACCATGCCTCACTATAGGGGAGTTTATGCTGTCCAGGACGTCTTGACTTTGGTTCAAGCTAATGGAGATAGTGACGGCGAATCATCAGAAGAAGAGTATGACCCTATGCATGATGATGACCATTACAGCAGCAATGAGGCACAGGCAGACAGTGATGGTGGTGAGGCACAAGCAGACTGTGATTCTGAAGATGATGCATCACTGGCAAGGTTACAGGGACCAAAACCTTCAACTTCAACTAGTACTGAACAGGCACATCAGTACACCTACACGTGGAGGAGTCGAAATTTCACTCCTCCAGATGTTCCTTTCCTGGGTGTTATGTGTAGTTTTAATTTTAGCATATTTATTGGTGTTATTCATGTTAGTGTGTTATAAATTTCATTGCCATGTACATAAAATCTGTTTTATCATTCAAGTCATTTTAGCAGTAAGGTCCCCGAAATGCCCATTGTGACATATATGTCACAAAACTAAAATGAGGTCAAAGGTCACCAAAAAAAAAAAATTGCTATTGGGTTGTTATTAGCCCCTTCCCAGGACATATTAACAGAATACATGAACTTTTCTTTCAACTTTTACTATAGTTGGGCTTTTAAGGGTTAATTAAGAACTGTTTTGGGAGGCACTTGACCTCTTATGATTGGCCACTTTCAACGGGATCACACTCACATGACCTCCTTCAACTTTGATTAACAGCTTTTGTTAGAGGCACTCTTTGTGGAAAAAAAAAAAAGAAATTGAAAAATGTAAACTTGCTTGTTTTGTATCTGAGACTCTAAGGGATCCATAAAGGAGAAACTTTATCCATTTTATATGACTGACAGTCATCTTTTCAATATGTAAAGAGTAGAAGACGTATGAATTCACCAAGGCTTTTTCATCTACGCCAATCAGGTCATCTGACAATTTAAGTCTTCGTCTGCAGGGGAAATGGAAATGATTAGTCTTCCTTATATCACCAATCAATTTTGATAAAGGTTTACTCCATGGAAACAGCAAAATACTTGGAAATCCCAATTGTCATATGAAATGCCCCGTTAACTGAACAACAAACAGATAGTTTGGCCAGAGATATGTTATTTGGTACAACTGAGTCTTGACAAGTTCAGAGTTGAAGACAAAGGACGCAAATCAGAAACCTGTTCATAAAGATGGACTAATTTAACGGCTTGCGTTTCAATTATGTCATGGTGGTTAGACTGCGTTAGGGACCATTCACACTGAACGCGCTTTATTGACATGGAAACGCAATGCAAGTCTTTCCTGATTTTTTTGAAGCCTACATTGTAAAAAGCGCCTGATGCATTTTTTCTGCTGTTGCTAAGTAACGCTGCTGTCCCTCACTCTGTTAACATTCTGGCCTTTGTTTATGGCTGCCGTGAACCAATTCCACCCTAAAGTCTAGTGTTTTGTCTGTTTTTTGAAACAACAGATGAGTGGTTGGCACTCGCTTTTGCTCTAAAGGAGAGCAAGTAATAAAATTACCAGGAAAATTGGACAACATTTGCGATATTTCTGTTTTAGGGCCAAGATGGTGCTAATGCAGACAACAGATTTATCTACCATCTTGGTTTGCAATGGAACTTGACATAAAATAAGACTCCACCCTTGTTTCAAGTGATTGGACAGCAGTAAAAAGACTGACAATGACATAAAGTGCTTTTTTTATTGAGGTGCTCAAAGTAGGATTTTTTTCAGCTGCAAGTGCACCTAAAAACAGCAAGAGGCCTGGGGCACATAAACACGAAGCACCCGGCGCAAAAAAGCAGCATCCAGAACGCTTCAGATCATTTAAAATACTAATGAAAAGGGCACCCCACACTGATAAACCTCTCAAACCCAAACGGCCCTGATACCGGGGGCGGTCGTTACGCATAATAAATACAGCATGTTTCCTAATGCAACATCGTCATGAGGCTTATCCACTTTACGCGAACAAACTCAGCAAAAAGCTTATGTTGACCATTTTACCTCAACCGAACACAATTCAAACACCAAGCAAGTAAATAGGCATGGAGCTAAACATAGGATAAAATCATATAAACGCTGAGTCACTAGCATTTCTGCTGAATTTGTGCTATGCATACAAACGATACCTCAAAAGAAAGAGGAAAGTCCACAGAATCCAACGATATAAGCTTTGTCATTCTAAACCGACACCACACTCAAAGAACAGCAGGCATATGCTTCAAAGTCTACAGAGATGAGCAAAAAATTTTTTCTTACATTTTATATTTTGTAACAAAAAACTGTTCGAGGGTAAATCTGCGCTTACTATTGTTAGCCCAATCTGTGCGCGTTATAACGAAACTAGATCTGCGAGTCTCCAAGCATGTTTTTTTTCCGGGCATTGCTTCAAAGATCTCAGCTCCTCAGCATTCAGCTTGCTTGCAATGTATTTTCCTCTCTGTCATTGGCTTGTGGTGCTGTCAGTAAGACTTTGCCGGGAGGCATTTGATTCTATGGGTTCTGATGTGTCCAACAAGCTCTAAACCATCTTAATTGCACAAACCTAGCCTGAGCTAGAGCCTTGCGTTCCTAGTGCGTCAAATGAGTCCATAGGCCATTTGCATGTAATTAAATAACACATCAATATAAATGCTTAACTGGTTTGTTCGTGGTGTTTTCGGTATAATTATCCGCTAATTATTCAACAGTCATTTTCAAAGTCGTTTTCTGGCAGAATCTTTGTGCCATTCAGCGTGAATACTGCAAGCACATCAGTACAAGCGGGGTGAGTAACGTGTTTTCTTGACTCATTCTTTATATTTGTAATTTGACTTCAAACAAATAATCAGCTGATGTAGCCTTGTGGTCAGGTTGAAGTGCTGCATCCCAGGCAACCAGGGTTCAATTCCCAGTGTAGAAATATACTTTCTTAAGCATTAAGAGAATTTTATTTGTATAAATAATTGCTGGGGTTTTGTTCTTTTTACTTTTTCTTTTTTTACCATTACTTTTTTTTTTTTTTTTACCTTACCTTTGTGTATGCTTTTTTAAAATAAATCTGCTCCAGTGGAGTCAAACTTCATTTTCTTTCTATGTAATATCTTTGAATGGGAAATTGTATAGGCTGCAGGACCGGCAGAAATAATAATAATAAAAAAAAACTTTTAATTCTAAAAATTAAAAAGTGGTTGTATTTGGATGGAATGTATGCCTGTAGTGACATATAAGTGAAATTAAATAAGTTCTACAGTTTGGTACCTGAAAATATGAAAACAGCACAGTGTCAGCTTGGAGAGGCCACCTAGACATTCCCGAACTAAAACCGCTCTAATCTGATTTACTTGGTTAGAATAAACTTTGGCACAGATAATGGTGAGATTCTGTGTGGTAATTTTTTAGGGGTTTCAGACTGCAACTGAATAATTTTAAGACATATAAAAGTAAAACTTTGTTTGGTGCAAAAAAAATGTTTCATTTCTGCAGTGTTCCTTCTTCATTTACTCTGACTTAGTGACATGCAAACTGATTTTAGCACCATGACAAAAATTCCCAAGATGTTACCTTTATTATGATACCAAGATTATTCAAGTCGACCCATTTGTTGCTGAGATATAGTCATTTCATTTTGTGCATGTCATTTTCAAGCAAGAGGCTCAGTGCTTAAGGGGTTAACATCTTCCTCCTCTATGCACCAGGGATGTTGAAAGGAGATATGACATGATTCCCATTAAAGCTTACTGAGTTTTTGCATTTTAAAAAATTGAAAACTTGGCCTGGTGGTGGCACTGCTGCAAAGTTCACAGGGTGACCAACATCAAAAACAGCCCTATGACAAGAAATGATGACAAGGAGTGTGACATAATCCCCTGCAAAACTGTTTGAGTTATTGCATTCAAAAATGTAAAGTGTAACCTGGTGATGGCGCTACAGGAAATAACATTGGGTCAAACAAAACAATGGGGTCCATCCTCCATGCACCTGGACTGAACGCAAGAAGTTTAATTTCATTTCCATGAAAAACTATTTTTTTTTTTTTTGTGATGGTGTCCAAGGTGAAGCCATGGTATTCCTGAAAACTCAGTTTTGGGGATATGCTTATACTGAAAAGGGGTAGGGGGAGAAGGAACTAAAGCGATGAAACAACAAGTAGTAATATTTTGAGTGGACTGCAGTAACTTGAACTACATGGAATTAAATTGCATTGCTGGACAGGTATAAATTAAGCCTCCTCAGAAGTGTGTGATTGAATAAAATTGTCTTGTAAAACACATTTAAAATTGTAATATGCTTGGTATGTCATTAATCCTGCTCCTGGATTGTAACATAATCAAACTTAAACATCTCCCTACAGGTTCAAGCCACTACAAGAGATGTTTAGGTTTGAACTATGATTTAGAGATTCTCTATTTCCTGGAATCACACTGAACCCCATTAAACCTGCGGGATCATATATGGGTCCGTCAAACACAAATGCTGTATTCAAACCTGTGGAACTTCAGGTGTATTTTAAACTCTCAAGGCCTCTTAAGATCCAAACATGACCTGCTGAATTACAGGGAAATGTGAGTAAGATGATGAACAAGATCAAGATGTTTTCCATTTGATGGAATGCTGTGGTCATAAAAACATGGCACCCTGGGTTTGAATATTTCTCTCAATAAGTGAGATGTAGCTTCAGGGAAGCACTGCAACTAGCAGATACAAAATATGTATGAGACATTGTCCTGCAGTATGGAAAAAATGTGAACTTATGGTGAAAATTTTCAGCAGTTGTTTGCATAGATAATTTCCTCCTGATTGAGCATTACACTTGCACATAACAACAATTTTATTTAAGTGTGTTATTGAGCACCTTCATTTTAGCAAGATATAGAGAACACGCTCGGCTTCAATGCATTCACCAGCAACAGCCACTCATTTGTGACACCATTTTTCAATAGGTTAAATGGCAATTCAAATAGATATAGTTTACCATTCTTTACCTTCTGTAAGTATTTTCCAAATTTATTTTAGGCACCCTCCAAAGTAATTTCCAAATTTATTCTGGTTTCTTGCAACCTGAGGTTTAGTTTATGAAAAGGCAGAATCCAAAAGAAGTCATTTCCCTGAATGAGAATTGAATTTAGAGAAAGATTTAAACATCTTTGCCTTTTATATGATAATAAAATTCCAAACAAAGCCAAGAATAATCTCTGTCTGAAATCAAAACAAAAGCTATTTGGGAGATAATCCATTCAGAAACCCAAATGCAACAAAATAAACCCTTCTGTTTGATGCAAACAATACTGCTGCATTCTTGAGGAGGGAAAAAACTGCCTAAAATGTTCCTGGTACTTTACTTATTAAAGATTTAATAGAAATAGTCTGGGGAAAAGAAAAAGTCTACTGAAACTGGGAATTTCATTATTCCAAAAGCTCCATGATGTCTTAATTTAATTTCAGAACGCGCAGGATTGCTTCCTGTAGCAAGTATGCTGGTAGCAGTTAGTCTGTTTCTCCAATGATTAAACCTTCACTTGAGGACTAAGGGGAAGAGTTCAGTAAAAACATGACTCTATTATTTGATTACAACATGAGCATACATCTATCTAAACCAGGTCCTGACATAGAGAACCCTGAGCACTGTTTAAACCATGGTCAACAGAGGTAGGAAGAAAAATTTGCTGCTCAATATCATTTTATTTGGGTGTTTCACATTTTTTTGAAAATTTTCAATCAAGATGACATTTGTTTAGGTCTAATGGACGCTTCCTGGAAATGGAACCTGAGTCTTAACATAAATGCAACAGAAACCTAATATTGGAAGAAAGCTTAGTCTTGAATAATAATTTAATTGTGTGTACCCAACAATCCTCTGTCTGAATGTGGAGTGCACATAGACAACAGAATTTTCTGGAACATATTGTTGGAATGTCAATGAAAATAATTGCTTTGAAATAGTTCGGTGTTCATGTTCCTTCATCAGAGAGGAAATGCTTTGTGCTTCATTTCAGATGGTTTCTTTGTTTTGTTTTTTTTTCTTTTCAGTTTTTTTTTTCTTCAGTCTGTGACTTAGATTCCAGGGAGGAGAAAAGTGTTCTGGAGTGTGTCTCCTAATTTGCCAAGCTATACATGTCCTTCTTCTGCATCGAGATAACAGCAGAGCATGTTTGGGTTTCAATGGAAAATATTACTCAATGGGACTTCACTGAGTTTATCTGATAAAAAAGAAAATCAGAACCAGAGTCAAAATCCCTGGAATAAAACAGTTTATGGATGTGTCATGGTTTGTTGTTTCTAAGAACTGGATGCATCCTAAATTCTTCTTGAAAATTGATGGCCCACTCTGCATCGTTTGTTGAATTGCCACCTCCTAAAATACGTCTGCAGGAAAGGTTTTCTGCTCGTGTCACTTCCTTTCCTTAGTTAGATAAATTCCAATTTGCTGAGTGAGACTCGTCTCTGTTGCTGGAAACCCTCATGCAGCACACACAAAAGCTTTGTCCTGAGTGCACAGATTCAACTTAAATTTGGGCAGTGGCCCTGTGTTAGAATCATTAAAAATTAAAATTGAAAGAGCAGGCAGCCGAGGTCAACGAACTGCCGAGAGATACTGCTGCTGGCATAAACAAAATTCAGCCGTTCTGAGCCATAACCATCCCATGGTACTGAATTCAAGGCTTTTTTCATGTCATTTATTGATTTATGCTGAAGAACTTTGGGGCCACGACAACATTCTTATTTAAGGCCGATGCAAACCTGGGACTAGGTCCGCCAGTGGAGAATGGGACTTCAAGGGTTCTGTTGACACTGCTGGCATAGAACGTTCCAAAGATTCGAATTGTTCACAAATGTAGTTCTTTAAATATATGATCAATTTTGATAAAAATGTGGGGTTCACTTTGAATAGTTTTTAATTTAATCCATCAGTGTGCTCTTATAAACTGGCATGAGACCATTGGTGGTGTCTAAGCCAAATTAGATTACATTTGGAAACAATTTCTTATAACTTAATGTATCAAAGCAGACTGCTATGCCCTGCGGTCAGATATATCCATCACAGCCTGTTGAGTCTAAACGATCAAATTTGCTTTAAATATGCATAATGGAAAGCATTTTTTCCTGGTGATGCTGAGTGTTGTAGCTATCACAAAGCAAATAAATAAATAAATTTTGTGGGCCCACATTAAAATGAAGTCTGTTGTTCAGGCGCCACAGTTTTCTTTTTTGTGAATTTGTGAACCTTTTGTGGTTCACAAGTTTAGCGATGAGTGCTGTATGTCAGTATGTACTTGTGGAGAATCACAATCAGCTCTTGAGCCCAGTAGGTGATGGTGGCTCTAAGTTTACAGAACTGGTTGCATTTATGTTGTTTCCCCATCTAAACACGTGTGATGCAATCAATCAAGGTAGTGTGCTTAAAGAAATTTACACTCACAAAGAACTTTATTAGAAACAGCATACTAATACCGGTCTCGGCATTTCAGAGCTCTCAAAGCTGTTTGAATTCTTTGTGCCGTGGATTGCGAAAGATACGGAAAACATTACTTTGAGATTCTGGTCCATGCTGAGTGACTGGATCTTATAATTTCTGCAGATCAATCAACTTGAAATCACTTTCTGCCAAATTCCAAGGGTGATCTATTGAAATCAGATTTGGTGACTGGGGAGGTCATTGAAGTCCACTGCATTCATTGGCTCTCATTAATAAATGGTGCGTAGGCTAAAAAATGATGTGTATGCCAAAATCTTTGCGGATGTAGCACTGATAAAGACAAACTTGACATTTTAAAAGATGCTCAATTAATAACAAATACCATAGTGAATATATGAAAATCTCTATGTTAATCCTGATTAATTAAATATAAATTGCATGCAGTTTTGCTAACCAACTGTGTTATAAATTATGATTATGATTATTATTATTATGTACTATGTGGTGTTTTTTTTTTGTGAGTGTTACGCAATATATAGGTTTGAAATCCATTTGATTGTTTCATAAATATGACCAATTATGCTCATGAAACCAGTTGGAGATGATTTTTACTTTGTGACATGGGGCATCATGCTGGAAGTCGCCATTAGAAGATGGTATGGAGGTGTGGGGAGTGTTTTCGTGGCAGACATTGGGTATCTTTAACCCAAGGATCCTAGTTAGCAGGGCACTGGCATCCCAAAGAGGAGACCAATTTCATTCCGAAGCATCATATAGTCACGCTACCTGACCAAGCGTTGACATACAAAGCCAAAGGAGGCTTTAGGCATCCTCATTTGACACCAGTTTAAAACGAACCATACCCCCTAACCTTTAACTTGAACCCTAAACGTAAATGTCAAATACGGATGTTGAAATCCTCCTTTTAGATCATATAGCGACGCCTCTTCAGGTAGCATCGCTACATGATGAGTCAGATTGATAATGTGTTGCAAAAGCCATAAATCATTTTGGGTCATGCATGCACAGTGAATACTGGCAGATTTTTACCTCTGCCAAGGAGGCTATATTTTTGCTTCCGTTTGTTACCTCCGCCAGGAGGTTATCTTTTTGCTTCCGTTTGTTTATTTATTGGTTGTCAAAATCGAAAACCATGTCACTTTGTTCCATTAGTTGTCTGTCTGTCTGTTTGTCTGTTTGTTAGCAGGATATCTCAAAAACAGCTACATAGATTTAAACCAAACTTTGCGGGATGTTACAGTAGCACAAGAGGAACAAGTGATTACATTTTGGCACATCTAGGCCAAAGTACAGCTGAGATATAGTTTGCCAAAGTACAAATCCAGCTATGCTGGCGGAGATTTGAAGTCTTTCCAATGGGCTGGATTTCCAATCAGCGTGATTTTGGGTTTTGCGGCACCTGGCGGTAGAATGCAACAATACCCTACATCAGCCGACGAAAATAACTAATGCACAGAGTTGCCTTGGCGTGGCGGAGGTAAGCGCTCTACCGAGTGCCTTAAAGGAGAAGTACCGTTTTTACGGTTTTGACATTATTTGCAGCATAAAATACAATCATTTACTCACCCATATAACTTTCTTGTCACTAGAAGTCCTTCAGAAGATATTTAGATCCAAAGAGAGTCGCGTATATCCGTATAATGGGAGTCAACGGGGCACCGAGAGCGCAGCCTCTAATGCCGCATTATCTGTCGCGTAACTCATTCATTTCACCAATATTTTGTTATGATTCGCTAGTGTTGTTCCCCTTTTGAGTCCGGGGTTACCTGTTATCGTCATCCGGGTTCTGTAGCTTGACCTACTAACCTCTGAACTGGACGTCTTCCGTACCGAAGTGAGCTCTGCAAACCCGAAGATCCCCACGCCTCAATGCTTCCACTTCAGTATTCAGCTCTATTCTCAGCACAACTAGCCAGAGCTTTAGCAATTCCAAATTGCGTAAAGGTAACCTATGGAAGCTAAACGTTGTCCAACTGGTCATTTTGTTGCAACAACTTGGAAAAACGCAGACTTGAACCATGATGTTTTACCAGCACAAAAAGCAGCCGACCGTCGCTGAACTAATGAGCAGGGTTGCCAACTCTGATAAGACAAATAAGCGACCGCAGCTTCAAAATCAAGCCCAAAACAAGCCCAATATAAATTAGACAAAATTAAGACGGTGTAGACCTAGGGTTGGATCTCTTTCATTTTGTTGAGCGGGGGGGGCATTATCTTTAATTTAGTTGCTCCAGGGGCTTGGAGGGAGGGCGGGTTCTCTCACATTACTCCTGAGGTTGTGAGCACACAGTGTCAATCAATGAAGCGGGGGGAAATAGCAGCCATAAGTGTATAACAATTACGTCGCTTGTTACACTTTTGTAACAAGCAACCATATATTAAAAACAAGCCCAAAGAAACCGCAACCCGCGACCCGTAATTTTTTTAAGCGACTTCAGGAAAAAAGAAGCCCAAAGTCGTGTATTATAAGCGGACTTAGCAACTCTGCTAATGAGCCGTACTGCGTCTGCGCGCATCACCTGAGATGACAATGTCCAGTTCAGAGGTTAGGAGGTTAAGCTACAGACACCGGATGACGATAACAGGCAACCCCGGACTCAAAAGGGGAACAACACTAGCGAATCATAATAAAATATTGGTGAAATGAATGAGTTTCGCGACAGATAATGCGGCATTAGAGGCTGTGCTCTCGGTGCCCCGTTGACTCCCATTATACAGATATACGCGGCTCTCTTTGGATCTAAATATCTTCCGAAGGACTTCTAGTGACACGAAAATTATATGGGTGAGTAAATGATTGTATTTTATGCCACAAATAATGTCAAAACTGTAAAAACAGTACTTCTCCTTTAAGCAATATTATATTATCCACTTGTCCTAGGCCACACATTTAAAGTTTTGAGGCAAAGTTCAAAGTACTAAGTAACTGTTGACCATGTTACGAAATTGACCCTAGTCTCAAGTCAGACACCAGATGATTTCGACAACGGTCCCACTAGGCCGGAGTCATTTATTACTTGCCGAAATCGGCAAGTAAATTGGTCGGTTGTGTTTGTCTGTTTGTTAATCTGTCTGTCTGTTTGTCACAAACACAATTATTTCTTAAACTCTCATATTAATTACATTTCTTTCATCATCATTTGAATCTCACATGTCCTCGACAAAAGCTTATTGATTTTGGTGAGAATAACTTCAAGGTCAAGGTCAATATCAAGCAAAAGGTCAAAAACACATTTTGCTTGATAACTTTGTTTGTATGTGAGATAACGATTTGAATCCAGCATCATTCTGTTCACCATACATAGCCCATTTTAGCGGCTACGGGTCCCGAAGACGATCCTCCGGTCAAAATACGTCAAAATGAAGTCACAAAGTGACGAAAATTTTTCATTTTTCATTTTAGTAAATTTTTTTATTTCATCGTATAGCCCATTGTTCAAGTACCTCACACGCCAAATTTGAGCCCAATCGGTCAAACGGTTGTGACGTAATTCACATTCGATTTTGGCAAATTGTCATTCTATGAATGACCTTTCATCTGTCTATCAGTTTGTTAGCAGAATATCTCAAAAACGGCCGCATAGATGTCAACCAAACTTTGCAGGATGTTACAGTAGCATAAGAGGAACAAGTGACTAAATTTAGGCATATCTAGGCAAAAGTACAGCTGAGATATAGGCCAAAGTACAAATCCAGCTATGCTGGTGGAGATTAAGTACAGCTGAGATATAGGCCAGAGTACAAATCCAGCTATGCTGGCGGAGATTTGAAGTCTCGAGTCAGACACCAGACAATTTCGACAATGGTCCCGCTAGGCGGGAGTCATTGGTTGTTGAAATCGACAACAATGTCACTTTGTTCCGTTAGTCGTCTGTCTGTCTGTTTGTTAGCTGGATATCTCAAAAACGGCTGCATAGATTTCAACCAAACTTTGCAGGATGTTACAGTAGCACAGGAGGAACAAGTGATTAAATTTTGGCATATCTAGGCCAAAGTACAGCTGAGATAAATGCCAGTGTGAGTATCGGGCAACAAATTGCCTGATACAGGCCATCTAATATTCTACCTTTTCCACACGCAAGTAGATCATTTCTATACGGCTTTTAAAAATAGGGCATGTATTAGTACAACAATTAAATTTGTACATGAGTTCTGAATGCTTATGATATTATATTTTCCTGTCACCCGCCACAAAAAGTAAACGCATCTTTTCTTAGCTGAGTAGTTATTTTGAGTTGTTGCAAATAAATTATTTTAAAAAAATTTTGACATAAATTTTCTAAAATGCTTTACATTTTTATGAAAAGTCTTGTGGTATTAATTTTTCACGTCACAAAATAAACTTTCTTTTTAGACAAATAAGAGACTCCAGTGTCTGGCAGGGGTATATATTATTTTTTTAGGGTTTAAGGGGTTTTAAAACCAATCAATCTTTGTTTGAATGCGTGAGAAGGGGATGTACCAGGCCAGCAACAATACTCAGATGTGGCCTTATCAGCAGCCTGGCCTGAGCACATAAGGCAGGGTAAGTCCAAGGATTCATGCTGTTGACACCAAATTCTGACCATACCATCTGTGGTAAGTTTTCCAATCCTTGGTTTTGGTGATCCTGTGCCCGCTGCTGCCTCCATTTTCTGTTTTTGGCTGACTAGAGTGGAAATTGATGGGTCTTCTACTATTGTAGCCCATCTGCTGCCAGTTCTGATCTGTTGTACATTGTAAGCCACTTTCCAGCTTACCACTGTTGTGAAGAACTGTTATTTAGGTATCATAGCCTTTGTGTCAGCTTGAACCAGTCCAACCATTCCCTTCTCAGCTCTCTCTTCAAAGAGGCTTTTCTGTCCGCAGAACTGCTGCTCACTGGATGTTTTTTTTTTCTTTGCACCCCTCTGAGTTGACTCTAGAGACTGCTGTGTTAGGAAATCCCCAGAGATCAGCATTTTCAGAAATTTGATTGTCACCACTAACCATGCAAAAGTCAAAACCAATGGCATCACATTTTTCCCCATTCTGATGGCATACGTGTACATTTACAGAAGCCACATGATATTATGCCTAACACTGCTGCCACCTGATCTGCCGACTGGATAATGGCTGTAAAAAGCAGGTGCACAGGTGGGTTCCAGATGAAATGCTCAGTATGTATTTGAAAGGTAACCTTAGCCATGGTTGTTTCAAATAAGCGCATGGAAACAGAAAAAAGTAATGAGACTAGAATTAAGCTCACACTGGAAATTACTGGTCTTACCATTAAAATGGAGGATGCTACTGAATTTTGCCGGAGAGCCGCCACAAAGAGCCTTTACAAGTTTCAAACGAGTTGTGTGTTCTTTGCTCATTTCCAGCTACAGTTCGTTTTTTCATTGAAAATTGACCCTTTGTTATTCATAATAACTAGCCCACAGAATGTACTATGCCATTGAATTAAGCAAGCCAAAGTAATAGCATAAAATTGTTAAAAATGTTTATTCATTTTTCCAGGAGAAATAGCATAGTTTTTTACACTTTGAAGTAAAAGCAAATCAAATATTATAAAGTAATATAATGCATTTGGTCATTGGATAAACATCCAGTCTCTCACAAAAATAATAATAAAAAAAATTACATAATTTAACAAATGGAAAAAACAAACCAACAAAAAAAACCACCAGACTGCTTTAATCTGAATTCAGCTTTTTCTTTTTTTTATACAGTCCTTAATAATTTATGTTTTATGAAGTATGAATGGTAAGTGTTGGTAAATGCTTTGCAGTGTTAGCAATCGTCTGAGTGCATTCATGTGGAGTACAGCACGGGACTGTGCACAGTTCTGTGTGTGTTCGGCCATGTATGACTGACAATAGTATCTCTATTCTTTGACACTTCTTTGACAGTCAGATTCCGTGTGAGGTGATAGGTGGTTTCCTCAAACTTATGAATGGTATTAGAACCAGACACTGAGCTTGGACATACCCTACAGCCTCCCTAAGAGGATCATTGGTATATGAAACACATGTGCAGCAAAGTGATGCATGAGCCAACAGCTCCCGGACTGACCACAGCCTTTATTTTCATTTTAATTTCACATTCATGTTAAACTAGCAGGCCTTGAGGGGATATAAATATGAATAAATTTAACACACTGGCCTTGTCGACCCTATAAGTTCTCAAGACTGGCTCAACATGTCTGTAAATGAATGCTAGTGCACAGGGTGAATTCAGATTGCAGTGTCTTGGAAATTCACAGTAAGAGGAACATCCTAAAATAACTGCACTTTTCCAAGTCAATCGACTTATGGCCCCTAAACCACCCCATGTACCAGGTCATAAAAGAGCCCAACGGCATGAAAAAAAAAAAAAAACAAGGCATACACTTGGCTGGATTCAGAGTACCCTCAAGATACACAAAACTTATATCAGAAAGAAGGGCCAACTAATGCTGCTCATACAGTCATACTAGGTCTTCTCTCAGTTAATCACATGGGATTTATTGCATCTAAGAGGGCTGCATATTCACATACTTTATGCAATCAAAAAGAAAATCCATTGTGTAAGAATGAACAATACTTAGTGTGGTTTGGCATAAAAAGAAAAACATCCAACATAACAAAGTAATCACAAAAGAAATCAGCTGAACACTTTTGCCCATTGACAGAGGACTAACACTTAAACACATGAAAAAAAAAAAAGTCTAACATACTGGTCCATCTCCAGCCTCTTGTAAACAATGATTTCAATGTAATTTTAAACATCTGACAAGAGAAAATGGATCAAAAAGACTAGCTTGGTTTGAACAGAACCATATGCAAAAATGCAGAGTTATTACTGTAAACAGAAAATTATTACACAAATACTAATCCTCCCTTTTCAGTTATGACCTCAGTCGATTGAAAAATTTGTTCTTTTCTCAGAAAGAATGGATAAAAAGCACCACAATCCAGCATTTGCATGCTTTTCCAAAAAAAAAAAAAAAAAAAAAACTGTTAGAAGTTTTTGAGGCTAAAACTCAAAAGCTCAAAGTCCCCCTTGACTTTGAAATCAGAATCCAAGGAGAAAGGCAGCAGGTGAAGTCCGTAAGCACAGGCTATGGGCACAGTAAAGAAACTTAAACTTTTCCCTCTGAATACCTCGCACCAAAAAGCCTACTGACTGCAATTCTCTGTGTTCAGTTTTTTTTTTTGACAGGTGATTTTTTCTCTTGCCGAGACAAAACACTGTTATGTTTACAGTCTTAATGAGAAAGCAGACAAAACATGTGCAACGCTGTTAGACACCCAGCGTGACGCAGCGTGTATGTGTGTGCGCATGCGTGTGTGTGCAAGTGTGTGTGCGTATATGCATGCGTGTTTGTGTTTGTGTGTGTGTGTCTGTTTGGGTGACTACAGCAGAAGGCATTTTTTAAGGTCAGCAATGCCGCAGTTGAAAGAGAGGAAGAAAGATAAAAGGTGCAATATGTAAGATTTGGCCAGAATTTTAGTTAAAACATTCAAAAATTAAAGCTGCATTTGGTAACTTTTTTGTGTTTTATTTGGTTGGAATGTCATAGTACCTTTTCAGCTATCATTAATTGAAGAGGTCTGAGAATAAATGAAGATATTTGTGTTTTCTCCTGCCTTTGTATTCAAGAGTCTAAAAATGCTGCCACACCCATAGCTTTAACCAATACAGGCCTCTCTCTGACCTCTCCCTCCTGATTGGTTGAAGGGCTGTCAGATCATGTTGTTAAAAAAATTGAAAGAATGTGAAAGTGAAAATCCAACAGCGTTGAAAACTCAGTCTACCCTTCCAACTCCCCCGATGCCAACAACTTCACATACTAGCATTCAACCAAGAAGGAGGTGGACTGAGCAAGAAATAAAACCTGAGTCAATATTGATGCGGCTTTCCAAAATTTCATAAGTTTGAAATCGAATGCTTTGGTTGCTACCTTTTTTCTGGACAAGTAACTTAGTTTGGAGTAATTCCAACCTGCATAAACCAGGCACAAGTGTTTAGAAGATTCGCAGGCATTGAGTTTGCGAGTAGCTTACTAGCATGCTTCTACATTAGTACTGTAGCATTGGTCTACATATTTATTTAGAGTGACTGGGCTCCAGCAGAAATAATAATTGCAGAAAAGCAATTTGTCTGATACAGAATCATTGACGGCATGCAATACTTTGAAACTGAAGCACTTATGACTGGGGCCTAGTTGTGTTTGATAGCCTTGCCAAGCTTCATGGCTTTGCATAGCATAGCTCGGTGAGGCAGTGAAAATATAGTCCACATAAGGACAGATCAGTGAGTTGCAGCTGGGAAGCGGATTTTACTTTGTAGTTTTCAGGGATGCAAACTATTCTCTTTTTGTAGGAGACTATATCTACTCTGCCTCCCTTGTCCTGTGGCTGGACCTGGAGTGCAGGCCCTCATCTTGCATGCTAATAATGTAAAAATAAGTTATTTGTCGCTAAGTAGCTTTTGTAAAATGAATGACTGGTTATTAAATTCGGTAGCTAGTTCTAATGTGGTCTAGGTAACAATAGTTTGCTCACTTGCTTGGCTGATACACAGCTTTGTTTCTCTACCATCTTTAAATTACCCACCAAAAGTGAAAAAACTGAGAGGGTGTGGTAAGTGTCTGAGAATGATAATTAAATGCTCCTTGTTTACTTTTTTGTTATTATCAGTGTTTCTTACTTCAAAATCGGACATACTGGAGCTCCTCTGGTGTTTCAGTTTACCACAGGTGAACTAAACTCATGAGCGAGCATGAGCCTTTTTTTGGAGGAAAGGGTTACAGGAGGGAGGAAAAGAGCGTGGGAGGGTGGTGGGGTTTATGATCTCTCTTTCTTCATTTGGCAAAAATTCGGCAGGTCAACTAAAATTATCAACAGATTATTCAATTATTAACATGTACTATGTTGCAGAGATATCTTCAGAAGTTAGCATGATAACCATCTAGCCCCAGCCCTATACCATTTGTCCTGTCTCGTAATACCACTTTGTACCTCAAATTTCTTTTTGACTGGCAAATAAACAGCTTCAACTAACTAAACTACTGACTGTGGCTACTGAACAAAATCGATCTTTAGTGCAACTAACAACAGCACAAACCATACTGAAAAACATTCTATACAATGTCAATATATGGTTTTACTGAGGCTATTTATGTGTTCAAACAAACTAAAAAAAAGAGCTATAACGTAAACTACCAGCTGAAGTCACAAGTGGACTTTATGAGTTAGGAGTGTAATCTTGAACGGCTCTCAGATTTCCAGCAGATTGGTCAAATCTTGTGTATTCCTGCCCTGCTGTTGGTTAGTAGTTGGCCTCTTTTATAAGTGATGACTAAAATTAAATCTTATGGACCCAGTATTGAATCACCTGTGCTTTCTGGTTAAATGCTGCCCCCCATTTGTTTGGAGCAGGTGACCCAATCTTACATGTTGAACCTTGAAATTACACAGTTAAAAATGTGGTTTCATACCTTCCTAAAAACAACAAAAAGCTTCATTTTTAGAGCACAATGTATCATGGACACCATGATTGGCATATTTTCTTTCATTTTGTTTCAGGAGGCACTTTGGCAACATTAGAATACAAATTTAGGAATACAAAATTGTGGATTTATCAAATAACTTAACATTATATATATATATATAAAAAAAAGCATCTCATTCGGAATACCGCAGCTGACAGAAAACTCAACTATCAACACTTGTTGAATGCATCTGTTTGAAAACATGTGCAATAAATGCTTAAGACTTCAACAAATCTTTACAATACTTCCTCTCCCCTATACTTTTGTGATCTAAAAAAACAAGTGCTCAGTTTCCATGAAATTTTTTTTAAGTTCTTATGTCAGCGAGATCTTCAATGTTGCATGGGTGAGATTCCATTGGGCTAGTACCTTTGCATTATGGGTACTTTGACAGTCTTAATTTCTGATATATGGGAGGACTTCTGAATGATGCAGCTGGTCGTCCCTGATACACTGTCCTTTGTCTGGGCAAGGTTGGTCAAGGCCATGGCTGCATTGATTTCTTTCCAGTAAGTCTCGTCTTTGCCTCGAGCCTTTTCCTTCGGCGCACTGCAGTAGTACAGGAAAATAGATTCAGATTGGAGTTATTGTTAATAATAATAATCATAAGACCTGGTAGCAATACGGAAGTGAAAAAATGTGGAAGGAATCCATAAAGCAAACTCACCTGTCACATTTACTTGATCCATGGTCCATAGTCTCTGAAAACAGCAAAATAAAAAAGAGAGTTAATTTCGAAACATAACAAATGTGCCAAGGTCAATGAAGATTGATTATAGAAAATTTCAGAGCAGGCGAGCAGACTTGAGGTCTAGAGTTCACTCCGTTAAAAACAAATATTTCTTTGTTTTTCAAGTTGATTACAATGCAGAAACCACCAGTGAGTGCCTTAATGGTGAAAAATACTGGTTTGGTCCCTCAGTGAAGGGGCTACATATACCGCACTTTCCTGGGGCATTCGTTTCAGCAAAAATGAGGGGCATCTAATGGTAAGAGTGTTATATTCCAGTACTGTTGAGTGGGCGGCCAGACTGGTTCTTTGTTTTTACTAAAGAAACATGAGAGGAGAATTGCGGGCTCATTAAGGAGTGAAACTGGACTGTAATTTAGGTAAAGCAGTATACCCCAACCCACAATGCTTATCCTTCATTCTCCCTCTGAAAGCGTGCGCCCACCAGCGGACAACAGCTCTGAACATCAGATAGGCTCCGAGAAGAGGAAGCAAGCGAGGTAAAACTGAGGGAAGAGAGCTAGCGGTGAAAGGCCAGCAGTTGGAGCTGTGGTCAGACCCCAAAGCTTTGCCAGGGCTGGAACGACTTCTGAGGGGAAACTGCTGGAAGCTCAAGCATAGCAGCGAGTTCACCAAATGATGATGACATGAGCTTGGCACCCCCGCCTGACATTAAAAAGAACAGGTCACACGTCTTACTGGAACACCCTTTTGTATTAACCAAAAAAAAATACATGGGGCTCCACTGAGCTTTTAAACTGAAGATCAGACAAGAGCGTCGGAAGAGGGAGAGCATTGTCCTGAAACAGGACTTTATAGGGATGCTGCTAGTGCAATTTTAATGTCATCTTGGCATGCTAGTCCACAAGATTTTTTTTTTCCCCATTTGTAGCATATAAAGAGCACCGCGATGTCGCCTGGTTACATCCACTTAAGACGACATGGATTCCTCTTGCTTTGTTTCTAGCGCATACAATGGCCTATTGATTATATCAGATTGGTTGCAGCTGCTCAGCATTACAATAACTGAGCTCCAGTTCTGCTATCTCCTAATATGATTTATGGAAGCAATAGAGTGGTCAGTAATCCTGCATGAAACATCCTTTTACATCTTCCAGTCCCTTTAGTGATATGTCCAGCAAATTTCTGCCACTGTCATTAGCAATAACTTTATACTCTCTTACATTCACATCTTATACTGGGATTGCCTTTTTCTCAACATTATAGTGGCAACTCTCACTCCAAACAAGTGTTGCCAGGCAAAACAAACCTCGCCTGCCAGAACTTACTTTAGTGCTTTTCATACTGACTCAATTTTACAAGTGTGACCTCAATCATTCTCAGTGTACAGTCCTTTGAAAATCTGTGATCTTCAGTTTGACCTTTCAAGGTCACTCGAGGTCAAAGGTTATGGTGTGTTATAAAAGTCCATATAGGAGTTTCTATATGCTCATAATGGTAAATGCCTATCGATCTGCAAGCATTTTTGAGTTGTAATGAAAAATATATTACTTTCACCAATGACCTTGACCCCCCTGACATTTACCCCCAACCACTATGGAAACTATCAAAGCTAACCCTTTATGCGGCATATGGTTGGAAGCAGAATTGAAAGATGCGCATTTTGGGTTTGGTTTGAAGTCAATGTAATGAATTTGAAGGAAGTTATCACAATTTTTTTTTTTTGACATTTGTGATGACCTTGACCTTGACCTTGACCTGATCACCTCCAAAATTTAATCACGTCATGTAAGGACCATTGCCCACCTTCTGTGCAAGTTTGAAGTCAATCAGTGCCACCGTGTAGATGCTAATTTGTTAACACACAGACACACAACGGACAAACACAGAATCAAACAATCAAACCCCACCAACTGCAATACCGCGCCTAGCTGACTCTGTCGCAGGTGAGGTAATAGCATTCTGAGATTAAAGCTTATACGCAAAGGCCCTCTAACAACATTCATGCCTTCAGAGCAAATTTACGTCTCCACATAACTCCACTGTAGTATTTCTACACCATGTTTTTCTCTACTTGAAGTTAACCAGCTCTTTTTCCAAAATCTAATCTTCCTGCAGCCATCACCACCGCCACCCCCACATTGTGAGTCTGATCCAGGCTCTTTTTATCTTCAAGAACGAGCAGCACCTAATAATTCAACGCGTCTGTGCTTCTTTCTGTTGTTTTTCGAGAAAAACATCCTCACGCGCCATGACCCAGACTGACAGCGAACATTATCCAAGCTCCTCGAAGGCCAGTGCAATCTCTGATTGTGAAATCTCCTGTTGTTTCTCATTTATCATCCTTTAACAATTCAAACCCGCCGAGCAGCCGTCTTACTTTTGTTTAACCTAGTTCACAGGCTGAGAGGCCGCGTTACAACATCGCGGCTGGGGGATTTCTCCTTCAGCGCACATTTCTGGCACCACCCCGTTTGGCTAACCGTGGCTGCCGTCTATTGCCCCAAGCAACTAAACACAGCGAGGTGTTTAAGACTGACTGCGTTCATTGAGACTGGCCAAAATAAATGCAATTATGCTTCATTCTTACTTACGAGAAGAAAACCTATATCTGTTATTTGTCAAGACCACAATAATCTGTACAGCAGCTTCATGGGCCATTTACAGCCTTGAAATTATCACAATACTTTTCTCTGCCACTAGGCTGCTCTTTAGGTAGTACCTCTCTCTTTGTGAAGGGTGCTAAGAGTTAGCTATTATTGCACATCACAGACATTCTGTCTAGAAAAACTGACACAACTTTCATGCAATTTTTAATGATATAACACATCTCTGCACACAAAGACATGAAATTGATTAAATCTTCAGTTCAAACCAAATTCTTAGAAACGCTGATTCACTTTCATATGGTTGTATTTATCACTGACACGTCAGCAATGATGCCTACGATTTAAAAAAAATTGTTTGACGGAATGAGAATAAATTTGGTTTTCAGAACCGAATATCTGTGTGCCAGTGTACATAAGGCTAACTCTGGAGTAGTGCTGCGTCTTGGTGGTTGTGTCAGAGCAGCCAAAACAATTTTTAGGATGGCTGCTTTGTTCTCGATGGTAGGCATCCATCCTGCAGCAGGACGAAACAATTTCCAAAAAGTGGAGACTGCAGAGACCTCATCTGAAAGTACAAGGACCTGACAGCAAGGCGTGGCCACATGCTTCGGCTGTTCGCTACTCTCAAGAGATCCCAGACCAGCCAGGACAAACTCTTGATTGGGAAGCTATGGACAGAAAACTGAAAGGCAGCCCCAGAAGGCTAAACGCACAATTTCCAATTCGGCCCTGCCTAAAACATCGAAGGCCGGGATTCTTTAAAACAAAGGCACAGCCAAAGAAACTATAAATCAAACATAAATGGTGGCTGCATTGGTTCTTTTTCTGCATTATTTTCTTTTGCTACTGAACGCTTGTCCACTTCTCGCATACATCTCAATCACAGTTCAATTTTTTTCCACCAAAGCACAAACTTAACCTGGAAATTTTTTTTTTTTTTTTTTTGGTTAAGAGAAAGGAAAGATCCATACCCTAGACTAACTGAGTCTATGCTCTGACACCAAACACAAAAAATGGCAAGTAAGTCTGACTAAATCTGAAAAAAAAAAACCCAAAAAAAACTTCTAGCGCATCCAACACATTAAAGATAAACACCTGCTTGAGGTAGAAATATCATGTGTTGCTTCTGCTATTGTTGTTGGCAGTAATGAGTTACAATAAACACAATGTCCAGGAAGCTTTGGATTCAAACAGAAGACAAGCATATGCTGGACTGAAACTCAGCTTCTGTAAATCAGCAAAATACATAACCGGCATAAACGGGGCAATCAGTGATGTTGCAATCATTGTGGCCGCAACCGCTACAGCTTAGGACGTGCCAAAGGGGTGTTAAAGCAACTGGACTGTGAAAAGCTTTCCTGTCTGTCTCGATTTTTCTGCAGAAATTCAATCCCTCAGTGAAGGGGCTACAGAAGGGAATTTGGAGGGGGGGGGGGACTCAGGTATCAAAATAGATATAAATCAGCTCACCTGCTACAATAGTAAAACCACAAAAGTCTGTAGCGCAACAATTCTATATTTAGTCTTAAAATCTATTGCGAAATATGATGAATATGTAAGAGAAAAGACAACTCCATCAATGAGGTGGGACAATTTGAGTCGTTTCAAAAGTTTCCCATTTGGTAATAAAATCTCTGGACAATATTTTTAACCAGTTCTCCTTACTATTTGAAAGCAGGAAAAAAAAAGATTCTACATTAAAAGCAAAACTTAAGACACACTTTTTGTGGTGTATTTCCTTAAGAAGGTTTAATCAGGATTTTATGGCAATATCAGTATTTATCTGGAAGACCATGATGCGGTTGTGTATTAATGCAATAATAAATATAGCAGTGCCTGGTAAGAGATCCAATGCAATGTCTCAGTCAAAATACACTGGCGCCTCCTGCTAGCTTACACTGCCTCTCATCACTTTTTAGGGATGAGTCTAAAGCCCTCGACTAATGAAGTGCAGAGAACACAAAGCAGAGCCAGCTAACGTTTCTCATTTAAATTCTGAGTTCATTGATATTGTGTTTTTCTTGGCTTTCCATTCTGAAATAAGATTTTGGCATATTTGGCACATTTAGTTGGTGTTCCCTCCGATACAATGAGTACATGTTATGTTGGGATAACATGTTGACAAATTTTGACAGCTACTGAATAGTAAGTGCATCTCCAGTAACTGAAGGTTTGCAAAAGTATTTAAAAAGCCTTGCTTCAGCCCAAATGCCCTTAACCCCACCCACTGCACCTCAGGACATCAAAAATTCTACCACATCATAGACCAACTCAAGCTCTCCGAGTTCATAAATAAATAAAGGCTTGCCTTTATGTAGAGTTTAGCTGTCCATGTCAAGTTGTGATTTAGGCTGTGATCAGATATAACGTAATTTCTAGTGCTCCTGTGATTTTTATTTAATGGTTTTCAATGGTTTGGACGCGCTTGGACTTGACAGGTGCGCCTCTCCGCTCGGATGTGCTCTAGGTGCCATAACTCCAGAGGGAGCGTTGAGTTGAGAACATTCCTGCTTTGAGGCGTCCAATAAAAACCCACTTGATGTCATTATCGATCTTTTCCCTGCTGTCCAATTATGCGAAAGTGAAGGCGGAGTTTTATTTTACTTTAGGTTGCACTGTAAACAATGATGGCGGAGAAATCTTTTGTCACCATTAGCACTGTCTAGGTAGGCCCTAGAACAAACAATTTCACAAAAGTTGTGACATTTTCAACTAACTTTATTTCTCATTCTCCTTTTGAGCAACAGTGAGTTCTGACTGCTTACGTGTTCTTTAAAAAACAATAACAACACTCCAGACTTCGCTGTGGAATTAGTTCGCTCCCGTCCAGAATGTTCGCACAGTGAGTGACAGGAGCAACCGCAAAAAAAAAATAAAATCCAGCGTTTTTTACAGTGTAAGCCTAAAAAAAATCAGGAAAGACATGCATCGCATTTCCACACCAATAAAGCGCGTTCGGTGTGATCGAACCCTTATAATACCACAAGGAGCCTGTGAATGGAGATTGCATTGCTGTTATTATATCTTAAACGAATGCAAGTTCTGAGGCATCACAAACAAATAAGAGGTCCAAAGAAGTTGCGTTGGAGGTTATTTTTCCTCCTCATACAGTAAATGGTCCGTACCATTTTATAATGTCAAACGGAGTCTGCGAATGAAGTTAAGAATGGCTTGGCACCTCTGTGGCCTTTCAGTCACCCTGCCAAGGAGACAAATCATTCCTGACCAATCCTGCGCCAGCCCCTCCCCAACATTCCAAATCTCTGCAGCTCAGCTCAGCGCCAAGGCCTGCCGAATCACTCCATTACCGTCAGAGGCTTGCCGTCTCTCCGCAGCTAAAGAACACATTCTAACGTCTGGACGACAAAACAGGGAACCCTTTTATTTTTTATGGACTGGTCGAGCCTTTTCAATAACCACACCGCTTTTAACATGATCCAGCAAGCAAAATGGTGCAGAATGTGCATTACAGCAAGCCAATGATGCAGGTTAGTCGACGCATGACACTGTATGCCAATCATCATGCCCAAAACATGGCACACAATATAACATAATACCAACAACAATCTCCCCGGCTTTCAGAATTCATTTACGATCTTTCCACTCTAAGGCTCCTGGTTTTCATTTCAAACTGAGAGGACTATCAAAGCTGTTACTTGAATGGCTATGATTGTGTTCTGGAGTTAGTTTTACATTTTTCTCATAAGTAAAAAAACATTAAGGTCATAACAGCTGAGGGCAAGATTTTTTGACATCCAAACCAAAACGGAAAGTTTTAAAACTGCACGTCCTGGCAAACTTTTATAGCTTCTGTGCATCTAACCGGAGCGGATTAAACCAACCAACTTGTTCCCCGACCATAAATCTACACCTAAATGCAGTGCAAATATACTATTTGTCTCCCGTCATTGAACGCTTAGAAGCCTCCAAAAAAGTGCTGTTTTCAGCCAATAACTTTATCCTGGTCACATTTAAAAATTTGAATAGCAGACAATGAGGTAAAACCTTGAATGATTGTCACTTCGTTTCAACTGAACAACTGAAATACACAGACAACTGTATTTATTGCACGTGCAAAGATAGGACAGCAGTGCTATATTTCACCAATTCAGACAGTGTGGCCTCACTGTTTACGAGCAGCCGTAAACGCTACCAAATTACCCCCTACATGGCAGTGTAATGACAGGGCTGTTCAGAGCTGAAGTGTTCTGAGTGAAAAGTAAATAAGCCGTCTTAGCCCTGCAATGTAGTCCTCCCAGGCTATGCAGAACATCAGTTTCACAAGACAGCAGGTCCCATACAGAAGTTACACCAGCAATTTACAATATACAAGCCTAGTGCAAATGCCTGGCATTCTCGGCTATTAGAAGACAAATGTGCTGAGAGCAAGAATCTAAACTCAGGAAGTTGTTGTTGTTAACTGCAGACAATGAGATACGAATAACCCTATCTCTTAAAAAAACATTGAGTCTTAATTCAAACCTAATTGAGTACACAGTTAGGTACGGATGTATTAGGACCAGGAGACAATTTTTGTTATTTTTCCTCTATGTGCCACCACAATAGATCTGAAATGGAACCATCAAGATGTGATTAAAGTGCAGATTTTCAGCTGTAATTCAAGACCGTTCTCTAAAATCTTGCATTAAACTGTTTTGGAATTATAGCCATTTTTTATTCACAGCCCTCCATTTTATGAGGTCTCAAAGGTTATTGGACAAACTAACACAAGGTTTATTTTCAATACCAGGTTAGAAATCCTTCATAGTTAATGACTGCCTGAAGTCTGAACCCATGGATATCACCAAACATTGAGTTTCATCCCCTGAGATGCTTTGCCCAGCATTTACTGCAGCCGCCTTCAGTTGCTGGTTGTTTGTGGGTCTTTCTATCCTCAGGTTTGGCTTCAGTAAGTGAAAAGAATTCTCATTGGGTAGAGATCTGGTGACTGACTTCGCCATTGAAGAACGTTCTTTTTTTTTTTTTTGCTTTGAGAAGCTCTTGGGTTGCTCTAACAGTTGGGTCATAATCCCACTGTACTGTGAAACACTGCCCAATCATTTTTACAGCATTCAACTGGATCTGAGCTCAAATTATAGCCCAATCCACTTCAGAATTCATCTTGCTACTTCTATCATCAGTCACATCATCAATTAACACCAGTGACCCAGTTCCATTGCCAGCTATACATGCCCACGCCATAACACTGCCTCCACCATGATTGGCAGAGGAGAAGCTATGCTTTAAATCATGAGCCGTTCCTTTCCTCTCCATACTCTTCTCTTCCCAACATTCTGGTATAAGTTAATCACGGTCTCATCTGTTCAAAGAATCTTGTACCAGAACTGTTCACGCTTTTTTCACATTTTCTGGCAAAGTCTAATCTGGCCTTTCTGTTCTCTAGTATTATCAGTAGTTTCCACCCTGTAGTAAACCCTCTGTATTTACATTCATGAAAGCATCAATTGATTGTAGACTTTGACAATGATATATCTCCGTCCTCAAGAGTGTTCATGATCTGGGTAGATATTGCGAAGGAGTTTTTCTCAACCAAGCGAAAAATTCTGCGATCATCCACCTTACTTGTCTTCTGTGGTCTTCCAGGTCTTAGGGTGTTGCAGAGCATCTCAGTGAATTCCTTCATTTTAAGAATGCACCAAACTGTTGATTTGGCCCCAGCTAAAGTTTCTGCTATCTGTCTAACGGTTTTGTTCTGTTTTTCAACCTAATATGGCCTCCTTCACCTGCATTGACAACTCTTTGGACTGCATATTGACAGTTCCTGAGAGCAGCTACCAAATACAAGTTCAACACTTGGAACAAGCTCCAGACCATTTATCAGCTTCATTTGTAATGAAACGAGGGAACAGGCCACACCTGGTCTTGAAACGAACTGTCAGTCAGTTGTCCAATTACCTTTGAGCCGCTGAAAATGGAGCACTTTGTGTAAAATCAGTTGTCATTCCTAAACGGTTAATGCTGGATTTTTGTGAAAACACTTGAATTTCTGCACTTTGATCATATCTTGATGGTTTTCTTTCCAATCCATTGTTGTGAAGTAAAGTGGCAAAATTACAAAAATTGTGTCATTGTCCAAATACTTCCCTACCTTTCTGTATATGCATCCGTCCAATTGGAACCAAAAGTGCCCCGTAGATGAAGATTTAACAATGAACATTTTAATGTGTACTATGCTGAAACCACCACAAAAAGAGAGATTCTACAAAATTATTATTCAGAAAAAATCCAAGGTTTTGGTTATCCAAGACTGAAGTACTATTCAAAAGAATTAACACAGTAGAACCTTCATCTATCAAACCTGTACTATTAACTACGATCTTCATGACAAGAAAGCAAACAATCTGATCAGCAAAGCACCAGTGTGCAATCACTATCAGTTATGAGGTATTAGTCATTCAAACATTTCTCAGATATCATGCAGCAAAGTGATTTCAATGGAAAGACTATTAATCACACAAAATACACGCGCATAAAAAATTAACTACATGGGGTCATTTTTACAAATTTTTCATGATCTGCAGAAGACATAGACTGATATTGCTCTTGTTGCAGTAAATAAACAAGATGGGGAATTTGGCTCAGAGATTTTTCCAGACAAAAATAGTGTGGAGTGATAACCAAAATGACATGTTTGTGCAACAGTTCATTTTGCTCCATTATGTGGTAATCTCATGGTACAGCCCTGAAGCTCTCACACCAGACCTCACCAGACCTGACCAGACCATAGTTGGTCAACTATCACCAATGATTGCTTCCATCACCATCCTTAACCAAGAACATTCTAGGTCACAAGACCACAGCAGCATGGTAGCCTAGTGTTTTTTTTTTTCTTTAGTTTGTCTGCATTTGTTTCTTCTGTATCCTGCAGAGACAAAATCTTTGAAGACAGTGAAAATGATCATGATGCAATTTTCAATTGGAATTCAAAATTCTGCCAATGAAAACACAAAGCTCATGGGTTGAGAGTCTATTCCAATGGAGCTGTGATTATATAATCGGCCCCATTAGCTTTGTCTCATACGCGTTTGTACACCTCGCCAGCCTTGACGCCAAATATTTAAAAGTGATCTGGCGAGGGAACTACATTATTCATCACAGCCAACTCGATACACTAGCGAGGAAAGATCTTTCCGTCCAAAAGTCAACACAGCATTTTAGCTTTGTTGGTTTACACTGTCATATGAAACAATAAGCCAAGCCATCAACTGCATACCTAGTAAATTATAATATCTTCAATAGGCAGTTTCAGAGCCAGTCTGTTCGGAGCCAAACTGTTTCAAGGCGCTATGATAATTCAGAATTTTTAGAGGAGTCCACGGTACTCTCCTGCAGTTCATGTGTCAGTTTATGCACTGTCAATGCACTCCAGACTGGTTCCTTCCTAAATACATTAACACAAACTTTCTGAAAACCTGTGGAAGACGAATCCTACAGAGAGTTTTCCTGAGTTACAATTGAAAACCCAGACGAGTTAATATTTTTCAGGATGGCCCACACAGTGCCGAGATCTTGCGCCAGCCAATGGCCTCATTCTCTGTCTGATCTTTTGGCTTCTGGTCTTGAACACAAAATACTCTGGCTAACAGCATTCGCCCGGCCCTGTGCGCACTGCTCCGCAGCACTTCTGTTTATTCCACATTGCTATAGCTGCCTTCCTTCCCCAACAGCCTGACAACAGATATTTTAAAAATGCGTTAATCTTCTTCATGATGAATTACCTCTTGTGTTTACAAAAATGTGAATCTGGACTGAATAAACCTTGGACCGTGCCATTCCATTTTTCCCTCATCCAATAGGCGTGGAGAAAACACAGCCAGTTCTTACACCAGGTCCATTTTTGAAATTTCACATCCTTCAGCCTCGCAGTCTGCAAACTGTCACCACAGGGGTGAAAAAAATAATCCTTCTGACTGAATTAGTACTTTTTACACACTACTACCAAAGTCGTGCAAATAAATTGTACAGGATGTGATTTGGCACACTCTGGGCATCTTTCTGCTGTATTTTGTATTGTTCCTTTGTTTAAAAAAAAAAAAAAAACAGAAAAAAGTAAAGCGGTCTAACTTCAGATTGTGCAAGCAAAATAAAAATAATGATGAAGATATCCGATGATTTCTAGAAAGCACCATCACATAAAAGGGCTCTTCAACTTTTAATAAAACTGGGACAAATTTTTCACCATATGATTTTTTTTTCTTCACATGGAACTTCATTGATTGCTTCAGGCATTCATCCAGGTCACAACTTGCATTTCGCCAGTGAGAAGACACATCCTTGGCATTACTGCTGGCATTAGACAGAGAGGGCACTCCTGCATTACATGGTTAATTACTATGTTTGAAGTCACTTTCATCACTCTGCCACCTTCCACAACTCTCTAAAATCTCCCCATATCTGAAATCTAAAAACTCTCTGAGCATGAATGCCATGTAGCCTCTGACCAGCTATGGGCAGGACGCGGTTAGAATGAAATGTTTCCATTTAGGGAGATGGTTTTTAAGCGCTTTTTAAACAGTGTACAATTCTCCAGGATTCAATAACCGTCTGGCACCAGCTATGACCCAATTTGAATGGTGCTTACATGTCTCCATATTCTGCTCAAACACTACTGTTTTTTTTTAGCACATATCTGACTCTACTAGGTGCTAAATATGGCCAACTATTTCAAACAAGTTTCTATGATGGAATGATAGAGTGTCGTTCTTAGCTGCATTTAACAACCTGTGCAACAAAGGCACAGGGTACTTATTTTAATGCTGCAAATAAACATGATTAAAAAAGGAATTTCAAGTACTTGGTTATTTTACACTAAAAAAAATAATGATAAACTGAGAAAAACACACTGGACAAGCAATTAAATTTGCACATCAATGTAATAGCATTAGTACTGGAGAAGAACCATTCATAGGTTCATTTGACAACATTTTCAATAGCTCATTGAGTTCAAATGGCTGGAAATACAAACTAAAAATGTGTGTTATCCTTATCCATAAGAAAAAAAAAAGCTTCCCTTCACATTACAAAAATATTTTATCAATTGTAATCTGTAGGATAGCGAACTGGAATAATCCAATACAGAAAAAGAGAAGGAAAATGATCACAGAGAGTCCTATTGAAGAGAGACTCCTGATTAATATTCAGTGAAATGGCAATCTGACATTAACACCGGCATGAGTGGTGGAATTCTTCCTTGTTTCTCCTCGCCCTTGGTGATCCCACTTTGAGGATTTTTTTTAAATCAAAGGTTTTCCACAGGAACATCTCAGAAAAGGGAAGCCTACAATCTTATGCCATTTCAGACTGCTCACTTCAGACTGTAGTTACATCAGGAATTGTAGGCATAGCCAGTCATCCTGTTAGTATGAAGTAAAAACCACGCACTCCCGATAATTCCGCTTAACCGAACTCGCGGTGCCGGCATGGGCACACTACTGCAAACCGTTAGTGCCAAGGGGCCAGAGAGCTGCATCCTTCCTTAAAACCAGACTTGAAGTGCAGGACTGAATTCACATACCTTCTGTAACTGGCAAAAACCTCAGCACTTACCTCACCACAAAACTTTTGTAGAAAGGTCCAGAGACAAATTTAAAGCGGAAATGATGCAAATTAAAGATTAAAGTTTCCTTTTAGCTCAATGATAGTACATTTCCCTGTCTCTCTCACGCCCCCTCACACATTTGTATGCAAAAGTTTGTTTTGCCCCCTGTTTTAGGCTGTTAGTGACAAGTCAGCATGTGCTCACAAAACCGATACGGGGAACGTCTGCATCCCAGGATTAAATATGGACTCAAACTTAATTCGCCTCAGGGTAACTATTACCCATAATTCCTCTTCCCAGAGAAATCAAGCTCTAGATCTCCACAGCAACATAGAAAAAAAGTAATAAATCAGTTTCAAAAAGAACTATCTCCATAGACCGAATAAAAAGTCATCTGCCGGTAAAAATTTTGTTACACAGGTGTCAAGTGAGCCAATGGTATTCAGTCTTCATGGGAAAACTGAAGAACTCTACTGTACAACAGTGTGTGGTTCAGGCATTCCTTATCTCAGCACAGCCCAGAGATTCAAAGAAGCCTGGAGAGAGATCTTTGGTGACCTGGGGAAGACCACAGTCAGGACATGCTGTATGTGTGACCTGACCTTCACAGCCAGAGTAGACATAAGATACAATATCATATCCACGCTCATGAAAACTGCCAGGCACAGATGAATAAACTATATGCCTTAGACAAAGATGTACTCCTCCAATCAGGATAGAAATGTCTATGATCCTCATAAACCACCATACAGTAGGTACCATGGTAAGTTAATGTTGCCATATAACATAAGCGGATAAAAACCACCATTAATCGCTTTGCGCAGAATACAAATAATGCCAATTTTTCCTGTTATGCATCAGCCTAGTTAGGCTTTATAACTCAGGATTTGTGTCATGGAAACTATTGAAAATTTTTCCATTGGAGCAAGACATTTGAAAATTCCGGAATTTATGGACGCCAGCGTTTATATCTGCGCAAAGGGGTTAAATATATATTTGCTGACATCAACTGAGGGGTGTTCAGTACAACCATAATATATCCACGACACTTTTTTTCTTGATAAGACGCGTAAAAAAATTCACAAAAATTCTGAAATGAGGAGAACACAAAGACATACTCATTCCTGTTCGACAAACAGACCACCATTGTTAAAACAGCAGCATGGCCCTCTGCCCTCAACAAAATCCTACAGCTTCCAGAATCAACGCCCGAGGCCATGGGCCGTCCTGTTTCTGCGGTGCAGTGCGCGGGAATGAGAGGGGCTGCTCGCGGTTGTGTTAAAGCGTGCTCACTTCCTATGTTGTGAGTCGGCTGTCGACCCCCCGTCATGAGGGGAATGAGGCGAATTCCTGCACCCGCTGCCTAAGAAACCCAAACAGGACGCCTGACTTGCAAACCTCCAGGTGAAAATATTTCCCTCTCGTCTCCCATAGTACAGCACATCAGAAGTGCTTTGCATTATGTGAAAGAAGCCAAGTAGCAACCAAAGGAAAATAAGATGACATTATGAAAGGAGATCAGCTGGGAGTTTAATCAGCAGCTCTGATGACAGAATTAAATGGAAATGCCATTGTGCACTGCAAAGCTAAAGCATAGGGCAGTCTTAATGAGCATTTCGGACTTAAATCTCAGCTTAATATTTCCATTAATTTTTGATAAACGTGACAAAGGAGTTTCATGACTTGTCACAATTTCCAGAGTGAAAAGTAACTTTGCTTATTAATCAAACAATAACTTGGAACAAGAACAAACTTCCAAACTAAAGCCTCACTACAGGACTGAAAGACTTGCTGTGATAGGCTGAGTTTCGAAGTGTGTGGGGTGGGACGGGGCGTCACAGCAGGAAAATCTCCATAGAGATGGAATGTGTGCGCGGCGGACCTTTACCAGCTCTGTAAACGAAGTTGGCTTCCATCTCCGAGGACGAAGGGGAGAGCAGCTCATCGTCGTACTCATTGGAGCTGAAGGACCCTGAGTGATTCCTCTTGCGTGAGTCCACGACGCCATTGGAGGCCATGACATGGCGCAGCGAGTCGTTGAGGTAACGGTGGAGCAGGCTGCTCTTGTACTTGGGCGGGGAGACGTAGTCCTCTCCCAGGGGTCCCTCCGTCCTGAGCACCGGCCCCATGCCTGTACCCTCCTTCTTAATGACGCTTTGGTACATGGGCTTGCTGAACGCGGTCTCGCCCGGCTGGGTGTGCATTGGGTTCTCTCCGTCTGGTTGACGATATAAGAGGGGTGGGGTGGTTGATGGGGAGGGGCAGTGATGCAAAGGGGGCGGGGCCGAGAGACAGTAGGAAATTATTTCATAGAACATTACAATAGAAGTATATAGACAATTACTGTGAATGACACAAACATTTGAGTTACATTTTATAGAGTCATTATTCGGCAGGCACTTAAGTCTTGTAACCCCAACAAAAAACAAAGCATACAGCTCAGTCCATAAATACACAGACGATGACATTTTCAGCTTTTTGGCGCTGAACTGCAGAACATGGAGGTTAAAATAAAAGTCTCAAAAGTTTCAATAGAGAGGAATTTATGTACACATCGCATAAGGCATTATAACCCTTTCCATAGTACAACGTCACTGTCCTAACTTGTCCTATGGAGAATTGCAACATGGAATGCCAAACATGCCACAGGAATAGCTATTATTATTACGCATTATGGAAATATACAGCACTGAAAAAGATTAAATATGTCTCTCGAGGAAGGTGAACACCAAGGTGACCTGATCTGAGAGTAACAACATCTGTCTTGCCGACGAGGATGAGGAGGTTGTTGACAGTGAGCGAAGGACGGAGCAGCATTATGAAAGGAAAACTTTGGTATCTTCTGGTGTCACTATACAATAAAGTATTTGAGTGTGTTTCTCAGCATATTTACTCAGTACAAGAAGCTGTCTACAGTTGCCAGGAGCTGCCTACACATCCGGAGACTGCCGTTACAATCTTCTCGTGTTGATGTATTTTACGACACTACAGGAACCCTAAAGCCAGCTTTAAACTCTCTGTTTGCTCCATCTGTCCTTCTTGCACTTGAAAACGGTTTTAAATCTCTCTGTTACTAACCCACACACTGGCTACACTCTTTATGACATTAACATACAGTTTTTAATGTTTTTTTGGAATGCAAGATAAGCCTTATTTTGCAACCTGCTGTCAACGACAGTTTATTATTCTGCCTCATTAAAATGAAACAATGTTTTAGTAAGATCCAGATTCCGACGCCTTTTTTTCTTTTTTTTTTTTTTTTTTTGGTATGATCTCAAGTCATTGATTGAAAAAAATTAAAAAGATTATTTTTTATTTGAGTTTCCTCTCTGCTTGGTTGGCTGCGTTTTTCAGATTAAAAAGATAAACATATTTAAGCAATTACACAGCGATGGAAATGAATCAGTCTACATCCAAGATTTATTACATTGAGTCCAAAACTGAAAATCCTCCTCAAATATTGCAACAATGACTTATATCAGCCTAAATTACCAAAAAAAAAAAAACTCAAATAAGTGATTCATCAATTTTACGCATATGATGCAGAGCAACTCTACCGTACTCCCGACCACCGTTACACTTCACAGCATCTGCTCAAACCTCTTTAAAGAACTGCATCCAGAGTTTCCATCAAAAGTATGTATCTGCTGTTCTTCATAAAAGCAAAATAATTGCCAGTAAGCACTAGAGCCGAACTAAAATGCTGGCTGCACTTGCTGACAGACAATGCAGAGGACAAAGATGGTGTTGAAAATCAGATATCCCCCAGAGAAGAAGAAGAAATCAGGAGAGCTATGTTCGAGGCACTGTCAGAGCCAGCTCTGTTATTGGATAATTTTGGTACGTCTGAGTTTTGATTAAGTAAAGGCCAACTTATAATTACTGTTTCCACACATCAGAAACACATGGATCTACCCTCCCAACCCCCAACATCATGCAGTAGATATATGCAGAGCCTAAGTATACTGCATGTCCTTTGGGGAGGTAAACCTTCAGGTTACATTTTAAAAGTCAGCAGTGTGGCGTAGCGGTTAGGCAATCGGACAGGAAGTGGCGGGCTTGGAAATTATGATCCTGCCAGTGCCCTTAAGCAAAACTGTTAATCTGAATTCCTTCAGTAAATATCCTGCTGATGTAAGTGCATGTTAAATACAGGCAATGTGCTCTGCAGTATGTTGCCTTGGATGAGGGTGTTATGCTAAAAAAAAAAAAACTATGAAAATAACTATTAGGGGCGAGCAGGAGTTGTGTAGCTGCCCTGTGTTTATATTCAACAGTCAGTGACAGCCAAAGGATTTTGAGCTGGCAGTGTATTCATTAAGGGACTACACACACATACAGACTCTAACACACGCACAAACAAATGCAAAGGCTCATACAATAAATACTTACACGCACATACTTGCACTCTTTAATACACGTAAACACATATCCGGTCAATGCGTGCACACATGCTTGCACACGTGAGTCCATTCTCATCTCGACCAAAATATAGTGACGCTTTCTGACCAAGCACCAATAAAAGACAAAAATGGAAGCTTTTGGAGTCCCTATTTGATGCCATTGCTCAAACAAACCCTACCCCCTAAACCCTAACCCTAACCTGAACCCTTAGGCTAAACTTCAAATAAGGATGCCTAAAGGCTCTCTCTTTGTTGTATATTGACGGTTGGTAAGAAAGTGTTGCTATATTATGCGTCAAGGTGAGAATGGGTTGCACACAGATGCAAACATGAAGACATATCTATGCAAATATATACATCCTGTCACACATAAATAGTGCGCCAGTAACATCACGGACAATCAGCATTTGGCAAATACTAAACATTCTTCCCCAACCCACAGTATGTGCTTTTCCCTTGAAAGATCTTATAATGGCACTAGATGTAGGACATCATCTGAGCACGAGAATAAGTGTGTATAAGTGCATCCATGTGTGAGTAAGACAGTTTAATACAGAGACTGCAATACATATGAGCCAAAAAAAAAAAACAATTTCTAGCAGCAGGATGTTAACCAAACCCTGCCCCAGAATTTAGCCTAATGACGATCGATCAGCCGCGCGCTATTTTACACGCCTCACACATGCAACAGAGTAAATTTCACAGCAGCCAGAACTGCGCTCACTGCGCTCCGTAAATATGGGAAATATAGTTTTAGCCCTAATGTAGTTCAGCGTGTGGTACCTTCTGAGCACGTGTCTTCACTGCTCACGCTCAGTCTCTCTGCGTTCCCCTGCACGTATTTATTATAAAGCTTAATCCGCAGAGCCCAGCTGAGGTCAGGCTGCCTCACTGTGTTCTTCAGTCGCCGCCTGGCATTAGCAAACCAGTTAGATACCTGTGAGAGAGAGTGAGCGAGATAGAAAGAGAGAGAAAGAGAGAGAGAGATAAACCAAACTTTTAAAAATGTGCAGGGGTGAACAATATATCAGAAGCACCCCAAGAAAATTATGTACACTTTGAAGTCTCAAAATCAAAAACAAAAAATAGCCCCGCAAAGCGGGCGTTACCCCTCAGGCCCTGGATTGTTCGGAATGAATATAAATTGACAAAGGCGTTTTCAAGTTATCCTGCGGAATACAAAATTAAAGATGGCGGCTCTGGCAGCCATATTTGATTTTGGATCGCGACCAAAATTGATAGGCTTGTGTAGTAACTGTACCCTGATGTCCTCACCGAAAATCGTGATGATTGGTGATGGCGTTTTTCAGTTATCGCCCGGAATAGAAATTCAAGACGGCAGCTCTGGCAGCCATATGTGATTTCAGATCGCAACCAAAAACTATAGGTTTGTTTAGTAGCTCTATCCCGATGTCCTCACCAAAAACCGTGATGGTCGGTGACGGCGTTTTTCAGTTATTGAACGGAATCAAATATGGACGGACGGACAGACAGGCAGACAGACAGATGGACGCCATGCGTGATGACAATACCCCACAGCCTCTTTCAGGGCTGAGGGGTAAAAAGCATCTAAACTGATTATTCCTATTAATATTTCTATTATTTTGATCAGTTTGTTAATGTCCTTAAATAAATAAGACATAGAGAATCAAAATGTGCCTGACCAAAAAGTTGAGCATAACAACAGGCTCAACAGGTCAAACCAGCAGCCAAGTCTCCAAAGCGAGATCATGATAAAAACAGTTCCGGCCTGCAGGTGAGTCCCACTTATGCTGGTCATGAAACCAGCATAATTATTCACGGTGGCAAAAGGAACTGTGTCAAAAATTTTGACATACTCTCCACATATCCAAGCCATAACAGCAAAAAAATTAAAAATATAAAAAATTGCAGTGGCAAGAAAAAGCTCTCCGGCCATGAACAGACACTCGGTATAGGATCGTTACAAATCACCACAGAACTACAGCTTTTATTATCACCACAGAATTGAATCGATCAATATTCCGAACAGTCAAAGACAGCTGGCAGCGTTTCACACCCAGGAATTACACAAGAGAACAAAAACTGCCCTTTGGCAATAAATTAGAGAGGTACTCGCAGCAATGAATTTTACTCGTATTATTGTTCTATTGCGCTGAGAAAATCAAAAACTCTTACGAGATCTGGCACTAAGCAAGTTTAGCCAAATGAACAAAGCAGACAAATGCCTTGTGGTAATTCCACAAATGTAAAGTTTCATTAACTCCCTGCCTTTGATCTGGGCGTGTATGCTTATTCTGGACAGCGCTTTGTGAGACAAGTTTTATTCCATACAGGGCATTTCCAGGCCATAAAGTCGTTTTCAGCTCAGGGTTCTCCATTTCACATGGAATAGAAACCATTAGATGTTGTACAAGAATAACGTTTCATGCCTGATAGCCCTCAGGCCAGTCATGAAGGACCGGACACCCTTAAGCTGGAATACTTACTTTGGATTTCGAGCAAAAATATTTCCAAGCAAACCAAGCCCCACATGAATCTCAAAGGTTCACAGTTTATATCTGGAGCCTAACAAAGGCAGAGAACAAAGCAAGAAAACTATTCCTATTGTGCAGCTTTATAAGTTGTGTCATTACCCATGAGGAGAGATGTGTCATCACACTGGTATATAGGTTTGAGGCAGTGTTCATTTCGCCAATGAAAATTATCATGAAAAATCTTCATCAGTCAATGACCATTTTTCCCCCTCCATAAAGACGAGACAATGATGAGTTAAAACAGATACTTAATGATAAAAACTATGATGAAATGTGTTTTTTTTTTTTTGACAAGACAAGACTTAGATGTTGGACATTTCAGCCCGGACATTGAAAATTCATGATATTTTCCACGTGGCGTGCGTCACTGTCAAAATATAGGCAATGAATTAAGTGTATCCGTGTCTCATTGGTCGATGAACCCTGGTCACTGGTTGAATTGGTTGAATGACAGGGATGAATCCAGATCAACATGGCAGATGGCAATAGGAAGACAGTTCCCTTGGCTTAGTTACACAATTAACTTAAAACTTTGTTTATCTGAACTTAACTTTAAATTCAAATCAAACACTCAATTGGCTATGGTTAGTACTTAAGTTATTAGAAGTCTTAGCCTGATGAAGTAATGTACATGGATATGAGATGGATTATTCAATGTGACTAAAAGTTGAGTAAAACGTTGACTAAAATGTAATGACTTTTCAATGACAAAAACGGGCCATAAAGTTTCTAGTATTTGTCGACTAAAACTAGACTAAAACTATGAGGGATAAAAATAACTGCAATGTGACTAAAACTAATTTGCATTTTTGTCTAAAGACTAAATCTAAGACTAAATCTAAAATATCAGCCAAAATTTACACTGGTCTGGGAAGGGCCACGCAGAGAACACAGTGGGTCCCAGAGCTCAAGCAAAGCACTGCATTTCCAGACAGTGATCAAAACACAGGCAATGCTACAGGAGGCAGCCGAGCAGGCTGTGCTTTCACTCGCCCGCCCAGACAGCAGAGAGCAAAGACCCCGGATTTCAGCACCTGACACATTCGCTCGCTTGCAGCGCAGAAAAACCCGCTGCTTCATTAGACACAATACTAAAGAGAGATTGGATGGACCTCAGGCGGCTCCAAAAATAGAGATGATGCCTCCTCTCCAGTCTGAGGGCTCTGTACAGGGCTGGATCTGCGGTAAATTTTGGGCAGACATCTCAGGCCCCATATACCCAGCAGGGAATGTGGGGAAGCATGCCTCTGTACCTCAGTACGTATTACATGTCAGTCGCAGTTTCAGTATTCACACTTTCAGCCAGAAAATGTCATCTTAATCCAATGTCCAATAATTATGGAATTAGGCACTATGAAAAACCATTTCACATCTGTTTTAGTATGTACCACTTTTGTGTGTGTGTGTGTGTGTGTGTGTGTGTGTGTGTGTGTGTGTATGTGTGTGCGTGTGTGTAAGCGTGTGTGTGTGTGCGCGTGAGTGTGCGCTTACATGTGAAAAAAAGGAATGGCGGTGGAACTAAAAATACTCATACGAGATCAAAACCGATTCATTTTGGTGATGTCAATTGGCTGGACATGTTTTCGTACTTATCAACGACTTATCAACGAGTTTCATTCTTTGTCCACGGAGTGCCAAATTATTATTATTTTACATTATTATTGAAATTCTGAGTATGCCTGAATAAATAATATTATTATTATTATTATATTATTATTAATATCATATATCGCCATAACATACACCAAATTATGGTAATATCAAAAGAAAATATTGTTTTTATGGGCCTATCTCTGGGCTTATTGTTTATATAATTGATACTGCCGGATCAAGAACGCAAAAATAACATTGATCATTAACTTTTCCAAAACACTCATACATTCATTTGAAATCAGAGCACACTTATCAAGTTCGTAGTTCATTCATTAATTACAACGCATCTTACCTGGACCAATGTCATCTGGGATCCTAAGGCGAGCAAGATTTTCTCCGTTTTCGTTGGGTAAGGATTGTCCCTGTGTTTATACAGCCACTGCTTCAGAGGCCGGGCCATGTCCTGAAGTGCCTGCCGCTTATGTCGCACCTTGCCTCCGTTCTGTCGGGACCTTTGCGCCAGAAAACAAACTTTGTCGCACCTCTGAAGAAATTTCTCTCAACATCATCAAATCAGTATCGTTCCGTATACGTGAAACAAATAGACCTGTCTAATGACAAAGTCATTAGCAGCTAAATTAAGCAAAAAGACAGCAAACTGCTAATATTTCGTTCCATTTGCACAAGATAAAGTGACGCAGGTGAGTTAAATAGGGTTTACTGATGTGCGAAATTACATCGAAAAGGCACGCACCTAGCCTACCAAACGGTTAAAAGCAGTTGAAAATCGATGTAGGCAATATGTTGTCATTGGAATTATTTTAGTCATCAATCGTTCAATCGAAGCGAAAAGTAACATGATTCATGGGCATTGAGCATAAATGTGCGATTTCTCCAAAGCAAAAAAAAAAAAAGCGACCAGTCTTGTTTTATTGCATCCATAATACTGGTGTAAGTCACACAGTGCTGCTTTGGTCTTACTTTATAAGGAGACTGTCTTTGAGCCTGTGGTGGCCTTGGAAATAAGATCAAAAATACACAAATAAAACTGTAAGTGTGGCTACCTCACGAGCGAGTCAAAATTGGGAACGAAAATTACAACTTTGAAAAGAAAGAAAGTATACGCGCTGGTACCAATGGAGGCGTTTTATTGGTAAACTGGTTTAGTTCCATGTTCGTCCCCTTGTCTCGCCTGATAAACGTCATCAAATAACCAAGAAAATGTTCTCAACTTCAAACACGTATGTCAAGTCGGACTCATATCACTTCTCCAAAACATTTTTTTTTTTTTTTTGGGGGGGGGATGTGTAAAATTCGTAATGTGAAAACATACGCAGGAATACCGTGGTTTCACTCATATTAAATCAATAGAAATTGAATTACGCTGTGTGTTTTTGTTGAGCCTGTAGATGTCAGTGTGGAGCTGTGATAACATCGTTTTATCTTCTAAACTTTGCTGCAGATGTAACATATTTCTCTCCAACCTCAAGTCTGTCCGAGGTTCATGTTCTACAAATATTTTCCTTGTAATCTAGATCTGTAGGAGCAACCTAAAGAATATTTTACTCCCCGTACTTAGTTTTGGCGACATACACCTCGTATTTACATTAGTATTCTTTATTAGTGATGATACTCCATATGACGCGGCACCTTGAGGCATTTGGGTTATCTTTCTGTTTCTTTTACATTCACAAAGCATTTCAATAAGTCAGGTTCAAACTCAGGCAGCGTGTACAATGTTTAGTTAAGTGGACACATATTTCATTCGGGATCGCGTTACTTCTGTTACTGGTTTACATTTTGGCTCATAACGGACTACTGTACTGTCTGCAAATAAAATGCCAGTCAAGTGGAAGCACTCGCGGCAGCTGAGGCCACGAGTTTTAGGGCAGGCTCATGAGTTCTAATGAGGAAAAAATAATGGATGGCAGGATTCTCTCTTGATTCAGTTTCTTAAAAAACGGCAGTTCAATGAAATGTTTATGTATGCAAAATATGACGTTAAGAGAAAAAAAATCGGTAGAAAACTATAGCTTCATATAGTCTACATCCAAACATCACAAATACCTTAATACGTGTTCCACGTGCCAACCATACAATTATGTTACACCGTAGCCAGCACATAAGCTGATATCAAAATCATCTAGGAAGGTAAAGTCATTTATGTATTGCAAATATAATTATGGTTAACAATTAAATTCAGTTGGCCTAATTACAGTTATTCTTGGAAAATGAGATTGAAGTATAATTCATACTTGCCATTGCGTGCAGCAATGTTATAGCAAAATATATTATTCTTATTGCTAAATAAGAAAAAAAAAAAAAAAAAGATTCATGCGAGCACCATAATCGCACCTGGTGCGCAATGCAATTACGCATTTCAACTCATCGGGTTAACGGCTGAGTCGAACGAGCACATACTATTTATGTTTCTCTTACCAGCTAATATGAATAGCATAATTGCCCAATAATATTTATTATTCACCTGCAGTTATAAATACACCAAAGCAGATCAAAGTATTTTTTTTTTTCATCATTACTATTACGTTTTTTTATTGCCATTTTCCCGCATGTGTTGAAGGCAAAACAACATACATACCCACACCTCCTATGCCCGGTGGCAGTGTTGTCCTTGATTGTCTGATTGGTTGAGAGTACGTCTGAATGCTGTCCATCAATTACTTCTAAATAATTGCGGCTGCTCCGTTCAACTTCTTTCCCCTTCTCTTCAAAAAGGACTTGACTATTCAGTTTGTTAAATACTATTGTGTTCATCATTGGTTCGGTATTCCGGGAATATCTTCTATGTGCAGATATCTCTGTGAATAGCTTTACAACTGACTGCGGCAGCAACAGAGAGTCCAGGTAATTTTCCTGCAAAATCACGAGGGAAAGTTTTTATGCCGTCTAATGACAAAATATTTACAAACATGTTTCACCCTGAATTTGAAGAACAAAAAGTAAACATCACAATGAACAATTCGAGAAAGCAATTTACGCAGTAAATGCTGATCCAATGCAATCTATCAGAGCAGTTTCCATAAAATTATCGATCTATACTGCGCACATGGACAAATATATGGCAATGCAGTATCTCAATAATTTAGCATGTTGCATTAGTTCCTAAAGAGTTATTTACCGGATAATTTACTGAATTAGCATCATAAAATACCATATGGTGAATTGGTATAGCGGATCCTGCAGGACGGCGTAATGAGTGGGAGCTTATTGAAACAACTACGCATGAAGACAGAAGGCTATATCGGTTTCGTTTAGGTTACTTCAAAGAGCAATTGAATATAGCTACAGGTACGTTACTTAGTCCAAATTCAAAAATGCCAGTAACTTCGGGTGTAGGGCCTACGACATAGAACTGCAATTAATTCAACGTGCATACATTTCAAGATAAGTACATTTAGGCACCCTACCAAAAAATAAATAAATTAATAAAAAAATAAATAAACAATTCATGTCATGCCTCCAGGTTTATATTGATTTATCCCCATCCCTTTTATCGATATCTTCCTAGAGACCCAATGGTTCTTTTTCAGAAATGCTTGACTCAGGAAAAAAAGCGCAGACACACATAACGCTATATATACAAAAACAGTTTATAACAAGCAAACATCAACCAAATTACTTTTTATTCATATATTTTCTCAGGGATTGGTCATAATAATTGACTGCAAAATAACAAGTAAACCAGCCAACAATCAATAAATTGCAAGAGCAGCGCACAAGGAAGACACAAAACTATTGCAAATTTAGCAGTTTTACTTGCGAGACGAACAGGAAAGTTTATCAAGTTGGCTATTTATGAATAAAAGCTGAGTCCTACTACTGTTGTCATCGGGGCCACACCAGTCATCACATTCATAACATAGAACAAACTACTTACCTGTTTAGCACCCCTGTAAAATCCTGTTCCCAGTTTCCCATTCCCCGCTTACATGTTCCCGTTCTAAGTCCTTGAGCTAAAACCACACGAACCACGGTCGCCCCGCTGTTTTATTCACCAAGCACGCGTTTTGCCCTGGAACCTGAATATTGCACCCTTCTCATGTTTCTTAGCTAAATGGTGGAGCCTGCGAACATAAAGTTAATGCTGTATGCCTGTTCCGCGCCTCAGGCGAGGCGAGCTACTGAGATACAGTACTGTAGTGTTTCTCGTTAATTTCAAACCTCATCGCTGAAATTTAATTATTTAACATGGTCTGCTGCTGACTACGTAGACTAGAAAGCCCAATACAGCCCGCACGGCTGTTTCTCAGAAAATACCTAATATTTTCATATTTATTTACTTATTTATATATTCAACGCGCGTTTTTGCTTCGGTGTATAAATAATATGAGACGAATGATAGAAACTACTTGTAAAACAGCAGAATGCGTTAGATTTAAAATGCAAAAAAAAGCGACAAATTAGTAACACTTGTGCGAAGCGGGGTTTGTAGCCTATAAGAGGCATTGACGACATTATTGCAGGTGCATTAACCGCTATTGAATTTTATATTAGGCTACAATACTTTTAAAGTAAAACTAATATTGTAGTGGTAGTTATTTGCATTTGAAAACCTCGAGTTAATCTTTTTAAAATAGGTTGTAATCATGATTTATATTTCTTTTCATATTTCAATAAACCCTTCCAGTTTAAAAAGCATGGCAAAATAAATAAATTAAAATAAATAAATAAATAAATAAATAAATATGAAAGCAGCCACCGGCACAGCTACCGCAAAGAAATGGTGTTGTGCAAGGAGCTGCACCTGCCGGAATCTGAGTGTGTGAGACAGGGAGTAAATGATCACCTTGCTTAGTAACATTTAGCCTCCGTAGCCTACTGCACTGCATCTGTGGAACTTTGGAATGCGCTCTCGGAGATTGTCCATATGCAACTCAGTTTAGCCTAGGACTGAATTTGTGCCCGAGAAACAGGTCGTTGTTCTTCTGGAAGTCCGTAGAGTTAACTTATATGTTGCATGCTACTGCGTCTTTGAAGTGTACTGATTTTACAGGGGGCGATAGGCTATTCATAATTGCACCTGGTTGTCTGCAGTGGTCATAACTTAATTTCATTGCGCTTTAAAGGTGATGGTATCTCTGCTGTTGCTACTGCTGCTGTTGCTGTTCTCGGGTGTCCACCCCCCCACCCTCCGGACAATCTTCGGGGTAAAATATATGACGTTTTCCAGCCTCAGGCAAAAAGGCATATTTATCCATTGCGTGCAGACCGTTTGTTTTATTGTTTCTTTGTTTGATTGTTTGTTCCCTTTTCACCCGTGTCCAACCAGACGTTTCGGGTTGACTGTCATTAGTGCAAGTAATCCTCAAATCCACTTTATATTCGGAACTAAGTGGCCAATGGATAGGGAATAGTCGGCACAAATCGAATTCTGAATCACGCTGCCTTAAATCAGCTATTAAATAAACATTTTGCACACAGATGCAGGTGACAATTTTAGCTGAGCAGATGATATAGCAACAATTCTCGATGCTCTGACAATTTCTATTGAAGACTGTGATCGACTTTGGACCAACCGTTCATTTGCATTAAAGCCCACAGTATTCCACTCATATAATGCTGCAGCCACATCCTGCACCCATTCAGAAGCCTCAATCAGCTACTCAGCTGGTGTGCCTAAGCCAATGGCATGGTCAACTAGTGGCATGTGTGGTCAGTTTTCGGGGTTATTGAGTCTCATGTGGACAAGTGAGGTCACTGTTTGGCAGAGGAGATGATCCACCGCAGAAAACTGACCATCTGCAACAGTTTTGGAATTACTGGCAAGGATGACCGAGTGTAAAAAGAGAGGTTTGCCCATTCCAGGGTTCCAGGGTGGAACCCTCCTTTAATAATAGTTCAGATCAATAACTTAACTGAGACCAAATTCTTAAAAAGTAACCTTAAACATTAGACCGACTTAACCCCTTAAACTCTGAAATTTTCACTGAAGTAATGTCAGAAAAGTATTTTGTTTTCAGAGTTTTAGACAATGTCACATACATCTTCTGTATTTACTAGCCACATGCTTCAATGAAGCTACATCATGCTTGTATTGAGAGAAATATTCAAGCCCAGGACGCCCTGATTTTATGGCCACAGCGTTACATCAAACGGAAAATATCAATATCTTCAACACCATTTTTTTCCCTATAATTCAGCAGTGTATATTTGGGATCGATGGAAACCTTGGAATCTCCACTACAATTTAAAGTGGCAATCCGTAAGATTTGAATTGGTTTGTTTATATCGACATCTTTGGCAGTAAGCTGTAATTGCAGGTTCGCTTCTGGACCTCATTTCCCATAACTCTTGTCGAGACCCAACAGTGTCGCCTGTATGACGTCGGTAAATTGACGGCTCTTACCAGTTCCACGCCTCCTCAACTCTCATGTTGACGGGAAAGACGCTCTTTGACACGGCCATTGAACTCAATAAAAGTAAAACATTCTGTGATGTTAGTCATCCATTAGCGTCATCTCATTCCAGTAACATGTTAGGCTATTATGATAAATCGATTAACTTAAAGGGCTGCCAACTCTCACGCATTCGCCGTGAGAATTTGTGCTTCATTCACGTTCCCGTGCTGTAGTCAGTAATTATTCAATCAACGAAATGCGTGTTTCACGATCGTTCAAATTGTTTAAATGAAATAAGACCATTTGAAACATTTTTATGCAATTCCACTCTTTCCAACCCCTGAGTGAAGAAAAGCGTGAGAATTCCGGAATCATAATTGTTCTCATATTACTAGTGGCGAAATCCACCGTAGCACATAAACTTCAATGCACAAGGACTTCAATTCCACCTGAGAATCTCTACAAACGGTCAAATAGAATAATTTCTGACTACAGCACGGGAACGTGAATATATCATTTGAACTCAAGCCGAATATGCGAAAGTTGAGAGCCCTGTATAATGAAAACGGTAGTTGGTTATCAGGTAATGTTATAACTTTTTTTTTTTTTTAGAAAAATAATTTGTCGAGGCGGTTAACGCAGCTTTTTTTCCAGTTTGCTTCCTGAAATTTTGTTATAAAATTAGTTTCAGTAGTAGCCTCAACAGAGACTCAGCTAACGTTAGTTTCTACTGTGCACAGTATAGCTACACAGTATGGTATTTGCCATTGCCATTGGGTAGACGTCAGAAGGGATCCAGTAGCGGTACTTTCCGCTTCTTGGAAGGCTGCATTTTTAACGGTACTCCCTTAATTCCATCCGTAAAACTGATATTTAGTGTAAGGGACAAGTTAGATTTAGGGTTAGGGGATAGAGCCAAGGTTCAGGTTAGGGAAAGCACCGCTACTGGCTCCCTTTTGACGTCTACCTTGCCATGGCTTCTCCCGGGGTTCCTTACTTCCTTCAAGCTAGCTTGCGGCTCCTCCTACCTTCCGGACAGACCAAACACTGCTTACTGACGTAAAAAGCGTCACTAGATGTGCGCCTGTATTTGAATATAGCGCGGGAATGTCGCCACAGACACACTGATCGCTTTACCTGACAAAGAATGAAATACAAGCGCTTTCATCGGTGGGTCATAGGCCCAATCACCGTTGTTTTATCCCCCCTCTCTGATAGACACTGACTTAACAGACAGTAACGAGACGGAAATCTTACGGATTACCACTTTAAAGTAGGCCTGAGGTTTCTCAGGTTTCAATACAGCAACTGCATTATGCAGACCCAAAGAAACAGGTTCGTAGGTTATAAGGGGTTGAGTAAGGACTGCTTTCTTTCTGAAATGTCATGTAGATGTGGTGTCCAATGTCTCATAGATCTACACTCAATGACTACTCCATTAGGTACAACTGTCCATTCATGCAAACACTGAATGGTGCAGCTTCAATTCAGCAGAGAACATGCACACACGGTGAAAAGGTTTAGCTGTCAAACAAAAGACTGCGAAAGGCATCTGATCTCAGTGTCTTTTTCCGCGGTATGATTGTTGGTGCCATGCCTAGTGGTTCCAGCATCTCAGAAACAACTACATATCAAGAATTTTATTGTCTCTAGAGTTTACAAAAGGATAGGCGTAAACCATGCCACAAGCAGGGGTTCTGTGGCCAGAAAACATTGTAAATCAGAGAGGCTAGAAGAAGTCCAATGTATTTGAACAGTGACACAATTTTCATCATTTTGGCCCTGTATGCCACCACAATGGATATGATATGAAACAATCAAGATGACCAAGAAGGTTACACTTCCATCTTTTATTCAAGGGTTTGGTAAAAATATTGAATAAACTGTGAAAGAATTACGGCCAGTTTACAGCCATCATCCCCCAATTTTAGGAGCTCAAATGTATGTGGATAAATAAACATAATCATACATTCATTTGTCATTTTTAAAACCAAATTGCAAATATTTAGTATTCAATGACTACCTGAAGTCTGAAACCCAAGTAAATCACCAGACACTGGGCGCCTTCCCTGGTGATGATCAGCCAGGCCTTCACTGCAACTGTCTTCAGTTCCTGCGTGTTCTTAAGGTGTTTGACAATCAGTTTTGCTTTTAACATGAGAAATTCATGTTCAGTTCCATTCATATTAGGTATTTGCCTCAGTCTTTGTAAAATATTACATTTCTTTGCTTTAATAAAGAGTCTTGGGTTGCTTTCTCAATATGCCTCTGGTCATTGTCTGCCTGCACTGTGATGTGCCGTCCAATGAGCTTTGAAGCATTTGGCTGGATCCCTGGAGATGATATAACCCTACGCAATTCAACCTTCTCCTTTTGTCAGCAATCACATCATCAATAATTACAAGAAAAACAGTTCCACTGGCAGCTGTACATGCCCACATATGACCACTGTTCATAAATGAGGTGGTATATTTTGGACAATAAGCAGTTCCTTCTCATCTCCGTATGCTTCCTTTTCCATCATTCTGGTTCAAACTGATATTTTTCTCATCTGTTCCAAAAAGCCTGTAGAGCTGTTTCAAAACTCAACAGGCATTATTTTATTTATTTATTTGTATTATTTCTTTTTTTTTTTCATTTTAAATTTCCTGTTTTTGAGACCTGCCAACTGTTAAAATCTTGTGGTTGACTTTGGCACTGATACCCTCTGGAGAGTGTTCTTGATCTGGCTAACTGCTGTGAAGGGGTTTTTCTTCATCATGAAACGAGTTCTTCTGTCAGCCACTGCAGTTGTTCTTCATGGTCTTTTTAACCTTTCAGTGTTTCTGAGCTCACCAGTGCCTGCTTTGTTCCTGTGAAAGCACAAAATAGTTGATTGGCCAAACCGAATGTTTTTGCAGTTGCTCAAGATGGGTTTCTTCAGATTTTCCCAGCTTAACGGTGGCTTGCACACTGGCAATATCGCTTCTCTTGAGATATTGATATACTTTATATTGAGACTTAACAGCAACAAATTCCTAGTATTAATGCCAGACCTCAAATAAACTCAACCTTTTCCAACCTACACGAAATAAGTACGGAATAACTGACACAAGGCCATAGACCAGTTGAGCAGCTAATTGTCCAGTTATATCTGGTCCCTTACAAAGGGGGCTCTCCATATAAAACTATATATCCAACACTATTTACCCAATTTGGATGCAAATACCCAAAATTTAGAGCTGAAACTTTGCAGTTTGTGCTCATACCTATTTAATAAAAACTCAAATATGCTGTTGTGGACAGCTAAAATAAGATCATGGCAATGTCTGAATATTTGTGGACCTGTCCAAAGCAACAAACCTGGTCAAATAATGGGTGCTTATGACAATGGTATTCAGAAGAGGTTTCTGGATACAAACCGCATTAAACCTCTAAGTAGATGGGTTATAGCAGCAAAATAAATTTCAAAGGTCTTCTTCTGTCTGATGATAATAATAGGAGCATGAGACTACAGTTTTCCAGTAATTACCAAAACTGGTGGACTGAGGATTGTCATACCATTTGCCAATTCAGATGAATCTAGAGTTGTGCTGCCCTGGTTTTATGCATGTATTCAAACAAATTAGTTTCATAAGAATTGAAATCTCTGACAAGAGTCACCTGGCTAAGACGCACAACACATTTATTTCAGACGATTGAACATAAAACTATACAAAAACACAACAAAAAGCCAATTTGAAAAAAAAAAAAAAAAATCGGTGAAGCTTGTTTTCAAATTTTATATTGTAGCTTTAAATTCACTGAGAGTGAGGCAGCCCTGAGCGCTACTGTAAACATGTTGGAAACAGATGATATCCCAAAGAAATGTAAGGAATCCATAAGAAGATCCCCTGAAAATATTTCCAGCACCGCGTTGAATCTGGGCCAAAAAGAGTTCAAGCTGTTCTGGAGGCAACATTACCAAGTACTAGATGTGTTAACCTGATAATGTGGCCATTGCGTTTATACGGTATGATACTGAAGCAAATTCTTATAGAATTTAATGAATTTTTTTTTTTTTCTGAGGAGAAGGTAAAACTGTTACAAATGACTATGGCAATTATATCAGTGATCTGAGTCAATACAGTCAAATTTCAGTAAATTGCCTCTAAACCCAGCACACATTGATCAGCTGAAGTGTAGACATTCCATTTACAATCTGGGCTTGTTTTCATCAGCAATAAAAAATACTTTTGTGTGGGCACAAAACAATAGCTATTTGTAATTTTTAACACTTATCTGATGCACTGATGTCCTGTTTCAGCCAGTAGAGCGTCATTAATTGTTTTCCCATATCACTGTCCTGGTAGAAATCTGGTGATGTACATTTGGCATAGTACGTTCTACAGAGACAGGACAGAGACAGAGTATTGCAGAATGCACAAATTAGACTTATGATTCTCTTGGTGTTAACCCGAACCTGAGATGCCAACAAGCCTGGATTGAACCAGGGATGTACCAGAGGATTTCACTCTGAAGCTGTCCAGATTTTCTCTTTCTTACACATACCCATGTACCTACTCATTCAAGGAATATGCACACAAAACACATTCCTCGTAAATGTCATTTGGACAGCCATACGGCTGAATTCCAATTTCAACAGATGTACTAGAGACTGGAGCGGATCTTCATGATTCAACCAGCCAGGCACCTCTACTGCCCTGTCCATCTCTGTGGAGGACGGTCGTGAGCACGCTTCCTCTTAACCCTGAGAGGCCCGCATTGTCCCCAGAGTGTCAGTCTTTGCTGTCAAGGAGCTCCAACAGGACACATTCTGGCACCAGCCTGAGAGGAGTGTCACTCATTTTTTTTTTTTTTACTTGTCTGTTATGTTTTCAGTGCTTGTAGCGCGCATCTGGGGTTTTTATGTGCACGCTGTCGTAACACATGCTTAAACGGACTATTAGTCTTTATGCCTTATAAATGAGCACCAGTAGCAGGCTGTGGGAATCTTGGGCGGAACCAGCCTTCTGATGAAAGTATAAATCTGTCAGTAAAACCCACAGAAGCAGCAGTGATAGCATGTTAGTCCTCAATGCCCAGTACGTCCAAACTACCTTGTTTACGGTAAGTGGCATGTGCTTGCATATGTGTGAAATAAGTCTGAAATTGAGGCTATTGCAGAGTCTTCATTCACTTAGATGTTCAAGTATGGCACTGGACAGACAAAAATTCAGCATGTCCATACAGGTTGTTCTCAGGCTTAATCAGAAAATCTCTGTGTTTCTTTATTCTGACATTTTCAAATTAGTACAGTCAAATAGTGTATTGTATCCTGAAAGAAGCTTATGAAAGAGGAATATTTGTAGAACCAAAAAACTGCCATTGTTGAGCAGTAATTCAAGAGCCCAGTGCTAAAAGTAGGTGAGTCACATTTACACACACTGTGAGAATAGGCTGGGCTAGGCTTTTGTTGTTACCAAAGTCCACTGCCTCATTTTTCTCAAAATGGACATCTTGTGACCAAAGCGCTTTAATCACTAAGGTCTTCAATTTCTTCCTCTGAAATACCTTATTCATATGAAGCACTTAGCCAAATTTATGTGCCATCTATTCACACCAAGTTGAAGCTGTTGGGAAGTGCGCACCAGATGTCATTAGTGGCTGTTTTGGTGTGCTATGCTGGCAATGACACTATGTTTTGAAATAATGGTCCCTTCTCAGACACATATTTCCTCACACCATTTAGCACAGAGCCACGTAATGCATATTTCATATTTTATGTATGGCTTCTAGTGAAAATAAGAAAAACATCTATTTACACTTTGCTCCTGCATGGATTGTCACACAAACACCTGCACACACAAGAAACACACATCTTGTTGTGTTCTGTCATGTCTTGTTCATTTTTTGCCTTGACCTAGTAATGAGTGTTTGGTTATTTCAGCATTTTCCCTGCCTGGTCTACCAGCCTGACTCCACCTCTCCAAGTCCACGTTCCGGTTCATGTTTTTGTTATTTCTTAGTCCCACTTCATCACTGCATTCAGGTGTGGCGTTTGGTATTTCTTACTTCCTTCACAGCTGTTCTATATTCGGGCCTGCTCTAAGCTTGAGTGATTGATTGATCTTTTTATTAGTACTAATTACTAACCCCATTACTAACAACGCACAGAAAGGTGTTTTATTACAATGTAGATAGGAACTTACTAATCATTACTAAATTAGTTAGGGCATTGAGTGATTGAATTCCCACATTAGCTATTTTCAGTTCTGTGCTAGTCTGTTCAAAGTTTCACTTCTCCGCTTTCTTTTAATCTTCTTTTTGGTGCTCCTATGCTGATCACGTTCATTACTCTTAATGAGCTTGCCGTTGTGTAATTGCTTGGTCATTGTCAGGTCCACGTTTCCATTGCGTTTCCCCATGTCTTGTTATCTTGTGCTTTTCTCCTCATGTGCAGCCCAGGTGTTCCTTGTTCCCGTTGTCCCGCCCCCTTGCCTATATCTGGGAGAGGCTGAAGGAAGGCTGCAGACGGAACCTTGTGTCTTGTTTGCCACTTGCTTCATGTCTTTCACGAGCCTAGTCTTTCATAGTGTTTTCTTGAGCGTTCACTTACCTGTATCCAGTTTCTAGTATTGTTTAGTTTTTGCCAAGTCGTGAATTCCTAGTTTTGAATTTTCCTTTTTGGTATTCTTTGGTTCTCAGTTGGCCCTCCTGCCTTGTTGTTTTTCTCAGTTTGTAATGAACATTGTTTCTTTTCATCTCACGCCTGGCGTCTTTCATGCCAAAGGCTAACACATCTGTATATATATATATATATATATGTATACACACAGTGCCGTGAAAAAGTATTTGAATTTAGTGATTAACCACATTTTTTGAGTTCAATTTCACGAGCCACATTCAGGTCTGATTACTGCCAGACCTGTTGAATCAAGAAATCACCTAAATGGAACCTGTCTGACAAAGTGAAGTAGGCTAAAGGATCTCAAAAAGCAACACATAATGCCGCAAACTAAAGGAATTCAAGAACATATGAGAAACAAAATAATTGACATCTATCAGTCTGGAAAGAGTTACAAAGCCATTTCTAAGGCTTTGGGACTCCAGCGAACCACGGCGAGAGCCATTATTCACAAATGAAGAAAACTTAGAACAGTGGTGAACCTTCCCAGGAGTGGTCAGCCTACCAAAATTACTCCAAGAGTGCGTCAATGACTCATCCAGGAGGCCACAAAAGAACCCAGAATAACATCTAAAGAACTTCAGGCCTAACTTGCCTCAGTTAAAGTCAGTGTTCATGATTCAATAATAAGAAAGAGACTGGGCAAAAATGGCATCCATGGGAGAGTTCCAAGACGAAAACCACTGCTGACCAAAAAGAACATAAAGGCTCACATTTGCCAAAAAACATCTTGATGATCCGCAAGACTTTTGAAAAATATTCTGTGGGCTGAGGAGACAAAAGTTGAACTTTTTGCAAGGTATGCGTCTCGATACATCAGGCGTAAAACTAACACACCATTTCATAAGAAGAACATCATACCAACAGTCAAATATGGTGGTGGTAGTGTGATGGTCTGGGGCTGCTTTGCTGCTCCAGGACCTGGACGACTTGCCGTAATTGATGGAATCATGAATTCTGCTCTCTTCCAGAAAATCCCGAAGGAGAATGTCCGACCATCAGTTTGTGACCTCAAGCTCAAGCGCTCTTGGGTTATGCAGCAGGACAATGATCTGAAACACACCAGCAAGTCCAGCTCGGAATGGCTTAAAAAAACAAAATGAAGGTTTTGGAGTGGCCTATTCAAAGTCCGGACTTAAACCCAACTGAGATGCTGTGGCATGACCTTAAACAGGCTGTTCATGCTCGAATGACCTCCAATATAGCTAAATTAAACAATTCTGCAAAGAAGAATTCTGCAAAATATCTCCACAGCGATGTGAAAGACTTATTGCCAGTTATCGCAAACGTTTGATTGCAGTTGTTGTCGCCGAGGGTGGGTTTAGGTTTAGGGGGCAATTACTTTTTCACATAGGGCCAGGTAGGTTTGGGTAGCTTTTTCCCTTAATAAATGAAATCATCATTTAAAAACTGCATTTTGTATTTACTCAGGTTATCTAAACAGAATTTGTTTGATGATCTGAAACATTTAAGTGTGACAAATATGCAAAAAAAAAATAGAATCAGGAAGGAGGCAAATACTTTTTCACGGCACTGTATAATGGATATATTTTGTTTTGGAAACAAACCATGAAAAAATACACCTTCTAGTATGAATTTCTAAAAATGGATTTTTTTGCACCATGTTTAAGAAGCACAGGGCTATCGCTCAATGGTATTCTCAATTTTTGTAATTTTGTCACTTTATATTTAACAAACAAACTTTATACTGAATCTGCAGCCATAAAAATAAATAATTTTTAAAAACCTTCTTAGTCATATATTCTTTTCATTCAGAAGGTAAAATTGATGTGCAATTTCATAGGAGGCTGGCAGCCCACAAAATGTTTAAATGTGAATGGAAATACTGAGCACTTGAAGTTTGAAAACAGACTATTTAAACAGTGCGCTATATGTCAGAATATGATGCATTGCCCTGGGAGGAAGGATGATTAATCAATGTCAGGATCATTGATGGAGAGAGGAAACACAAGGGTGGTGAGTACAAGGGCTGAAATTAGAACAGATCACGCAACAGCAGAGTCAGGGGTTAGGTTGTCTCCTGGCAGGACTGATGGCAGAAAAAGCCACCCTAGACGGTGTCCTTAATGAAGACAACAATTAAAACTTCTCATAGTGGGAAGACTTCAGTAACCTGCCACCACTATAGGATTTTTTTTGTTTTTTGAATAAATGCAGAAGTCAGTCTGGATCAAGAATGTCTTCAATTCCAAAGTGTTTGCACACCATTGCATGTTTCATGTTCAAAGCTTCGTAGGTGGGTAAAAACAATGAAAATTGAATGCAAATATCATCTTTGGATGGCTGCCAGGAGGAGTTTTCAGGTTGGTGCAACTGAAGTAATCCAATGGCATATGACTCCCAGCTGTGTGTCAAACAGAGAGTCTGTTGCGCGCACACACACACAGTAAGGGTTGGGCCTAAGCGTAGTCCGGCGGACCACAAAACCCAGGTCTGGAGTTTGGGCTCATGTGCAAAGGCTGGAGTGATGAATAAGTTTAATGATAATAAAAGTAAGAGAACACACAAAATAAAGGGAGCAAGGTCCCAACTGAATATACAACTAATACAAAGAAATACCAAACTAAAAGTGAAACAAAGAAAGACACAGAGTGACAGATAAAACCTGCTGACCAGCAGCAGGGAGTAAGATGCAAGGCCCCTATGGCTGGGCAAGCCCAGCTTTAAATGCTGTTACCTGCAGCTCATTGCTGATGAGCTGCAGGTGCCGATAATTATTAGTGCACAGTAAGGTGCTTGAGGAAAGTGGCTAGGAGGAGGGCGTGAGGCACCGCCACACACACACACACACACACACACACACACACATGCACACATACAAAAAGTAAGTACTCATTGTCATAAGCACCATGGTTTCCTAACTGACAGCTGAAAGGACTGTAATGAACTCCGTATAAGTCAAGGAATTAATTGTTCAGGTACACCGACACAGACAGCTATCAATGCAGGTATTTTTTAGTTCACTCATGCCTATTTTCTGAATTAATTTAAGTTCATGAATACAGCTACGGCAAAATGATTGGCCTTAAAGAGTAAACTTCATAGCCAACTGAAATTTTGTCCTTGATTGACCTACTTTCAATGTACTTATCTCCAACTAAATTCACTTGTACATAGATGTTGGAGCAATAAATTCACAATTTACATTTTTTGGGGACTTCAGTATACAGTGCGTATCAAAAAAGGTAATCCAACTTCAGCGGGTTAATATTCTTGTTTATATCGTTTCACCACTTCTATGCAATTTGCCAAGGAAGAGGACGTCCTTTGCTCTTCATGGATACCACTGAGTGCAACATTACTGTTGTGCATGACTGATTAAATGACCTTTGAAAATGGTTGATTAGAATTTCATTTTTCCAAGTTTTGGTAATGCATGAAAGACATTCAGAAATTGACAAATTACTTGATTTTCCTTTGGGGACATTTGAAAAACAAAGTGATTGTGACTCCTCCCAGAGATCTTGGCGAACTGCAAGAGCGCATTCGAAATTAAGTTCAGGCTTTGTGAAATGATCCGGCGATGGTGAGACGTGCAGTAGAGGTAATGATCCGTCGCAGTCAGCTTTGCGTCGAAAGGGGAGGTGGACATGTTGAAGGTGTCGGTGCATCGGCAGAGGGCAGTGTGTTGACTTTCACTGACTTTCATGGACTCTTTTTTTCTGACTTCCATTGATAAAAAAACTTGGAAAAATGAAATTTGAATCTGCCATTTTCAAAGGTCATTTAATCAGTCATGCGCAACAGTAATGTTGCAGTCAGTGGTATCCATGAAGAGCAAAGGACGTCCTCTTCCTCGGCAAATTGCATAGAAATGGTGAAACGATATAAACGTGGTACATTAACCCACTGAAGTTGGATTACCTTTCTTTGATAAGCACAGTACAATGACAAAAAGTCTCCCAGACAAGATAAGATTGCTTTATTGAACCCTATAATTTCTCCTCCACATTTGACTGATCCACATTACTTAGGAGCAGTGGGCAGCCGAAGTGCAGTATCCAGGGACCAACTCTAGTTCTGAAGCCAGGGCCTTGGTCAGGGGCAAAAGCAAGAGAGTTCCCGCACTGCATGTCTTCCAGAGGTGCGGGAATCATAGTACCTTCGGGAAACTCACGCAAACTTGGGTAGAGCATGTGAACCCCACACAGAGAGGCCCTGGCCAGCCAGAGGTCAAACCCAGAACCTCCTATTTGCGAGAAGAAAAAAACACTAACCACTGCACCATCATGCTACTCAGACATGAAATTCACTTGCTTATGTACGCTTCCTTATTGTCAAGTGAGCAGGTTACGTTAATGCTTAATAAACTCAGAATTTCAAAAGTTAATACAAGCGTGAAATGTTTTCAAATGGCTGAGAACCACCCAGTGATGCAAAAAAAAAAAATGTCAGGACCTATAAGGAGAAATATTTTCACAAGGCATCTGACTTGAAAAGCAGATACAAGTTGAACTGTTCTTTGCCGAGAAGTCGATTCCTCAGTTCAAAAATATATCAGGTGGTGTCTGCACAGATGATTTTAAAACTTACAGTGGTCTTTCAATAAGAAAATGAGCTCTGTCACTCAGCAGTGGACTCCATGTTCTTGTTCTCGCTGAGCGGAACAAAAAGGCCTTGAGCGTGCGGTGTGTGTATATTGACACAGTTCTTGTGTCAGTAGTTATTAAAACAGAGCTTAACTTCTTTGGAGAGAAAACCACTTCTGTTATTTGGACAGATTTTACTGTTGATTAGTTTCTTTATGAAATTTTTGAGGTCCAATGCCTAGAGAGATGTGGCAGAGTTGGCAGTGTCTGTGAGATGGTTTACTTTACAAAAGGTTTGAAAAGGGCTGAATGTTCCTCATTTCTGAACAGCAGACTAAATCATATACCATAAAGTCAATAAATGTGTGATATTCTAACTTATCGGTGGACACCTACGATTTTCACAGCAAAGCATCATCCAGTTTTCCTGATGCAAGGAAATTATTCAGAAATGGTTGAAAAATGATCCTATTATTCTTTCAATCCTTTCTTTTAAAATCCATTCTTTATCCAGAGAAGAAAAATAGAAAGTATTTTTTTTATGGAAGGCTTCTTTTCCTACTCTATATCATGTGCTGATATGAGAATTTGACTGTGAGTCAAGAATTAATGTGGGGCCAGCATAATGACCAAGCCATACTGGTCTTCCAGTATTACCCTGCAAACAAGACGAAGTTCTGCACTTGTAAACAAGAGCAATCTGAGACTGCAGGCTTCTGCCAAGGCCAAACAATCCCCCATTTATCTGCAAACGATTCTAGGTATTTTCTTTCTGTGTAGCAGGAATCTCATCTCTGCAATAATTTAGTGGTGGTTAGAAGTCTATGCTTCTATTAATAACTTTGCAATGGCAAAACGTTAACGCAGCCCAGTTTTGAGTAAGTCCTTGGATCTGGACAGATATTCGGATCTAGATCAGTTGGTGACATTTCCTTGACTCATGAAGTTACAGTTTTTCAAATCCTGCCTCCAACGGAGATGCTGTTGTGGGGCTGTTTTTATTCCAAAGCCCTCGACAACTTGTGAGGATAAATGGAATCATGAATTCCATCAAGTACAAATAGATATTCAAACATTAACTGCCTCCACCAGAAAGCTTAAACTGGGTCGTGCTTGGATCTCCCAACAGGACAACGACCCAAAGCTTGCATCGAAATCAACAAAAAATGGTTTGCCAACCACAGCATTAAGGTTTTGCAATGGCCCTCCAATTCCTCTGACCTAAATCCATTAAAAAAACCTGTGGGACAACCTGAAGAGGACAGTCCATATACTTTGACTAAGGCATTTGAAGGATGTGGAGAGATTCTGCATGACGAAATAGTCTCAGATCCCCTGCCGTGCCAGAGCTTCAATCCAGGCAAAGGAAGACTGCAGAAAGTATACAAGTATTCAAAGAATTCCAGTAATTGTGGCAGATGTGTTTGCAAAAAAAAAAAAAAAAGATAGTTTCATGGCAATAATTCATTTTTCTTTCAATAATTATATTTGAAATAAGGATTTAATTTTTATTAATATTTTGAATGAAATATCAAGAGGATATACACAAAAGGCATTCATTCATCAGCACTTCGATTCATATTTACCAATGGTGCTAAAATTTGTGGAGAGCACTGTAAATAGGCACCCCAACAGCAACTGCCAAATTAAGGAGAATAAATTTGGTCTCTAAGTTTCTGCTCATTTAGGTTTTCAAACACCATTATTAAATATGTCCAGGATTTTTAAGGCTACGGAATATGTTCAAGAGAAAAAAAAAAAAAAAAATGCTATTAATCACCATGGCCCTGTTCCAGCCCAGCTCACCAGATTATTTTACATAACGAAGTTAGGGAAAAATTCCAGTTACGTACAATCTGATTTGCTTACAATTCCAGTAAGGTGCAAACTGATAAGCTGAAGTGTGGCTCAGAGCAGAAGTGGTACCACAACTTTGTTAGGAAAAATAAGCACGCACCCAGCTCCACATTGTACCCAGAAAACAGACCTTCCTGTCAGAATGCTAATTCAAAGTTCGCTGTCCTTCCCTCCCAAACCCACTAGCTCTAAAGCCAAGTCCCTGCCTAAACACACTGGTGTGATGGAGCTTTTCAATACCCATTCGCCATGTTTGGCTAATTTTTAATATCAGCCTCACAGTGATGACGGGGGCCCTTCAAAACGTCTCGGTGATGAAGCGCACAGGCTGCCGAGTAAATTAGGACCAGGACGGCTGGAGCAGGACCTAGAAGCAGCTAGAACAGGCCCCAGCCAGCCTAACAATGAAAACTGACATGCCTTGTTCCTGCTTAACAATCTGTGACTAGAGTATTTGCATATTGAGAACATCTCTGTCTTAGGAACAATGGGCCTCATGCAAGAAGCAATATAAGATCACATTTTCTCTTATTTTTGTTCGTATCCTAGATTTTTTCTTATTTTGTTCTTACCCATTGATTTGTGGGATGCACCAATGTTTTCTTATTTTTGCTCTTCTCTTAGGTACCGGTAACAGAAAATTTTACGAGTGGTCGAGAGCACTCTTACCGAGATAAGAGAAAACAGAAAACTGTTATCTCTGTCTACAAATTGCTTGTCCAATGCACGGAAACACAAGTTTTAAAACCTAAACATTAGCTAATAATGCATCATACAAATAAATTTTGATTGTTTTATGTTTTTGAGAAATTATAATGATTTTATTATTTGATTCTTAGTTTAAAGAGTTTGGCCAGTTGATCCTAATTCGGACTAAGCTATAAAAACCCATTGATACTTGCGTGCGTTCTCCTTCTGAATGGCTTACCTATTGCTGTTGGACGCTTTGGCCACCCAGGCCTTGCGCAGAGAGCGCGTTTATAGAGATCGTGCGGATCAGTTTGCTGAGACAGATGAATGGCTACTCGTACCAAATGTGAAAGCAACCGTACTTGAGCACGGAAGATTACTGTTACGGCCCTCTTGTTCTAACAAATGCTGCTGCGAAAAGATGTCTCCATTCAAAGAAATTCAATGCTTGCTCGAAATGCAGGCGGACGAAAACACAGCGACAATCACAATTCGATACTACACGCAAAAACTAGGAGATTTCTGGAATAATTTGTGTCGTTACATTGGCATGGTTATCACAGAATAATAGATCAGTGCCGTGCCAAACCAAAGAAAATGCGGCCGCGATATTTCAAAGTGCGGGACGCGGTGCGAAAGTCTGGCAGCTCAAGTTATGAGATAGATAAATTTTCGTGGTATGAGGGAGTGGACAGCATAATCGGCCAAAAACGCAAGGGCGAAAGAATTCCGTATGCAACAGTCACCAATACCGAATGTAATCAGTGCATTTTCGGCTTACCTTGATGTTTGGGTACCCAGAGAAAGATCCGGATGTGTAAAAACATCAAGCATTCAGTCAAGAAAATTTCGAGTTTAATCTTTCGTGCTGCTATACGTGGTAATCCATGTAACAGATGTAATGCCGGGTTGTTAGGGCACGCAGGATATGCATTCGCATTATTAATGTTCGATATTAATATTCTAAACAACCTTCTCAATAATAAAACCCACCGAAATGTATTGACGCCTCCTTTAAAAATCGTTCCCCATTTAAAACCACCTAGGTGCACACTGCAACGCGCTGTATCGGAATTTTGACATGCCCACATGTATGTACTCGGTACGGTACGATATTACTAGTGTTCGAGCTGACCAGCGGGGGTAAAGGGGAGGGGGGACAATCATTCTGCGGCACTGTACAGAACAATCGTACCCAGACGAAAGCGGCCTACATTGCCACGAGCAGTTGTCTCTTTGCACACGGCACCTGCCCTTATATGGTGTTTAGTGGGTGTCATATATGCTAATTTAAAACAACCGACCACGCGCTTCCAATTTACGATCAAGTGGGATTCAACATTCAGCACACATGGGTAAGAGCAGATTTGGACGGTAAGAGCGTTTGGTGCATCCAGAGTTTATTTTTCTTATTTTTTCTCTTAGCAAAAATATAAGAGAATGTTGCTGCATGAGGCCCTATGGGAGCTCCTGGCATTCTCCCTCAGCATGAATCATGACTCAAAGAAAACAAAAGTTTCAACTAAACTGAATTACTTAGAACTGTAAATTAGCAGGGGTATTGTTCTGATATTTTCTAAGCAGATTATCTTCCATTAAGGATGAACTTTTCTTTAATTTTAGGTATAACTGTCATTCTTGTTTTTCGGGACTTCACATTAAATAAATAATTTGTGTTGAGATTGTAATCATCAGTATTATCTTTCTTAACTGAATTTCTTAATCAATTAAAAAATGGAATCTCCTCATACTTGGAGGGAAATGCAATGCAGACTCAACAGTGCATTTGGATAGAGGCACAATTTTTGGTGACTGGCTCTACACTTCAACACACTGGGTTTGAAATGCAAACGTTTATTCTACTCTAATTTGAGGGCATTTATTTCTACAGCAGGTCTCATACATAATTCCACCGTTAAAGGGGTCCAAAAGTAATCCAGCTGTGTATCACTGCTTCATTAGTTTATGCACAAGAAAACTAAAGAAAGAAGAGCATCCTCTGAATCAGACAATGGCCATGTTAAAATGCACTATTTGGTACATAGTTAAAAAGTTAGAATGCACGGCCATGCTCAGTGATAGCAAACGAGCTGACTGAAGACAAACGACAGCAAAGAATGCTTTCAATTGTGAAGTAAAGCCCCTTTACAACTGTCAAACAGATCAAGAAAACTCTTCAGGATGGAAGCACAGATGTTTCAACGTCTACCATAAAGAGAAGATTAAAGCTATTGGCAAGCTCTATGAAGGGAATAGCCAGGGTAGAGTTTGCAAAAAAAAAGTACATTAGAAACCATAGTTGCTGAATGATGAATAATTATAGAAAGGTTAGACAAGTATTAATGTGTATCAAAGAAGTGGAAACAGGAAAGCACAGCGAGAGAAAAGAATTGCTCATGTTGAAACTTGGGCGACTGGCCCTCTTGTCGTCATTGACGATGTGACAGTTAACGAGCGGAGAATGTTGAATGATGAAGTGCACACATGGATCCAGCCTGCTCATATCCAAAAAAAAAAATGCCTCCAAAAATCATTGAACAGTGCTTCATCTTGCAGAGGTATAGTGACGCTTTGCGTACTTCAAAACCAACATGGGAGTTTTTAAGGGCAAAGAACAGAATGTTCTTGACTGACCAACTGAGCCATCGGGCTAAATCTATCTCGATTTCATTTGTAGAGAACAATAAGATGGCAGTAAGGGTAAAAACAAACAGAAGACAGGTGACGTATAGGCTTAGCAGTGCATCTCCAGATGAGATATTCAGTGCCAAACAATGTCAATGGATGATTAGATTTAGACAGTTATCAACTGAAATATGTACAAAAACAGCAACAATTCTTACATGAATTAACAAATATCAATATAAATTACTGAAATTACACAGTGAAAACAATTGGAAGTGTCACAGTCAAAACATGCAGACTGCACATTGCCCTACAAATCATCCTGCTACCATTATTAGCTCACCTGGACCAAAGATCCGGCGTGTGTATGCCATGGCCTGGTTGTTTGTTTGATGTCTGCAAACATCTTGTTCTCTGAAACCACCACACCAATGAAGCAGCTACTTGGCATGCATTTTCTCTCCAATGAGGACACAAAACTTTACAAAAGACTTTCTGATCCGATCTCAAATATGGCTGCCATCACAGCCATACTGGAAATGTCATATAGAGACATAACTCAGTTATTTTGGCAGCAGTTGAGTTGATATTTAGCATATGGATAGCTCTCAACAAGCCCCAAAAAAAAATCCAACAGGTTTTGTGAAAATTTCAAATGTCACCTTGATTTGACCTCTGGACTTAAGTCTACGCACGTATTTCAGGTGTCGGATGTAAACATCTTATCTGAAACCACTGCATCAATGAAAATGAAACTTAGCCGACATATCCTATCAAAGAGGACACCAAATTTTATAGAAGACTTTTTGATCTGATTCCAATATGGCCACCACGGCAGCCATATTGAAAATCTTATATAGAGCTGTTGATTGGCTATTTTTGCACTAATTGAGCAGAAATTTGGTACATGGATAGGTTTCACCAAGCAACAAAACATATAAAGACCTTAGGAGTGAATATCAGTCTAATTTCTTTGTTGTTTGGGATAGTGAATTTGGTCATGAACAAAATGCTGCTATATTTGCGCATGTTCATCAATTCATTAAATCTTTGGATATTTCTCATGTTTAAAAATGCATTTTCAGTGTTGTACCGGCAATGAAAATATACTATACATGTACTTTCCACCACCATATACCAATAAAATATTTTTTAATGGAAAAATAGATATTTACCAATAACATGCAATAATCACCAACTTGTTACATCTTACAAATGTTATTTTTTCATTAACTTACTATCTGTGTTTATGTATGAGTATATAGGAGCAGTATATGACCGATGTATATGACTGTGTACTATGAATGATATAACTTAATTACGCATGTAATGTGTATGTAAGGAGAGGGCTATGTAAGTGCATCACTTTGGCCTTTTCCCATTGTCACTTAAGACAATAAAGTAAGTAAAAACTAATATTTGGTGGCTTGTCGAAGGTTACAGGTGTCCAGGTGAGCTACAGTGCCGATGGCACAATTTTTATCATGTTTAGCATGAATTATGTAGAAACTGCTCATGTCAATCTCTCATAAAACCAATTTAAGATAACACATTAAAAATTAGGTCGTACATAACTGCGCCTTCATCGCACTCCTAAAGTCATTTCTAAAAAGGAAAAACAATTAATGTTTATCTTTAGTTTTTCATTTTTTTGCGATGTATAAAAATGTGAGGACACACCCAAACACAGAAATTACTGTCAGCATGTGTATATGTGATATATGTGATCATGGCAGATTTTCAAATATGTTGCATGGTTCTGAATGTTATACAACCAGACATAAGGCTTGATTAGATATTAATCTTTAACAGAGATTGAGAAGCCTCGGAGCAGGCGATCTGCACTCAAAATTTCTCCACAGAATGGAAATCATATAGCACTTGGCAAGGGCACAAACAGAAGACGAAAGCATTTATTGTTATTATTAAATCAGACACTTAGAAGAAATAACAGCAGAAGAGGGAGTCTTTTATTAAGGCCTGAATGAAATCCAAATTAAATAATCGTTTGAAATTGGCAGGATTTTCCAAAAAACGTTTCCTGCTATTACATGCTCAGTGACAAATACTGTGTATACATCCATCCTTTTCCACATGCAGTACTTGGTTTACGATCTACTGGAAGACATCTGCATTGTGCTTTCAGAACAAGTATTTGAGCAAACCTTTCAGAGGTTTGTCGAAGAACTGCACACAGAGGCCAAGTGAGCGTGAACCTTTCTTTATGTCAACCATATCTGGCTTTTTTCATTGGCCATGGCCAGCCTTCGAATGTTAGCCACACAGCCAGCTGCAGCTTCCTGTAAAACCTTGTCCGTGGATCCCATCATGGTGAGAAGGAGCTGCCCAAGAGAAAAGAGACCAAAAAAAAAAAAATCAAACTCGTAACAGGCTGAGGAAAGACAACAAGATTCATGTAAATCATCATCTCACTCTCAACAGGTATTAAGACTTTCTTAGGTGATTTCAAAAATACTACATGGCGGAGAATATATTAACTGTGACATAAAATTGCATACTAAAGCAATTTCATATCTGTTACATATCTGAGAGGTACTACTGAGTCTGTAATGTGGCTGTGGCTGCAAGTACATGCTACTTAAAGCTTCCTCAGATGAAAGTGCTTGTCTAACAGTAAGCCCTGGGGCACTAAAACTATGAACTACCACTGAATCTGACAGCTCACCACCGCTCAAAGGTCACACGATACTCCACTATTACTAGCTTGTATAATATGGCTGTTTGATCTCGCTGAAGAACACGATTTTTCTCCTTCCAGAAGTTCAATTTTAAAGAACACGGTACATAAAATAAAATGCATTACAATTGTTTTTATTGTGTTTAAAGGGCTCTTATTATACTGTCACAAATCATGAGCCCAAAAAAGAACTGCCAAGGATACATTACACTTATGGTACACCCATCTTTTTTTCCCTCAGAAATGAAACCCGGAGGAAAAAAAATAGACTGAATCAAGTCCGTGGTGAGCTGTGGGCTCAAATGAAAATAAACACAAATTCAGGCTCAAAAAAATAGTTTGGCATGGAAAGCGTTTTAAATTTGTTCAATATGTTCCCCAACGAAATCAAAATCTTGCGCCATTGAGCCCTTCTAAGTAACACTGACAATTCCCTTCAAAGGTAGTCTGTGGCGTGTCCGTAATGACCTTAAAGTGACAAAGTACTTGACCATAACTAAGTTCAATCTGCTCTAGCCTCATGTGCAGGAAAGTTATTGAGCAAAGCCTCTTTCTCCAGTGAACTCCAGTGCCTGGTTCAGCGTCTCACGACGATGGTGGGACTGTGGTTGATATGCGCGACTAAGCCAGTCAGGAAGTGCATCTCTCTCCCCGGACCAGATGTCCAGCCAGGGAGGAAGCTGTGGGATCCATCCATCTTTCACGACACGTTTAGAGGAGCGAGGGCACGCAGCCTGTTTGGCATGTTTCTGCATATTTTTCAGAAAACCTCTATCAGAAGGTATAACTAACACATCACAGGTAATTCAACGTGGCTTAAAGAAAGGAAGTGAAACACAGCGGCTGGAACAAAATTTCACCGGGAACAAATCTCCATTTTACCTTCTTTTCCCTGACCGATGTGTAAGGCAAAAGGCATTTTCCTCTTTAACGTAACATTTATCAAAGTGCATTCAGTGTCTGCAGCTCATTTACACTACGTCCCAGTCAACATACATTAAAAATTCAACACAGAATTGCAAGCTAATGAGCAGTAGAGACAGAGATGCACAGCCTACTCAGACAAGACTCTTTTGTAAAAATAGAGGATGCTCGGAGAGTGCCAAAAACAGCCATTTGCCAACCTCACAGCATGTTATTCAGGCCCAGCCAAATGAGACCTCCTGAAGCACAGCTAAGGCAAAGATAAGAGTGTCCCTCTTGACATTTTTTTTAAACTCCATCCCAGCTGGGATCTCAAAAGCTATAATGCAGCTCTTGTTGAACATTCTGAAACCTCGGTAACGCCTTGGCTTGGGCTCCCGCGTTAGGGATTGAATCTCGAATGTTGAACGGCGGTGCCCCTTGGCCTACATGTTGGTAGAAGCACCGAACGAGGCTCGGTAGGGCGGTACAGGGTGTCCGAGACGGCGCGCTGAGTTAAATGTGCAGGAGGGAAGTTCGCCTGTTCTTGTAAAACGGGCCCTAACCCTCAAGCAAGGCCTGTCTTGTCTGACAGCAGTGGCACTAGCAGGCCTTTCCCCGTTTGTCCTGCTGTGTTTCTCTCCCCATGCGAGCACCACAAACAGGCTCATTTCGCCGGAAATCTGCACCACAGGAGCTGCTGAGGCAAGTCAAGGTAAACAGTGTCGCCCTGGGACCTCCGGGTAGCCAGCGCGATACGGGCAGCGCTCTCCGAAAAGCATGCCTTTCAAATCTCCTGACTGGACCTTGTATTTGTGTATGGCTGGAAGCAGAACTTCAGCCTCAAGTGAACCCGAGCCCAAACCCCTGAGAGGCAGAGGCAAGAGCAGCGCTTCAGGAGAGGTCCATTTCATACTGAGCCCTCATAGATTGAGTTTCTGATGACCTTTATCAGTTAGTACCTAACATAGGACAGGCTTGTGGCAAGGAAAAGTAAATCAGGTAACAGTTTGTAGCACTGTGCTGTGTGAGGTTTTCTCCATCTGAACGTTAACGTTTGTGACAGGCATATGGAGTGACTCAAAGGAAACGTGAAGACATTTCAGGGAGTTGCTATTTCACATTCGTATTTCTTTCTTTCTCACCTGACCACACTTAGTCTGAATATGGTGGCACCTGATGTCAGAATGTGATCAGTAAGAATAAACCAGATGTACAGCTGTAAACTCGATGGACAGAGAGTTCCCCATTTACATGTGATTGTGCACTTTCTACTTAATAAAAAAGCACTTCATTTCAATGATCATTTTTAGCTCTGACGAAAAATATCTGAAAAATGTATTTGATCTAACCTAAAACTCACATTATTCTCTTTTCATATAAATACGTATTTGAGGTAATAAAACAGTGTTTTCAGAAATATGTGTGATATTTCTGGAGCAAGTGTCGTGGGGTTTGGAATGGCTAATTAACCTCTTCCACCCGGGACGTGCAATCAGAGGTATTATAGCCCTGTTCTCACCTTGCCTTAAAGCGCATTACTTCTCTAAACCCGTTCCAAGTTACGTTTCCTAATTCGCAACTGAGTGTTAATTCGTTCAGTTATGAGGATCAATCAGTGGAATTACAGGCCATTTCATTTTAGCTGGCATTATTTTTCATTGCAATAGTTATCAAGCATTTTCCTATCCACATTAATGGTTATATAAAACATCAAAGTCTTTCGAACCATCTGAATTCCTACAACTCACAAAGCAGTTTTTTTTTTTTTTTTTTTGCATCAGTGTCCAATCGGCTTGATACGCCTAAGAAAATGTTTTTAAAAAATGTGATTTTGCCGACTCAGGTCTGCATGTTAAGTTTGCTCATGTTGTAAAAATAAAACACCGTCTACAACCAATGACATTACCACAATGCAGGTTAACTCTGACCCTAATCCGTTTCTGTTTATGAATCGGACAATGAATTCAATTAAAATACCGAGCAAATAAGCTACCAATTAGATGCGTTGTAATTAATGATTAAGACACATACAGTAGCTTTGCATCAAAGAGGAAGGCTACAATATGAGATTGCATAGACTGCAATTAACTGAAATTTCTCAAATGCTGCTGAAGATGAGGTTTAGATTTCATTTCTAATTAATTAATTAGATAATTATCCTTCATACAATCTCTTATTGTAGCCTTCCTGCTGCTTTCCCAGAAGCTGGACCATAAAGACCTCATCAACGATTTTGCTGCCATGAAAGTATGACATATGGTATGCATTTTGAATGCATGCTATGTGTCAAATTTACTTGATTCACAAATAAGCAATTCACTAAATTATTCAATTACCAATGCTTCAACATAAGAAGCTATGGTAATTTAATAAATTATTATAGCATAGCAACAACGAGTGTGTAACTGTGTTTCTCCACAAATATAGCCTATTCTTTTGAACGCTGAAAACATTCTGATAAAGCGCAATCTTAAATTAGGTTGCACTGCTAAAAAAAAATTGCAAAAACGGGAGATGGAATTCAGAGAAACTACAGGATGAATAACTTGTTTTTTTTCCCATCTCAACAATATAATATAATTTCTTAAAATATTTTTTAAAAATTCTTAATAATTTCTTAATAATTACAGGCTTGTATATTAGTCTTTATGATTCAGTAAATGAACTATGTGATTATCTGTCATGCAATCTTAAACGGGAACAGCTTGAAAGCGATGAAGGGTCAGAGGCTTACGGCACACCACTGAAAATCCCATAATGTTGGCATTCGCTAGGAGGACATTGGGGTTTAGAATATTAATTACAACCCCAGTTCTAAAAAGTTGGGATGGTATGGAAAATCCAAGTAAATAAAAAAGCAGTGCTTCTTTTTTAATAATCTCTCAATCTGAATTTTATGCCTGCAAAACTTTTCAAAAAAGTTGGCACGGGGGCAATATAAGACTTGGAAACTGTTGGAATGCTAAAAAAAAAAAAAAAAAAAAGAAGCGTTGAGGTGTCCACCATGTGATGCAAACATGAATGGGTATAAAAGAAACATCCACAAAAAACCCATTTGTTCACAAGCAGTGAGGGTCAAGTGGTCGAGGCACACCACTTAGCAAAAAACCATGTGACTGAATAATCCAACATTTTAAAACAACCCAACAATATCCTGTACAGTGCAAAATATTACTGAAAGATTCAGAAACTCTAGAGAAATATCTTTGCAAAGGATGAAATTGAAAATCTATACTCAGTGTGTCGAATCTTCAATCCTTCAAATGACCCCCCACTAAAAACTGACATGACTTTAGAATGGACATAAACTCATGAGCTGGAACTAATTTAGATAAACTTTGTCAATAAACATCATTCATTACATCTGCAAATGCAAATGCAGACCATATGCACCAAGGAAGCCATGTCAAAATATCCAAACATGCATCAGCCTTCTCTGGGCTTGAGCTCATCTGACATTGACTGATGAACACTTAAAATATTGGAGTTAATGTCGGGCCAGTCAATCTTTCAAGTTGGATATTGCCACTAATGAATTCTGTGACAGTGCCATTGATACAGACAAACGTATGCATTTTGGAGCAATATATGCTGTCTTCTTGGTGAAATCTGTTCAGGGACGCCCATGCTTAAATCAACAAGACAATGACTAACCACATTCTGCGCATTACAACAGTGTGGCGTCCTAGGCTGCTCAACTGGCCTTCCTGCAGTTGAGACCAGTCTCTCATTGCAAATATGCTTTAGGAAGCACATAATATGACGATGAAGCCCCCAGTGGTCAGAGCAGTTGAAGGAAGGAAGAATGGAGAAAAAAAATCCTTCAAAACTGGAACAATGGGCATCCTCTGTTCCCCAAATAATTACTTGAGTGGCAGTTGAAAGGAAGGGTGATGTAAGAAAGAGGTAAAGAGATCCATGCCCCAACTTTTCTGGAATGTGATTCAGGCATAAAATTCCAAATGAGCGTTTAATAAAAAAGCAATTAAGTGTGAATGGAATAAAAAACAAATATCTGATCTTTGCATTGCTTTCAATTTAATAAAGGTTAAAGATGAATTCCAAATCACTTTTTTTAATTGCATTTTCAATGCCATCCCAACTTCTTTGAAAATGGGGTAGAAATAAAAAAGAAGCGGAGTATGGCAGCCAGAGCATGCCTGTAAGCTGTCGGACTATGGGATGAGTGAGAGGCCAGGCATTTCCCAACTTGCAACACAAACACTGATAGCTTGCAGCTACATGCATAATGTTGAGGTTAACATGATCAAGTGATGCGTAACCTGTTGTTAAACACCCCAGCTACAAGCAAATTTTTCCTGAATGAAAATGACCTGTGTGGACACAGCGGCTGCCTGAAAATGATAATGTAAGTGAACCCACTGAGTTTCTCTCAGGCTATGCTCTCAAAACTTTTCAAAAACAGGAATGAAGGCATGCAAAAAATTATGGAGGGACAGGAAAAGAATGCCAAAAAGCAAGTCTGCACGTAGCAAAAAACTGAAGACACTATCTTTAACACTGGATGGGCTTAACAAAGGATTAGCTAATGTGGCCTTGTGATTGTAGCCAGGTCACATAATTACTTAAGTGAACTGGTTATTTTGTTTCAAATGTTTATTTGGCAGCACTGAATTTTTGGCTACAGGTGAACAATACGATTTAGAACGAGCAACATTCTTTTCATTCCTCACAGCTGATGCCTGAATGTAATCTGCTTAATTTTACGTTTCAGTCAAGTGAACCGTGTAGCTATGTGGCAGAGAAATTAAATGTATTTGCAGACACAATGTTGCATTGCTGTTCATTGGCTAAAAATACTCAGTCCCTAAAATCAGTGGCAAAATAAATCTTTGCTATTTAATCAATACTATGAGTACCAATACAGAGCTTTGTTCACTGATAATACATCAACTTTAAGTTTATCAAAATGTTATCTGAGCACAAATTTCGATTAGTTTAAATGAACCCAGCACAGACAACAAGGTAGAGCAAGGTCTGGAGCACAGACGGCAACAATGGTAACAATTTTAATGTTGTTCTCATTTATGTCTGAGGCTTAAATTACATACCAGGAGCTGGCATCAGTCATTTCTTGGAATACCTTCAGTAGAAAATTGGCAATAATTGCCATGTGCATTTGAAAATTTACATCCATTTACTTCACAAAGCTTTCTTATGAAAAGGGCTCTTTAATACAAGAATCTGGCTAAAGCTGTTCTCCAAGATTTATATTTTCAGCAAACAATCCCCAGCCCTCTCAAAGTCATGTAAAGCCAAAGGAAGAATATGTGGATTTTGTATAGGGGGGAAAAAATGAAGCCCATCCGTATAAAGGTGTGAGATACCAAGTGTGCGTGTCAAATCAAACTGGAGGGCAATCAATCTCATGTCTTTTCAGTTCCACACAAGAGTGTGCTTCCCCTGGGATCACAGCCTGTGAGAACGGTCCCAGCACAAGCCTTCTTTTAAAAGCCTAGGGCGCGTCCTCAAAGGAACTGGTGAACATGACGCTCGCTACGCCGCGGGATCACGTGCCGTGAACCGCGACAGCCTTCAAAACATGTTTCCGAATACGCACCCCTCGAAGGGCTGGGAGGAGTGAGTGAGGTGCCCTGGCTCGGTGTTCAGCGTAACACCTCACGAATGTAAAATACCTTTGGGTTAAACCGCGACCGCTCAGGCCTGTGGACATACCTTCACATCTCTGGTCAATTTCCACTGATATCAAAGAGAAATGTTTAATGACAACAGTGGAGGCCGTTTTTGCCAGTAGCTCAGATAACTCCTTGAATTGTGTAGTGTGGTAATGTTTGGACATGCTAAATATGCAGTGACACATTAAAAAAAACAGCAAGTCAGACGGGTTGCTAATGTGTTTTCCAGTGTAAAATGCTTTCTTTTCAATGCTAAATTTCCTCTCTGCACCCAATGGGACGGAGTTATACACCATTAAGAATGTTGGGGAGGTGCGTTTTTTACCAAACAAAGCATTGGGGAAGGCATGTGATACCCGAACTCACTGGAAAGCATTATACTGCTAGGGGGTGCGCATGTTTTGAGAACTATACAAGAAAAAAAGTTATTTGAAATATTATTGCAATAACACAAGAGCTAGTCTTCAATTTTACACTCAAACATAAATTAGGCGGAGAGACAGAGAGCCCAGCACCGGCTCTTTATAAATGCGTTAAACAATCTCTAAGACTTTGAGATATATTGTTTTAACACATTTTGTGCCATACCAGGACATATATCATGAGCAGGAAGTGTAATTGTACTGAGCTCACCTCTAAAACTGACAACCTCTCCTGTTGTAATGCTTCCTGAGGGTGAGATGGGAATGAATCTTTTCACAGCATGAATGCTGCCATTATATGAAAATAACTTGCATTTCAGCACTTCCTATTAAAAAGCGCACTGAATTCTCAACATGAATTCTTGGGAGGAGCTGAAACACTGTTCTGGAACATTAATCATAAAGACTGATAAGAATTTGTGCAGCAGTGCGAAGAAATCTTTCAAATAACGATTCAATAAAATAATACAAACACTGGTTGTCCAGCGATTTGTCTTGAACCGAAAAACTTTCTGCTGAATAACTTTTGCAAATTGAACATAACTCTTTGGAGCTGCCAACGTTCAGTTCAGCTACCAATTATGGGCGTTCCTATAACACACGCAACATAACGACAGATTGAGTGCTGCATAAAATGAACATGAAAACGCATTATTTGGCCGCAATTCTAGTACCGCTTCAAAATGTGAAAAGCAGTCAGCACATAAAAAAATAAATAAATAATGCTTCGGGAGTCACTAATGTTTTCACCTATGAAGTTGTGTACTTTATATGTTGGAGACTGAGTAATGAAATCAGCTCTAAGCAGCTCTAAACTAAAATTTCATCCAAAGACAAAATCTGCACAATAATTTCACTTTTAACCTCAAATACTTTTTGTTCAGAATCACAATAAATATGCCAACTTCAAATCAAATCAAATTAAACCAGCATGTACACTGCAAATAGCATTTACTATCCTGCAACTCACCCTCAAAGAAAAAATGAACAACCTCATTTATTTATCAAAAAAATCCTTTTGCTTCAAAAACTGATGGCCATTTATAAAGTCCCGCTTTCATTGTTATTCTCATCTTTTCAAAATTTTTGAATGAAAAGTTCACTATAATGTAGTCTTTGCATTATAACTTCCATAATCATCACAGGTTTAGTTGCAGAAAATTAGGGGAAGCAGCTGCCCAAAATAACATAATTTCCATATTAATAATATATTTTTTCTTCATTTTTGTGACAAAAAAGACGATGAATCGACTAAATAGGGAGTTTGCATGTGTTAAAGCCCGCCACTTTGTCACAATAAAGGTCTTTAGACTTGTGTTCTCAAAAACGTTTGCAAGATCCTGTGAGATCAGGCTTTTCTGTTACCATAACACTCACATTTGCAGACATCACTGTCTGCCTTTCCTTTGAGTCTCAAACATGTTAGTGCAGTTCTTTGCTTTCATGGTGAAATGAGACTCATAGCAACAGTTGCCCAAGAGACTGTCTTTGGAAGGTTTTGTGATGGCATCTGAGGTCTACAAGAGAAAGTGGCACTTTGCACACACGGAGTTGTTGACTTTTCTGAATTCCCATGACTGCTTGAAAATGCAGTAGCGTTTCCGCACAGGATGAAACGGGCCTTGTTTCAGCTACATCTGTCAGGCGCTGAAAATAAGTCCCAATTTCAGTTTATTTATGACCAGCGTAGAGCTAAAGTGTGTGATTTTTGCGAAATTACTGGCCTGGAAGCCCATTGTGTGTGCGTTCTGTGTGACTCCAAATGCTACATTTTTACTTACTCCAGAGCATGGAGACATAGATAGATGAACAGGAATAAAAGCAAGCATTCGTACACGCCACAGCAAGATTGTATGGCCTCAATGAACCAGCCCATCAACTATCGACCATCTTCTCACTTCAAACGGATAGAGGGCAGTATGTTACGCCCGTACCTTGACCACCCCGTGCTCGTGCATGGTGATGCAGTTGTCGGGGTCCTTAGAGAGCTGGAACAGGGCCTCGGCGGTCGCCCGGTGCACCCAGGCATCCTTGGACCTCAAGTAACGCACCAGCGGGGCCACCGCCCCCGCCTCGCCGAACGACGCTTTGTTGCTTCCCCACATACAGCAGTGAGCGATGGCCTCCGCTAAGTGTCTGCGGAGGCGGTCATCCGTCTGCAGAGGGAACAGACATCGCACCCGTCATGGAATTCAGCATGTAACAGCTGATGGAAATGTACAGGTTTCTTGTTCACTCCACTCGATTAATTTGATTAAGAGAACCCCCGTGGGTAGGACAGCAGATCTTAGGGGTGGGGGATGCTGTTTGCTTACAGTGATAGTCAGTTTGGACAGCATGGGGACCACTCCGTGATCAGTGATAACTGCCAGGTTTTCCTCGTCTTTAGCTATCTTGGCGATGGCCGCGCACACGCCAGCCAGCACTTCCCCGTCCGTCGATTTCAGCAGATTAACGATCAGCTCCAGTCCGCCGACAAAAGAACGCACCATTTCCCCCGCATCCTAAAGGGGAGGTTGCCAATTAATCTGAGCACTCCATCTGAGAAATAAAAGCATTACTTAAATACAGTGGGCTGTGATTTAACATTAAAAGCAAAAACGATTCGCACTCGGCTTTTTGCAACAATAACCAGGACACAGCAATTTCTCTCAGCAAAAACCAAGCAAAATTGCTCTGTCCTCAAAAATAGCTAACTGCTGAAAAGTGTTACTTGAGGCTAAGGGAAGTTACAAGCCAAGACTGAGTAAACGGCCTATGCTCATCGACAAACACTATTATCTTCTCAGGTAACACGCACTCCAGTTACAGAATGTGTGCCTGCATATTAAACAGCCTCAACAATCAAAATCAAAGCCTTTCCATTCGGTTGCGTAGAAAAAAACATAATTTCCAAAAATGAGCAGTGATTACAATTGCAACAAAGTAATCACGCAATTATTCCGATTACTTCCACTACCTCACAGCACCTCATCGCTTTTCCTAAAAATTCCTAACAATACGCCGCACGCACGGCTGTGTTTGCGATAGGAATTCTGAGCCACAACCCGTGAATTGAAGTCCGAGGGTGAGGGCAAGCTGTGCCCATAGACGTCAAGGTTAGAATGAGCACTTTATGCCAATAAATCTCACTATGTCTACACTCTTCAGTCCGGCTGCTATACATCCTCTCCAGATGTAGCCGTCAGTGTGTTAAAAGTGGATGAAGGTCCCAGTAATAAAACCGCACGTGGACGTTATGGTTTGAACTCGAATATGCAGGCGCAGTGGCGCACACAAGCGTGTTAAAGGGAGAGAGAGAGGCTGACAAGTGCTGGAGAGACGCGGCCGGAGCTCGAGGCTCTGACAGAAGCTGTGCCAGGAGGATGAGCCGTGTTTGCGGAGCTGACCCCCGGCACACAGACAGGAAGTGCTTCCTCAGGAATACTGATGGCTCTGGGGCTCAGAGAGCACTACACATCGGGCTCTGCCCTGGGGTCGCATTCACCCTGCAGACGGAAAGGAGGTCAAATCCCGTTTTTTGGCCTACATGTGATTCCAATCAGATTTTTTATTGACCACTGTGAACTCATAAATTTAATTCAAATCTGAGCACATAGAGCAAAAAGACTGGATCTGAGCCAAAGAACGGAATCAGGTGATTCACAGGGTCATATGAGCGTAGTCTTAATGAATCCATGTGCAATCATCTCACACTAGCCAATGCTGAATAATAGAGTAGATTCACACGATAACCATTAAAGATCCCGTATCGTGTCACCAATTACCCAGTACAATCCATTTCAAAATCAGTTTCTTTGTCACATCATTTAGTGAAGGGACCACCCAGAAGCAAGAAGGACTGATGAACAGCAGACAACCAGTTAATCAGTTCCTTCATCATTCTGGGTGATCTCTCCCCCTTATGATGCTACAAAGGGCAGATTTTGAAATGGCTTGTACTGGCTAATTGGCTGCGCATCTACTGACATCATAGGGAACGTTTAAGGCTTGTTCACTTGTTGAAGCAGTTAAATTGATCTATCCATCTGTCCAATTAAGAAGTAAACACAAGGGATTTTTGTTTCATTTAATTACTCCTATATATTTGTAATTTTTTCCCAGTTCTTTTGATTCTGAGGAGAAATTATTGCTAGAAATTGTCAAAGGTGGAAAATCCAAGCTGAGAAAGTACAAATCTGCTCCAGTGTTTTGTGGAACTTCTAATCAGCATAGTCCTTCAGTCTGGAGGCAGAACCAATAGAAGAAATCAGCTGGCCGTGGCATGGTCAAGGCTAGAAGAGTCACATGACACTGGAGTTCCACTTTCTAACCTCCAGGATTTCCACCTCTGGAAATCTGACTGTGAAGAACTGGGTTGCTTGGTTCAATAGAGATCTATTCAAAGTATTGTTGTAGAAGATATCCATCTGTTGGTCAGCCTACTTATACATTACTCCATTTGTCAGCGTAAAGCTGTGCTATAAGCTGTGGACCCAGGATAGAGGCATGAGCTAAATACAGCAAGTGCAGAAATCATCAGAAACACTACCATGAATACCAGCTTTGTTAAGCTGAAGACGAACTGTTTTTGTTGAGCCTGGTTCAGATGTGGATTGATTCAATTCAGTGGTGACTTCTGAACTGCAGTTCCATGGTTATCAGCGCCTGTCCTACCCAGTGTCCTTCTGTCCCTGCTTTGACTTCAGCTGTGACTTGCATCAACACTTCTTCCTTGCTGTTGCTATTTTTCTAGAATTTGGCAAATGCTGTCATAATATTTGACACAGTTCACCTCACCACCTTAAATCATTTTGTTTCTTTTATGATCGACGTGCCTGCAATTCAGGAACTAGCTACGCGCCCCCTTTGGGACTGTAAGCATCCTCATATTGCTTTGAAGACTTACCTAGTGAAGGGTTGCTGCTCAATAGGAACAGCATTAAAATAAACAGAAGCAGTCTATGTCGATGGTTTTGCAATTGTGGTTTTGAGACTTCAAAGTTAAAGCCGTTTTAAGGTGGTTCTACACATTTATACACAGTGGCTCATGAGTGAAAAGTGGCTCTGTCCTAGCGCCCAACAACACAGCAGATATTCCCCTCATCATCAGATGGGTCACATGTTCAAATTAGGGATACACCCATCCTATGACAGGTCGAGCATTAGCGAGTTTCCTCCGCACGCACGCATACAGACTGATCCGGCCGCCCGCGAGCGCGTGCATCAGCAGATAAGAGGAGGCGTTGGGGCATCCAGCTGCATTTATGGCGAACGTCTGTCTGTCATAAATCCGCCCTGTAGCTGCTAACTCAAACCAGACGCGTTTTATCTAAATAACTACCGCACCGAGGAATATCGAATTCCACCGCCGCACTGCCGGAATGCTCTGTTTAACTCCCCTCGCAGCCTCAGTCGAAGAAATCACCCAAATGGCATGTGTTCCAGAAATTGGCACCATAAATGTCAGACAAACACTGTCAAACTTTGTTAGCGTGCAACAATATCTCCCGTCCTCTTTTCCATATGGTGAACACACTCCATGTCATTTCTGCCCCTCTCCTGAGCCGGGAAAGGCCCGTCTCCCGAATAATGAAATACGCTCTGCCTCGTTACACCTGCTTGCACACAGCGCTTATTTTCACTGGAGCAGTTTGTCGTGTTGGCGCACCGGGACTGTGTGCCACATCTGAAGCTATCTGAGGCCAAAATGCTATTTCCATATTCAAACTGTAAAGCTGCCTTCAGAAAACCTCAAGTAACTGGGGAGAAATAAATTAATGTTCAATGCTTGGAAAGATATCTAGACCTCTGTGTCAGGGTCACATCCGTATACTGTATGTTTACGCTAAGATAAGATCAATGTGATGCAACCCAAAGCCAGGAAAGGCAGTGCCTGGAGTTCTGCCAAGCGCTAGCCGCTAATTGTTTGACTCTGGGACATTTCGTAGGGGCTTTCTTTGGAGAATCTGCACTCACGCCGCAGGAAATCGCTCTCCGGCTCTTGGTTTCCAAGTTCGGCAATGGAGTGCAACGGACTCTGCTTTCCATTAACAGAAGGTTCATATCGGTTTGCGTTTTTTGGCATTGCTGGCATCATTGCCCTCAAAAGGGCATCTATAAAAGGCAGAGTATGATATGGATTATGCGCCTGATGATATAAGCAGACAGTACTCTTTCATTTTCAGCCAAAGATCCTGTAAAAAAAACCTGTCTGAAGTTTGAGGGCGAAAATCTCAAATTCCAAATGAACGGAAGGGTTTAATCCCTCGCTGAATGGTATATAATCAAGGAAGTGATAATACTTAAGTAAACTCCAATAAAAATGGGATAAGGCATAGAACTTGCAAATAGCTGAAGTTATTTCCTGTGTATAAACACAAACACACACACACACACACACACTCGCGCGCGCACACAGGGAGAGAAAAAGTGATCAAACTGAAAGCTGTGTATACCTAAGTAAATGTATGCACACAGAAGAAATATATTGCCTTACCTTAGCATTTTCAATACAGGGACAAATGGCCCACGCAGCACTAGCCTGGACATCAGGATTTGGGTTCTTCAGCAATGACCAGAGCAGGCGAACCCCATCCAACTGGTCTATTATTCTGAAGCACAGAGTGAAGGACACTTCAGCTCTAGAAATGTCAAAGGCTCAATACAGCCACCCAAACACAAAAACTGGGTGACAACCAAGTAGACTGATTATCAGCATTGATTATTAGCCACTCTCATCAGAGCAGTAATCATATATCAAACATGCCAGGGCCAGGTTGTGGCTTCCCATCTCTGAACTATTGTACAATACTCTTCATTGTTTCACAAGCTAATCTGATGCCGACACCAACACAAACAGTCACGTTTCGTTTTTGCATGGCAGAAAAAAGGGGACGACTTTCCAAATCAAACAGATACAGGGGCAGATTTCCCGATATTTCACTGTCTCAGTTGAGTTTACTTAAGCCCGTGCCGTATTTCACATTGAGCACGCGGCCGTGGTCGAGCAGCATAACGCCATGGAGCATCCGTCGTCTAGCATAAATAATGTGTAATGCATTTCCCATCTGTGCTCGGCCAACGAGCCTGACATTGAATGCCATCGTAATTGCTTAAACACTCTGTAATCAAAGCATCTTCATGACTGGGTCATGAACGAAACCTCATCAGAGCGGCCTCTGTTTCGGCCGTCTCTCCTCGCTACATAAATCAGTCTGAGACATCATAACGACAGAATAAAGGCCATGGGGTCCTTTAAATCGAGCGCACTGACAAGCCAAACTCAATACTGCCCGCACTAACCATTCTCGTCGGTATGGACAGGTAAGAAGAATTAGGAGCAGATGGGATGACAGATGATGGAAATAGACTACTATTTCAAAAAAAACATCTTTGAAGCATCTGAACTCTGTACATTTGTCTTAAGAGCCAAGCTTAGTCAATACTGGACTGCGCAAAACCTTAAATTGTTCTGAAAATGTACAGACGCTCTGGAACACTCTTTTTGACAAGCAAACACAATAAAAATATGATGTGGAGCATTTGAAGGGTAGAGCAGAACTCAAGCAGCAAAGGTCATTAATTTCTTGGGCAGAATAGCATGGAATGTACTTTTGAAAGCAGCCAGGAGAAAAAGGAGAGGGCGTTAATCCAAAGGTGAAATGGCATGGACTCAGCTGCTAGCTGTACATAGCATGTAGCTTCATGAGTAAAGTAATCAAGATGGGGGGACTTGTGGTTCTCCTTCTCCAACTAGACGATATTATGTAGATGTTTTCACAATAGCCTTTTTCTGAATAAACAAACCCCTTCGCAAACATAAAAACAATTTTAAGGCCGAGAGTACGTAAGGCCTGTTTGCGAGCGGCACAAATCTGAAGAACTGTAAAGACACTGGGAGCGGGCAGACGTCATGCCCTTGAAGCCTCCCTCTGCAGCGAAGGACTGCCCTCTTGCCCCAGTCACTGTGCTCACTTAATTTCAGCTCTGACCATATTGGTTTCAGGCAGGAAACAATCAAATGTGAACTATGCTAATTGCTTCGTAAACTGCTGGATACAATTCTCAAAATAAGTCTCACCCACAAAACGTTAAAAAAAAAAAAAAAATCTGTGGAAATCACGACTTGCTTTCCATAACGAAGTGTAAATGCGAAGGGAAGGAAAACCCTAAATATATCTTGCTTGGGAAAACATGAACAGAATTCATTGACATTTGGTGGCTTCTGCCTCTTATCGTCTATAAATGGATTGTTTCTTCTAACAGCTTGAACCTATAAACCTCCATGAAAGCACTATTGTTTAATGTATTGCAATTCTTAATTTGAGTCCAGGGTTAATTAAAGGGGGGGGGGGTAAAACTCCACAACAACCTTGTGAAAGCAATAAGAATCAGATGGCATGGTATATATAGAGAATTTCTTCTAAAAGAGGAGCACAATATGGGTTACATGAAACATAGCGGCACTCACACTGTGAAGGCTATGTGGGCTTCAACCCCACGTATAAATCACACATCTGCTAGCCTAGCACTGGCAATGACCAATGCTCTACGCATCAGCACTGCTGGTATATCAGTGCCACATGTAGCCTGCTGCAGATTAACTGAAGCCCTTGTCAGCTGCGCTTTGTGATGCTTTCTTTTAGCAGGGTGGTCAACTGGTCAAATCTTATCAGAAGATGAGTGAAAAGGGTGCAGGTTCTTGATTTAGCCCAGCATGATGACACACGATTTGTTATGAATTAGCAAGCCATGACTTAAGGAATTAACAAACTATGAACTTCAAAGATAAACATAAAATCATGTGTCCTCCTGTTCAGCTCAAACGATAGCCTCTAGGGAAACAGGACAGGCAAAACAACAGCAGTAAATACAGCATGTAACAGCACTCAGTCCATGCAGGAGTTTGGGAACAGCTCCTGGTTTTATTACAGTAAACCAAGTAACTTGATTATCTAGTGTAATTAAACACAGCTCCGCATTCATCCCAGATCTTTATAAGATAAAGACTCCTATTACGGAGCAGTTGTTCCGAGACCTGTCCACGGGGCACTCCAGCCGGATCGGGGTATTTGCTGTGTTGCTCCTAAAGCCGCCCAATGATGATCAATCAAGCCTCTAATTAGGCTCATCAGGTGTGCTCATGGAACAAGATATCAACACCAGGACCTGGTTACGGTGCCCTCGGGAAAGGCTTGAAAGCCACTGTTAGACAGAAGGAGGCTGACAGGGCCTCCATTAGCGCAGCATGCAGAGCAGCGGGGGACGTACGCCATGTTTTCGGGCTCCGTGGCGCAGGCTCCCACAGCTCGCGTGACGTTCACCAGCAGGGCCCTGTTCGTCCCCGTGAGCAGGCCCACCAGGGGCTCCACGCCGCCCCACTTCCTGATGACAGCCCGATTGGCGGGTATCTGCGCGCACTCGCCCAGCGCCCCCACCACGTTCACCAGCACCTCCTCAGGCTGTTGGGTCAGCAGGGCCACCAGCATCTCTAAAGCTTTGAACTCCTGGAACCTGAAACCGGGGGAAGGGGTGGGGAAAGGGGGGGGGGGAGAGGTTTTGGTTAGCCAAGGGCTGGACACCTCCGCGTGCTGTTTACGCCGCTACTTACAAGCGGCAAACTTTCCCACGCTTCACTGCACGCCCGAAACATGCGTGTGCCCCGCGGCGGTAAGCCTCCGTTGCGGCTTGGAAACACCATCTCTTTTTCCAGCCACGATCCCGCTCTGCAGTCCAGCACTCTGGAGTGGGAAGCTACAGTAAACATTTTACGGGGGATGTGATGTGGTTTCGGAAAAGCCTCAACAAACCTATGATGCACGGCTAAGTTAGACGGCTGTTTTTATTCACAGTTACGGTTCCTGGCAGCGAAGCAGTAGGCTATTGTAGAAAGTGTCCAAGGTCACTCGGTTTTGGTCACAGTCCGCCAAAAGATTTTCTTGTGAGTGAAACGGTAATGAATGGAGAGTTTGCCAAAGTTATCTTACTGGGTTCAGCAAAAACAATGTTACTTGTGTACCGCAGCGGTGCCGGGGCTCGGTCTTAATTGCGCACATTAGGTTGAATTGAGGTGCTGGGCCTATTTTTGCAAATGCCGATTCCAACCTGAGAAACTTCAACAGTGAAAGAGGCTAAATTACTCCTGCTTCTTAGAGCCAATTCCATACAGCTGCAAGCAAGCAAAAGCCTTGTCTAAAGATGTGGGAGTCAGGCATGAGCTTCTGTGCAGTTTACTCCTCATCCCTGATGTGCTCTCTTACAGTCAATCACATCTCATTACACAGCACAGCACAGCCCATCCCTTCTACACTGGCATGAAAGCATATTTCACCGAGGCAGTTGGATAACAGTAAATTTCCAGACCCATAAATATCACACCAGTCGCAAGATGAAAAAACTATCAGCTCGACCACGATACAAAGGCTGACTGAAGTGCAAGAGACCTGCTATTTAATGCAGAGAAATTCACTACTGGCAATTAAAGCCCCATCATCTCCTGAAGCCCCATTCAACAAAGCCCAAATTTATGTACAAAACCCAAAACCAGTGAAGTTGGCACGTTGTGTAAATCGTAAATAAAAACAGAATACAATGATTTGCAAATCCTTTTCAACCTATATTCAATTGAATACACTGCAAAGACAAGTTACTTAATGTTGAACAGGTAAACTTTGTAATTTTTTGCAAATATTAGCTCATTTGGAATTTGATGCCTGCAACATGTTTCAAAAAAGCTGGCACAAGTGGCAAAAAAGACTGAGAGAGTTGAGGAATGCTCATCAAACACTTATTTGGAACATCCCACAAGTGAACGGGCTAATTGAGAACAGGTGGGTGCCATGATTGGGTATAAAAGCAGCTTCCCTGAAATGCTCAGTCATTCACAAACAAGGATGGGGCGAGGGTCACCACTTAGTGAACAAATCGTGAGCTGATTGTCGAACAGTTTAAAAACAACATTCCTCAACGAGCTATTGCAAGAAATTTAGGGATTTCATCATCTACGGTCCGTAATATCGTCAAAAGGTTCAGAGAATCTGGAGAAATCACTGCACGTAAGAGACAAGGCGAAAACCAACATTGAATGCCCGTGACCTTGATCCCTCAGGCGGTACTGCATCAAAAACCGACATCAGTGTGTAAAGGACATCATCACATGGGCTCAGGAACACTTCAGAAAACCACTGTCAGTAACTACAGTTCGTCGCTACATCTGCAAGTGCAAGTTAAAACTCTACAATGCAAAGCTTAAAAGCCATTTATCAACAGCACCCAGAAACGCCGCCGGCGTCGCTGGGCCCAAGCTCATCTAAGATGGACTGATGCAAAGTGGAAAAAGTGTTCCGTGGTCTGACGAGTCCACATTCCAAATTGTTTTTGGAAACTGTGGACGTCGTGTCCTCCGGACCAAAGAGGAAAAGAACCATCCGGACTGTTATAGGCGCAAAGTTCAAAAACCAGCATCTGTGATGGTATGGGGTGTATTAGTGCCCAAGGCATGGGCAACTTACACATATGTGAAGGCACCATTAATGCTGAAAGGTACATACAGGTTTTGGAGCAACATATGTTGCCATCCAAGCAACGTCTTTTTCATGGACGCCCCTGCTTATTTCAGCAAGACAATGCCAAGCCACATTCTGCACGTGTTACAACAGCATGGCTCCGTAGTAAAAGAGTGCGGGTACTAGACTGGCCTGCCTGTAGTCCAGACCTGTCTCCCATTGAAAATGTGTGGCGCATTATGAAGCGTAAAAATCGACAACGGAGACCCCGGACTGTTGAACAACTTAAGCTGTACATCAAGCAAGAATGGGAAAGAGTTCCACCTGAAAAGCTTCAAAATTGGTCTCCTCAGTTCCCAAACGTTTACTGAGTGTCGTTAAAAGGAAGGTGATGTAACACAGTGGTAAAAAGGCCCCTGTGCCAACTTTTTTGCAATGTGTTGCTGCCTTTAAATTCTAAGTTAATGATTATTTGCAAAAAAAAAATAAAGTTTCTCAGTTTGAACATTAAACATCTTGTCTTTGCAGTGTATTCAATTGAATATAAGTTGAAAAGGATTTGCAAATCATTGTATTCTGTTTTTATCTATGATTTACATAACGTGCCAACTTCACTGGTTTTGTATAAAGGAAGGGATTGAGACGTTGTGAAGATGGATAGTAAGTGTGGTTTTCTCTTGAAATTACATGTGCAGCATTGGAAGCAAGATCAGCTCCTGTCTGTTAAACAACTGAAACAGCCGGGAAACGGTCAGTAGCCGTCACGTAATGACAGGAACCTGACCTCAGTCATTGCTGTAGGCTGTAGTGCACACGCTACTTCTCGGCAAGAATGCTCTCGTCACCAAAATGTCCAAAACAGAATTTTACTCATCAAATGAGTAATTTTGTAATTTGCAAATTACATCATCGCACCGAAAAAAAAATTGCATTTTGAAGGCACTTCGTAACTTGTAACACCTCTTATCATTTGGCCAACAATACATTTCAATTTCAATTTCAAAAGCTGTACCGCAATACGCCTGATATGGGGAAACTGAATTTTACGGCTAGATGTTGAAATAAGTACAACTTATTTAGGAACATAATTATATTTTCTTGCCATCAATCATTTCTCATTCGAATGCATCATTAATCCTGGAAATAGCTCCCATATGTTTCTACTGGTTTTTGCAGGTCTTGCTGCTCACATCTTGGGAGCCCCTGATGGAAAAGAATGGTGTATATCCGTTACACAAAGAGGCACTGTCTGCTGTCCGCCACTGAAGCTTTTTTATACTGTATGCAACCTTTTACATACCTCCCCATCAAATTTCAGTCCAGAAAAAAATCAATATAACTTTGAAAATACAACCCCAAATCAGAAATAGTCAGGAAGGCGTGTGAAATTAAAATTAACACCCAAAAGCCCAACCTCACCCTGGCGGTAATGCCAGTATTACGGGATTTTCCATGGCGTGTCATGAGCCTCTGACCCCTAAACGCATAATTGCTTTCAAGCTGTTCCTGTTTAACTCTTTTCCCCATAGACTCCCCCCACAAATACAGTAGGCGTCATATGTAATCACTATGGGGAAAAGAATTAAGATCACTTGATTAATAATCAAACAATTTATTTACTGCATAATCAAGACCTGTATAAATACATACATGCATACATACAACTGTCAGTTCAAAAGAGGCAGATGGTCATCGACCTTGATAAATCTGCTCATGGCTACACAAAGATTCACAAACAATTGAATATGCCACTGAGCACTGTCAGGGCAATTATTAAAAAATTCCAAAGTTATGGAACTGTTGAAAACCTCAAGGGTAGAGGACACAACTGCATTTTGCTCCCCAGGATACTCAAGAGAATGGGGAGAGAAGCAACAAAGAAACAAGAATCACTGTGACGGAATTGCATGTCTTGGTGGTATTTTGGGGTCACCAGGTTTCAAAAAGCACCATTAGGCACCAGCTCCACAACCACAGGCTCTCTGGAAGGGTTGCCAGAAGAAAGCCTTTTCTGACCAGAAGACACAGAAGGAAGCACTTGGAGTTTAAAAATTATGCATGGAACAAGGTGCTTTGGTCAGATGAGACCAAAATTGCATATTCCGGTCAGATACAGCATCGACATGTTTGGCGTTGAAATGGAGATGCATACAAGGAGAAGCACCTCATACCCACGGTGAAATATGATGGTGGGTCAGTCATTTTTTGGAGCTGTTTTAATTCAAGAGGTCCAGGAGTGTTGGTTTAATGGCATCATGAATTTCACCAAGTATCAGGATATTTTGGCAGACAATCTGATTGCCTCCACCAGAGGGCTGGGACTTGGTCATTGGTGGACTTTCCGACAATGACCTAAAGGATACCTCAAGATCCGCACAGAAATGGTTCTATGACAGTAAAATCAACATACTGCAAAGGCCATCTCAGTCGCTAAACCTCAATCCAATTGAAAACCTGTGGGCTGAGTTGAAGAGGGCAGTTGATAAACACAAACCCAAGAATGTGAAGGATCTTGAAAGGATCTGCTCAGAGGAATGGTCCAAAATCCCCCCAAACGTGTGCCTTCACCTTGTCAAACATTACAGGAAAAAACCCCGTGCTGTTATCCTTACCAGAGGTGGTTGCGCTAAGTACTAAATGAAGGGAGCCAATAATAATGAAACCTTGATTTTTTTTTTTTTTAAATTTATTATGTATTATATGATTGTTATGATTTTGGTTGTTTCCATCAAAACATAAAGTATAATATTTCACAAATATTGGTATATTCTGCTGCTCTATAATTATATTGTTTATTTTTTTGTATTGCTTGTGCACTGCCAGTCAGGGGTGCCAGTAATTTTGGAGCCCACTTTTTGTGTGTGTGTGTGTGTGTGTGTGTGTATATATACATATGTAATTATTATTATTAATAATTATTATGAAATGACAGAGATCACCAATGGGCTACATTGACAACATACTTAATAGTGATATTGCAATATTGTGGGGATGGGGAAAAAAAAAACATTAATCGATCCAATACTTTCTCTGAATTCCATCTCCTGTTTTAAAAATTTTTTTTCAGCAGTCTATTTTAAGATTATACTAAATCAAAATGTTTTCAGAGTTCAAAAGAATACGCTACATTTGAGGGGAAGCGCAGTTGCACACTGGTTGCTGCGATGCAATAATAACCAATTTATGAAATTACCAACGCTTCTTGCGTCAAAACGCTGGTATTTGAACTATTTTATGAAGTGGTTATCAGTGAGTCGTGAAAGTTCAATGCATGGCATGCCTTTAAAATCTTTTGAAATACATGCCATGCATTGAACTTTCATGGTAGCAAAATCATCAATAAGGTCTTTATTGTCCAGCTTCTGGGACAGCCGTAGGAGGGCTACAATGTGAGATTTTATGAACGGCAATTATCTAATCGATTAATTAGAAACAAAATCTAAACCTTATCTAAGTGCCATCTTCAGCAGCATTTATTACATAATATTTTACTTCAAGATGGAATTTCTTGAAATTTCAGTTAATTGCCGTCCATGAAATCTCATATTGCAGCCTTCCGTCTTTTTTGGACTTGACAGAGGTTAAATCACTTACAGATAGATGGCGGCACCCTCTAGGTGATTAGGGATCACAGTTACTTAGCTTAGGCCTGGGCCCTTACCGGTTATGCATAGAGATTCCATCAGATTCCTTGTTGCTTTTAATTTTGCTATGCACCCAAGATGGTGAAATATTCAAATGTCTTCCTATCTTTGAAGAATATTGTTTTTACACCTTTCAATGATTTGATAATGTATTTGTGAGCAAATTGGCGATCCTTGTTCCTGAAGGACTAGGTCATTTCTATTATGCTATTCCGTCAAATCATGATTACAATCACTGACTAACATGAGCTGTTTCAACTTATTTACTAGTTGAACTTCCAAACTGCCCCCATCCTAATTTTTTGGGAATGCATTGCAGGCCTAAATGGCAGGAATGGATGTATATTTATAATCTAAATTAAGTTACGTAACTAGACAAAACATTAAATATCTCGTCTACATACTATCTGCAAGGACATACAAGTTAACGAGTAAATTTAGAAATTGCAGTTTCTGTTTCAATGTGCATTTCCCATACTGTCCCAACTTGTTCTGCGCTGGAGTTGTATGTATATTTAAAGCTGATTTTTGTCTAAGAGCATGACTGATTTTGAAATTAACACAGACCTTGATCACAGTTCCTTGAAACTCTGTTGCTGTGAGCAATTCTCATTAGACGGTCATGGCTAGGTCACTCCACACCAGTGTTTTGTCAGACCTTGATATTTCCATACGCTGTCCAAAAAAATCCAGCAAGAGCTCAAAGACCAGACTCCACAAGCAAACTGAAGTGTGCATTAAAATGTCCACTGTACACTGCAGTCTGGCCTGGTAAAGGAGAGCTTTACCTGCATTTGCATCAGACCTGCCACGCCACCCAAAAACAAACCAAAATAATGATCGCACGTTTTTTAAACAGCGTGTATGCTGTAAATGGAAATATTACAGGACACATTCCCCTCTTATTTCTACCTGGATTTTTGTTTCCTTTGTAACACCCTTTGATAAGCATAAGAAAACAATTTTGAATTTTGAAGTTTGTAAATGAAGTGTCACCGATTGCTCTGCGCATGCGATTAGCGCTATCATAATTGCACTTTATTATTAGTGCTTTTCTGCATAACAACATTGTCATTACAGTAATTACTACAAAGGCCCACAATAGCTCTAACTGGACTGAGTGTTACATTTTTCACTACCAGTGCCTTTAAATGAATTTTATCACAGGACGCTTTCTGATTGTTTGCTAATCTTGGTACTTTTATGTACTGGACTGAGTATTAAGGTTTGTTTGGTGGCCAGAGAGTGAAAAACAGTCTGAAAGGTTCACTTTGAATAAAACGCCTACTATTTTATGTCAAAATAATCTCATTAATGTAAAACAGGCCGTAGTAATTGACAGCTAATGGATTGGCTAACAGATATGGCACCTTGTGAAGAAGATTCACTGATGGTTGTTGTTTTTTATTTTTTAAGATGTCAGCCTTTGTGTCTTTTTTTTCTTGCTTTTTTTTTCTTTGTCATGAATGTTGTTTTTGTTTTGCTAACTGTACTGATTGTTTTGAGGGTTAGTGGATGGGATGGGTTGGTGATGGGGTAATTTTTTTTGGTCTTATGTGGTTGGGTTGGCTTTGTGGTGGGATTTTTACTTGCAATAAAAATATTGTATACACAAAAAAAAAGAAGATTCACTGATCTCTGACACCACACTAAGATAGTTCTCTCTCCATTACGCTTCCTGCTCTTACAAGCTTAAATCCTAAGTCAAATGGAGAAGAAGAGGGAGCATTCAGCCTTCAACTTTCAGCAAGAAATTCAAGTGGACTCTATTACTTCAAACTTTAGTTTTATCAATTCAACAAGTTCAGCAGTCCTCAAAATTAAAAAAAAATTAAAGTTGTGCGGGAAAAATATTTGTGAAAAATATGCTTTAAATAAATTACTAACAGTAATATAAAACCGAAGTGGCAAGGCCAAATGATTCCATCTACAATTCACATCGATGCACCTTTGAACCTGAGGAAAAGCTGTCATCAGGCTGGAATGAGCAATGATGTAGAACCGATTATGTGAAGTAATGAGACAGAAATGTATGAATCACTGTGGAATGCTGTTCTGTTTCAAATGAGATGTTAAAATTCAGACAGAAGGTTGCCTTATTACTTTAAAGCCTACAAATTTAATGTCAGGCTTAATCAAAAATTACAAGAACCTCCTGTTGGGTTTTTAGCTGTGAGAAATCCAATAATGCGGTAATTTATTAAGAGCGAACTGTTTATTCATTCTTTATGAGTTTTCCTTGTCCAGTCCCCAGCCTCTCATTGCACAGAAAACAACTATGGCAAAATCATTACTTTTTTGGACAACCTTTGCAGGAGTAAAAGTGTGCCAAGTCACAATTCTTGGCCCTAAATTATTTTGAAAAAAAAAAGATACCTGCAGACAAATCACCTGACATTCAGAAGGCTAGGGAACCATTCCAAGCGCTACTGGTCGCATAGCTAAATGAAATTTAAACATCTTTCGCATTGTGCACGACGAATGAGTGAAAATTTGCGATCTAACAACGCTGGCCTATGTCTATGACCATATCAGGGCACATTTCGTGCATTTACATGACCTTGTGCAGCACTGATCAGGCAGTGCTTTGAGAAAAATGTCATTGCAATGTCATCAGCAGACACGCATCTCATTAGCAGAATAACATGTTCCTCTAACAGCATAAATAAGACCTCAGAACATAACAGACATAGAGCAAAAACTTTTTGGCAGTTCAAACACATGTACTGAGCACTCCGGAGACGTGACAGTTGGTCTTATGGAAAAACCAGGACTCATTATACCAATAGTTGTGTTTTCTCATGAAAAAATTAGGAGCTGGTAGCCTTTCGTGAGTGCAAAGTGCATCAACTCACAAGGGCAGAGTCTAAAAACTAAAGTACTCAATCACCTCTTGGAAATTTTGACAGGAACTGCATCATGGATCAGCCAGTGACTTATCACATGGAAGCTCTCCTCTGTTCTGAACGGTCCTTTCAAAGTTTTCAATTTACACAAAAAATTTAAGTGAAGTATTTGCTACATTCAAGACAAAAGTGACTATAATAGCTGCATTAACATACCCAGCATTAACTGTATACACTACTTTAACACCAAAATTAGACGTTAAAAGCCGACAGCTCATGTAGCATAAGACATGACGTAGCACAGCTTCATCTCCAGGCGTGCACACCATGCAGCAAGAGGCTAAGCGTGTTTGCCGTGGGGATTCGGCGCTGCGCTTGCTAATGAAAGCTAACAGCGTGTTCCGTACTTTTCGACGTTCTCCATGCTGATGGAGCACTTCCAGATGGCTCCCGTGGTGGCGGCCAGGAGCTGCTTGTTCTCCGTCTCCTTCAGGAGGGTCACCAGGGGCTTCAGGCCTTCGTACTGCCTGACGAGGTCACGTGTCGTCTTGTCCTCCGCGCACTGAAGCCAACAAAATCCAGCAAGAACATGAGCTGCGCTACTACCGCAAATGTACAGGGAAACTAATGAGCCAAGAAGTGTCATTAATGAGTGCCAGTGCTGACGTTTCATTTTTCCAGAACCCTCCACAGCCACTGAAAATGGTTTGAAATATGAACAGATTCTTTGAGCTATAATTGCAAGGTAATTCTTACTCCAGAACGAATTCATTTTTTACACTTTTAACTGCAGTGGAACTACAATTATGCCAGGCAGTATACTCCCAATACAGTTTACGACATTACAACAAACGTAAAGGGAAAGAATAATGAGGAAGGCAGGTTTACCTTGAAGATGGCGCTAGCACAGTGCATCTGAAGCTCCTGGTTGTCCCCACTGAGATTTTTGACCAGGTCTTCAATCATTCCCTCAGTCTGAATGGCAGTCCTGTAGCTTTCCTGTTCACAAGCCAGAGAAAAGGCGGTTGGGGAAATTTGCTTTCAGTTGTAGGCACTTACCCCAGGAGGGGTACTGCTGGCGTTCACTGCTGGCTACACATTTTCCACCAATTTCTGTCTTGTCAGCTTGGAATAGTTGCCAGTGGCTTTCACATTATGCGCCGCGTCACTCATATGCCCATGCCAGCAGCACTGAGGCAGCATGGGTAGTTTTCTAACGTATACCCCTGAGTCTGAGGCTAACTGTATGCTACACACAACAGGGCACACAGGCATTCTTCACATTTTCCTCTATTTAAACCTGTTCGGCAAACAACTGGACAAACCGCACGATACCCCATTTTTGTCGACTTTGGAATGAAACATCTGCGTAGCTTGGCAACTTCCGACAGTGGTACATCACAGGCAAAAACCCGGAAGTATTTATATTTGCCAGCAAAAATCCTTCCAGAGTGTGTCATTAAATGTACTCTTGTTGCATTGTTTTGCGAGTGAATCACATGATTAAATATCACATCCGTAAAGTTGACAAGGGCACAAAAGATATGTCAAGAAAATGGGTGCGTTAACAGTCGGTTTAAGTTTTGAAAGTGGAAGACAGTTGTGCCCCGCTCAAGGACATTTTTGCAGGACTGTAACTGTCACCATTCTGAAAATGCCAAGTGTTAGTGACCCAGTGGATGGTCATAGCAGCAACTAATTCCATGGAATTAGTGACCATCCACTGGGCCACTAACAGGGTAGGGGATTGATATTTCCCTTCTAATAAAATAGGCTCATGCATAGCAGGAAAAAACTGCCATTATTTGTATTCTGTGCAAAGGGGTTAAGAGACCCGACCCGCAGCAGCCTCTGAGAGAAGCCATCAGATGAGCAGAGGAACAGCGAGTGGCGACAGGAGTTGCAGTGTGCAGGAACACTAGAGGGAGGAGCTGGGCGACGGCTCACCTCGGAGGCGCACTCCTGCAGCGTCCCCACCACGGGAATCAGCATGTTCTCATGCGGGGATTTGAGGAGGCGCGCCAGCAGTGGGATGCCCCCCGCCCTGCGGATGGCCTCCTTGTTCCGCCTGCTCTTGCTGCAGCTCCAGAGGGCCAGAGCTCCGCACCGCGCCACCTCCACGTCCCGCTCCTGCTCCTGCGTCAGGGCGGCCGAGTCCGGCACGCAGTCCAGCAGCTCCACCTCACAGGGAGAAACATATTTTGAGCTGGCTGGTTCCATGACCCAGGTGCAGAAAGAGAAAGTCCTCCCCAGTGTTTTGCTCTAACCCCCTGGAGTTGCTACTCGGCTTTCAGACGGTAGACTACATACAATGAGCAGGTGAAGTTCATGGTTGGAAGAAACGCAGGGTTGGACTTTAACTTTCTGTCCCCTGGATTTAACACCTCTGCCCCGAGACACAAAACTTTTATCCTCAATTGACCAAGAAAGCAGTCTTCCTTACTTTTGTGCTCGAATGAATTCATAATTGAGGAGCCTATTGCTGAAAGTTCTTAAGTCACATCATCACACGTCGTGAGGTGAGGATAAGGAAACATCTTTTATAGTCGATTTTCTCACTTTTCTCAAAATGGACATTTTAAAACTTAAGTACATTTAGCACTGGGGTCTTCAATTAGCAAACTTTATGGGTCTATTATACAGCATATTCAGACCATTTTTTCCCGAAATAGATATTTTGTGACTTAAGTACTTTAGTGCAAGAGTATTCAATTCCTGAAAAAATTGCATTATGTCAAAAATAACCGCAAAGAATGATGACTCATGGCAAAATTAACTGAATATGTGTATGAAAAAGGCAAAAAATGAGCAACAGTGCATCCTTTCATTGAGCAGTTAAGTTACTTTACAGTAATGCATCAATCACCATTTATCAGATAACTCAGTGGTTTGGTTTTTGTGGTGTAATAAAAATAGCATATGAGGCAGCGCGGTAGCATTTCCATTGCCAGAAATAAAACTACAGAGCACAGAGTTCACTTCCCTTTGCAATCAGTTTATTCTATATGAAATACTGTGAGCTCAATCTCTCAAGCCCCACACCAGGCCTGCAATCAGCTCTTCTTTTTCAGGGAGTAATTTGACTAAAGATAAATCGAATCACCCAGTTCGATGCACAACATTTCCTGAACACAAACATGCATGCACGCAATGTTACCGCATTTTCTGCTAGTTTCAGGTAGTCTATCATTTTGCATGCAATGAATCTCCAGAAGCAATATCCAGTATCAGAGATGGAAATATCCTCCGTGGAACTTAGAAAAATACACAATGCACTAGCTTTAATCATGGCTGCTCCACAAATAAACAAGAAAATCAGGGCACAGTCGATTAAAACATTGTTTCCGCTTCCTGGGGAATTACTGTACCTTTAGGATGAGGTAACAAAACCTTTGCTTTCAAGTTTGAGCAAACTGCAATTGAATCTAGACCTTTGTGCTATTGAATCTAGACCATAAAGAGCTCACTGTCTCAATCATAGGCCGATGAATGCAGAATTTTAATGCAGATTTTGCTCATCTGTCTTTTAAAGACAGGCCCTAAAATCGTTCAAAATGTATCCTTTCTTTGAGTGAGAGAGAATCTGAAGATAGCTTTCATCGTATCTGTTGCCTGGCTCAATGTGTAATTATGCAATCAATCTGAATTATAGCAATTTTGGCCAATGTTATTGGCAGTACTCAATGCCTAAAAATGGATTAGTAAATGTGCAAAGCAATCAATATATCGAGCTTACATATTTTGTGTTCCCATTACAGCTAGGTGTCTTGGTAGTGTTAAAATTTCTTGCCAGTACATTGAGATCACTAATGTAGCCAAGCCAGTAAATCTAAGGGGGCTCAGGTGAATAGATCATGTTTTATCAAGCCAATTCATACACTCATATTGCTGAACAAAATGGCAAACAGCAAAAATGTAGAGATTGAATTTTTGCTAAATGTATACATTTTAGACCATGACTCCTCATGTCCCTCAAAGAGAAACAATATTGTGTGTGGCACACAAACTCAGAGTTACCTATGAAGGCCATGGGCAGCAGGTAACTAACCCACGACAGAGACAACGAGTCGGTGGAGGACCAGAAAGTGTATTTCTGAAAACTGCTCTCACTCAAGAGCACCTGCACACAGGGCAAAAAATTAGCATCAGCAATTAGCCAAACACTGGTGAAATATGCGAGTGGCTGGTCAATTTGCTTCACTCAATAGCCAAAAAAAAAAAAAAAAAACAATGGTAATCTATTCAGTAGCTAGTGAAATGTGAACATTCACTAGCTAATTGGCGAAAATAAAAATCTATTTTTCACCCCCCCCACCTCCGGCACGAGTGACAGCATGGGAGCAACTTACCAGCTTCCTTATGCCCCCATGTTGCCTCACTGTCCTTCTGCCTCTCCTGAACTTGGCCACATTGGCGATGGTCTCTGCTGCCAGGCACTTGAGCTCCTTCTCTTGGGAGTCCAGTATCTTCACCAGAGTGTGCAGCCCACCCAAGTCCGCGATGGCGCTACGGATCTGCGAGTTTCGGCTGATCTCCCGTAAGATTTTCATAGAGCCAATCTGAAGGTGAAGAGAAAACAAAACTCCATAAAGATCATGCTCAAAAAGTATATGACTTCAATGGTTTATTAAAATTCACGGCTAAAGTCAAGTACTGTATATAGCATGGCTGAAATAAAAAGTCTACTCACCCTTACTGAGAGCTTTTTGAAATTTAAAGCCAGAAATTACAACAATAAAAATTTCTGAATTTTTCTATCTTTAATGTAACTGTCTAACATTCTAACATACCAAAAGAAAAGTGATAAAAATACACAGATAATCATTAGAAAAATGTTTAATTAAAAACCCAACAATACCCTGGTTATATTGTTCTGCACACACACGCACGCACGCACGCACACACACACACACACACACACACATACCCTTCAACCTTCTTTTCATTCCACAGGTTTTTTGCTGGAGTTGAGGACTGGGCTCTGACTGGCTTTTTTCTGGAACCAAGTTCTGGTCGATCTAAATGTGTTCATTGGGTCATTGTGAGACAGGAAGTTTAAACTCCTCTTCCATACAGAGGCCAGCAAGATTTGTGTGAGAGTACTTTAATATGGGTGCTATTCATTGTACCATCAATCTAAAATAGTCCTTGCCTGGCCATGCTTTACAGCCTGCAAGGTGTTCCTTGCATGATGAAAATAAATGTAAGATGTGAACCTCTTATTTACAAAAAAAAATAAAACAACAAAGTCTGTTTGAATTAGGCCATAAAAAATATGCAAAACCAGTGGGAAAATGTGTTATAGTCTGATGAGAGATTGCCGTTAGCTGTCCTTAAAAAGGTATGTTTGATGCAAAATTTAATATGGCCCATCAAGAGTATTTTGACCTTCGAACATCACAATGACCCACAGCACAGATCCAAGTCAAAGACGGCATGATTCAGAACAGGAAAATAAGTCTCAGAAAGACTCAGTCAAAGCCCAGTATGGCCATCAGAAACCTGAGGAATTACCCAACAAGCACTGCACATAGGTGATTCCTAAGCTTGAAAATTTTTGCGAGGAAGTGTGGCAAAATATTTAAAAGACTCAGAGTTCAAATTAATATATATTTATTCACAAAGATTTGCTGCAGTAGGAAATGTAAAAGGTGTTTCCACAGGACACAGCAGTTGTAGGGGGAGGGGGATTAGATCAATACAGCCAAGGTATTTTGTGTTTTTTTTTTATTTCATTTTTTCTTTTCATTTTTTCCTCTTGATTTTGGATGGTTGGAAAGGCTCATTATAGATGGAAAAAGTCTGACATTTATGCAGTTGTTATTTATAGCCTGACAGTTCAAGAACCTGCAATTTCGATAACGGAGCGTAGACTTTTTATATCCGCTACAGGGTTTCTCTAGGCAAATAAATGTCAATATGCACAGATCTCTAAATTTCCATCAATATACACCATCAATCAATCCTTTAATATAAATTATAGAGAAAAAAATAATTGATACCATGTGCTTTTGCCTGAAGAGGACCTGCCATGAATACAAACTGGCAAAAAACAAGTTTCTGTCAGCCCTGTCAGAACATCTTTAGCAGAATGACTCACTTTGCATTTGATTTCATCAGTATCCAGTAAGTTGATGAGGACGTCAAGGCCACCTACATCCCGGATGGCCAACTGGCAAGTCTCCTGTGCCAAGTTAAAGTCCCTCATTGAGCACAGTGCAATCACAGTGGCTGGCTGATTGCCTCCCTAAAATGAAGTTCAACACAAAAAAAAAAAAATGTAGAAAATACACATATTAATTCACTTAAATAACAAGCTTGTAAGCCAGCATAATATTATCTACATCAACTTTTCTAAAGTAAAAATGAGGGGAACTGACACAAGCTAATGAGGCTACTGTGCTGCACTGTAGACAAATGCCATAGACTTTCATTGGAATCAGAGTTTCAAATAAAGAACACCAAAATGCAAAAAAACAAAACAAAAAGGTTGCTTTGCGAAGGTTGCTTTCATAGCTGCTATGCAAACGCAGATACACATCATGTCTTAAGTTCTCCTCCTTCAAATTAGGCACTAAATAACAGAAACAAGCAAGGAGATTGGGTAAAACCTGCATTTTTTAGTCTTGTTGGAAATTGAACAAATTTAGTTAATATTATGTTTAAATGCAACATGTACTGTACATGCACAGCTGAATATATTTAAAACATGTGGTCTGAAGTCTGCTATGGCTGTCTTGAAATGAAACTTCTCCACACACTCCCACTTTAATAAGTATAAAAGTAGATTTTGTGTTTTACCAAAACAAGGAATTCATAAAGTATTAAAAGAATACCACGACAGATGGGATGTGGCGTATCATGAGTCTGTTGCCAAAGGGAGCCTGGTGGGTTCGTCTGTTTTTGTTGTTTAGATTACCCAAAAATATCTTTCAAAGTGAAGGGAATAACTAACTGAAAAGGAAAGCTGAAATGCAATAGGTATAACATTAAGCAGTAAGCTGGTGTAATGCTGGACGTGTTACATGGCTTTGAAATGTGATTCCAGGGACAAAGAAAAATCTCTTGGCGAGTGAACAGTCACAGTTTTTCTTTTTTCTTTAGTAAATTAACCACAGATTTAGTTAAATTCTGCAAATTCAAGTAAAGTAATACTGCTTCTGCGTTTATTGGTCACAAACTGCACAAACATCTTCAAAAGTATCACACAAGGTCGATTACTCACACTGCCAAGTTATGTCATAATCCCTTTAGCAAATTTGGATAAATAGACAAAATAAAACTGACGACTAATACTCATCACAATTCTCTAAAAAGACTGTGGAAGGTATGGCAAGCAAAAAAATGCATAAAGCGATCACAAGGGCTGTCTCAAACAAGCATTTCATGAGGCTGCTTTAAAAGTGGATGGAGGTAAGTCCCAAACACACCAAAATGCTTCACATGTGCAGCCCATATTACGATTCTGGTCTCAATGTAAACCATTTGTCCATTAACAGCAGTCGATTTGCGGGTCTTTCGTGTTCACCATTTTTATTCTTCAAAGGATTTACAGGGCATGGACCTAATTTCGCGAAAACAAAAGCTATGTTTAGCCGTGAGACGTGGTGGGGGGGATCACATGCTTGCATTTTTTGGCCTTGAAGGTGTTATTTAAAACATGAGGGCCGTCTGCCTGACTATGTGTAAGTGTACAGTGCTGTGAAAAAGTATGTGCCTCCTTCCGATTTCTTCTATTCTTGCATAATTGTCACATTTAGATTTTCCAGATCATCAAACTACTTTACAATATAACCAGAGTGCACACAAAATGCAATTAGTAAATGATGATTTCATTTACTAGAGGACTAAAGATATCCAACCCTACCTGGCTGCAAGTGAAAAATTAATTACCCCCTAAGTTACTAAATAAAGCAATTTTAAAAAATCTAATGGACAATTTGGTTTAATTTCACTAGACATACCCAGGCATGATTATGGCTAGCCCTAGTGAATCTACAAATCACTTAAATAGGATCAATGTGAAAAAGGCAAAAAGCAGCACATGATGCTGCGATCCAAAGGTATTCAAGAACAGATGAGAAACAAAGTTGTTGACATGTATCAGTTTGGAAAGGGTTGCAAAGCCATTTCTGTGGCTCTGGGACTCCAGTGAACCATGGTGACAGCCATCATCTAGAAATGGAGAAAGCGTAAACAAAGATGAACAATCCCAGGAGTAGTAATCATTGAGCTTTAGCATAAGTTCAGTCAGGCACAGGAGTCAGGCTGCTCACAAGCCTGTTTCTGTTCAATCGTTCTAGACTTTAGCTCCTCCCACTCAATTGGCGAGCTTTTATAACCAAGCCAGTGTTCATTAATTTCTCTGGCTCCGTGCCCTCTACACTGCTCCTATTCAGGTTTACAAAGAAATCTGCTTCTCATCTCCCCCCACATCCCCACCCTCCTCCTGCATAATTATCATCGTTCATTGCAAGCAGCATCTGTTCATATCATGTTCAATAATTTAAACATAAGGAATATCAGGGTCTGCCTGGCAGTTTGTTATCTCAGGGACTTTCTGCGTCATGCTTGCTTAGATTGCTCCAAAGCATCACTCGAGTAGAGTCACCACCAAACTCAAATGCAGGTCATCCTGCAATAAATGGTCAAATCTGTCCTAAGTACCCCTACTGAACAACCATCAATCCTCCAAAAGCGCTTCAATAACTCATCCAAAGTCACAAAAAAAACCCTGATTAACATTTAAACAAGCATTAAATACTCAGATCCCTTGTCGGAGGATTGCTGATATCTAGCCTGGAAACAAAACACGGTGGAGGGGCAGAGAAACGGGCTGGTGGATGGACGGAAGTATGAAAAGGCACATCAACACAATATGATGTATCCATACAGCTCACTAAGAGATTTTGAACGGCTTACTGTTCTGGGCCAGATAAGAGCACAGAAAAAAGCATGAAAAGGCACACCTGCAAAATAAGATGTATCCATGCATGGAATTTAGTTCAGAAGGGTTTAGGAGTTCTGGCCTAGAGAAGAAGCGTGATGGACTGACGGATGGACAGCACTCACTCCTACAGGGCTCAACAAATTTATTAGACCACTGGTCATTAAATAAATGAGAAAACGCGAATATTTAAGAAATTTGTTTAAAATTAAAAATGATTTTGTTATTTCTTTGGCAAATGACAAACTGAAACCACTAAATAGTCCTTATTCACACATAAAAACGTAAAACCAAAAAAAAAAAAAAAAAAACAAATTTTGTATGGCTTCCTTTGGCCTTGATAACAGCTTGCATTCTTGCATTTGACCACTAAAACTAATTTTTATGTTCAGGAATGCAAGAAAATAACTGTTATTTGGCATCTTAATCAAAAAATAATAATGTGCTTAACTATTTTTTTCTGCTTTTTTGTAAAACAGTAAATTCGAAAATTCATGGATAACAACAACTGTATTTTAGCATTAAAAATATTATTTCAGTTAAAGAGCTTACGCATACTGGTGGATTAACCATTGCAGAAACATAAAATACCATGCTAATCGCACTTAAGACCCCTCGGCTGCGTATGTAAGTTGAATTGGGTGTTAGTTGGATTCTCATTGCAGAAATAATGTATGTAATGAAGCCAAGCGCTGATATCAATAACCTTGGCGTCGGCATTTTTCATTTTTCACAATACGCTTCCTGGTGGCCAAACTAAGAGTTGAAATTGGCTGGAATTCGATAGGTAAGTGAAGGATCCATAGACGTACCACCCACCCAAAAATGAGAAACCTAGAAGCAAACCTGAAGGCGGTAGAGCAGTAACGTTGTTGAATTTAAAGATCAGCAGCATTTACGCTATTCGACGTAGAAAACGGTAAAAAATTAGTCAAATAAAAAACACATCTGATATGTGATGAAGGGTGATCCCATGTACCTTCAGTAAAAATTTGAGCATCTTTGCTGAAATAATAAGGAAGTTATGGCAATTTTTCATTTTTCACAATAAGCCCCCTGGTGGCCAAAGTAAGAGTCGAAATTGGCCGGAATTCGATAGCTTTGTGAAGCATCCATAGATGTACCACCCACCCAAAAATGAGAAAGCTAGAAGCAAACCTGAAGGCACTAGAGTGGGAACGTTTCTGATGGACAGACAGACGGACGGAAGGCGAAGGGGACGACAATAAAAAAAAAATATTTTGGTAATTACCAACACTGTTTAGGGCAGCTGTGGCATAAACCTTACATTGGGTGGTGGTCTAATAAATTTGTAAAGCACTGTATATCCCCATCCACTTTGGGTGGAGGATGAAAACTGCAGGCCTCACTTGCCTCAGTTGAGTGCTCACAATTCAACAATAAGAAAGAGACTGAGCAAAAATGGCCCCCACAGGAGAGCTGCGAGGTGAAAACCACTGCTAACCAAAAAGAACAAAAAGGCTCATCTGACATTTGCCAATCAACAGCTTGATTACCACCAAAACTTTTTGGAAGATATTCTGTAGACTGATGTGTAAAAAATGGAACTTCTTGGAGGATATGGATTCCAATAAATCTTGCATAAAGCTAAAACAGCATTCCACGATAAGAACATCATACCAATAGCCAAACATGGTGGCGGCCTGTGATGGTCTGGGACTACTTTGCTGCATTAGGACCTGAGCGACCAGCCATACTTGATAAAACCTTGAATTCCGCTCCCTACCAGAAAATCCTGAAAAAAAAAAAAAGTCCAGCCATCAGTTTGTGACCTACAGCTGAAGTACAGTTGGGTAATGATACAAGACATGTGATTAAGTCCACCTCTGAATAGGTAAAAAAAAAAAAAAATGAAGGTTTTGGAGTGGTCTAGTCAAAGTCCTGACTTGTACCCATTGAGCTATGGGGCATTACCTTAAACAGGCAGTGCATACTCAAAAACCCTCCAATGTGGCTGAATTAAAACAATTCCACAAAAAGAAGTCGGCCAACATCCAACATTCCTCCACACTGAAGCTAACGACTTATCACTTGTAATCTCAAAAGTTTGATTGCAGTTAACAGCATCACCAATTAATAGGTTTAGGGGCAATTCTTTTTTCACATGGGTGATATAGATTTTGAATCACTCTTTCCCTTCAATAAATGAAACAATCACTTAAAAGCTGTATTTTGTGTTGACTCACATTGGGTCTCATGTAGCAACATTATCTTAAAATTCTCTCATAGTTTGCATTTTCTCTCATTGTCAAGGGAAAAAATAAGAGAAGTCTACTCCAGATGCACCAAACGTTCTTACCATCCAAATCTGCTCTTGCCCATGTGTGCCGAATGATGAATCCCATTGGATCGTAAATTAGAGGTGCGCGGCCGATCGTTTGTAATTGAGTCACAATATGCTAAATAGGGATTTTTTTGTAACAAGGGGGTCAAAAAATAAAATTTGTCATTGACAAATTTGAGAATCAATAAATGTTAGATAAGGCCTTCGTCTCTCATACTATATGCGTCAAAAGGCAGCTATGGTTGAGAAATTAACAAAATTTCACCTTGTATTCAGGCTGCACACCCCGTGCATATGTTAGGTTTGATAGACAGAATGGCACGTATTTTAAAAATGATAATTTTCAAAATCAGTGTTGATGCCTGCCGTGTAAAATCATAAATCTTATTATAAATGTTTGTTGCTTCAGTATAAATCTTTCAATGCTTCCTGAGCTGTAAATCTTGCTATGATAGTCAACTGTCAATCTTGCACCATGAGTTTGACAGACGTCCTAACGTACGCAAGGGGTAATTTGAAAACGGTTTCTCTGGCAATCAGGCATTGTTCTGAATACAGTGGCGTCTCTAAAACTGATAATTCGTGGGGCCCGGACCATGCCTTTACGTCAATGATTATTCCTGGCTTATACTCAGTTATTTTCAGTTATTAACACGTTTTCCAATTATGACAATAATCCTCAGGCAAATCGAAGTTACGGTTTCTCTCTCCATGCGATCTATTGACCACTAAATAATGGGCTAAATTCAGATCAGAAAAATTATTTAGGCTACTCAAAAATAGGCCAATGCTTTATGAAAGACAAACTGCTCTGAAACATCTGCGCTACCTTTTCCACTCATCAAGTGATTTAACTTGCGCTTCATGATGGTTTTGTTTAAATAAAATAAAAGACCATTTGAAACGTCTGTGTGCAATTCTGAATAACGCTGATTTAAATACATGAAATTACGCGTCCAGATTAATGATTGTCGCCGTACCGAAATGTACCATACCGTACCGGCGTGTTCTCGGAGTGAATCTATTGCTCAGTCCCTCAAGGAAGTTGCATGTCGCAATTGCAACTATTAACGCAAATTCAACCAATCCACGCAAATTTTTCGCGGACTAAAAAAATAAATCACCAAGATATCGCAACTTTCATTGCCACTTTTTGAAAAATCTACAGCAAAATCGGACAAAAAAAATCAATAAAACAATAAAAAAGCCAGGAAAACCCTGGAAGGATTGTTTGTCAATTATAAGATTGATTGAGCGCAAGTCAGGGTTAATAATTGTTTTAAAGGGAAGCTCTGGGCCCCACCAATCTTCAGTCCTAGAGACGACCCCGTCTGAATATTGTTTCCAGCTTTTTCTAACACCTACATATCGTACTTTGCACTGCATCATTGTTTTTCTTTTCCTGTTTCTTTTGGTGCATTTAAGTGTCCCAGATGGACATATTTGGGATGCTACAAAATCAGGCTTTCAAGAGGGGTACTTTTTCAACTTCAAGTTGGTATAAAAAAAATGAGTGAAGTAACCCAACTGATACTGTCCATGCTGTCTCTTTATTTAATAACCAACAATTATGCACAAGAATATATGCAGTTTATTGACGAATGATGGAACACAATTCTAGCAGTGCTTGTACAAAATCCCTGTTTAGCATATTGTGACTCAATTATCATAGGTATTGCCCACTTAACACCATATTAGGGCAAGTATTGCACCGTGTACAAATAGCCGACTGTAGCATAACAACTGGAGAGATTCCGCCAAAAAAAATTGTAAGAAGAACTACAGCAGCGAAATTGAATTACCATTAAATCAACTTAAACAAAGTAAATATGGTCTTCCAGAGTTTTCTTCTTGATTGGGATCAATTGACCAATCACATTGTTTAACCACAAATTAAATAATTTTAATTAAATAATTTTAAATAAAATTCCTTAAAACATATAATAATCTAAATTTGATTCTATTACATATATATGTCAGCTTATACGGATTGCCCGTAAATTATACGGATTTTCCCCCAATTACACAGATTACAGATGAACAAATAAAGTTTTACTGATTTTTAATTCCTGCAGCGAAGCGCAGGAGGTTAAACCAGCCTCAAAACGTGGCTGGTATTGGAGTCATAAGTTCTGTCCGTCTGTCTTTCCGCGTTAACACAAAATAAATTATCAAGAAGACCTTGGCTCTCAAGGCTGCACAACACTGGCTATTACTGGACGTTACCCTCGGATATTTACTGGAGGTAATACAGGTGGGAACCCAAACAGGTTGACATGTATGCTATCATTTTTTAAAGTCCTAAAATGTAAAACATATGTTTCCGTGCATCGCACATACAATTTATGGATTGTATAAACAGAATGCTTTTCTCTTATCTTGGTAAGCGCACTCTCGACCACTCCTAAAGTGTTCTCCTACCTAAAAGAAGAACAAAAATAAGAAAACATTGGTGAATCCCAGAAATCAGTTGGTACTAAAAAATAAAAGAAAATAGTGGATAAGAACAAAAATAAGAAAAAAATTTGTCCGTATGTTGCTTTTTGCATGAGGCCCATTGTCTTTTTCTTATACTAAAATTAGTTGTATGATCACATACATTTTAAAAATGACACTTAAGCAAAAACTGGCAAGGGTGCAAATACTTTTTCACAGCACAGTATTTGTAACATTAGATTTATAAAATGTATCAGTTACGCACAAATGGCAGTTAGTGAAGCTTCACCAAACTATATTCCTTTTCTGATGCAGAGCATAAGATGTATGTCCACCAATACTTATATATATTGATAATAATTTGTAACTTTTTCAGCATGTTGCATTTCACCAGAATCACTCATGCATGTTTTTAAAATGTAATGATGTATTCATAATGCAAAACCAGGGGTGGAGTATTCAGAACAGGCGGGGGTCATATGATTTAGGCCAGCTGAACAGGTCCCTTCTTCTCTGAGCCAGTCTCTGCCGCTTAAACCCTAGAGCAACTGTTCAAAACCTTTGCTACCGGTGGGATTTGGCGTCCTTAACAGCTGTGATTAAATGCCCTCATAAATTACTTTCAGAGGAAAACTACCTTTTAATATCACACATTACAAACTAGGAAAGTATGAAGCAGATTCATAAATCCACTCAAGGTCGGGGAAGTGTAGCCATGTATCCGAGTGCCTTCAGTCCATCACACTTCCGCTAATCAATCAACCAACATTCACTTCAGAATTATAAATGTTTCACCGGCACTACTTATGCAGAGGTAACCAGGATTTTCAAAATAAGTGAAATTTTTTCATTAGAAAAGCCAGAAGTTATCCAAATTATTTACCAAACAAAATAAAAAAAAAATACACATAAATATACAAACACCAATAGGCCGCAAAAATGAGGACAAATGTTCACAAATATAGTATATTGAGGAACGTTTAAGAAAAGGATCATAGAATAGTAGGGTGATGCAATTCAAGACTTATAATGAATTAAAATAAGCCTTCAGATGTCTGATAAGCATAATATCAGTACCAGGATCAGATTATCATTTAAAAAGGAATCTGAGGTCATTTATGAATCAGTGAGCAGAACCACAGCAGCCTAATTCCGCACTTACAAACTATGTCACTCTTATCAATAGAGACCCTCACGTGCCCTGGGTGTAAACTAAAACTAATATAACTCAGAGTTCTGGATAAGGCGCAGGAAACTTGAAAGGACGAGACCAGGCCAGGTTGTCTGAGCACTCATGCCAATAAATCACCCTAGCAGCAGTGGTCAAACTGACACAAGGCAGCAGTGATATGCAGGGCTGGCAAGAGTATGTTGACCCTTGACCACTGATCCCAGACAAGTGATTGTGTGTTTGGGGTGCCAAACTGATGTCAGATGGAGGAAAAGTTACAGTCATTCGCAGTCTGAGGTCAAAGAATACCCAAACAAATTTAGCAGGGCAGAGTTTCACAAGATGCTGGGTGGTTTTTACCTCTAACCTCTAGAGGTGAGATGAAAATATGGTGGCTGCCCTCCAAACCAAATATGAGCGAAACAATTGTATTTTTAGCTTGTGACAAACATAAGTACAAATACAAACATACTGTACATGTTCCTTTCTGTACTAATATTTTAAAAGAGGGAAAGACACCTGGTTTCAGTATTTTTCCTCGAAAAGAGAAAAAAATGCAGCGAATTTCAAATTCTGTATCCAAATATTTACAGTTGATTTTGTAGAGCACCTTCCTAGAGAAAAATTATACATGGAATAAAAGACAATACTATTTTCCTTAATGAATGGTTGCTTTTTTCAGAACATGAGGAACATACTCAGATTCTCTGCCGTGGAATAATATTTTCAGTGCGGTAAACCATTTTATTTTTAGATCCAGTGGAGACTTGCAATGTCAGTTTCTCAAATCTGATCTTGATCCATCTGATCAAGTTATCATGGACAACAAATTAAAAATGATTATTATAAACCAGTGACTCAATACATCAAGTTTTTGAACTAAAATATATGTAACCTGGGCAATGCTAATAAAGTAAAAATCGTAATGATTAAGGAAAGTAAACCTGCTAACTGCCAAAAACTATCAGAGCTCATGATTAAAAACAAAAACCACTGCAATGCATGGAGACAGTGCCAGTGTAATATTCTAGATTTAACAGTAGCAAAAGGTTCTCACATCATGTTTAGAATAAGAATGCAGTACCCCTACGTACCACCAGAGGGTGGACACTTTGAGGGACAGCTCTGATATAACCAAGAGGCTTTCAACGGTGTTAAAGTGGGCTCCAGAAGTATCGGCACCCGCGACTGGAAAAGCTCTAAAAACACAATTAAAAATCATGTAAAACTATAAAAGCACAATAAATAGATAATGACCTAAAGTCAAAATGCCATGTGAGATATGCTGCAGATGATTATTGTTTGAATGGAACTGACCAAAATCATTTTTTTATTTACTTCAAAAATCTATTTCTTCCAAATCAAGGTTCCACAATTAATGTATCTCTGGTTCTGTATGTGGTGCAAACACCTTTGGTAAGAATAACAGCATGGAGTCTTTTCCAGTACTGTCTGACAAGGCTAGGGCACATGTTCCTCTAAACAGATCCATTCAAGATCAGTCACACTCCAGAGTTTGCCCTTATAAACTGCCCTCCACAGTTCAGTCCACAGGTTTTCCACTGGATTAAGGTGACTGCCTTGCAAATAGGAACATTGTGCTCATTCCCCATTTTTTTCTGGAATTTTCTCTTCCTGCAGTATTTTAGATGTTGAGACAAACCAAACTCATGTCTGTTTTAATGCCATAAGGCCTGCGTGTTTGACAATTTATGACTCTCACTGTTGTTCTCCCACTTTTGATGCCATTCCACAGAGGTTTTATCGGAATTATCAACTCCTCTTGGAACCCCAGCCATATCCTCTTAACTATTGCACATGTTGACACTTCCAGACTCCTAAGCAATCACACTTGCAATGTTCCTAATTCCAATTTTCTTCTGCTACCCATTAATGGTACTGTTTGACAGATGTCTTCTTACTGCAAGTCAATGAGCAAGATCATATCACTTTTTTAAAACATTTGTCAATGTTTGGGAGTCCAATTAATCATAAGTGGAGTCCACAAACGTCATATAATCATCTATAGCAATCTCAATATAAATTCTGACACCGCACCAAAAATATTTTCTTGAAGAATTAATATAATTCACAAGGTTCACAGTCCAGAAAAAGAGATAAAACCACTTAACTCCATTGAATCTTGATGAGTACAAAATTAAATTAAACTAACACACCAGGGTCAAGTGCATATGGCAAAGACCCAAAACTTTCCAGGTGAGGTATGAATATTTCAAACATGGGTTGTTTATTCAATATCCTGTGTATATCCTTGATTTTACATCTAAGTAAAAGTCCCACATACGACAAACACCGTAATTTGTCAGGCAGTGGCTTTTGGTATTTTCATTTTTGCTGAGTACAACACTGCATCTGAATCCAATTTAACATGCATTTTACACGCTTATGAGGAGACTGATGACAAAGCATCCTGAAAACAAACCAGAACTGAAGATGGCTGCAGTGCTGGCCCGTCAGAGCATCACCAGCGTCCTGTGATGTCATTGTGTCTCAGGCTTCAAGCAGTCATTGAATGCTAAGGATATGTGATCAAATGTAAAAAAAATTATTACAATATGTGCCCCCAAAATTGGGGACACTATGTACAAAACATGCTTTCATTGCAAACGGATCATCCATTATGTCTGAAAATTTCCTCAAAGTAAAACTGACCATCAGTACTTCAACCTCATTGTCATTGTATGCTCTCAAACCCAATATGCTAACTGAATACGTGTTACTGCCGAATGAATTATGGCACTCACTGAACATAAATATGATTGCCAGTGAAAAAAAAAAGGTCTTTATCAAAACCAGCGCTTATTCACTGATATAAAACATATTTTACATACATTTTAGAAATCAGCAAAGCTTCTGCGTTAAAATACAAAGCAGATCATTTCTATGTCACTTCGAGAAAAAAAATCTTCTCAAAATATAAACGTCTGTTCATATAAAGAAAAAAGTATTCTTTTGCCTAAAATAAAAACAGATATTTAACTTGGCTCAGAGCTAGTTTTAGCCCGCGATGGTAATGATATTACAAAATGACTACTGGACAAACCCCATAAATAACTTCTCAGTGTGGTTTCCACGCAGAAAGAATGTGGGGAAGCGCAAGTTACAAATGTATGCTATTGAGGCCTCCTGTCATCTAAGATGCACTTGTACATCTGAATGAAAAAAATAAACCTAAGGCCAGAGAGTTGAAAGGGGTTGTTTCTGTAATTATTTTTTAATCATATCTGGATTTTTGCAGGGAAAGGAATGCGAGCATTCTTTAGCAGACTTCAGTTGTGGTTCTGTCTAAAAATATTAACCACACAGCCTACGCAAGAGGTACAGCAAATATTTTAGGGAATACAAGATAGATGATCTATGTTTTCATAAATTTCCCTCAATGAAAAATTATTATTTTTAACTTGAAACTGTATTTCCATCCCCCAACCAATGTCAACTTTCAATATATCAATGTACATTATATATTTTTTTAAACCAGCTAACTAACATCCTTGTATAAAAACTCTAGTTCACAGTCTTGACCCACTAACATAAAGGTAAGCAATGCTGTACTCAGTACATAGTTGTTCAACACTAGAGTTAGTATAAAGCCATTGCTGTTTGCAAACAGGTCATCGCTAACCTGTGAAACAATGATATCAGCTTTCAGATGTAAAGATTTGGTAAATGGCCACATAAAAGTCTGAAAGCCTGAAGTGCTTTTTACTACTTCTATAATAATGCCAGTAGCATCTCACAGCGAGCTGAGGATGGAATATACACTGACCAATCATCACGTAAAACTCAAAAATACCCTGATCAGACAACCAAACCATAGTTACTGCTTCTATTAGTTGCATCCTGCAATGATAAGATAAACCAACTACTGTAGTTGCGCATTCAACCCTAGACAAAATGGTAAAATAAAAAGTCCAGAAAAAAATGACCAGACAGGCAGCACAGAACACAATTTAAAGAGGTTATACCAAATCAACACCGCAGCCTTTGATCTTTACCAATAAAACTTCACTTTGACAGGCAGAATGTGGGCACAGGCTGGTGTATCAGGCAAGATTCTGCACTCTCTTGAATACTGATGCATATTATATGTACAGTGTATAGTGAACATCCAAGGGCATTTTAGTTCTTTTGATCAGAAATAACAAGAAAATAAAACTATCAAATGGTAAACCAGAGCTGCAAATAATCAAAGAGACATGCAGCTCAGAAGCCCAGATTCAGCCTCATGCAGCTAGCAGCCCTTTTAATGGAAGATAGGATCAGGGGCATCAGGGAAGTTGTTGGTAAAGCCAAATTAATCAGTGCTGAATGTGGTGAACAAAAAATAACAGATATTTGCATGAATGCGCAGCAGGCAAAAAAAAGCTCTCAATCTGGCACAGTGCGTGCAGTGATGCAAGTTTGGAATTAACTTCAAGGGCAACCAGGGCACCACTTGCAGACATGATATCATTCTTGTTATTGTTTGGTTTGAATAAGAGAGCGGGATTGAATTTAAGGATTTGTTTTTCATCTGAATAGGTAGACATGCGGCATTAATTTTGCCTGTACTGCTGTTCTTAAGAACTGGCATATTTGAAATACAGTAAACTAAAGCCAAATTTTGCAGAACTATCAGTACTTCTGTTTATATATTTTTAAAAAATGTAGTTATAACTGCCCAGTAGCCTTCTTTTTTCCATTCGCAAGCATGATATAAAATCAGCCCGCTGCAAGCAACGAATTACAGAAATCTAAAACGTTTTTTAATTGGGATATTATTTTAAAATTCTCAGATTTCACAAGGATTGCCACTTTTACCATACAGACTTGCAAAGTATCTCGGCAGTATTCAAATAATAAATAATGATGCCATTAACACCAGCTTTGTGAAGCTCCCAATTGTTTTTTGGGGACTGGTTGACTGGTTCAAATATGGACTGAATCAATTTTGTGGTGATTTTTAGAGCTGTGGTTCTGTGCTTATTACCATCCTATCAAGTATCCATCTCTCCCTTTGACTCACAGCAGATGTTTTTCACAGTGGCTGTTTTTTAAAATTTGCTTATCATTTTATTTTTAAACACTGTTTGACTTGCTGCCCTAAATTAGCGGGTTTTGTGGCCGACACATAAGCAATTCAGGCATAAACTATGTGGCACCCTCTAACTCCTTTATGATCTTCATCTTGCTCTGCAGACTTACCTATCAAATTGCCGCTGGGTTAGACCTCTTTCATTGAAATACGCTGCTAATTAGCATTCATATTAATATGAATGCCCCTTGTAATATGAATGCTTCTGAAGTTGTGGTATAGAAACTTCAAAGTTTAAGCCACTTTTCAAGTGTACTTACTACATTTCGTCCCTCCCATACATTTTAGACAAAATTAGTGCATTTGCCGATATATGGACTGATCTCCACCTGTACTAAATGTTGAAGGACCAATTTTTTTCTCCCTAAACCACAATGAGCTAATAATTTGAATACTGTATGCAAATGGAAATATGAAAGTTTTTGGACCGTTCCACATGCCTCAAAGTTTCGCAATATTTGGAGGAAAAACTGCTGTTTGAGCAAATACTATTACACAAGTAATTTCTTGACAACAGGGGGCTACAAACAGACAAGGGATTACAATAGAGAATTCAGTATAAAGGAGAACTCCCAGCTTCTCTATAGGATCCTATAGTCTCCCTAAAATTGTTCATTAATCTTTATATCGCAACACTTATAGTCAACTAAAGGAGGTCCAAAGCTTATAAAGGGGAATAAGGTATGCCTGCTGTATGTGCACCACACGAGTGGCTTCTCTATAAAATGCCTTGGTTAATTTCTAAATGCCTTCAGTAGCAATTGCAATCATTGATCATCACCTATGTGAGGAATTTCAGTGAAGTGGACGAACAGATGAACTTCAGCGAGGCGAAAACCTTGTCAGAATAAAAATGTCAGAAAATTAAGTCATTGTTTGCAAGCGAACTTAAGCAACTGGTCAGCAAGGAAATATACATTAGCCTAAATGCAATACCTGCACCGCACAGAGTACTAATTTAAACATTGGCTGATCCAAAGGGCATGGACCAGTACTGAGACTGAATGGGGCATCGCTCGATTTTCTTATTGCTCGAGTTTATATTTCTAAGGCCCACAAAGTTTTTCGTATACATGACAAAACAAAACCGGCGGGTAGGCGATGAGTGCAAGGAGCTCTTGAAGTGTTTCCAAGCCAGTTAAGCCACATGTATTTCACGAAAGTCCCGACAAATTAATATATACCATATGTTCCTTAAAGACCTTCAATGCAACTTTTCATTTATTTGTCGTGGTGCAGGCAAACTGCGCGATAATGTACAGCTGTCTTCCAACGACCATCCCAAAATTCTGGCTCAGCTGACTACCCTGTGTCAAAAACCACAAACAGAGGAACCAGACTTACCATTGTGATAAGCTTTCTCAAAGGAAGCCATTCTTAAAACAGAAGTACCTTATACATGTATGTTATTTTATCCAACCGGCACGTAAATCTCTGAGGACTCTATGACTTCAGCCATTCACAAATCTAAGCTAATGTGTCGAGCAGGTGGGAGAAAATATCCACTGCAGGTGATGATAAAATCGCATCTGTAGTGGTGAAGTAACTGAAATTACTGTTCATGTAACAAACCATAAATTCTAAAATAATGCAAAACCAGGTCAGAACGGCAATAAATAAAACAAAAATGATAAAAAGCTGTTGATTTTACACAGTGACAAATAGAAATATGGGCTCCATCTTCTTAATGGCTGTAACAGATACTCATATTAGGTTTTCAATGAGTAGACACCTTCTGAAGTAGTACAGCCAGTTTAGGCATGACACAGTGAAATTAGATTGGTGCATCCAACAGAATGTTCTGAGAATGCGAGATGCAACAGCTCAGTCCTCAGAGAAAGTGGATTCCTGTCATTTCAATCTCTGGGGAAAGAAACAAGCTACACTGTGAAATGTTGAGTACGCACTGAAGGCTTGAACTCACATGATCCATTCTGGCCAAAGAGAACTCCCTACAAGTCTGTAAGAGTTGATTTAACTCTGAACACTTCACTGTGAACACAAGGAGGCCCAGCCTGGATTCATCAATCCAACTGTCAGCTCTTTCTAGGATCAGACACTGGCCTCCCCGATTCAGGACAGCCATAACTTGTCCCCAGGGACATTTCTCCAGCAGTCTGATACAGAGAGGCTAAAGGCCTGGAATGACAGGCTAATATGCTTTCAGCAGCTGAGATTCATGTAAGTGAAAGGAAAAGGGGGGGGGGGGAAATGGCAGTGGAGTAGAGGAGAGATTTGTGGAGTGGTGTGGCGAACTGTATTGCGGCAGCACAGCGCTGTGGTAGTACCAGGATTATACAAACTCTCCAGGCTTGAGCAGAGGGTGGTACGCCATCCACCTCACCTTTAAGTACTTGACCAGTTTCTGGATCTGCCAGCCTCACCTTTAAGTACTTCACCAGTTTCTGGATCTGCCAGTACTCCGAGGGCAGGTCGGTGTTATTCTCCGGCCGGCGCTCCGGCTGCTCCTCGTCTTCCTCGCTCTCCGAGGAGCTCTCACTGAACTCAACAGTTCCTGTCCCTCCTCCGGCACTCTTGCTTTAAAGGAACAACAGGCAAGTGAAAGTTATGGGAGGCAAGGCCGTGCTCAAGGAGTAGAGTTTCTAAAGGACGACTGAGCATGCTCAATCCACAGTTCAGTCAAATTACACAAAAGTGCCTTCAAACAAACATCATTATTCGACTTTTAGCTTCTCTTGCAGACTTTCAGAGCTCAGTACCTGCCAGCTGATAGAGAGGTGATAAAATGTAGCCACGCAGTGGGCATTGAACCTATAAATAGCACCTTCATATTTAAATCCAAAATTAGGTTTGCAGTCATTTTTAGCCGGTTATTCATCATAAACCTTAAAATCCAGGGTGAGAATTCCTCAAAGCTCAAGAAAAGGCTATCCTTTTCAAGCCAAAAGCCCCTGGATTTCTGTTGGATTTTCTGAGGCCTGCTGCCACAGCTATAGAATTCTCTCGCCTTTTAATGTCTGTTGCCATTTAAGATTGCCTGATTAAAAATCAAACAATTTATTTGGTGAATATCCAAGGGCCATACATAAGCGTTTAACTATTTAGAAATTATTCAAAAAGAAATTACAAAAAGAGATCACCAATAGCCTACACTGACAATGTAAATGCAATACACGTGATATTGTGTGGATGGCAATAATACAATTAATTAATTAATCCAAAACTTACTCTGAATTCCCTCTCCCATGTAAGCATCTTTTTCAGCAGCGTAATTTAACTTGTTCTAAATGTTTTCATTATTGAAAGAAATTAGTCAAAAATGGGAAACATCTTCTTAAGCACATCGAATTCCTAAAATTGGTGCAAAATGGCTTCACTTATGAGCCTCACTAACGTGTGTGGTTTTACAAGCTACGGGAATTCAGAATCTTCTAAAGACATATTTATGTTGTTACTCAAGTCGATAAGAAAATGCCTGATAACGTGTGATGCAATGAACAAAAATGCCAGCTGAAAACAAATTGGTCAGTCATTCTACTAATTCACTCTTGCAAACGAGCAAATTAATATTTGGTTGTGAAGGGGGCAGTCGCACAGTTGCAGCCACAATGTGATAATAATTAATGTGTAAAATTACCAACATTTTGACACTCTTCTTTGGGGCATTGAGGGATGATTTGATACCCTGAAGAGGACTTGCGTCGTAACCAATGGTAATTTAAAGTGCATCTATTGAGTTACTTTTCATTGGTCATTCTTGTATTCTTGAAGTCTAATAAAAAAGATTTAAGTGCGTCATTGTTAAAAAAAAAAAAAAAAAAACAACACTTGAGTTTTCTCATGCAGGTCATTTCTGCAGTACCTGGGTGTGAAACACTCTGATGAGGTCCTGGCCCCGCCCTCCCAAAAACCCCAGTGTGCTGTGATTGGTCAACTTCATCACTGACTTGTGATTGGTCAACCACATCACATGTGCGTCAGAAATGTCACACCCCTGACCATTAATGGATTTCCGCTCCAGAGTGTAAAAGAGCTTTAGAAACAAATACCAGTGTAGTCTTGTGGGCGTAATCCGCCTGATTCAAGGACATGCGAAACTGATGACGCTTCCCGCGAAAATTCAATTGGTGACGTCACCAATTGATGAACAAATTGGTCAAGAGCTATCGGGGTGTTTCAGGCAGCTTCTTCTGGAGATGACTTCAAGTTGTTTTCCAACACAGACCTTTCACATGCACATAAAAACTATACGATTCACACAATGACAATAAAATAATGAAAAACCGTAACAGCCGCACTTTAATAAATGAATTATTATTGCATCATGGCTACTTTCTCTCGCTCCACGAACTGGGAAAAGTAAATCGGAACCAGTTTGGAGGTAACATGCATTTTAAAGTGAGGTTCCTGAAAGGCTTTTATAACCCCAATAACACCTAAAATCTCGTATGGAAGAGGTTTACTAGAGATTTGGAAATGTGGAACAAACAAATGCCGTGGTTCCATACTGCACCGTACACACAACCACATATGCAGATGTTCTTTAAAGGCAGTTGGCCTGTTCAAGTAACTGTATCATCAAACCGGTATGCCATGATGCAATGAAATTCGGTACACTCGCGGATTGGACCATAGGGAAGCTAGTCCCATGTAGCGAGATTGCATTTCCAGGGAGCGCAGTATCAGAGAAAAACAGCCGCCACCGTTTCTGCTGCTGGAGACCCTGTGGTGAACGCTAACCGCATTTGCTGTAAACCTCTGCACAGTCCCTGTGCGTCCACTACTGCAGTACGGTGAAAGAGCCTTACTGTGCTCCTATCTGTACGAGCTCCAAGTCTGACTGGAGTGGAGCTCGGAGCTATGAAAGCACATTCTTCAACTAAACCAGTAATTTTACTGACAGCTTGTGCTCACAGACAGTCATAATCATATGAAAGCGGACAGAACTCTCCCTGAAACTATAAACGGAGTGGGGGGGGCGGGATTTTGTAGTTGTTGTCAACACGCAATATGTGCCAGTATGAGGCTAAATATCGGCAAGTGAAAAGGTTTACCGTCAATTCGTTAATTCAAAAATAATAAAACGGGTTGGTATGACAAGGCAATTCCTTCGGTCATTCCAGCTCAGCTGATTTCTCCTCTTCGCTTTGCAGCCAGTCCCTATAGAAACTTGTACGACGGGAGACGGTCGACTCACGTTTTTTGCGATGACAGACGTCCAGCCAGGGAAGACACCGAGAAATTTGTTCTCTTCTTACTTCCTGACCGCACGATTCCTTCTTGCATTTCAATTAACTTGTTATTAACCCCACGGTTGACTGACTTCTTGCCACCTGTGTCCCTGCAATACAATGAAAATAACTCTGTTTTGTAAGAATTGCAATTTGGAGGCAACTGTAGGATTCCAGTTGTTGCATTAAATGCCAACTATTTATCAGTAACCTTAACATACCGAAAGTTACAGCAAAAAAAATCACAGTTCCAAATGAGCATCGTTCTGCAAAGGAACAACTGAAGCATGGAAATATTCACGGCACATAAATCTCATCTCTAATAAGGAAACAATAATTGTAATAACAGAAATAATAGCTAAGCTGTGCTCCAGCAACTTTCAATCTTTAAACATCTGCTCAAGATTTTTTTTTTCTTGGTTAAAAAAAAAACCGGAGACGATCAATCTGTCCAAACCATGTGTGATAGCTCCTAGACACATTCTTCTCTCCACATGCTGTATCTCTAACCGATAAGGAGGTGTCACTTTATAGCTCAGGCACTTAATAAAAAAAGTGTGCACGCTCAGAAAAAACTGCTGTAGCACAAGTTCCCTCTGTATAAATTCATTGCAGCATGTGTGTGCAGAACTTGGGGGTGCGACACACGGCACATCACGATTTCGCCGAGAACACTACGCTGGACCCGAGCCCCAACGCAACACTCAACGAGGGGTCACTGCAACATTTCAAAGACACTGAGGAGTGAAACTGTTGCGCACTCAAGAGGCGATGTTAGGCCGAGGTTCTTCCATTTCAAAGATGGTTCTGGTTTCTTGCCGCTGCCCGGCTTGTTCTGTGAATGCCGCTGTCTCGCCTTTTCGAGCACATTCTTCTCCCTGGGCTCGTAAGACCTTTGGGTTTGGCCTTGTTCCTCAGCGTCAACCGGTTCCACATGTGCCGTCCTCTGAGTCGATGGAGGCTCTTCGTTCACTGTGAAACCCTGCTAAAAACAGGAAAAAGGTCTTTCTCAATTTAAGCAAAAATGCTAGTGTTAAAAATGGCAATAAATTTTATCCATAAAATTATAGAAACTTGAGCCATTAAAAAGCTCGTCCTCTGAGAGATTGTTCACGTAAGAAAGCCACTGGTTTATCCTGCTAATTTCAGGATGGATGGAATAGTTTCCTGCCTAGATCTGATATGCTCTTTTTATAAATTTTACAAACAGATCCCACATGATTGAATGCCTCACAACAACATTCTATAGCATGATGAATAAAATAATATGAATAATGGTTATGGGTTTGCATGGGTACGAGCAACAGCCTATATAAAAGCGCCTTGAGAACATACCACCAGTGTGAAAACAATTTGACCTCTCTTCTGCAAAAGAAATACCACATTTCACTGCTTTGCACAGAAGTCTGCTCAATTAATTTTCTGAACATCAAACGTTTATTGTTTTTGTGCATTCCATCAACCAAAGCTTTCAGCTTGGCACCAGGAGAGCAGAGTCTTTGTGCCACTGTTATTCAGTGATGATTTTTAAGTTTTTCAAATCTCTTTTTTCCTTTACAACCCACGTTAGCATGCCAAGAGGACACATGAATGGTTTGCAGGCAGGAAATATATTAATCACAGGCACCTGCTAACCAGAAACTGGCTCACATTCCTAATGTTCTCATTTAAGCTCCCTCTTGATGTGAGGGTTTAACGCGGCACGTTCAAATACGGGAGTCCTAGAGTGGGCCGGGGCCCGTTAAAAAAAAACACCCGTCCATCAGTCATTTCTATGCACTTGACTTTAACCAGAGGACTGCAGGGCAAATAAACTAGAATAAAACTTTTTTAACAGTGATGAAAATTGACTGAGTCCTTCACACTCTTTTCATCATAATTGCATTTATTCATTAGAATTTTAAAACATTTTGTTTAACCTTTATTTTAACTGGATGAACCACTGAGGTGTTTAATTTCTTTTCGGTGGCAGACCTCCAGTGAAACAGGGAAGCTCAACTGCAACATAAAATAATCAGACAATAATGACACATAATAAGGCCAAATTGTAACTACAATTTATTATCTACCGGGCTGGCTTACTGATATAAGCATATAATAACGAAAAGCCAGATGAAAAACATCATAGAAATCATTTCTGAAACATTCAAAACGAAGTTTTTTCCGATAACCAAAATATTGAAGTGTGTCATCATAAAAGGAAAAAAAATCAAGCAACTGGGACAAACTGCTATAATCAAATGTAATTAACCTCAACATGTCCAAGGTGGTGCTAGGAATTTGAGCTTTTTAAAACTTGAACAGCCAAACCCCATTAATCAAATGTCCAAAGTAGTCAAAAATAATTGCTGAAGTATTCCAGTAAACATTAAAACACTTAACTAAGACCGTCAAAAACTGAAGCGGCTACTGTGCACATGGCAGCCGGCCAACTGCCTTTACAGAGTCCCGGAGCATCGCGCCAAAAAACACATTTACTAAACATTTCTGCCATTCCAGAAACAACAACACAGAAGGAGAAGTGTCAACTTCACAGGGCTGGATTTTGATTTATGGGTGTGTGGAACCGTGTGGGTACACCTCTACATCTAATGACGGCTAAAGTTTAATTAATTAATTTTTTACATTTATTATCTAAGAGAAATAATTAGCGCTATTATCATGGGATGGAGGAGGCTGCACGCACTGGTCTGACCAGATAGACATGATTAATTTTTTGTGACAGCCTCAAACCTGGTTGCAGGCCTCCCATCACTTTTGTTACACACTATGGGTGTAATTTTGGTGCGTCAGTGGGCTTTATATAGGGAACCACACCAAAGTCTTTTCTTTCATTGTTGAGCATGATTGATTTATTTCCAGGAAGCCCAATTTCTGTAAGAGATTATAGGCATTTTCCTGGATCCTGCCACCTCTCAATGTTATCTGAGTTGGTGTTATTCAAACAAGATTTCTCCACGGTCAATGAAGGAAGTTCGCTGCAACCGGATAAAGTTGAGGAGAATATACAAAGTGGGCCGGTACAGTAAACTATTCCAATCTGCAAAAATTCTGATGTTGAGACGATCTTGGAACGGAAAGCTCAGCGGCAGAGACATAACTTTAAATATTAACATGAAGTTCGATATCTTGTTTGAATGACTGAGTGAGTCAGAGTATTAAATACTGCAATGACCATGAGCGTAATCAATTCCAAGTCTTAATCATCTGGAAATTTCAAAAGCAAGAAAATAAAAAAGCGGAAAAAAGATCTTTCATCTAAAAAAAATTGTTCTTTTCTCTTGGCAGTCCTCAGTCATTTGATTAAGAATGTCTAATGTAATAAAAATATGTAATGATATTCCTAGCACTGCAAACATTTGAGTTTTGCTCAGAAAACCCTGTTATTATTGGCTGTTAAACTGCAATCTCAAGTTTACTTGGCTCTTCAGCGATTCAGCTTCCATTCTGCTTTCATCACAGCCAAACTGTGGGCTGTCAAACTGAGTATTTCTGAACTGACAATCGCATTCACAACCTAATGAGGGAGAACATTTTGCCCTTAAAAAAGCAATTACTTGCCTGCATCTTCAAAGCTAATGGTTTGAACCTGAAATTTTTGGTCACTTATGGAAATTTGATTTAAAAACGTTGTTCCAATGTGTTAAAGCAATCTGATGCAATCGCAAATAAAATAATTTAATGCATTTAATTTATGCGTGGAAAAATCAATTTTCATCACCTTTACAGGCTCTCAGCTCTTAGACATTCTCTCGGATCATATCGTGGACCTTCAGTCAAGACTGCCACTAATGCTAATGTTTATAGAGTGTCCTTAACAATCTTCACACAAAAAGTTCTACACTGTCAAAATTCTTTGCAACGATCAATTTCGACTTGTGTATAAACAGGGTCCATGGGTTCTTTATTGTCCCTATATAAAACGTAGGTTACATGTTATGCAGGCTGGACATTCTTGTTGAAATGACCATGGGTCAATAATAAAATGCAGCAAAGACATAAACCATCATATTTCTATTATGGATTCAGTAAATGCTATGCAGCTATGGGCTGAATGGCCAGGTATGACCAGCAGGTATTAGGTTCTTAAGCATACTACTCCTCGCCTTACAGTTTGGACAGGTTACCTAAATGTCCGTCGTGTACTGGTTTGGAGCCCACTGAACGTCTCAATTTCAGTTAGTTGTTGTACTGATTATGAGTGTCCGGTTACTTCTGTAATAGATTAGTCAGTGTTGCTGTCCATTTATAATTCAAACTCTTGTCCATTATGTTTTACATCTGCAAACTATATAAACAGATACTATCTCTGAGGTTTTGCAGAGAACATGCTCGGCAGCAGGGGCAGAGGGAAATCAGACTGCATAATGTAATTTCCGTTTTGATAGCTTAAGGATAGAATTATATTTCAAAAGCAGTGGAACATACAACAGAACATTCAATTCTGATTTCAGTCTTTGTTTACAGAATTAGTTAAACATAGGCAGGACTAATATTTCAGTGTTGAGTAGACCAGACCTTTTTCTCATAAAAAAATTTGTGTCGCTGAAACACAGCTTATGTGCAGGATGCGTCTGGATGACAGTTGCTCTGTGCCAACACAGCTGCTATAAGTTCATTTTGACTGAGTGTATTTCACCATAAAATTCTGAAAAGTATGTACAAAAGGCTTATTCTTCAGCAATTTGGCCATATTTTTTGAAGTAAAATTGCAAACTCAAATTTACCCAAATATGCACGCCTCATTCAGTCACAGAAACCAAACTATAAATTGTTGAATGCTAAAAGCTTGATTTTTTTTCAACAGACAAGTGAGTAATGATGGGTTAATCCATCATTTTGCTACAAACAACAAACAGTATTTCTTCAAGCGCAATATCTGAAAGCATACGTTTGAAAAATAAACAACAATTTAAAAAATATGGATGCATGAAAAGTCTCTTTTCAAAGAGCACACATCACCTGTTTATCTATGTTTTCTGCAAAATAAGGAGATTTCTTTTTCAGAAGTGTCACGAGGTCTTTGTAGACATCACTTTTCCTTTCAAAGGCTTTTTCATCTCCTTCTTGTTTTATGCCCTTAAAGAAAGAAAGAAAACTTAGAGTCAGTACAACAGGTTATTGCTATTTATGCACAGAGCTAAACAACATACTTGCAGAAACGTATGGTACAAAACTTAAAATGCGGCATCTTGGTTCTGCTTTCTGCAGTAGCAATTGAGGTAAACCAATCTCCCCGCTGGTCCGGAAGCATTCTTCCACCTACATTTCAAATCTAGGTCCCAAAGATTGAATGTTCAATGTTCTACCACCCCACCAACATCTGGCCTTTAGATAGTCACGTTGTTTTTAATAGTTCAACAGCACTGCTATGCGTAGCATGTATTACATGCCATTGCATAGCCTCAACTGACCCAAGTTAGGCCAACAGCAAGTAAGATGATGCAGAAAGGGAGTGAAACAGAACAAGCATTAAAGTAAGAAGAACCAGAAAAGCAAAGAATGGTGGTAACTAAATGAAAGGTAACATGATGGAGTGGGCGAGCAGGCATGAGTGATGCATTTGGGAAAAGAAATGTTGCAACTATGTTACTGGACTGTTCTGTCAACCTTAAAATGGTTCAGCAACAATGCAGCAGCACAGAGATAATGTTACGTGTCAACTAGGGTGTGGTAGAGCAGGTATGAATTGTATGACAATGGGGAATGGTACTGTAGAAGGGAATTGTCCAGCAGTAAAGGAAAGAAACAGGAGGAAGGAATGCGGTTAGAGTCTCATTATACTTTCCGAAAACAGCTGTGGACTGAAATTGCCAGAAATCTTAACGTATGTATTTTTCAAGATGGAACCTGTCATGGAGATAAGGTGCTCCGCTCCATATCCCGAGCACACGGATGGAAAGAAAGGATAGATGGTTCCAGGGACATGGGTGATTGAAGGCTTTGGATGCTGAGACAGTCCACATGGATGTATAGTGAAAGCAGCTGTGATACTTCAGAGACATTCTGGCAAAAAATCTGGTGAAGCAGATCCAGGTCTATTGGAATTGGAGTGACCGACCGTAACCAAATGGTAAATTGCTGAGCTGCACTTACACCCTCGAAGGGCTTATGGCATTGTTTTAAACTGCTCGTTCAGACCTTTCAAAATTATGCATATAAAACAGAGAAGTAGTTTTAAAATATTTCAGAATTTGTCTTTTTTCACTAATTAGACATCATGACACATCAGGAGCGCTATTTTGATTGAGAGCACTCATTGGGTTGTCTTTTAAGACATACAAGTGCTAAATGAAAGGAACGTGTACTTGAATTTTTTTTTTATTTTCAAGAAACTTTTGCTTTGATAATTTTATGTATGTCATTACCAAATCCCTGTGCCTTGGTGTTTTCAAAACAACTATTCACTCTCAATGTCTTGCCGTCACTAAGTTAAATAGAAAGCATAGAATACTGAGCTCTTCGTTTCCCCAAAATGTTCATCACATCCACTTTAAGTACATGATGACAGCAGCAGAATCAATCATTCCCATTAAAACCAAATGGAAATGTAATTTTTCTTTTTTTACCTCGGTATTCACAGTGATCTTCAGCCAGACATATTTTTGGTAATATGTGGACCATATTTTTGTTTTAAGGCTTTTAAACCTTCAATGAGGAACTTATATCATAAGGCTTGACAGGCAATTCTTTCATGGTCTATGGACTTCTGCGATGCGATAACCAGAATCAATAAGCTGACAAAGACAGCCCTCTGTCTCAGAAGAACCACAATTACCAGCAAATGTTCATTGCATTTATTTCACTTGCTTCTCTATTCTTTACACTTACCCCATTGAGATAAACCCCTGCTGTACTGCATGTGACGTGCAGAGGATCAGTGTCACATGTTTCGATAATTAGGTAGAAGATTTCGTCATGGACTTGTCTCCACGGTGGGCTGCGACAACCATTTGGAAATTCATAATCTACACAATGATTAAAAAAAAACACAGAGCTAAAGAATTATTATTGTTATTATTATTATTATACAGCATTCATAAGGAAATACTACGTATCTTTTCACTGGCCAAAAATTCACATATTGCGATGACTAACTAACAAGATTAATACTCCACTACTGCCAAAGTTGCCAAAAGAATGTTGATTTACAAGTCTCCAGTAAAATTTACAAGAGCATTTTTCGGGAGGTTGTTGGTGTGATTTCACACTGGTATTAATCATCTTTTGAAAACATGGCCTTATATTAATCAATGCAGTATCTCCAGTTGGAAGTATTTGTGTAGAAGGTTTCAATTTCCCTAAACGTAAGGGACACATTTTTCAGAGACCGGCATTTTTCACTCATGAAGCGATGCACTTCTAGGATCTTACTGAAAATCCACCCCTCTTTAGGTGAGTAAAACACTGATTAATCTCTCAGTAAACTCAAATCTGGCGTACATAATTACTCCCACATTTCAAAATTCAGACAGTCTGTGTTTGCAACTATCCAGTATTGCCCATAATGGCAATCAATTTTTTTTTTGAAATTTTCGGAGATGTGAAAGTAATTCAAACCTGATGTGTATTCAACAGACTTCAACACCCCTTTCTCCCTTCCACCACAGAAGCTTTTGAGCAGCTCCACATCATTCTTAACTGCGGTGGAGCTAAGTCGAACCTCCCTGCAGAAAACAAACAGGCTAATTAGTTCTGGTCGTTTTGGAGCTTGGGCCCTAATAAACCCTGCCTGATCTGGCAGCGTGTATTCCAATTCTCATGGATGTAAAACACAGATTGAGATTCATGTGTTATCAATCACAACACATTTGACAAAGTCCTCAGTGAGAATGTTGTACTGAAGGCTTCAGAGAGGAAAAACCGTGCTCACTGACTGATCTGCTTCAAGGAGTTGCTCAGTAGCAATGTGTCAAGCTGCTGGAGCAGCAAAAACAACTTCATTCTGACTTCTGTCTCTTTGTTCACATTGTCCTCGGTCGCTTTCTGCAAGGGACGCGACGCTGATGCGTCCTCTCCCTCTACTGCAGCAAAACTGGGTCCAAGTATCCTTACGACCGGGTCTCTGTTAGCTGCGTAAATGAAAGAGTAAAGCAGACCACAGTAGCATATCACTAATAATACTGATTTTAAAAGACATTTTTAACGAAGCATGCAATACAGATAATCAAATTTCAGTTGCAAAAATTTAAATAATAGGAGCCATAGAATGTGTTGTGAGACTTAACTTACAGAAGGAAGAGTGGGGAGAATTTCAGCAGCATTATACTGATTCACGATAGGCATCTAATTTTGTAGCTTTCCTGCTCACCTTCAAGGCATGCTCGAACTTCACTTAATTTCCTATTTTCTGCCAGCTGCACTAATTTTGAGAGCTGACTGAAGCAGCTCACAGAGACAGTTGAGGATGAAAGCTGAAGAAGTGGCTGTCCATCGCCGGCAGCTTCCAGTGATTTTACCACAGTTCCGCTAAAGAGAGTAAATAAAATTGAGTACATACAATTGTGCTCAAAAGTTTGCATACCCTGGCTGAATTTGTAAAGTAGGTAACATTTTTTTAAAAACTTGAATGGCCAAGCAAAACACATTTCTTTTATTGTTTATTGGATTGATATCCAACTGTAGGTCATGTAAAATGGCACAATCATCAAATTAAACATAGCAATAAGGGAAAAAATTTAATGAACCTTGTTCAGAAGTGTGCATACCCTTATTTTTTTATACTGAGTATTTCCCCCTTTAGCATAATGGGGGCTGGAAAGCCTTGGTCAGCAATTGTTTAGTAAAGCAGGACGATGTTCTGCATAACAATTAATTGCTTGATTTTTCATCTACCTGGTGTCATATTCATTATTAAAATCTGAAGGCTGCAGCGACGTTTCCCACTGTAGTGGTTCCTTGAACACAAGGCTCGCCTCCTGGGGGTGCTTGGAGCTGGACTGCTCAACAAAGCGGAGGATTTCCTTTAACAGGGATTCGTTCATAGGAGTGTCCTCCAGTTTACCAGCTCCAGAGCTTGCGGTTGTCCACTGTGCCGCTCTTGACAGCGCAACTCCCATGGCTTCCACTATAACGGTAAATCTACGGAGAAACTGATGATGCGACGATTAAGACAAGTTAACCAAGGAACGTAACCTTGCGGTCTATCCTATATGCTTCAATGGAAACAATAAAATGCATTCTATTGATTCACACAGAATGTTGCGCTGTGACATATCATAGGACTGCCGGCAGCCAGAATGAATTGAGTAGGTATCAAAATCAATATTATGACCACGCCAGCTAGTTTACCGGCTTCCAACAAGCTCAAGGAAAGAAAATACGTTCCAGCAGTACGGTGTTCGATTTCACGAAGTTATCCAGAAGGATCAACCAGAAAGATGCATGAAGTATTAAGCAGAAATAAATGTGCTTTTGGAACACTATTTTATTTAGGTTACATGAGTAGCCGCAATAATATTTCTGAATGAATTTTTTTATTATTTGAAACTTACAAATGGACGTAAGGAGTTCCCACCACACCACCAAGTTCTCTGAGGATCAGTTGCAGTGTTGTCCCGGTAACCGGACATGCATGTGCAAAGCAGCCACTGCTACTGTTGCTGCGATACGATTAAACAACGAACAAGTGAAAGGGTCAAAAAACACGACACGCTTTAAGTAAATCGCGCGTCTCAGTATGAGTGAAAAGAAGTTCCGTATCAAATGCGTTAGCATCAAATGATTCACTTTTTATTTCAAGAGAACTGTAATATATTGCTTGCCTTGTCTGAGAGGTGAGCATTGGTTGTGACAGCCAAGCGCTGAAAAAAATAATTAAAAAAAAAAAAAAACTGAACAAGAGAGGGTGGTAGTCTAAGACTGCAAGGTTTAACGATGATAATCCGGAATAATTGTAATAGTTATCATAATGATGCATCTTTTCTCCTGCAGTGAGATGGGCTGTTTTTGGTAGAGTGATCTAAAGGGTATGATTTTTTTTCTTTCTTATTTCTTGGTCTAACGCATGCGTATCACTTTTCATCATTTTGTGATGCATCATTCAATTTTAGCTCTCCTGGACCAAAGGTGACTTTCCAATCTGACTTCAAATATAGCCACAATGGCGGCCAAATTGAAAATGTCACATTGAGCCATGTCTCAGAGCTGAAATTTGGCACATGGGTAGCTTTCAGCCAGCCCCAAAATATCCGACGGGTCTTATGAAAATTTAAAATTTGACCTTGATTTGACCTCTGGACAGAAGCCATGTCCACGTTTCAGGTGTTTGATGTAAACATCGTATCTGAGACCACTGCACCAATGAAGCCGAAACACATTCCTATCAATGAGGACACCAAACTTGAAATAACACTTTTAGGTCTGATTCCAATATGGCTGCCATGGCAGTCATATTGAAAATGCTATATGGAGCTTTTGATAGGCTATTTTTGCAGTAATTGAGCAAAAATTTGGTAAATGGGTAGCTTTCGGCAAGCAACAAAACATTTCCAGTTTGACCTTAAATTTACCTCTGGACTTGTGTCACTCCCATATTTTCAGGTGCTGGATGTAAACATCTTTTTGTCTGAAACCACTGCACCAATGAAGCTGAACCTTAGAAGGCATGTTCCTACCCATGAGGACACCAAACTCTCTATAAGACTTTGCCAGCCAATTTCAGACATGGCCACCATGACCTCCAAACTTTGACCATATTTTCAGTGTCAGATATGTCAAAACGCATACCATTATTTCTTTGAATGTAAATTATATGAAGACCATAAAGGAAAAAGGATCAGAGTCCAAATTTTGCATTTTTGTACATTTTATATATTATAATAATATTTTATATATTTTTTGCATATTTACTCAGTGCTTTGTTTCCATGATCGTTTTGAATTTTTAATTAATCATTTCTCCACAACGTGAAAATGTGACACTGCAGTCTTCATATACTATGTACTACCTATCTTCATAATCTCTTTTCAAATGTAAAGACCTTAGGAGGGAATATCAGTCTCATTTCTTTGTTGTTTAGGATAGTGAATTTGGTCATGAATAAAATGCTGCTATATGTGCGCATATTCATCCCTTCATTAAATCTTCTGGACATTTCTCATCTTGAATAACACATTTTCAGTGTTGTACCTGCAATCAACATATAGTATATTTGTACCTGCCATCATCATACACCAATAAAATATGTTTAAATGGAAAAATGGACATTTACTAATTACATGTAATAATCATCTACTTGTTATATCTCACAAATGTAATTGTTTCAGTAGTTTACCATCTGCGTTTATGCATGAGTATATACATTGTAGGTGCAGTATATGACCAGTGTTGTCTCCAGCACTGTGTATTATATATGCATGTAATGTGTATGTAGGGACAGGGCTGGGTCAGTGCATCACTTTGGCCCTCTCCCATTGTCACGTAAGAACAAGACTAGGTGCAACCTAGTATATGGCTGGGCCGCCAAGTGCTGTATGAGAATTTGGGCCCAAGAAAAGGGTGGTAAGTGAGGCAAAGCTCACAAAATTATATGAAGTGCAAGTTTACTAATGAGCTGGAGCTGATAAATTATTTACAAAGTGGGTGGGTAGAGTGCAAAAGTATGGGAGTGAGAGTGTGGGAGTGTGCAAGAGTGAGAGTGTGAGTGACAGTGTGTGAGTGAGGGAGTGAATGTGTGAGGGAGTGGGAGGGGGGGGGAGGTCTTGAGTAAGGAAAACATATGAAAAGCATGTTATACATTTGAATAGTTTACTGGCGGTTTAAAAACCACTATAATTGACTATAATTAATAGTGGAATTACATAGTATCAATACCATGTCGAATTTTTGCTTCAGAAAACTGAGTTTTCTTAACTACTAATTGGGATACCATTGGCTCACTGTAGCTGAAGTGGTTGCTGCAGAGGACAATGATTATTTCTGTAGCAAGAGATAATTTTGTTTGAACTGCTGGATAGATACTATGGTCAAGTATATTGAGCAGTTTGCACATTAGGCTTGGCTGAGGAGTTTTATTCAGGTAACTCCTGAAAAACAGGGATTGGAGTAAACTCGTCCATATTCTAAACCGCGAGCTCGGCTTGCTTGTGAATATTCAATAACTGATCCTGGTGTGCCATCGAATGGACCTTTTTAAACGTCCTGGATGCTAGCAAGGGCAAGCACATCATATGCATCCGCTATATTAATATTTAATCCACCTTTTGCTGTCCATTAGAGAAAAATATGCATTGATTTTTGTAAAATGGCGACCAATACCACCAAGAAACATTCACTGGCGTCAAAAATTGCACATTGTGAACATTCTATATGTACATGAAAGTGTTTTAATTTAACAGTGCATTTGTCCGATTATTGCAGCTTTTGCTAGACTGGATTCAAATACTGGTCGTATTACATTGGCATAGTGGAGGGTACAACAACGCAGTGAAGAAGTAGCTACCTCAATGACGAGGTGTCTAATCCAGCTGGGCGCCATCTTTTACACTTAATATTTTCTTAAATGTATTGTTTTCATTGGTGTCGGTCACAGTCGCTGTTATATAGGCTACAATCAAAGTGGCCACCGCAACCACTTCCATTCAAGTGAACCAACTCATGAACGCGCAAGGGTATAGGGTAATTTGGAAACCAGTCGGGGCATCATACCGGTATTCTTGAAAATTCTGAAACATAATAGTGCCGGCGCCACTTTAGTGTACGTAAATGGTCCAGCCATAGTCACAGTAACAGTATATATCAAATTTTTCTAACATCGTGTAAGTTCCCATGTTGGACTAAAAGATGTTTAACGTAGGACGAGATAATCACAAGCATAAATGTGTGTGACGCGTTCAATTCCACGACCAGCCAGCCAGCCGATCGTTGAAGCTCTTCCCTGCCGGCCGACCAATCGCTGGACAGCCAGCCAGCCAATCGCCGGAAAACCAATCGTTGAAGTTCTTCCCCGCCGGCTGACCAATCGCTGAACTTCTTCCCTGCCGGCCAGCCAATTGTTGAACTTGATCACTCAGGCACTCACTCACTCACTCACTCACTCACTCATCGACATTCGCGTTATAGGGGCCAGGCCGCTGCTCGGCCCAGCCCGAAAACTAATAGTTGATAGCTTGTCGAAGGTTACAGGTGTCCAGGTGAGTTACAGTGCATGTGGCTCAATTTTTGTAATAATGGATGAATTTTAAAACTATCTCCTGAACTGGAAAAACAAAAACCAAATGACATGATACAATATTTAAACCGCCTTAAAGAACACATAACCATTGAAATAATCTCAGACCAGCAGTCCAGCATGAATCCTCAAAAAAAGATAGAGAAGGAAAAAAAATGAAATGGATTAGGAAGCTACGGCCCATGTATGAATCTGTGCTTAAAATGGAAAGTCTATTTTTACATGTTTTCTTAGGCTCTGAGTCTACAGAACAGTCGATTCAGGGCCTCTTGATAAACTTCCTCCAGTCTGTAAGGTTTGGCAGGAGGATGTATTCAAACAGTGTTGACAAAAAAAAAAAGCTTTTTGGAGAAAAACCTTTACTCTCTTGGCCTCAGACGAAAAGCTCATTCAGTTGAATGGGCATTATAGGTTATACTCTCAGTGACCTGGGTTCAGAAAATCAGGCAGCTGTGCAGGACTGGCTGCAGTTGCAGAATTTGACAAGACGCCGGGTTTCTATGCTTAGAATGATATTGCAGTTTTATCCAAGAGCAATATGTTTAATGTCTTGTGGTGATGTGAATACGTAAAGTATGTTTAAAGGAACAGTATAATCAAGTCAAGTTAAAGAATAGCATCTTGAGAGCATACATATATAGTGGCAAAAACCAAAAAAAAGATTTTTCATTTAAACTGAAAAAATACTTAAACTTGCATAAAATAACATTAGTTTAACAAAAAGTATTTCTCTCACTTAATATTTTACCATAAAAACCTGTAATAAACAGCTTGCTGTAATTATGCGCTTTTTCTTGTCAGAGTAAATGGCCTCTGAACTCTGCTTTTCAAGACTGTTGAGCAAACTGTGAGGCTATAGTCAGCTATATAATACAAATTAGAAAGATGTGCTTTCCTTAGAAAACCTGTGATGGAACAGGAATGAAAGCACAAAGCTTGCAGCTACAGTTTTTTTCAGTCATCATGATAGATGTATGTTTCTGGGCAGAAAATAAACCAATTCTAAGTGGGAGACACCCTCTCCAGAATATGGGGACTGGTCCATAGGACAAATATGTTGCAAGAAACTAGGCCTACGCTGTCAGCGGCAGACAGCAAGGGGTATATCCCCGAAATTCCTCAATCCTCGAAGCCCCCTTTATTAGATTTCCCTTTACTAGACCTACAATATAAGGCAAATCTGAGGTCTGTGTAAGTAATTGTTCCAGAGATATGGTTAAAAAAGTGATTTTTCCAATATATAGCGCCACCTGGTGGCTAACCTAGGAGTGCATACTTGCCCAAAATCTAATCAGTTCATCCTCTCTACCATATCTACCCATATGCTAAAAATGAGAAGCCAATGTAAAGTATTTTGTGAGTTATCGTGGCGGCGGGTGGGGCGAAACCATGATATCCCCGAAACTCGTATTTCGGGATATAATTAGCTGCACCAATCACAGAGTAAATAGGTTATACAGAATGTTCTGTAATAACCCGCAACATTGGTGGAGTTCATCCAGATACTCGTTTGGATTCTTACCAGTTACCATGCGGGTCATCATTTATATTTTGAAAATTTAGTTTTAAAGACTGGATAAGTTATGTTCTTGCAAAAATTGAATTAACAACTATGGGCATTAAAGGCACTCAACTGACAAAATGTTATGAGACGTTGATACCAGGATACAAATTGGAATTATGCATTTAGTGTGAATTTTATTTCATTCACCATAGCTCGCTACTTAGACTTAATATGACATGGCATCGCCATTAATGGAAACGAGTGTTTCTAATTGCCAAATATAAAATATATCCAGCAAACTTCATGAGGATCCTTCGATGTACAACACTCAAAGTCCATAATTGATCCAACCCTTCAGATAAGAACTTCTACAGAAGTTAAACAGGATTATGTTATTTTATCTAAGGAACAGTAATTAGGGCAGCTGGGTACATTTGGTCGTCTCTGAGGAAACCTCAATGCTCCATATGCTTGCTTTCATGACAAAAGCCATATTGCCAAAGATGTAAATTTACATTATTGATGTTGGTCGCTCATAACAAGGACTCTATTACACATTCATTTCAACAGGAAAACCAAGGTTATTAGCCTGATTTTAAGATCATTGAAGACAAATAGCATTGTATGATATGTTCAATTACATTTCTGCAGACATGTAGTGCTTATTGGGCTATATTGCAAACATATACTTAAATAAAAGGAGGTAAATAATCTCTCATTGAATTAAGACTGATCCAAATCAATCGGCTGCTAATTAGAGGAAGTCCAGACACCTGGCCACAAATCATAGCCATCTGATCGATAATGAACTATTCAAAGACAAAATAAATGATCATGAGGCAAACCTCCATTGCATTGATGTTTCAAACAGAAAAACTGTAGTGGTCAATGTTATCTCTTTTTTTGGTCCAACGGACCAAAGCAAGCTGATGGGAAGCACAAGACGGCGTCAGCATCTGCGTTAACTTTGATCTCCTTCTGCCAAACCACTGAGGGGATCACTGTGAAATTTGGTGGGGTGGTGCATATAGATGTACAGATTAATATTTGTTTGAGGCGTCGCCTTGGTGAATATCACTTGTCCAAGATGGATAAATCATTGGATTCCCCCTCAACTGAAGAAAGTATCTCGTCAAATTACTTTTCAGCCCCTCATATTCAGGGGGCTTCGTATAAAATGTAATAATAATAATAATAATACATTTTATTTGAAAGCGCCTTTCAGGACACCCAAGGTCACTGTACAGAAAATATAAAAAACAAAATATAAAATATAAAATACAAGATAAAAGACAACATACAATAAATAGGGAGGGGGGACTGTGTGAAGCAGTTTAGAGAGAGTAAGCAAGTCTGAACAGATAAGTTTTGAGTTTAGATTTGAAGATGGGCAGGGTGGCAGAGTTACGGAGGTCAGGTGGCAGTGAGTTCCAGAGTTTGGGAGCAGAGCGGCTGAAAGCTCTGCTCTCCATAGAGCTAAGGCGGGCAGTGGGAACAGTGAGATGGAGGGAGGAAGAAGATCTGAGGGCACGGGATGGAGTGACAACGTGCAGGAGATCAGAGAGATAAGGAGGGGCGAGGTTATGGATAGACTTGAGTAATGGATAGATGGATAGATGTGAGTAATTCCTACATGGCTTATTCAATATTTTTGACAAAACCCTTACAGTTAGGGTGAAAGTCTGCACTTCCAGCATATCTTGATTGTTCCTTTTCAAATCCATTGTGTAGGCAGACAAAGTTAAAACTCTGTGTCACAGTCGAGATATTTATGGACTTAACTGGACATTGGATCAGGAACTGAATTGAAAACATGCAGTCATGAAGGTCAGAAAATTTTGATTGTATGTACATACTGATGTGGTTGGCAAGTTTATTTGTTTGCATATTACCAGAAAGGCTCGTATTTGGCTAGTGTATCGTAATGTCCTTAAAATGCTTGCTCCGATTTAACATTTTTATTTAATCGCTTATCTTTTTGTGTCTGTTTGGGATAGTAATTTTTCATCAGTGGATAAAGGCAATATGTCAGAATAACCTCATAATGATTTGCAGTGAGCCTTTCTGCAAAAAAAAAACAAAAAAAACAATGCTGTGACCCCCATGGCATCACGTTCTGTTTTTCTACTCAGGTTTTTCCTTTAATTTGTCACCTGTCCGTGTCTAGCCCATGATCTCATTAGGAGCCCTAATTGATTTTTCCTTCTTTGTTAAATGGAACAACATGTGCGGGCAGACAGAACCCAACTACCCCAAATCTAAAGTAAATATAGCTTGTGGTAAAAGCACCTGCTGCTTCCTTTAACTTAATTCAGCAAAATAAACATACCAAGCTCTTGTGTTTTTATTCGCCGGTCGGGTGAAGCCTTTTGTAGAAATAAAGGGAAAACATCTTAAAGCGATTTAAAAAGGTACATGAGCCAAAATAAAGATTGTAATTCCATTGATGGCATGTAGAGAACTAAAACATTCCATTAAAATGAAGCATTTGCCAAAGCTTTACCTACTTGTAATTGAATGATAGGACAGGGTGATGGATGATGATAGACTATGTCCAAAATGACGCTTGTAGGCATACTTGAAATAGTGCTTGCTTCTGAATTTTCAACATCTTAACCCAGAAAAACTTGAGGCTCATGTGATAGATTCTCAGAAGTATTCCACATTTCAGCCAAGGGTTTCAAAAAATAACACTGAAAATCAACAAAACTTGAAAAGCATTCAAATTCAGAACTACTATTGAATGAGAGATTGTAAAGAGGAAGACATCAGCAAGACATTTTTCAGCTATGTTTGCTCTCATAGCCAATCAGCAAACTGCACAGGGGGACTCATTGAAGCTTGACCCAAAGAGAGTGAGCTATGATGAACAAGAGAATTAATAACCCATCAAAGCTTTTTAGGAAGAAGACTTTATAACTCAAACATGCTTTTTCAAATGATCCCATAAGTCATTATCAGTGGTCTCTCCCTCAGTTTTATTTGCGGTTAGATCAGTCAATACAAAGTGACTTATCCTTGGAAAAAGAGTTACAATATTTATAATTGCATAAATAATGCTCAGGATAATTTTTGCAAAAGATTACAGGAACTGGTCAATTAAACCTCTACAAACTGGTTTTACTTTATATTTATCTCATTTTACCAACAGGCTGCCATGGAGAAGAAACAATAAAGCGGATGTAAAATCATTTTGGCAAGAAAAAAAAAAAATCTGACTCTTAAAGTTAATGTCTCTGTAACAATGAATATGCTTCTAAAACTGAGGATGGAAAGTTAACCAGTAATTATGGATTTCAACTGCCGTTTGTAGTTTTGAATTCTTAGCGGCAATGCTTTCTTTGGATGGGATTTCTGCTTGTCATATAAAGAGATTAAAATACATTTCTAAAGCTGTTCGTAACTACTAACACCAAAAAAAAAAAAAAAAAAAAAAAAAAAAAATTCCTGATTCGCACAGCACTGTGAAAAATGTCAAACCATGGTTGGATTACATTCTATATATTTACTATAACTCTACCCTTGTTTAGTGGGATTTTTTTTCTGGATTATATGCATGTTTTTTAAGATTGACATATAAAAACATCATTGAAGTACATAATTTAGTCACAATTTTACATATTTTAAATAACAGCTGTAATTCAAATGATCTGAAATGATTGATACTTTCCATTGTGGCTGTAACAGTCAAACTACCCAAACCATCAGTACAGATGTCCAGCTGACTATGTCCACACTGTGGTAACAGTATTGGCTCCTAACAATGAAAGTTGGACCCATGTTATAATTGTGCCCTGAGCAGAGACATGGGAAGAAAGGGAACCAGCGCACTGTATTTAAGGATGCTTGGGCATGCCAATGCATATCATTACATAAATGTGGTTCAAACGGCAAAAAGATTTTGGTGGGAACATGCAGGACCAAGAAAATGATTTTTAAAGTATGATGTAGTTGCATCAAACCAAAAAAACAACGGTCCAGTGCAGCACAAAACCATGTTGAGTACTTTATTTTTGACAGCGGAGCACCTTTTTTATGTTTTTTTTTCCCCCTGGGCACTGGAAAGACACAAAGAAAGAGATTCAAAGATGGAGTTTCTTAGAATGGATACGGGACATAGTCTTGCACAAGGGGCTATGGGACAATTGAAAAGGGTATGGGGCTCAGTCCTTAAGACAAGGGTCCTTATTTCTGACAGAGTTCACCTAAGGTCATCCCGACACAAGCCATAGCTCGCATTGGGAGATGTTGTCCCCCTGTTGACATGAGCTCTAACTCCATGTGCCAGACCAACATCAGTCCAGCAGTCCCCAGCCTCTCCTCAAACCACTGATAGCAGCTGGTTCCATTTCAAAGTCACTCAGCACACTTGAATAAAAACACAGATCTTCCACTCCCGGTTTACCTCCAGCTCAATACCCACGCACTCTTTCCCCCCTCTCCTCTCTTTCAATTGAAGTGTTGTTATTTTGAAGCTGTTTGTGTTTGGCCCAGTCTCACTCAATAGCACTCTCAGAGATTTTATGCATTTTGACAGTTGTTTAATAATCTGCCCTGGAGATTTGCGGGAGCTCAATCAGCTCAAATGTATAACAGAAGGCTCGGATGAGACACTTCTGTCTGCCCAAGATCCAGACCAAAAGTGGAGGGGAGGAGCACTGACAGTTCAGGGCTCTCAGTAGGGTTGCCAGTTTGCTAATATTCATCGAAGTACAGAGCGTAGTTGAAAAATGGGATGCCTCTGAGGAAAAGTGAATGAGACTCTTTGTGGGAAAGAGGATCATGAAGGAAGGCAGGTCATTAGTGCAAATCCTGCTGCAACTTGAGGCCAGTACTCAGGATGACACCGTTTCTGCGATTTGAGTGTTTCTGAAAAACAAAAACACTTACTGATGATAAATGTTCGGAATAAATTCAGAACTTTCAGGCATGCAAATGCTGTAGCACTAAGAGAGAGTAAAAGACACTACTGTTTGAAGTTTTGGAAGGCAGTCCTACTGCCTGTGCGAATTAGCCTTTTGGACTGTTTTGTCACATTGGAACAAAAGTCTACATCTGGCCTGGAAGACAACCAAGCAAGTTTGAGAATTCCAGTTGAAGCTAACGATGCAGTCTGATCCCGTTGACCTCAGGACTAACAGATCCACAAGTGGCTGTGTAGTGGAGGTCTTCTGACCTGCCTTGTCCAGGAGACATGGTGAAGATTGTGGCCAGCCAGCTGAATCGTTATACAATCTTAGCCTATTATTGGCACTCAGACAAATTCAGAAGAGGCTCTTGGTTTGTTGGCGGTCACCTCAGTCCGCAGAGCATCACCCATTAATGGACTTGTTAGAAACCAAAGCCTCTGCTACCAACACCAACAGTTCTAACCCCAACGGCAACACCTGCAGGGACCTCCACAAATGGGACAAACTTCACTTTCATCTACCTATTATTTATTCCTAAAGACCCACAACTCTCCTTTTCCATCTGTCAACACTAAGATTACACCAATACACCACAAGCAATAAGTTTATTTAATTATTTCTACACTGGGTTTCCTCAAATGAAGTTGGGAGAGAGCCCATCAGCTCCATTAGGGAAAAAAGGAACAATATCCGGGCAAAAAAAGTGACTTTAATGAAGAGCAGTACGCATCTGCTCTGGTTCTGTTCATGCATGTCATTAGGAGTCTGAAAGAGTTATATGAGGAGGAAGCCTTTTCATAACCCTATTCCCATTCCACAAAACCTGGCTGAGCATTTGCCTGCTGTAATGCTAAGCAGTGAAGTTTGACCGAGCAGGCTCACGGCACATGGGTCTTTGCTCTGCCTATGACCTTGACTGAGGAATGACATCACCCAACAAAGGGACACAACCCGTTTCAAATAGTAGTTCCCTGTGATTCCTCCATTACGGGAAACAGACAATTCTCTCTCTCTGCTCTGGTTCAACTTAAAAACTTCCATTGTTCTGCTCTTGGTTCCCACAGTGCCATTCAGAAAAGTGGAGGGGACTGCTTTTCGGAAACAATAACACTAAGGCAAAAGTTTTGCAATCCTGCCTCCTTTCTACCTGAGAGAAAGTGACAAAATGCCAAAAATGTCATGGTACCATGTTGGAGGGAGGGGATGCTGTGTTAATTTGTGTAATTTTAAGGTTTGTGCCTGAAGCCAAAGAGAGGGCGTCTTTGTTTTTCCACAAACTGGCTAGCGTCACCATCACCAAGAGACCTTGCCTTCATCTGCTGTCAAAGCTCTCAGGTTTGTGGGTCGCAATAGAGACCCCAAGCTGGCTTCCAAAATGAGGTGCTAAAACACTCCTGATGCTAATGCTATTGCAAAGCCTAGTACAATGAACAGTGAATGCACAAATTTAGTAGTTAAGCTTGTATACTCATATTTTCCTCTCTGGCAAAATGTGGGCTTACATTCAGTGCCAGTCAAAGATTTGGACATTAAATCAAAGACTGGGAGGAAAAATAAAAATAAAAACAAAACTTTTTTATTTCCAAAAAAAGTCAGAATGTTTATTTAATCAAAAAAAACCCAAAAAAAACAGGTTCATAGAAAAAAAAGGAACATGCTCATACTTTTACTTTTTCTGATACAGTTGTGGTCATAGTGAGCACTCACCTTAGCGCAAGTTCCAACAGATGTGCAGTTTAAGATTGCTTCCCATTATTCAGTCTGTCCAGCAAGTTGCAGATTAGCTTGATTTTAATTCTCTTGTTGAAAAATGAAAATAATTTTTTTTGTTTGTTCATTTTTCTATATATGGCTTATGAATTCCAAAATTTAGGACACTATCATGCAACATGTTCTATTTATTTCTTACCTTGTTCCATTTTTTAATGTCATTTAAAGAACTTGAAACACAAATTTTGCACTAAAAATACAAGTATAAAACAGCATAAGTGAGGTGCGTCCAAATTTTTGGTGAAAGGTGTGAGACTATTAGGTGATAGCACAGCTTTGAGTCAGAGCTTCTGGCCATCCTTCTTGAGAGACACTGAATGTCCTTAAAGTGTGAAGAAATCAGCTTACCCATTCCAAGGTCACGCTTAGATGATGTACACTATAACATCTGCATTTGACAAAACACAATCAGGCAGAGAGATAATAAATGCTTCAAATGAGAACTGTAAATTTAAACAAATTAAAAATAATGCCAAGGGCACTGTAGCTCATCTGAACAATACATCTGCAGTGGCCAGAAGTAAAAAATCTTAGATTAATATACCACTTGATCTCTGACACATCCATGAATATCTGTTATTTATTAATGTCATCTTATTAACCCAAACTATGGTGTAATACTGGGATCATAAATTTGAAAATGCTATTAGTAGTCTTTGCTTAAAATATGGATCTTTAGTCAATCTTTAACATAAATTTATTTGCAAAATAGATATTTAGCAATTAAATAATTGCAATTAATACCATGAACTGATCAAATGATTATTTCAATCATTAAGATACCAACTTTGGTGAAAATCTCCAGTGTTTGAAATTATATGTAGTAAAAATCAGTCAATATGTGTGGACTCTTTTTGTTACATAATTACACCCAATAGATACCAAAATTCGATCAGCTCAATTGCTGAAAAACAAGACAATTAAAAATTGGTTCAGAATGCCATGAACAAACTTTGATGTGCTCATAGGTAGGAATATCTGTGCCAAATTTCAGCTTCATTGGCCTTATGGTTTTGGAAAAGACGTTTACAGACAAAAGACATACTTACAGGCGTGGCAAAAAGTGCTGCGTGGCAAAACCCGTGATATATATTATTTGACTTGCCACTTAGCACCCATATACCAAATGTCAGCCTGATTGGTGCAAATATGCCTTTGATAGAGCAGAATAGGCATTTTAAAGATTACTGCCTGGTGGCCACAGTGGTTCGGAATGCCTTGAGCAAACATTGCTGTCCTCATTGGTAGAAATATGCATTCAAGTTTCAAGTTGATTTTCCTGAAAGTTATGGAGAAGATGTTTACAGACGAACGACGATCAACGAATGACAGCGATGGACAAGCAGGCCATGACACATCGGATTTTTGGCTCAGATCAGCTAAAAATGACAGACTGTAAAATGCAATTCTGCCTGCTGTACTCACCATTGAGCTGTCTAGGCACAAACTATCATAGGTGTTTATTCCAAAGGTCATTTTATCGCTACCTAGACCAAGCAATATGAGCATCAGACAAAAAATGAATATTACTCATAATACATACAAATAAATACAATATAAGTGCAAGGATATTATACAAGACTTGCTGCTTTGTATTACACAAGGATTTTGGCTCTCACCTGGGATTTTGGCTCTTCCATTTTAGTGGGCTGGACAGAGCTTATTGACAGTCTACACTCATAAGCATCCAAATAGTATGCAATATACAGTAGATCCACTCGTTAGGAATGGCCTTCTGCCACAGCCGGTTTGGCGGCTGGGTCGCTGTATTGAGCTGACGATCACTCCCAGGGAAAAGGAAACAACAGTAGTAATACACCAGGTGAAATCGGAACATAAGTTTTCGTTCATACCAGAAAAACTGATCGGTCAAGAGGACTGCTTGATTGCATAAAATGACTACTCCATTATATGCACAAGAAAAAAAAAAAAAAAAAAACTATGTTGATGAACTGCATCAGACTAAGGGCTGTTCAATGCAGACAATACCATATCAGTGTCTTCAAAGGTATCCAGTAGCCTCTTTTACATTAAGAAAGGAGCAAAACTCATTAAAATACAAATAAAAAATGATATTGTGGCAGGCCAAATCCCAGCTTTTATTGCTTCAGCCAGAAAAATACTGCAAGCATGAACATATGTGAGCACTCAGTGATGCTTCACCGTTGATCGATGCTGCCTGAAATTTGCTAAATGGCATTGATGAGGCCGTACAATCAGAGCTACGTCAAAAGAATTGACCTTAGAAAACGCACTTGAAAGGGAAACTGTGCCACGAGCTCATCTGTTTTCACTGCTTTCCTGAAAAACCTTAAGCCCAGCAAGCCTAAGACTGGATTAAAAAAGCAGGCAAAACAATAGTTCATGACATAATGAATTACAGTCCGGTCGGCTGCGACCACAGGAGTGTAGCCCCCGAAATCCCACTTCTCCCCTTTTTTGCGAATTATTCAGCCAATACTGTCTCCATGGCAACCGAAATTAATAGGTGTTACAAGTGAAGTATATTGCATGTCCATTCCAACTATGAAAGCAATCGGTCAAAAATTACAGCCTGTACAGCATCCACAAGGAAGAGTGTATGTTTCAGCACAAATTTGCATATTATTCGGCCAATTTGTTTGGCAAATAGTTTAGAGTCCACTAAAGTGATTCAGGATGATTTGGACAGAATCCAGAATTGGGTAGAAATGTGGCAAATGAAATTTAATGTAGCGAAATGTAAAGTTGTACATGTAGGTAATAAAAACATCAGACAGGATTACTTCATGGGAGGTTTAAAACTGGAATGTGCTCCACTTGAAAAAGATCTGGGAGTGATTGTTGACCAAACCCACACAGGTTCTAGCCATTGTGCCGTAGCAGTTAAAAAAGCCAGTCGGATGCTGGGATACATTGCCGAAAGTATTGAGTGCAAATCCAAGGAGGTGATGCTTCTCTTGTACAACATATTCGTCAGACCACATCTGGAGTATTGTGTACATTTCTGGGGAATCATACTTAAAGAAAGATATAGAGGCTCTAAAAAAGTTCAGAGAAGAGCCACTAAGGTAATTCCAGGTATAAAAGATTCAAGCTATGAGAAGAGGCTGAAGATCCTTAATCTCTTTAGTCGTAGGAAAAGGAGATGGAGGGGTGATCTGATTGAGGTCTTTAAATATGTTAAAGGGATTAACAAAGTGAATTATGTTGAATTCCTTCAGCCAAGTTTTGTTAGTAGAACTCGGGGTCACAAATGGAAGTTGACCAAGGGTAAATTTAGCATTGATATTATGCAATATTTTTTCACCTAAAGAGTCATTTCGGTGTGGAATAGCTTGCCTGACCATATTGTTGAGGCAGAAATCTTGGGAATTTTCAAGAGCAGGCTTGACTTAAAGCTAGATACCATTAAGTCTTTGAGTATCTGAAGTGATATATTAATAGAAAATGATAGGAAAAAAAAAAAAAAAACTGGTGAGCCTAGTTGGGCTTGAATGGCCTGTTATCGCCACTCATGTTATGTTATGTTATGTTATGTTAATACTGTCGCCATGGCAAAAAAATTAATAGGTGTCGTAAATGAAGTGTAGCACATGTCCATACCAACTATGAAAGTAATTGGTAAAAAATTGCAGCCTGCACTGCGTCCACAAGGAAATCTCTATGTTTTGTCACTAATTTGCGTATTACTTGACCAATACTGTCGCCATGGCAACCAAAATCGATAGGTGTCATAAATGAAGTGTATCACATGTCCATACCAAATACGAAAGTAATTAGTCAAAAATTGCAGCCTGTACTGCGTCCACAAGGAAATCATGTTTTGCCACTAATTTGCATATTATTCGGCCAATACTGTCGCCATGGCAACCAAAATCGATAGGTGTCATAAGTGAAGTGGATCAAATGTCAATACCAAATATGAAAGTAATTGGTCAAAAATTGCAGCCTGTACTGCGTCCACAAGGACATCTCTATGTTTTGCCGCTAATTTGCATATTATTTGGCTAATACTGTCGCCATGGCAACCAAAATGATAGATGTCATAAGTGAAGTACAACACCTGTCCATACCAAATATGAAAGAAAAAAAATTACAGCCTGTAGAGCGTCCACAAGAAAGTGTCCACAGACGCGGATGCGGCGGCAGAGACGACACACGTGAATCCATAGTGAATCCATCATCTGGGGGCTACAATTAATTTGGTAATCACTGAAGCGAAGGGAATCATTATTAAAGGAAGCATCACTATTAACCAACATTAAGATCCACACATTTGTAATCGAAGGCAAAAACACAGAAACATGCAGCTGTAATATTGCTTTTGTGTCAGGAGCAGAACAAAAGATACGTTTTAGCCATTAAGGATAAGAAAAGGTTGTTTTGGTCTTGAACATTGTTTGTACGCATTGACACACAATCATCCTCTCTCTGCCCAGTGGAGACTCTCATGATTCACCAGTTTGTGCATCAAAATAAAGCCGCAAATTTGAAAAGTTGGTAATCAGTGTTACTTCACTGGCTCCAACTTGTCTTGAAATGTTTAGCAATCAATACAAATTACTATATGATGTATTATATGATGTTTGCTCTCACTTGACTGGACGAGGCGAGCTCCGCCGGTGACTGCAAACAGTGATATTCACTGCACAAGAGGTGAATATAACAACCCGACAACCCTGAGCTAATAATAGATTAGGCTTCTCCGCAGGAGCTCCTGACAGTGTTCATATTTCCTGTCGCTTCATCCCTGTGAGAAGCTTTATGTTAGAGTTGTTGCCCTTCTTTGATTTTATATTACAAAGTGCGGCCATACAATAAAACAGTTATTGACTTCAGTTTTCGGTGAATCCAATGATTTATCCACTTTGGACAAGTGACATTCACCGAGGCTGTGCCTCGCCTTGGTGAATATCATTTGTTCAAGGTGGATAACTCATTGGATTCACCTCAAGTGAAGGCAATAATTGTATAATGTACCCACTTCAAATATCGCATGTTTAATGCAAGAAAATTGCACTGAATCCCAAGAACAAGTCACAATTGAACAATAAATTATTCAGCCGTAAAAACAAAATATCAAGATGTCAAAAAACTGTAATGTAGCAATGTGACAGAAACCTTTTTTCGTCATAACCATAGTACCTGCAGTAGGACAAAAGGCACTCAAAACCCTCATTTGCGGCTTGCAATTGCAACCAAGGTCCCTCTCTGCTTTTAACACTAAACACTTAGGGCTCAGGGCCCAGCAATTAAAAGCAGTATGTGAAGGCTGAGGGCTCTCTCGGGAACTCTGAAGGCAAGTTTAAGAAAATACAGGTGGCCAGTTTCACCTTTCTGTAATGCAGTCTATGCTTTTGCAGACTCTGCCTCCTGTACCCTGGTTATGCTCTGTGGATGTTGAAATCATGTCTTAGAAAATAATATAAAAAACACTGGTGGTTTCCCCCTGAACTTTCGCCCTCTGGAGTGTGCACACATACTTTATAAACACTCTGCCCTGCTTGCATCTTTTTTCATTTTTCCTCCAGACATCCAAGTGTTATGTGTATTGCTGGCCAGGTTTGGGGTAACAAAAAAAAAAAAAAAACAAATAAAATAAAAACATTCAGCATCTAAACCCAGGTATTCTTCCCAATATCCTAATTTTATAATTGACTGAGAATATAACCGGCACTGAAAGGTTCATGCCTACAGTATATGCAATGAGGTAATGTTCCACTAATTAGTAGAAACGCAGGGTTGGCGAGAACTTCTAATCAAGTGCAGGATGCCTTAAACTTCCCTTCAGAAGTCAAGGATGTTCCTGATCAAAAAACCCTTGCCCTCCAGGTTTTTGTTGTGACATTGACCCATGCAACACTGTCAAATCTACAAAAAGTCAGAGGAAAAATTCAACACAGTCCCATAAAACTTTGCATAGACCTTTCTAAATTGTGCCTCTTGAAAACCAGGAACCAGAAACAGCTGGGAATAATATCTCCACCTAAATGGAGGCAGTGTAGATCATCATTGGCAGTACACTGGATCCATCACACTGAGAGCAGATCAGGGGAAACAGTAGGCCTTAACTATGCAATTCACTGCATTAAATCAAGATGACTGAAGCTAATATCAGGGGGGTGAGCGATTCTTCTTCAATGGTTTCTGAAACTCATCATAATCCACGTATAGCTGTCTGCTAAATGTCACTGATGCCCAACAACATTCTACCATTTCCAGCCAGTAAACTCATCGCACCCAGACGATGTCATCCCAGGAAACCCCTGTCTGCAGACAAATGGTGCGCTCATGTGAAAATTTATGGACGTGAAAACAGATACATCAAAGAGCCTGTAAGGGACCAATTTGTAATATCTAACCCTCCTGGAGTGACATCAATCTTCCTGATCCAAGACAAAAGCTTATAATTTAATCCTATAGATTCATACTCCCAAAGCAACCAAGTTAAAGCATCACAGAAACTAAAAGGAGGAGAAGACAGGGGGCGGCAAAAAGAGAAGTAAAGAAAGAACGAGTTCATTTTGGGAAGCTTCTGAATTTCTTTGATCACTGGGGAAGCCACAGCTCCATGCGGATTGAAGCCTGACGTTGTTCCAAGGTACAGGTGGAAGCAAAAGAAGATTTGTTTGTTTAAATCAGCGAAGGAGCTCTTGGGCAGGCTAGAGGTTTATTGACATTTATATCAGGATTTATTTTAACAAATCATTTTGACTCTGGGTAAAAGAACCCTACCCTTCTCGTGTATGCACTCTCATGTACAGAGGGAGGGGGTCAAATTAACCCAGACCTCATGGCCTCCCTTTTGGTTAAATTGTCTCTAATTCATTTGATTGAGTTTTGGCTTGAGAGGAGGGGAGACAACATTCAATCTGCAAAAACGGAAAGTAGCTGGGGCCTCATCCAAAAGCCCCTGATTGGCCGTGGCACTCGGCGAGAAACCTAATCCAGTAACATGTGTTTCTGTCCTCTTAATTTTCATACGTAAAAAGCACCAGAGGCTGATGCAATGCAGCGGGCACCACTGAGAGTATTTGGCGCTAGGAGGTGGTGCACAAATTACGCCATCGTCTCCCGCAAGTTGGTATCAGTGCAGCAGCAGGACAGAGGCAGCCAAGGAAAAACCCTGTGTCCTGGCGTCACTTCTACAATCACCAGGGAGAAGGCATGCGAGAGCCTTCTGTCGACGCGCTCAACCCCGACCTCTGAAAAAGGGGGGAAAGCCTGCATCAGTCACATCCCTGCTGTGTGGATGTCAGTCACCGTTCTTCTGGAATTTTCCTTGGGCAGGAGTGATTTGGCTCCAGCACCGCTCGCTCATGAGTAATTCATCGTTCCGCCACACATTTCAAAAAACAATCTGAGTAACACCCCACATCCAATACAGAATCTAGCTAAGGTGGACATAATAAAATAAGCACACTGGAAAAAAGAACCTTGAAGTGACACACAGTCTTTGATGGAGTGAAGCACTAATTAATAAGGGCCAGGTAGAGAATTCACCCTGGAAGAGGGGTCAGACCTGTCCCTGAAGTTACTTGATGAAAGGGGTGCACAGCTCAGCTCCTGGAGGGCAACGCTCCGAGTGAGTACCCTGGCTGCTGAAACGCTATACAAGTCATTACGAACTGGCTCCCAAAATGGCCCAGAGTAAACACCTCAACCTAGAGGCCAGCCGTCACCTGCAGTTCATGTTTTCAAATATATCAACCAGGGGCTGCTGAAATAAAACGCAGTTTTTAAATGATGATTTAATTTATTAAGGGGAAAAAGCTATCCAAACCTACCTGGCTTGGTGTGAAAAAGTAATTGCCCCCTAAACCTAATAACTGGTTGTGCCACCCTCTGCGACAACAACTGCAATCAAGTGTTTGCGATAACTGGCAATGAGTCTTTCACATCGCTTTGGAGGGATTGTGGCCCACTCTCCTTTGCAGAATGTTTTAATTCAGCCACATTGGAGGGTTTTTGAGCATGAACGGCCTGTTTAAGGTCATACCACAGCATCACAATCGGATTTAAGTCTGGACTTTGCTTAGGCCGCTCCAAAACCTCAGTTGGATTTTTTTAAGCCATTCAGAGGTGGACTTGCTAGTGTGTTTTGGATCATTGTCCTGCTGCATAACCCAAGTGCGCTTGAGCTTGAGGTCACCAACTGATGGTTGGACATTCTCCTTCAGGATTTTCCAGTAGAGAGCCGAATTCATAGTTCCATCAATTACGACAAGTCGTCCAGGTCCTGAAGCAGCAAAGCAGCCCCAAACCATCACACTACCACCACCATGTTTGACTTTTAGTACGATTTCTTATGAAATGATATGTTAGTTTTACGCCTGATGTAATGGGATGCACACCTTCCAAAAAGTTCACCTTTTGTCTCATCAGTCCGCAGAATATTTTCCCAAAAGTCTTGAGGATCATCAAGATGTTTTTTGGCAAATGTGAGACGAGCCCCTGTGTTCTTTTTGGTCAGCAGTAGTTTTCGCCTTGGAACCCTCCCATGGATGCCATTTTTGCCCAGTCTCTTTCTTATTGTTGAATCATGAATACGGACTTTAAATGAGGCAAGTGAGGCCTGCAGTTCTTTAGATGTTGTTCTGGGTTCTTTTGTGACCTCCTGGATGAGTTGTTGATGCGCTTTTAGAGTAATTCTGGTAGGCCGGCCACTCCTGGGAAGGTTCACCACTGTTCCAAGTTTTCTCCATTTGTGGATAATGGCTTTCACCATGATTCGCCGGAGTCCCAAAGCCTTAGAAATGGCTTTGCCACCCTTTCCAGACTGATGGATGTCAATTTCTTTGTTTCTCATCTGTTCTTGAATTTCTTTAGTTCGCAGCATGACGTGTTGCTTTTTGTGATCTTTTAGCCTACTTCACTTTGTCAAACAGGTTCTATTTAAGTGATTTCTTGATTCAACAGGTCTGGCAGTAATCAGGCCTGGGCGTGGCTAGTGAAATTGGACTCAAAAAATGTGGTTAATCACAGTTAATTCATGATTTGACAAGAGTCATCAGAAGATGACATATCGCCCCGGCCCCTGATTATTTGCGAAAGTCATGTCAATCCTACACCTTCAAAGAAATTCAAACAAGAATGTTGAGGTGATTTTCCTCTGGAATTATCTGGAAGTATGTACTGGCAACATCTACCAAAGACTATGAACAACATGTTGACAAAGACAATAATAAAACAAGAGTCATTAATGAACAGTGTTTTAGTTCCGCTCCGGAAACAAACCCAGCCCTGCGACTGGGTCCAAATCCATGTCGCTTCCATGGAAAGGAAAAAAATAATAATTTAAGAAATTTGAAAATATGAAAAGACACCACTTCAGTACTTGGGTAATGCACAAAGTTTCAGAAAGATATAATGAATCGTTTTTGAGTTCTGCTCCGGAAACAAACTTTTCTCTGTACAGAGTCCAAATCCAACTGGTTTCCATGGAAACAAAAAAAATGTTATTTTTCAGAAATCTGAAAATATCAAAAGCCACCACTTCAGTATGTGGGTAATACACATGCAAAGTTTCAGAAAGATATAATGAACGATTTTTGAGTTGTGCTCCGGAAACAGACCTATCTCTGTACAGAGTCCAAATGCAACTGGTTTTCACGGAAACAAAAAAAATAACATTTTCAGAAATCTGAAAATATCAAAAGGCACCACTTCAGTACGTGGGTAATACACATGCAAAGTTTCAGTAAGATATATTGAACGGTTTTTGAGTTCTGCTCCGGAAACAGACCTATCTCTGTACAGAGTCCAAATCCAACTCGTTTCCATGGAAACAAAAAAATTTTTTTTTTTCACAAATCTGAAAATATCAAAAGGCACCACTTCAGTATGTGGGTAATACACATGCGAAATTTCAGAAAGATATAATGAACAGTTCTTGAGTTGTGCTCCGGAAACAAACCTCTCTCTGTACTGAGTCCAAATGCAACTGGTTTCCATGGAAATGGAAAAAAAGAGAAAATTTTTAGAAATCTGAAAATATCAAAAGGCATCACTTCAGTATGTGAGTAATACACATGCAAAGTTTCACTAAGATATATTGAACGGTTTTTGAGTTCTGCTCCGGAAACAGACCTCTCTCTGTACAGAGTCCAAATCCAACTTGTTTCCATGGAAACAAAAAAAAAATTTTTTTCACAAATCTGAAAATATCAAAAGGCACCACCTCAGTATGTGGGTAATACACATGCGAAATTTCAGACAGATATAATGAACAGTTCTTGAGTTGTGCTCCGGAAACAAACCTATCTCTGTACAGAGTCCAAATGCAACTGGTTTCCATGGAAACAGAAAAAAAGAGAAAATTTTCAGAAATATGAAAATATCAAAAGGCACCACTACAGTATGTGGTACTGGGTAATACACATGCAAAGTTTCAGAAAGATATAATGAACGGTTTTTGAGTTCTGCTCCGGAAATGAACCTCTCTCTGCTCAGAGTCCAAATGCAACTGGTTTCCATGGAAACGAAAAAAATAAGATTTTCAGAAATCTGAAAATATCAAAAGGCACCACTTCAGTATGTGAGTAATACACATGCAAAGTTTCAGTAAGATATATTGAACGGTTTTTGAGTTCTGCTCCGGAAACGAACTAGGCCTGATGTGCACTAAGTCCAGATTCGTTTCCATGGAAATGGCAAAAATAGTAATCCTGAAGTTTCCATAGTAGCAAAAGGCACATCTAGACTATACATAAAATACATGTACAACGTTTGTTGCTGATATCTTACATTGTGTTCGTTTCCTGAGCAGAACTGAAAAACTGAGTAATTTACACTAAGTCCAGATTTGTTTCCATGGAAACGACAAAAATAGGAATCCCGAAATTTCCAAAGTAGCCAAAGGCACATCTAGACTATACATAAAATACATGTACCAAGTTTGGTGCTGATATCTTGCATAGTTTCTGAGTTCTGCTCCGGAAACCAAATGATTACGGACGGACGGACGAGGCGATGCCTATATCCCCCCGTATTTTATGCCGGGGGGATAACAAGAGGGGGCAATTACTTTTTCACATAGGGCCAGGAAGGTTGGGATAGCTTTTTCCCCTTAATAAATGAAATCATCATTTCAAAACTGCATTTTGTATTTACTCGGGTTACCTTTGTCTTATATTTAAATTTGTTTGATGATCTGAAACATTTAAGTGATGTGCAAAAAAGTAAGAAATCAGGAAGGGGGGAAATACTTTTTCATGGCACTGTACATTTATAAGACCTGTAATTCAAACACAATCCTAAGCTCTGAAGCAGTTTTGGTGATACAAGTCATTGAAAATTCAATATGTCAATTGTGAACTTTAAAGGTCACACAAGGTCAAGTTGAGGTCAGCAAATGGACTTCGTATATGACTTTCTAAATGTCTCTATATAAACCCTGGCTCAATCTGCGACCATTTTGGTGATACAAGTCATTGTACTTTCACTGCCGAGTTTGACCCTCTGGTCACTGACAGTCAAGTTGAATGTCACCAAATGAAAGTTCATATCTGACTTCTTAGATGTCAGTAACACAAACTTAGGCTCCATCTATGACCATTTTAGTGATAAAAGTCATTGAGTTTTCACTAGGTCACATTTGACCTTTGAAGGTCAATACAAAGGTCACCAAATGAAAGTTCATATATGACTTCCTATATGTCTCTAATACAAACCTAAGCTCCATCTGTGGCCGTTTTGGCAACACAAGTCATTGTCATCGTATTATGTCAAGTTTGACCTTCAAAGGTCACCAACAGTCAAGTTGAATGTCGCCAAATTAAAGTTCATATGTGACTTCCTAGATGTCAGTGACACAAACCTAGGCTCCATCTGTGACCTTTTTAAAGACAGAAGTCATTGAATTTTCACTAAATCAAGTTTGACCTTCGAAGGTCAATATGAAGGTCACCAAATGAAAGTTCATTAATGACTTCCTATATGTCTCCAATACAAACCTACCTATCTGTAATGATTTTGCTGATATAAGTAATTGAAATTTCACTGTATAGTTTGGTCGTTGAAGGTCACTGAGGGTCAAGTTCAATGTCACCAAACGAAACTTAATACATGACTTCCTATATACCCACAATGCAAACCTAACCTCTATCTGTAATAATTTTGGTGATAGAAGTCATTGAAATTTTTCTATGTGAAGTTTGACCTTCAAAGGTCACCTAAGGTCATGTTCAAGGCCACCAAATGAAAGTTCATATATGACTTCCTATACGTCTCCAATGCAAACCTACACTTTATTTGTAACGACTTTGCTGATATAAGTCATTGAAATTTCACTGTGAAGTTTGGCCATTGAAGGTCGCCAAAGGTCAAGTTCAATGTGACCAAACGAAACTTCACACATGGTTTCCTATATGCCCACAATACAAACCTACGCTCTATCTGTAATAGTTTTGGTGATAGAGGTCATTGAAATTTCACCATGTGAACTTTGACCTTCGAAGGTCACCGAAGGTCAAGTTCAAGGCCACCAAATGAGAGTTCATATATGACTTTCTATAAGTGTTCAATACACATATGTTCTCAATCTTCAATATTCTCAAGCCTAGAAGCCTTTGAAACTTGTAACATTTTGCTTGACCACAAGTTTGACCTTTCAACGTCATCTGAGGTCAACTTTAACACATCCAAAATATAGGTCATATATGACTTCCTATATGTTGATAATACAAACTTAATCTCTGTCTGCAACCATTCAGCTTCCACAGGCAATTTTGCCCATTCTCCATAAGACCCAATGTTAAAGTACAGTGCCCCCACTAGTCCCACTTCCGTCGATTCAATCAAAATGGCACTCGCACTGTACATAAAGTGTATCAAGGTGAGTTGATTGCCAGATTTAGAAAAAAATTTATCAGACAGTTTTTGAGAAAAATTTTTGAAATTTCAAGTCATATCTTTTAACATGGTTAATATTTTCCCTGACCTCGAGTTTGACCTTTCAAAGTCATCTATGGTCAGATCTAATATTGCCAAATTATAGGTCATAAATGACTTCCTATATATCGATAATACAAACTTAATATCTATCTGCAACCATTTGGCCTCCACAGGCCATCTTGCATATTCATAAAGTACAGCGCCCCCACTAGACCCACTTCCGTCGATTCAATCAAAATGGTGCTCGCACTGTACATTGACGGTACCAAGGTAACTTGATTGCCTGATTTAGAAAAAAATTTATCACGCAGTTTTTCAGAAATGATTTTTTTTAATTTCTCACTCCTATCTTTAACAATGGGGCCAAAATTTCAAGGGCCCATAAAACAGACAAAAATGATTCAATCAAAAATCCAAAAAAAAAAGCTGGAGATATGGTCTAGTAGTATGTTATGGCAAATTTACAGGAAAATTCATCAGGCCAAAAAACAGATAAAAAATGATCCGGACGACGGACGCCACACCACGACAATAAAGAAAAAAAGAAATGAGCACCCTTTATTTTGCAAAACAGATTTAATTCTTAAATCCATAAAACCAGCGTTTTTTTTATAATTGCTGAGCATACTCATATACAGTATCTCACAAAAGTGAGTATACCTCTCACATTTTGACAATTACAGTAATTGATTATATCTTTTCAAGGGACAGCATCACAGAAATGAAACTTTAATATATTCTAGAGTGGTCATTGTACAATTTACTACACTGTCCAAGATTTACTACACTGTCCAAATAACTGAATGAACAGTCATTATTTCCAAAATGGGCGGCAACAAAAGTGAGTACACACCCTAACTGGTAATGGTCAACCAAGCAATGAAACGCGTCTTAATCATCATGTTCATGCTTTTTTTCTGTTCAACTGGGCCATATGAGGTTGTGTAACGTGTTGAAGGTTTAAATTGTCGGGCTTTGGGTGCAATGCTCTCATTCTGGTCACTGGATGGTCAACCTGGCAGCTCATGGGAAAGAACTCTGATCTGATCTGAAAAAGAGAATTGTTGCTCTCCACAAAGATGGTCTAAGCTACAAAAAGATCTGTGACATCATGAAACTGAGCAACAGCACGGTGGCCAAGGTTATTCAGCGGTTTTCCAAGACGGGTTCTACTCGGAACAGGCTTCGTCAGGGTCGACCGAAGAGGTTGAGTCCTCGTGCTCCGCGTCAGGTGCACAAGTTGGCTTCAGAAAACAGAAGCAGGAGTGCTGGCAGCATTGCTAACGAGGTTGTAGCAGTGGGAGAACAGCCTGTCAGTGCTCAGACCATACACTGTGCACTGCACCAAGTTGGTCTGCATGGCCTTCAGCCAAGACGGAAGCCTCTTCTGAAGCTAGCTTACAAGAAAGCCCAAAGAAAGTTTGCTGAAGACAACCAGTCCAAGAACATGAACCACTGGAACCATGCTCTGTTGTCTGATGAGACCCAGAAAAACTTTTTTGGCTCAGATGGTGTCCAGCATGTGTGGCAGCGCCCTGGTGAGGAGTACCAAGACAAGTGTGTACTGCCTACAGTCAAACATGGTGGTGGCAGCATCATGGTCTGGGGCTGCATGAGTGCTTTTGGGCCTGGGGAGCTGCGCTTCATTAATGGAATAATGGATTCCAACATGTACTGTGGCATTCTGAAGCAGAACATGATGCCTTCCCTTCGAAACAGCAGTTTTCCAACATGATAACGACCCAAAACACACCTCCAAGATGACAACTGCCTTCCTGAAGAAGCTGAAGGTGATGGCGTGGCCAAGTATGTCTCCAGACCTTAATCCCATTGAGCACCTGTGGGGCATCCTCAAGAGGAAGGTGGAGGAGCAGCAGGTGTCCAACATCCACCAGCTCCATGATGTTGTCATGGAGGAGAGGAGGATGATCCCAGCAACAACTTGTGCAGCTCTGGTGAATTCCATGCCTAGGAGAATCAAGGCAGTGCTGGACGACAATGGTGGTCACACTAAATATTGACACAATTTGGCATGTTGACGGTGAGGTGTACTCACTTTTGTTGCCACCTAATTTGGAAATAGTAACTGTTTGTTCAGTTATTTGGACAGTGCAGTAAATCTACACTGCTACACATATTGTACAATGACTACTGTAGAATATATTCAGGTTTCATTTCTGTAACGTTGCTCCTTGAAAAGATAAATTGTTGAAATGTGAGGGGTGTACTCACTTTCGTGAGATATATATAATTTTTTTTTTTTTTTTTTTACATGGACAGCCATATGGCAATGATAAGTTTGCAGCTGAGTGACTGTCTACGTTCCCAAAGATGTGCTGCACTTGCAGTGTGCTTCTCATTGACCTTTTCTCCAGTAAGTCCCAAAACAATTTGACTTTAATTCAGACGTTGTAAAATGGAAGTAACTTGTTTGTCTGTTTATTTTGCAAAATATGGCTGCTCTGAGAATTCCAAAATTTGGTACACTATTCAAACAAGTGAATCATTTTCTTCTAACTTTTGACTGTTTACCTCTTACCAGATTCCATTAGCGAAGTTAGACCGTTTAAATTTCTCGGAAAACTGATTGCTGTGACATTAGCAAAGTGTGTCCAAACTTTTGACTGGTACTGTATGTTGGTCTAATTTATTGCCTATATGTTCAAAGAATAAATTCAAGATATTTGTTTTCATCCGAAGATGGGGTGCCTTAGTTTTTACCGCTGTTGTTGACCTCATCTTATACCAAGCAAGACCTTTTTTTTTTTGTACCAAACATTTTCAGACGGAAGCTTCCAGAAAGACCCAGAAAACAATGCACTTCCATGGAGTTGTGTCATCCCCTCAAAGATGCCCTAGACAAAGCAGAAGTGAGTCGTGGGAAATCTCAGGGAATGTTCTGGACATGAACCTCCACTGAACATCCAGCACTGTCTCAAAAGCCCCACTTCCTCAGGTTCAAAACTTGAAGAGATAGTCACACCTGTTAAAGGTAGATGGCTTGATCGCTTTGGAGTTTGTTTTGACTCTTCTTTCCTGGATATGGGCCAGCTTCAAACTCTGTGAGGACACCTGCCTAACTTGACCCTCTCCACGCAGTTGACATAAAAGCCTCAGGGCCACAATTAACACATCAGTGCTACAGGCTCCAAACCCACCTCTGGCCCCTCCAAGAGCCATTACCTCTTCTTGACCTTCCTGAGACACGCCCAATCTGCCGCTTGTTAAGTCCGGCACTACAGCCATCAAAGTGCGCCTTGTGGAAAAAAGGAAATGCGAGGGTAGCGTAACCATTTCGGCTCAAGATTTGTGTTGGAACGTCATCAAGGTGATTCAACCAACTCCCCCGAGCACCCCTTGAGATTTCTCCAGACTCTTGCGGCAGCCATCAATTCTCAAGGTCCAATGACATCTGAATTAGCAATTTAGCCACTCCTCAGACAACGGCACTCAATTACTGTGCACCGCCAGCATTGTTCCGTGATCAAATTTCCCTGCAGCAGAGCCAGGGGGACAGGGGGACCACGCGATTCATGGCTCACTCCAGGGCAAAGGATCCCCGCATGCCAGCAGCAGGGCTGCTAATTACAGGCAGCGAGAAAAATATTATTGCTCTCGTACTCGAGAGAACGAGACCCTAATGTAGCACAGCTGAGGACTGGGACCTTCAGCCCTCTTCTCTCCTGTGCAATAACTCCAGGAGATGAAAGGTGCTTCTTGTTTTGCTCTGGGGGTTATTTACACAAGTGCTGAGCGTGGACACATCTGGGGTGTCTCTTCTGAACCAACCCCTCGGTAGGCAACTGCTGTCAAGGGCAGAGAGTCAAATTCCAGGGACATGTGAAATTTCCAGTGCTTTGGAGTTGAGCTTCATCAACACAACACTCGAGCCCTCTTCAGCCCGAAAAAAAAAAAAAAAAAAAAAAAAGATTTACATGTATGCTTTGGAATACACTTTTTTCCATGGCCTTATAGCCTTCAAGAACCACCTCAATCACAGAGAAAATTGTAAAAATTTACTCATTGTAAAACATCAATTTGCCTTTTCATAGAAATCCATTTCAAAGTTACCAAGTCAATTTGAAATGCAAAGATTGATAGAAACCATATAACACCAGGTTTAATGTACAGTATTTAATGTACAGTAAGAAAAGAATCCGCTCATTTGCACAGACAGTGAGCTTGATTTCAAGAATAGAGGGTAATATTGACAATTCACCCTTAAAACCAAAACACACAACCAATTGTTTGGGGGATGGGGAGAGACTAGTTAACAGAGGCTTCCAGTGGCATCAAGCTAAAACATAAATATCTCCGCAAACATAAAAATCTGAAGGTCACGCAAAGGGTTTAAGAAAACAGATGTGATTTGTGCCTGTTTTTTTGGTTTCGTGGGTGGGGCAAAAACTCATTTCTTTCCAAAAGTGATAGGACATATTTATGATACTGAAATAACACCGCGCAAATGTCAAAAACTGAGTGGAAATCAGAACTACTGAAACACCATCAGAAGTGAAGTGCTGGTGACCTAATCTGGACTAAACGAGGTATTTACTGTGAATGGAATGTTGTGCTGGATTGTACAGAGTCTGTGGTCAGGGCTGGACAGGAAGACCCGTAGTAAACCGAGAAGTTAGTCTGCTTTGCTACAACCTCCCAATTACACACTCAGTCTCCCCAGCACTGAACATTGATGGGTATCTCACAGTGGGAGTTTTTAAGAGAGATGATGAAAAAGCAACAGGCTGAAATGGAAACAGAGAGCAAGTCAGCACGAGAGTGAGAGTAAGCACCCAAATAACCACCAGCTCTAGCCTTTAATAAATAAAACCATGAACCCGAAGTCAAAAGCAGCTATGCAGTTGCATGCAACTATGAATCTGGAAATGCTTAGAACCGAGTGTTAGGTTCCTTGTTTTAGATTCATTTTATGAGAATTACTGTGACTGTACTCCACCTCAATTACACAAAATTGAGAACATTTCTGGTAAAAGAAAGCCAAAGCCCAGTCTCTTTAATGGATAACTGTAATGTTGGGCACCTTCAGGACCAGGGAGAGAATTACAATGGCTCCTACACAAAACATAAAACCAAACAAATTGATGTTCTGTGTAGGGAATGAAGGGGCCTTGTGCCGTATTTAGTTAGGCACGAACAGTGGCTGTCACATTAATGACCATCTCCGTGAGGTACTGTATTTATATAGTATTGCTCTTAAAAAAAGTTGGGAAAGAGACATATAAAAGATATGTAAAATGGCAGAAAATATTAAAATATATTAATTTATCTCAAATAAAATTTAACAGTGCCCTCTTTGTATGTAATAGTCATTTTCTTCCTCTGCTACGCCATTGAAATCTACTTCCGTGGCATTTCAAACTCGAAGGTCCTGCCAAATTTTTTTTAAAACTTTAAGACTGACAGCGAACATTTCCCCCTTTCTCACGCAGGCTGTGCACTATACATATATGTACATGTAAACCATTCTTCCAGACGATAATTCCCTTTGGTTTCTATTATCTAATGCTAAAAATACGCTAGGTAACACCGTTGTACAGGGAGAGCGTTGGCTGGGAGTCACACTCAGACTGTGTGTAGGCATGATCAGTACATATGCGGACCAAAATCCGCAGCTTTCTCTGCTTCCACAAGGAGAAATAAGTGATCCTCTTTGACAAAGACAAACACGATGTTATTCCCGTGTTGCTGAGCGGCAACTGAGCATTCAGGAGCATGTGCTTAAATACACATGCACAAACACAAGCTCTCTCAAACATGTGCAACGAAGTGAAATCTTGCAAGCATTCCGAGGGACTTCATTATAAAAAATAAAAATGTCTGTGCCTTTATCTCTTTGTTCATTTCACCCCCGCCTCTTGATCTTTTTTTTTTGTTATGAGTGAGTCCAGCTGATGGGGACCCATTGCGTCTCTGTCTCCACCTTCTTCAGAGCGATCTTTAGCTCACTGAAGGCCGCGGTGAGGTCATCGTTGACAATGACTTTGTCAAAGAGGTGGCTGTATTGGCTCTCCATTGTTTGGGCAGTCATGATCATTTCCTGAAAGTCTTCCTCCTGAGGGAACATGCGAGAGAAAAAACTGCTGTAACAAAACACGGTGATGAGCGTTACACAACACACAAACCGCAAAGTCAACACTGTACTCAAATATCCACAAGCGCTATTTTCCCGAAACAAACCTAAAGGCATTTTTATGATTTTCTCTGAGAATGAACAGGCGATATTTTCCCTTTTCACATAATGTATTCAATAAAAGACAAAAATACCATCCAACCCTCCCCTAACAGGATTTTATAATTGTTTTTCTTCTTTCCTGCAGTCAGTCTGACAGGTTTTGAAGTCTGGGTCAGCTGTGTTAATTTCCATTTTGGCACAGTTGAGACGCTACTAAGGACCAGAAATGAGCATGGCACACGCTCAACAATGCTCCACAGACATCGGCCTAATTTTTCTGTCTCAATCCATCATCACCCCTATATACATTTACTCCTCTGAGAGGAAAGTTACTCCTTTGAGGATATAAGTTAAGAGATGATGATTATATGCGTTTCTAAAAGCTCTTTCACAGTTGGAATTTCCTCTTTTTGGTCACGCTCTCCCACCCATTTCTCAACATCAATAATGGCCTAACCTCTGCAATACCAAGTTAGCTGCCATAATTACCTGTTTACGTTCCACTTTAATGCCACATGTTCAATCAAGCCCTTTGAAAATACAGCAGCGTTCACACTGCAGTTTACAGCTTTGACCACCCTTTTTTTGCAAGAGGAACATTGCATTCATTTCACCCCAAACATCGAGCTGGACAGACTAAATCTATTCGTGCCAAAAACACAAACATTCAATTGTTCGGGCATGCTCACAGCAAGCCTTAGGAAAAGAAATTCTGAATCCTTCTGAGTCCCCTAGGAAGTGAAGCCCCAACCAGAGTCTATTTTTGGCAATATGCAATGATTTCCCCCAATATTTGATGATTAAGCAACAGGAAATTAAGCACAGAGTTGTAATACATAAAGATTATTTTAAAATAACATCATACAAAATGAGTGTATCAGAGATCTTATTCTTTGCTTTACGTGGCAGAGACCACTTATACCATCAACCGTCCAGTCGACTCATTGAAAGGTCTGTTTTCAGCATCATATCCCACACTATTAGCTGTGAGGAGAAAATACAACTTCATAACACATCACTAGCTTTCTAACCACAAGGCTTTTCCTCAAAGGCTCGCAGTATAGAGCAACTTCACTTGAGACGCTGAGCCTAGCCCCTGTCTGGCTGGAAAAAATGAAATTACTTTCAATTAAGAGCCCCAGGATTTCCAACTGAACTGAAATGCAAGTACCTTAGGTGTATTCTTGCAACAGTGGGGATAAAGATACAGTGCTGTGAAAAAGTATTTGCCTCTCCACAATTTCTTTTTACATATCTGTCGCATTTAAATGTTCCAGATCATCAAACTAATTCTAATACTAGACAAAGATGACAGTAAACACAAAATGCAGTTTTTAAATGACGATTTCATTTATTGAAGGAAACAAGCAATCCAACCTTACCTGGCCCTTAGTGAAAAAGCAATTGCCCCCTTAGTTACTAAATCAACCAAATAAAACAAATTTAATTGATAATTTGGTTGAATTTCAATGGACACACCCAGGCACAATTACTTTCTGCCCTGTTGAAACTAAACATCACTTAAATTGAAGGCAAAAACAGCACATGATGCTGCCATCTAAAGAAATTCAAGAACAGATGATAAACAAAGTCATCACAGGCTGTTCCATTGTGAAGGTGCTATCGAATACAATTGAGAAATGCAGCCTTTTTTTCTTCCCTGTTATCAGACGGAACTGTCAGCTCATTTTGTCAGCTCATTTAGACGATGTTTCCATGCAGACAATTCTGTCTTATATCAGGCAAAATGAAGGCTGCATTTCTCAGCTATATTCAAAAGTGAATTCACAACGGAACAGCCAGCGATTACATAGCAGCCTAGAAATGCAGCTTACAAAGATGGCAGCCCACACTTTGAGAAATGGCCAAAGGCTTGTCACACATTTGCTAAAAGACATCTTGATGACACCCAAGATTTTTTGCAATAATATTCTGTCAACTGAGGAGCCAAAAATTTTCTGGAAGACAAAGATCCTGGTATATCTGGTGTAAAGCTAGCAAAACTCAATAAGAACATCATACCAACATTGAAACATGGTGGTACTAGTGTGATGGTCATTGCTGCTTCAGGACCTGGGCAACTTGCCATAATTGATAGTACTATGAATTCTGCTTTATACTCAAAAATTCTGAATGAGACTGTCTGGCCATCAAGTCATGACAGCAGGACAATGAATCGGGATCCTGACTTAAATCCAATTGTGATGCTGTGGCATGACCTTAAACAGGCAGTTCATGCTAGAAAACCCTCATATGTGGCTCAATTAAAACTATCCTGCAAAGAACAGCTGGCCAAATTTTCATCACAGCAATGCAAAAGACTCATTGCCAGTTATTGAAAACATTTGATTGCAGTTGTCGCAGCCAAGGGTGGCACAACCATTAAATAGGTTTAGGGGGGAAAATATTTTTTCACATGGGTGCAATAGGTTCAATAAATTCAATAAATGAAATGATCAGATAAATGCAGCATTTACTGTTTGCTCATGTTGTCTTTGTCATATAATAAAATTATCTAGATGTTCTGAAATATTTGAATATGACAAATAAGCAAAAATACCAGAAATCAGGAAAGGGGCAAATACTTTCACGCAGCACTGTACTCCATTCATTTTCAATCCCTAAAATAAAGCAACATACCTGTTTGAAATAAAAATAATGATGAAAATAGTATTCATATGGTAAAACAAATGGCACTTTTTATCTCTTCCCATTTCAGAGCCAGGGAAAAGACGAGATAAAAAGAGCAGGATCTGGTCATAAGCAGAGATTTTACCGTTACAAATCTTTCCCATGTCGGAAAGTATGTTTTTATAGATTCAAATAAAAAGTGCACCTGCTTCTTCACATCTCTACTTCTCCCTTTCTTTCTTTCCATCTCGTCCCCCCGCCCCTCGCTCCCTCCCTCAGATCTGTTTCAGGACGGACACTAGGTTTAATTCTCAAAAGGTCAGTGTGCTCCCATTTATTACGGTCAAGGAAGACAGTGCTCTTTAGTGGGACATTTTAAAAAGACAATAACCATCAAACTCTAACATTCACAGCCAACGGAAATTATTTCCTGTCAGGCATCAGCCTTTCACCACACAGTATTAATCATAACACAAGGCGTTTGTAATAGAAAAAATGTAACTTGGCCTGCAGCAGCGATTAAACACGACACTACTGAGTTCAAGACTTAAATTAATGCATTTTAGTAGCTTGAAAATGACATCAGTATTATTATTAAGCCACACTAAGGCTAAAACAATAGAACGGAGCATATGGTCTGTTTTAGCAATGAAGGACTATTCTTGCCCATAATTCCCTCAATGGACTGAACAGGGATGTACTTATTGTAAAAACAGACTATTCTCTTTTTTGGGGAGATGGTCAGCAGGTCGAGGAAGAGATGCTTTTCGACCTTGCATGTGTTTCCTCTTACACATCGAATAACGGAGACATGATTACCTGAAAAAAGTTTTCCAGTGACTGGAACAGTACGCCAAGGTGAGGACCTCACAAAAATGGAGCATTTTGTTGTAGTGTCATGTTTGAGGGATATTGTGGTCACAGGGGAATGTTACGGCAGATATATCATGAGGCGGAGACCAGTGAAATAAAAAAAAATTGTTAAAGCATCACTTACAAGAAAAACATTGAATATATAGACATATTAGACAAACTTCATATGTAAATATGAGATCTCCGCCCATAAAAATGGCTTGCTGCCTGCACATTGTGGGTCATATAGTCAAAACCGTATCACCGACTGGTGACCATAGAAGAGAGGCCTGAACTGGTACAGCCTAATTGGCACAAAGAAGAATGCTGCTTTGTGGTAGCTAAATGGTCAAAACCAAAACAAACGGAAAAAAAAAAAAAAAATTATAAAGTGAATCTTTGACAGAAGTTGAAATTGAAATTTATAACAATTATAGTCCTTGAATTCATTACCACATAAATATAATGTGATTTGAAAATCTGTTTAATACATATGCTGAATGGGTGTGTCGGATGTGAAAAGCATGAGGGATATGACACTCGGCGAACCGTGAACTTCAGTTCAAACGTTTACTGTCAGCTAGAGTGCTTAAATGTGCATCAACCCCCCACCCAAGAGCCACAATATATCTACAGTCTCATGGCCACCAGCAGTTAATGGCCATATTCACTGGGTATTTTACTAAATGAGCTTTTCAAAGTGAAACCTTGCGAGCGACCCGGGGATAATGGCGCAAACACAGAAGCAGACGAAACGCAGAAGGAAGCCATCCTGTCAGCACGGGGCGGAGGATGAGGACTCCGACCCATCACTGAGCACACCTGTGCCTCGCCCCGAGGGACTGTTTAACGTCGACCTCGGTGGCTCATGTACGGAACGTCTCCTCGGCCATGACGCAGCCTGCCCTAGCTGTGGCCAGACACACGGGGGGGGGAGAGGGACTGGGGGAGTGGGCGCCACACGAGCTGTGAGACCCCACAGACTGGGAAACCCATCAGCGCCAGAAGTGGGGGCCCCGGCCTCTGTAATTGGTTTCATGTGGGATGTGGGTTTGGACCGGGTGCAAAAGGTGTGCAAAGTCTCCACTGTCATCACAGCTGAGGCATCCTGCTTGCGGGTCTGCATTAGAGACGATGTGCGCGGAGAATTGAGTAAAAGTTACTGAAAAAATAAACATTAAAAATTTCTATCTAATATATAAGCAGCGCAAGTGAACGAGTACGTTTTTCACAAATTTCTCTTTCCATGTGACACATACTGGTTATTCAAACCTCTTCAAATGATTAAGATTGCAAGAGAAAAAAAAGTGACATCTTTTTAAAATTAACAAGTATCATGTGCATTTCACAGCATAATCTTATGTTATAAAGGCGTAACTGCGGCGAAATTTAATCACAGTGGTCTGGATTTTTTAAGCAAAAAAGAAAAAAATACTTTAGGTCAAACATTTTCTCAGTAATTAACAAGTCCTCCAGAGTCTGCAAACAGTGGGCTGTTTTATATTACCGTGCGTGGTCAGTCACAGTTTGCCAAAACTCTTCCACTGAACAAACAACAAAAAAAGCGGACATCACTGACAAGCATCACTGAACATGCAATAAAAAGAAAAATTTGAAAATCGACTCCCAAACCCTTCCGTACCCATTTGAGCCTTACCGAGAAAAGTTTGACCGAACCCTTGTCATCCCTGCTGGAGATAGTTCTGGCATTTTTCCTGGTCTCTCGCAATCGGTCTATCGGTGGAGGCTTCACAAAAACTACATAAGGTTTGAACTCCGGAGTCCGTAAATGCTTTATGGTCTGCAATATTCAAAGAACAAAGAAGAGTTTACGATTAATTATTCCTTTATACTAGTTGTTGTTACTTGACTGCTCAATATGGCCCCGGTAATCTTTAAACAACAACAAAAGAATTTACTTGTGAACCGTATTATGAGTACACTATTAATACAGTCAAGGGCAGTGTAAATGGAGCATCAGCAAGGTACTTCATTCCAAACCAACCTTTGGCCAATGAGATTTATCAATCAATAGTACCCAACTATTCAAAACATCATTAAAAGGCTTTAGGAGAAAACCCATCTTCATTTAAATAAATAAATTGAAATCTGGACAGAAGCAGAAACAAAAATACAAGGATTTTAACAAAGATTAAATGACACACAACATCTAAAACGGAACTACAGCTAATATGCAACTGCTATCACTGACGTGCTTCACAATGTACAGAATACCTCACCATGAGATCCGAGTCTGCATTTACTATTCACAGTATCAAAAGTATATACATGTTTATATATCAGTGTGTTTTTTATTTGGTATCATGGCATAATGGTAACACTAAGTCTGAGACTGAGATCAGGGATTGGAAATATGTCTGCACTACTGTATAAGCACATCAGCGAAGTTGCTTCATTCCTTGCAGAAAAGAGCATAAATCAACTGTGAGCAGACAGGAACAGGTACAATATCGACGTGCCAAAGGGAAGCACGAAGAGGAATTGAAATGCAAAACTGATGCTAGAGTTAATCCAGCTCCGCTGTCTCACTTGATAGTGTTGACAAGACACATGGATCTTTCTCACGATGTGACGCTGTGAACTGCGCAAACGCTTTCGAGAAACGCGCGGCTTTGGCCGCGATAGCCGCCATCTCCTGCCGAGCCAGACGCGTGGAAGAACATGGCGGTGAATTTTTGCGCCAGAATCGCCAATATTACTAGGTCTTCACTCAACAGGAGCTAAACAACACGACCAGACTGGAGACAATATGGAGATGGATGGGATGACTGTGAGAAAAACACGGCTCTTGCAAACTCAACAGACGCCGTCTCAAAATGGCAATTTGGGAAAAGCGATCTGTCAAAACTCCACGCAAATATCATGACAGTTAAATCCCCGGAGAAGAATTGTTGAGTGATCTTATGAAACACTGTCCATCACTGACATCACAACCTTGCTGTCGTCACATATTTTCTTCGCTATTTAACACCATAAAAGTCCAATCTGTGGATAGTCAAAATATGGTTTCAGGGCAAAAATGATGCATTTCCTGCATGTGAGGCAGTGTAATTATGAGCTAAAAAATTAACTGAATATTAAAGCGTAACCAATTTTATATATAGGCAGGGTGTATTTTCACGATGTTTGTATTTTCCATACCACTGACAACACAGGGAGAGCTACAGAAAAATCCATATGCACTCAACCAATTCACTCTAACTGCATACTACTGCCAGTTCTGATTGGGGAAGAATCTGGCACTAATGACGACCGATGACATGTGCCTGTGGAGTTGCTAGGGGGCAGCAGTAACCTGAGCAATGCTGACGCCAGAGGCTTACCTTACTCTAGGAAGACTAAGCTGTGTTACACCGATATGGTCCCCCGGTGAAACTTGTGCTTTGCTAAGCTAAAAACTTAGTTTGTATGCAATAAAATCAGCTTTACTGTTAAAATAAGCAACAACCAATCAAAAAAAAAAAATTTTTTTTTTCTTTAAATGCATCAAGTGGCAACTGGATTCTCAAACAACCAAAGAGACCCTTAAGCAAAGAAAACTGTAAAAAGTGCACCATCGTATAATGGGGCCATCTCAAGACGGATGCTAAACAGGCAAAAACCAGCACAACCAAAAAATGACCCTTTCTCCACCTGGCTGTCTGCAGGCTCATACACCAGGGGTGCGAAAGGGGTGCGTTGGACGCAGTCAGTCACTCACATGGGGCTGAACGTCCAGCAGGCAGACCTTATTCTTCGACAGGACGGAACGTATGGAGTCCAGACTCGTACCGTAGTAGTTGCCCTTATACTCGCCATGTTCGATGAATCTGCGAAGGAGAGTGAAAAGAAGTTTCTAACGCTGCAGACATCACTGTGCTTTTGTAAGGCCCCCATGTTTTTCAGAAAAAGAATTGTAGCTTTAGCATACATGTACATAAATAATTTGCTATATACTGGAGTGGTTTTTGCTGTTGCCTGACAATAAGTCACTATGGGAACTCTCCTGACCAATGCTTAGGCGTTAGAACGGGAGTTGCAGGATGCAGCACAGTACCCAGTACCCAGGATGGAAATGCACAGGACTTATTACCTCACAGGGTTCAATAAAGAATATCTTATATCAGTGTTAAAGATCGAGCATGAGTTACGAGCAACAGATTACATAAGACAGGGAAATTAAAACATACCCAATACCTCAATTAACATAAAGGAAGAGACAGATGGCATACCAACACAAAAACAAATTAGCTTCTTTCTGACTGACACTATGACTCATGACAATGCATTTAATTAATTCCAGAAAGCTGAACTTTTTGAAATAATTATTTAAACCAGTGTTACTGCCTCGAGACTGTATGTCTCCACCGACCAGGCAAATTGCAGTTTACATTCATATCTGTCCAGACTCAAACTGTATATGTAGTTAAGACTTTGAAGGAATTTAATGAAAGGTATTTTTATTAAGTGTGTATTTTGGCTAAATAGCAGATGTATATCGACATGTTTGATTCCAGAGAATAATTTCCAGTGAGAAACAAGCTGTTTTCACATATTTTTACAGAGGAGTACACAGAACTGATGGAGAGATTCTTCAAATGTGGGAACAACAAAAACTGAAGCTCAACATCAGCAAAACCAACTCTGTGTCCAAATAAATGTGATTTGGTCACCATTTCCTCTCCTGTTCCTGAGTAATGGCATTGAACAATAACCAGAAAATAATTTTAGCACAATGTTATAATGTCTCAGTGAAGTTGGCCTTTGACCTTTTGTATATCAAATGTCATCAAGTTACCATTTCATCTTATATGTTTGTGTGAAAATTTGTTGTAATTAGCATATGAATTCTCAAGTAATGGCCAGAAATGTATTTAGCGAGGTTTCAGAGACTCTGACCTTTGAACATTAAAATCTAGTGGGCTCATCCTTGCAAAGTGAATATTTGTGCCAAATTAGAAGAAATTCCCAAGATATCGCATTCACAAGAATAGGATAGACAGACAGCCGGATGGACAACACCAAAAACATAATGCCTTCGTCCTCGGCTCTCGCCGGCACAGAGGCATAAAAACCAACGGCAAGCAAGAATTACATTCTTGAAGGCGCACATTTAGCTTTCAGTCACTGAATAAGCATTCTTCAGAACAATTCCAGACATACTGGCACGGTAGAATTTTATATAATCTACTGCTATTCTTTAAATGAGAAACACCTGTCTGTAAAAACTAAAATAAATTTTAAAATACGAATGCCAAGTCTGTCTTATCTAGATTTCCTCAGCAAACAAAGAGAAAACAAAGATTTTTCCATCACATAAATGCAAACCTGCTTAATCACATCAGCAAATGTAATAAGTGTGCTTTTCCGCAGAGAGCTACATATCACAAGGCAGAAGCTGTAAACTGTTATTCATGTGAATTAAATACAGCTAAAGAAAACTATACAGTATGTCATAGGGCAGAAGCTGTTAACAGTTACCCATTTGAGTTGAATATGACTAAAGAAGCAGATGGTATGAAAATTTATGCAAAAATGTGAACATATTGTGCTCACACAAAAATTCATTCATGATTGTGACACTGTATTTTCTAGAATATGCTGCACCAGGCATCGAGGCTGCTGAGTGGTTTAAGGTTAAATTGGAGAATGGCAGCCAGTGTTCATTTTTAGCATGTTCAGGGCTTTCCTTGGGAAAGGAGCGCAGGGGTCACAGGGGTCGAGTGCTTCGGCGCTTCAGAGGAGATTCTCCCCTTTTGGCTAAGGGCACGGCGGCACATTGTTCTGCTAGCATGCAACGAAGCAAAACAAAAACAAGAGGCCTCTGGCTTTGCGCCTTATAATTACCCCGGTGTCTCTACTTCCCAGAGCCAGGCCACAGAGCAGCAATTCTCTCATTTACCTCCTGCTAACCAAAAAAACATAGCATGCCTGCTCTGTGCCACGCACCACCCAAAAATACACACCATCACTCTACACACACACACTCTCAAACACACTCATACACAGATGCACACACACAGTCACAAAGACAGACATACAGACACACGCACACAGGGAAACTGCTTACTCTCTGCCGCCAAAACGGGCAGTAAAAACAGCATCCATCACTTATGTTGTCGATTCCATGCACTTGTTGACTAGCTGTACTTTCAAGAGAGGGTCACAGACCTGTCACGGCCACAACTGAAGGAGAAAGCCTCTGTGACCTACAAGTCGAGGCCAGACTATGGTTTGACCATGTCAAGTTGTTTAATTGGCAGTTAGGATGATGGCGGGTGGTGTTATGTTAGCGTGCTCCGTACATTCTGACTCGCCCTCTTTCCCTTCCTCCTTGTGCACGAACATGTATACACGCATAAACCCACACACGCAAGCATGCACAAATGTATGCATGCGTGCCTGCAGACACACGTACACATATGTTGTGGATAAATAGCACATACAGATTCAGGCATAATAATAAAACTGTCACAGGCTTTAAGAAGGCAACTAGAGTGATTGCGGTTGGAGGAGAGAGATCCACATTAGGCTTGAAGAGACAGAGAGAAGTACAAGCGCTTGACTTACTTGTTATTGTGGATGTCGGTCTCAAACAGGTGCTTGGAGATGAAGTGATACTCCACAGCATCACTCTCCTGACTCCTCTTGGCTCTGCTGGTGTCTATGAGACACAGACAAGGGTCAGGGTCACGGAGAGATCAGGACAAGGTCACAGCCAGGTCAGTCCACCAACCGTTAACAACCCCAAAACAATGCCCTCTCTGCATGTAAATATCTCCAGCATTACACACCAACAAACTGGCAATGCCTTACTTACGCAGACAAAATTATTCATATTACGTCTGGCAAAACAGAGAAGTTCAAGGTTAAGAGTCAGTCAACCGGTCCACACAAACTACTTGATTAAATTTCATTGTAAAAATTGTTTATATCAGGGGAGCCTGTCCAACGGACTTGCCGCCAATATGAAAACAAGAAGCCAATATTTGTTTTCAAACAAAAAGGTTCGCCAGTTCATAACCTCTTTAGTGAAAGAGAATACTTGGGACTTTAATCGCAGTCACACAGGTATCTTGCAGTGGTATATGCAGTAAGACCGATCAACACCAAAATATACATTTCATATTCTATAAGTTTTTTTCCATCATATAATTTGAAAAAGTTGCAAAATGTAGAGAGCATGAATAAAAAATAATATTCATAAAAAAAAGACATGACATCTTCAAGACTGAATAAACCAGAGGAAAAAAAGATTTTGTGTATAGATCTAAAAAAACAAAAATAAAAAAACAGGACAGCTATGACCTGACACATAATAGTAATAGTGGTACAAAGCTACAGTAGATGAACAGAGAAGACAGTCAAGTACCCTAAAGATGCAATAAGTTATTGAGAAAAAGGAACATAAGAGTAATTTCAAGCGCTCATGAACTCCAACATTTACCTGCCAATAGACCGCTGCTATTAAAATATTTAATGCCCATTATGCTGAGCATGAAAGCATGTCCTGAGCATGACTCTGGCTAGGGAAGGATGCAGTGAGCTGACACTCATGGAAGAGAGTTTAACAAGGAGTCAGAGGTGCACAGAGCGTAACAATCAGCACGTGCCGTCCCAGCCCAAAAACAAACCATAAAATTTTATCACTGTTTACCGGCAGTCTGTGCCAGGAATGTGCTGCGGTGGAGATGCTCCCCTTTTTCAGGAGTGGGGTCGTGCATTAAGTGACCAGGCTAGGGGCACGCTCAGAGACAGGGCTGCGATTTGAGTGCGATCTGGGATTCGAATTTAGGAGCCCAAGAGTCCCCGGTAAATCTTTCCTCTGCAACGAATAACTCGCTCATCACGGCCTTAATCTCGAGCCCTTTTGAGAGACAGCTTGCTGACAGACTGTCATGAACCTTAAAGGTCATGTATACAAGCGTATGATGCCACAGAGACAGAGGCCTGCTCAGTGCTGAGAGAAGCAGCTCGGACACCTCTACGGCTTCTGTAGCTCCACAGCGCAGAGCAGCCGAACAAAGACACTTCAATCTATTTGTTCTGGAATGACAAGTTCAATCGTGGAAAATTGCTGTAAGGCTGGAGCGCAATCACAAATCGTCTACCCTCCGCTGTAATCACCAATTTCATACCTCGTGTTGCCGGCTGGAGACCATTTTATATTTTCTTGAGGCAAAAAAAAAAAAAATCATAATGCAAAACACCATGTTGCACCCCGCAAACAGTAAGTGATAAATATCCCTGATTTGAATGGTCTGGCAATATTTTTAACAGAATAAGAATACAGTCAGTCTCTCTTTGTTAACATAAACCCAAGGGTTCAACACCCTATCTGAGACAAAGTTAGTAAGCAATATGTGCCTTATAACACAGAGAAAAGCTGATCATATTTGCAAAAAAAAAAAAAAAAAAAAAAATTAACAGATCTAGAGGGTAAAACTACAATGGGGTGCTAAATTAATACTAGAGACATTTTAAGTGTCAGACTGTTAACATGATAGCTTACCCACATCCATTATGCACTTGTGAGGAACAAACAAATCAATTAATTTAAGCTGCAAAGCCACCCCCACAATGTAGAGTTATCAGGCAACTTTGCCAAAAAATAAATAAAAGGCAAGGTTTAATTCGCTCTAACATCACAGCATGAGAAATCGGCAAATTAAAACTTTTCCCTTGATCCCCAAAAAACACTGAATGTTAGCGACCGCCGTCTCCTTCGTGGTTGAACGGCGCTCAGGAATATGGCCAGCGGTCATGTGCTCCTTATACAGACGCAGGAGCAGGAGCAGGAGCAGGGGTCAGAGGGAGAGGCACTGGAATGGCATGTGTTCAGGAGGCAGAAAAGCTGGGCTCACCATCATCGCTCTGGGGCCGTGAAACAGCTACACGACAGGAAGCATTCTGCTGCGAGAGCTGCACTGCCTCTCTGACCGAGACTCACCCTGTACATTACTCAGTATCACCCACAGCACATTCTCCATCAGCTGCATACACACAGCACACCCCAGAGCACCCTCCATCACTCTCCATCAAGCACGTATGCAGTACACTCAATAACAAGAGCCAGTGCACCTTGCATCACCCTCTATCAAGTACGAACACAGTATACTCAATATCGAGTGCATACACACAGCACAGCCTCTATCAAGTATACACAAGCACACATGTGCACGCAGACACATACACAAACCCTGTATCAAAAGTATACACACGCGCGCACACACACACCACACCTCTATCAAGCATATTAACGCAACACACGCTATCAACTACATACACAGTGCACTCATATCAAATACACCCACAAGCACTCATATCACGCACGCACGCACGCCAGATACGACCATGCACACCCACTACTGGATGTAAAAAAAAAAAAAAAAAAACTTGATTTGATTGCATTGTGTCCTTAGTGAGCACAGTGAGCCAGGACCTTGGTTTAACATCTCATCCAAAAGATGAAATTTGTAAAGCAGTGATCAAATCTCAGTGGATACTTGAATAGACACAAAAATAGACGACTATTATCTTCTATAGAGTTAAACATTTGAAGACATTTTTGGACCCCAATACTTGGTGTACTAAATGGAACATTTAAAAATACTTTTTTAAGTTTGTTGCATATAGTGTAAAATTACATACTTTAATAAAAATAGAACCAATCAAATGACAAGTGATCCCAAACTTCTGCATGGAGTCTCCATGTTCCTTACACCACACCTTACTGGACATGACCTTAAGACAAACATACAGTACCTCGACACCACTGACCAAACACAAATAACATACACTCCTTTTCAAAGCAAATATATAGCTTAGACAGTTAGATACCCGTTATATGTAGCATCAGAGCCGAAGAAGACCATGTTATTATATCTCCATCACATTCCCATTCAAAGCTTCATTTGTACCCTATCACCCTATCAGCTTCTGTCTCATCTTGATGGCTCTTCAAAGACAAGGACACAATGGCTTTGTGCTTGATTGTGTCAGTACGGTGAGATGGCAATACTAAAATCATGAGGTGGTGAACTGAAATACCCATAAACTGTGCATTACAGCTATGGGCATTAATTATATACTTTCACAATATAATATGACAGCAAGCACTCCTACCTGGATTTGTTCTCACCTCTAAACGTTCCATGAACGAATAAAGACCGCGGGCTCATCAATTCTGGCATCAGATCTTCTTAACACTGAGCCACCATGTCTAGAACTATTTGACCCGTTTACAACAGTACTTCGAAAAAATGCAGGGTCTGAAACGTGCACCGCGTCCCTCATACCAACAGAGAACAACAGTTACAGCAGCCTAACTGATGTGAAAAGCAAGCAGAGAGCTTCCCTAGACGGAAGTCATAGAATATCTTGATAATTTTGGGAATAATGATCTGATGTGGGGATTCGGAGCAGGTTTCCACATGTTCAGGTCTAATGCATCGTGTGGTTTGGGGATTAGACCTCCTCAGGTGACGGCGAGGCGGGAGACTCACGTGGGATGGTAACGCTGAAGTGCTGAGGGTCCGAGATCAGCAACTTCCTCTTGAGCTCGTTCAGACCCACCCCTGTCGGCCCTGAGGGACAGACGGGAGACAGACAGAAATGACCTTTTTGTTCAATCAAGAAAAAGGAGAAGCAAAGCCCCAGCCGTGGCCTGGGATTAACGCAAACGCATCCCCAGCGACGAGAACAGAATCACCGCTGCTGTTCACGCTGGAGGCCCCGAAACACGAAGGAATGCTGAAGCTTTTCCGTGGGACGTGGATGCTGATAGATTTCTCTCTGGCCTGGCCTCAGTGCGTGGGGTGTGATTGTGTTTACAGATGCCGTGCGACGCGGTGGGCTCCCCGCTGCTGGCTACTGGTGGGGTCGGCAGGTAAGGAGATGGGGGAGCGGAGGCGGAGGATGTGAATAGCACAGCCTAATATACTCAACAAAACAGTTAAGGGGCCGCTGAGTGTTTTCTCTATTATTTTCTTTAGTTCTGAGCTTCCCAAGATGCTGTCAAGCTGTGGTGAGAACACGTAGTGATCACACAAGATTTTCAAATGACTTTGGACATTGTTTGACATTTTGATTTAATGGTCTGGACTTGGTGTGATTCTGGTCTTCTCCGTGAATACCCTGTTTTGGGGTAATAAAGTTGTCTGATCAAACGTTTTGACGGATTTCGTGTCTTGGATTAACACCGACGACATAAACAACACATTGTATTTATGTTCAGTTTTTACATTTCATATACTTGCCTCTAAATAGAGTGTTCCTTAACTTTTTTTGTAGAGTATACCTTTAAGCACTCCCTACTGTAGTGAAAAAATAAGAAAAGCAGTATTAAAATGACATTTGCAAATCCTGCCATGAGAAAACTTAGTTGTGCTTACCCGAACAGACTGAAAAATCAACACAAAGTCAGTCTCGTTACCCAGCTGAGTTTTCCCATTGCCTCGGGTCAAGTTAAAGGGGGATGTAATGTTGATTTGTCTGTAACTCCTGAGTCTTTCGCTTTTCCAAAACAAAAACCCCCGAAGCTCGTATCTGACTTCTGCTCTCAAAAGAAGATGCAACGCTTCAGCGAGAACCACTAGGCATATGATATTAATTTAAGCAGCGCTTGGGTGTTCGCGTGTTTAAATAGCAGGGATGCAGAACAGAATTCTCGCAGTCGAGGTGTTTGTCCGGGACTCGGAAGCACAAAGGAGCCGTTGATATGAACTGGGACTCCTGGAACGGTTGCCATTATAATCTTTCATTAAATGAGCTCGCCTCATTAAGAACTTTTATTCATAGTGGTTTTCAGGGCAATATATAACACAGACATTGATTTCTGTAACTGGCATAAGCTTAAAGAGAAAAGGCCCATTAAACATAAACATGTTTTCTACCCTAATGAGTTTACCATTATCCCAGTATCAGAAAAGCAGTCCATCTCCGCTGCCAAACACCGACACCTTTACTGGCCACAAAACACATTCCTACTTTCCCAGTTTCCGCATTTCTGATTGGTCGCATATGTCCGAAGTTACTTGCGTTAAGTGATAAAACAAAAGCCGCACTCTGGCTTATTCCATTTCACCCTGAAAATGAACTGACAGCTTTGGCTGGCTTCAGAAAGCACGGCTGGCTTCAGGGTAAGCAGCACACGGCTAAGCAAAGTCCACCAGATATCTGCAGAAGTTCCCCAGGAAAATGTTTGAGGCGAGCCTGCTTTCTTTAGACTACCAAACGGAGCTTACTTCTGACACTACCAAAATGCCAGGAGGATTTTTCTCCTGTAACATAAATTGCACATCTAACCACAGAGAGTGTGGCACTTAAATGTTATGGTAAGAGTTGAAGATGGAGAAGAGTGGTATCACATGCATTTTATGGCTCCCTTCTCGGCCTCCTTCGGTAAGACGGCGCACAGGGTTTCCAGGGGTGGCAAAGCAGTGAACTGTAAATGAAGTTTGGCAGCTATGGCAGTCAGTGTTGCATCTATGGGCACCCCATTGGATAAAAATAGACCTAGGTTCCCTTATAGTTGTGCAAATTTCACAAAATAACTCCTTTGCATCATTCATTAGCCATCATTATTAAGCTGTGATAAATTGCGGCAACTTTCCCTAAAAAAGTCACAATAAGAAATCTAAGAAAGACCACTGTCTGCCAAAGAAGCAGACCATCATATTCATTAAAGAGAACTGAACCTCTGGTGGGATTGCGGTCTGAGCAGAAACAGGCTATTCTATAAAGTACCATTGTTTTGATGAACCTTAGCATTGCAACATGGTCACAAACCTTGAAAATAACACAAACCAAATAATGGCCTTTTCAAAAATGTCCTCGTGTCATGTTCCTTGACCCGTTTGGAATTTCGCATTGTACTTACAGACTAATAAATTAAACAACTGCCAGAGAATGTCAACGCAAATAATGACCCTCATTAGAGAAACGGCTCATAATTTGGATTTAATAACTTTCAGGCTAACTCCAAAGCAAATATGCAGCCAGAATGGCTTTAAGCCTCATACCCAAAATGGGGTAATCAGCGGAATGATGCTATTCATTCTGGCGAAATCGATGGTGAATAGGGTTATGTGGATTTTCATTCTGCTTGCAGATATGTACTGTATATCCACCATTTTGGAAAAAAATTTGTACCACTAAAATATTATATTTAAAATATTTTGGGATTTCAGGTATACATAGCATTCGTTTTTAAGCATTTACTTATGGAGTTCTCATTATTGTTATGTAGTTTTAAATTCTAAAGTAAGACTTTCACTTGACGAATGGCTCCACTCAGCATGACCATCTACAGTACATCAGAGGGAAGGGTCAGAGAGAGTTCTACTGTTCTCTTACGATCTTTCCCCAACACATCCACACTGGTAGTCGAATGAACACCTTGAGGTGATTTAAACATGAAGAAAGCAATGACAAGAATGCGCCGCCGCTCGACACGGACAGGCAGCAGGCCAACTCAAGCAGCGGCGCCTCCCGCCATGTTTTCAAAGACATGCCTACTGCCCTGGTTCCTCAGACACGAGATGCCAAATGCCTTTTAGTAAATGAAAAAGAAACAAAAACACCCAGGACTCCTGGGCGGAAAAGAAAGGAGCCAAAACACAACGCAGAGCTCCCCTGGCGTCTGCTTCGCTGGCTGTGAAATTACCCATAGGTGCTCTCTTAATTATGGGACTGGATTGAAAATATTTACATAAGAGTGTAAGAATGACCCCAAAAAAAAGTGCGGGAAGAGGAATTCTTTCTTCTGGCCTGATGTGCTGGCAGGATAGCGAAGGCCGTGTTTAAATGGCCCACTGACTGAATGCAGCAGCGGCCACGGTTGAGCTGCCTTACATTCACACCAGGTCAGTCCTGTCCTGGACACAAGTTCCAGAGGGGAATACTGCTCATTCTGTTTAATTTTAAATAAAATCCAAACTGCAGTTGGAGCCGCAGTGTGCTACTTCCGCAATTAAATCATAGGGGCTGCACTGAATCGCAAAATATGGTGTGGCATGATAAAGGACATAAACTTGCCATAACAGGGAGGTGAATGAGCATGCTTGCATGGGTATGTAGTGTGTGTATGTTTGTATATATTAATGTATGCACATGTAATTGTCTGTGTTCAAGAGCCAGAGTATTGGCTCAGTCCCTGGCAAGCAGGAGTCCAGCCATCCAGCACTCACCGACCAGAACCACCAGCCTGTGTCGAGCCCCGGGCTGTCTGCGGTAAGGGGTGACCTCCTCGTAGGTGGGGACGTCGGCCGTGTCGTACTGCTCACTCTTCTTGCACTCGTACATAGACTTGTTCGTCTTCCTGTCCCTCCTACTGAGACGGAAGCTCCGGCGCAAGCCAGCTGCGAATTACAATAAAAATATATTTTAGACGCGTCACACATGCATAAACTCCTCTGCACTGTCGACTTCAGTCCTTTTGCCCCTCGGCAAGAGAAAGGCGAAGCAATGAGTGTGTGCGTACGTTTGTATTTGTGCATGCATCTCTGTGCATGTGTGTACTGTCATCTTACATTTACAAAGAAAAACGCCACTGAAAATGTCCACACAGCTTTTAACAGGATACCACACGAATGTTCACATTAGCATACACTGTCTTGCCAGAGGTTGGCGGGTAGGATTTTAAAAATATTAAAACCGATTTCCTTTTATTTTATAAGTACTACTGTATGCAAGTAGTAATAGTTTCATCATCGACAGCCAAATCTTCTTAGAATTAGACTGAGTTTTCAACCATCAGGCCCTGGTTGCCTGGTTGCCAGCTCAGAGATTCTCCAGGTTTAAATATGCAAATTACTTTTTCATACTGTTTTCACGGACATTACAGGCGCACAAACAGAAATGTAAAGATCACGGTCAGGGCTCTCTCATATTCTCAGTAATGCAAAAAAAAAAAAAAAAGTGTTTCCAATCATTTCTACCGCTAGTTATGTCATGTACCTGTGGTTTTTCCATTCAAAACAAGGCCTTGATTCATGTCTCTTGATTTTTTCCTGGTGTTTAAAAGGAGCTCACTGAAATACAGCCCGCAGTTTAAGAGGCGCTAGTAAGAGTTATGAGTTTGGTTGGCAGTATCAGTTTGTTTTTTCTGCATGCAAATTAACTGCCAGATTCTTCAGTTATTCCCCCCCCCAAAAAAAAAAAAACTATTTGGGTTTTTTAGTCATTTTAAATTTACAATAGCAGATGGGGGGCTGTTTCAGCAACTATACTGACAGACCAGTTCATCAAACGAGGCTCATCCAGCCTGCCTCTTCTACAAAGGCTTCATTATGATTTCAGACCACAATCTCAGTTTTAGTAATCAGCCCTACCTGCTTAAAATGGAGAGAGACACCCTCCTTACATGAAACCTTAGGTCAAATTCATGGCAGATTATAGTTAAACCAAAATCCCAATCCAGAGACAAGTAATATCCAATTTCTACAAAAGGCAGTAGGATTTTGGGGGGTTTTCGCCATTTTTGGCAATTAACGAACTCAGGGATATGACACAAGATGCCCAAGACAGATTAAGGAAGCGTGAAAATTATGGGCTGGAAAGAAGGGGGAAAAAAATCTGATCCAATCCACTTAATACTTTCCACAATACCGAGAAACCGCTAGCAAATTCTAGATGGGATAAGATGGGGCAACATTCTTCTCAGCTTGTTCTTTCCAAACAGGGGCTTCATAAAGGACCGAGACCTTTGCAGTGTAAAACATACCATGCTGTTTTATAAACAACCCCCAGGTATAGCACATGCACAAGTCCCTCGCTATGTTTCGTAACAAGAGATTGGGCAGATTTTGTGTGCAGGCGAGCTATGAGCACATACGGTCACAGGAGGGTACGACAGGTCTTGAGAAAGAGAGGCCATTGCGGGATCAATACAAAAGCAGACTTCCAGAAATATGGACTCCAACCAAATTAAGTCACGGGACCAAAAAATCACTACTCACCGCTACCTTCACACTGTTTGCTCACCTCACACATTGTTTTTTAGTTACTGCAATCATTACTGTGGTGTGAGTCATGGGGAGCATGCCTCTACCCAATTAACTCTGCACCTGCTTATGCAGTCCAGTCAACAGAGGAAAAAAGGTAATGCTCCATCTTTTGCATAAAGTCACTCAAGGTTATGCTGGCCGGATTGTGCTGCCGGCAAAAAGCAAGACACATGCAGTTCATTGACTGTGCCAGAGCCATTCCCTCATTCTTGCCTAGACAGGCAACTGCATGAGTGGTTTAGTGCCACTTTAAAGGACAGCCGACCTGCGGGATTTCATAATCCGGGCGACTCAGAACCACACGAGCCGTCAGATAGCCCACCCAGATATTAAGGCAGCTTTTTCTCATGGTCAGGGTGGCGGGGATGTGGAGAAACCAAAGTACTTTACCATGAGCTGCTTTGTGGACGTGTGACGAGGATTAAATCCGAGGAAGGAAAATCTGTTTGACCAAGAATGGAATGACTCAATTTTTTTGGACATGACCCGTCTTAAAGCACTTGGTGCTTGGTTCGTTGTCAAGCCTGAAGACCAGAGATACAGACACTGCCGCGTTCCTTTTTAATGGAACCTGACACGTGATGCTTTGGGCTTCACTTTGATTGAGCAGATGAGCTCCAACACCAACACACACACACACAGGTGCACACACACACACACACACACACACACAGAGATACACACGCCCTCACATGCGCACACACACATGCAAACACACGTGCACACGCACACACACAGACACACACACACACACGTTTGTTTTCATGTTTTGTTGGGACATTCAATAGACTTCCATTAATTCCCTATCCCCATTCCCTGACCTCAACCCTCAACAGTACATACCTAACCCTAACCCTAACCTTAGCCCCTAACCTTAACCTTATCCCAATCCTAATATTAGCCACTAACCCTAAAATAGCTCAACTTTTTTATGGGGACCTGAAAATGTCCCCCTAAGTACGAAGATATCTGGAATTCCATGTCTTGTGGGAACATTTGGTCCCCATAAACATGGTACACACACACACACTCACACACACAGAACCCCCCGGTATGCACCAGGGACTTTCCAGATGGACTTCCGCCCGATAAGGTCCGCGTGTGCCCCTATTGATGGCATGCACTGCAGAACAACCTGCTGATCATCGCGAACAAAGTCAGGAAGTGACTAATTCCTTAAGAGAATAAGTCACTGCCAGTTCCAATCTCACCTTCTCCCGGCGACGTGAGCCGCACTCTCTGAGGAGAGCAAACACACGAAGGCACGCGCCACGCTCTCTACGGCCTGCACAGCCTCCACCACACCACAACTTTCCCATTTTCCAAATCCCCATAATAACTTGCAGCCCTGTAGGAAATTCAACATGTGTGCCGCGAGCTGCCCACGGGACTACTCACGCAGCGAACTGCAAGCTCCTTAGTTATTCCGCAAAGCACAGCGCTGTCCAAGAAAAAAAAAGAAAAGAGCTGCAAACTTATTCAATAATGATGTTACGTGAATCTAACAAACTACAAGTCTCCAGTAACAGCAGGTTTGAAAACCCAGGAACCCAGAGGAATGAACAGAGCTCAGGCCTGACAGATGATTGAAGCCCAACCACAGTTTGACCATGTCTGCACAGTCGGTGGTGGTGAGGATGAGGTAATCCTCACACAGACCAGCTGAGGAGACTGGGGGTGTCCTAGGGAGGGGGGTGGGGAGGAGTGTTTATCTGACCAACTAATCACTCTCTGCAGTGAGGCGCCGACAGGGACAAGTGCATCCCGAAAGTTAAAAAAGGCCGAACACAGGAGAGGAGGCGTGACAACCCCAGAATTATCCCCCTCTCGCAGGTCTAGATTCAGCGGGTGTTGCCCTTGACGTGTGCGTGCGGTTCATCATTCCAACACTTTGCTGGCTGCAACATACTGGGGCAAAGAAATGTGGTACCCATTACGAGGTCCTTTTCACAAAAAATGCATGAGTTTTCAGTTTAACAATATGTTAACGACTATTTGAGATACCAAACAGATTAGGGGAAAGGATGGCAGACTGAATACTTGCCCAAAGACAGCCAGCCTCTATAAGAGGCAAAGGTCTTGCAGAAACAGAATATAGAATAGGTGTAAATAGCAATTTCCTTTCAGAAGTTGACAGCCGCTATCATTCATTAAAAAAAAAAACAACAAAAAAAACACTTTATTGTAAAACTAACTTTGCCTTACCCATAGCATTCTCTCCATACAGACACAAAGTTAGGTTCCCTAAATCCCCTGGACTTCCATCCTTCATTCTGAGAATAATCACAGCAGACTGTTAAAGGAGAGAGATTTTCTGATTTTAAAATGGCAGCTGGAGGTCGGTGCTCTCAAAAGCATTAGGGTTTTTCCAGAAAACTCTTGTCCCACACGATCTCCTACAGTGGGGTCTCCAGTGGGAATGGAATGAAAGCACAACCGTGTACTTACAGGAGAACCTCGCCACATTGAGCAAACTGTCCCGCTCTGTGCCCCACCCCACATATCTTTGTGCCTGATTCCATTAAAAGCTCTTGGACAGGTTTCCACACCTTTCATAGCATTTCAGAGACTGGCAGAAATGTGTATATGAAAGGAAAAACTACGGACCATAGTGTCATAATTTAGCAGAAGTACCCGAACAAAAGTGATATTCTTCCCCAGCGCAGCGTGCAGTACCGTTATTGGCCGAGTAACTCTGCTTTTATCGAACGATACTTTGTTTTTCCCTGCCATCTTATCCCTGAGCTCTTTAGACAGAAGAACGTCAGCACTGCACGCTGCCCAATTTACAAAAAGAAGCCAGTGCTCTCCCTCTGCGCCGTCTTCCTCCTGACTTCTGGTCTCAGACCACAGAGCGGAGCTGCGTATGCCAGCAACATGGACTTGGAAAGGTCCTGCTTTCCTGTTTGCCTCATCAATCAGTACCTCTGTGGCAGAAAGGTCTGAACAAGTCAGGCCACCATAGGGGCTCCAGCATCAAGGCTCAGGGCCGAGACAAAGTTTTCACGGCCTCCTGATCTTCAAGCTCAGGGTGGAGACCGTACCCTGTTTTACCAATTACATGTCACCCGACACATGCTTATGAGAGTTCGCAAATCTGAGCGTCATTGCTTCATGCAAACACACAAGGGTGAAATGTAATGATGAGAGCAGACGACTCAACCCACATATCCTCATTATCTCCCCAACGAGCCAGACCGAATCTATCACTGTGTCAAGCCTGGAGGTCCGGCATATTCCAGAGTCCACAGGTCCACACTAAATTCCAGAAACTGATTCCACACAATTAACTCCATCAATCCATAGCATCAGTGTGAAATGTACTCTCCGGGTCCCAGCTGTATATATACAGTAGGATGCATCATGTCACAACAGCTGCATTACTTTCTCTAGAGAATATAAAGCCAATAATGAATACCCTGTCTTCACATGCAGTTTACTTTAGGCTATGCGCAAGTCTTGTTGCTCTTCTTTTTGGATATGATTATCCGTCAGCTTACTCTAAGGTAATATACAGCACATTAAAGGTATAGTTTGGGTTTCCTGAAGTGGGGCTGTCTGATGTACTAATCCCCATCACCTGCTGCAGTAGATACTGGTCAGCAAGCTACCAGTTCGTGGAAACTGAACGCAGTACCTAGTGTTACACTGACAAAGAAGCATAGCAATACACTGTTGTGGACAGGGACAGCAGCAAAATTTTCAAAGAAAGTCCAACGAAAATTAACCAATATCCGTTAAAGCGTTTGCTATATTCAAAATATTCTCACCGCTTTACCTTGCCGTCAGACAGGGAGTGCATTTTTTGGGATCGCATTTTCGCAACTATATCGGAATGCGAGAGTTCTATGATTGAGAAAATGTAAGTGCCAAAGGAAAGGGCTGTCTGATGACAAGTTAAGAGTGCTAAAAATGTTCAAAATACAGTACACACTTAAATGGATAATGATTTATTTTAGGTGGGCCTTCTTTTTTGGTGGCTAACCGATGTCTTGCGGCTGTCCCTGTCCACAACCATGTACCACAAACTGGGAGCTTGCTGACCGTTACTTACCGTAGGTAATAGACTGACAACAGATAAGTAGCTCATACAACTCCAATTAAAAAAAAAAACAGAACTTCCCTTTAAGTTCAATAGGATATCATATGACCAGTGCACTTTTCCCTGCAGCATCACAACCTGTGCACTACTTAATAAGCCATAAAAAGAAAGCAGAGGAATGATGAAAGGACATGCGTGTAGGGGAAATCACCGCACAAACGGTAAGATAATTGCTGTGGGAATGACGATCGCCGACTTCGAGAGAAAATAGAAAAAAAAAAAAAAAAAAAAAAAAGGTAGGAAAAATCAGCCAAAGACCGTAAATGCCTCAAAAACAGCTTTAAGAGTAACCTAAAATTCTATATCCTCTCAGAGATCTTTCTGCCAGGCAATGTGGCCTGTTGTGTGGCGGGAGCCCTGTATTCCTTATTTGCCTTTGTTGTTTTCTAGGTTTTCCTGGGGTCACTTCAGTCTCCTGGGACATGATTTACTGTAAGACGCATGACCTGCGCTGACTGGGATGCCGGACAGGCACATGACCGCGGCCTAAATGAAAAAATTGAAAGGCTGAGGTCAGGACGAGGCAGCGTGAGACGCACCAGGCAGGCGGGTACACGATGCGAAGGATGAGGCCGCCCAGTTCAGCACTATTGAATGACAACCCCTGATTGCTTTTGGCAGACACAAGCCTACGCACTACAGGGTCTAAACTTAAAATGCTCTGGGTATCCTGTCAAATTAAAATGACAAAAAAGACAAAAAGAAAACAAACAAAAAAAACACTGAGCTTCTTGAACAAGTTAAAAGGGTTCTGAAACCAAACCAGTGCTCCTCTCTGGTTTAGCATTCCCCTTAATATAGCACTTGAAATGGCCACAGCAATTGAGGACAGAAAAAAAGAGAAATTATAAGCTGGCCAGTCTTGAGAACAGTTGCTCTGGCAGGCATGCAACTTGTGATTTGCCAGAAAGTCGACAGTGGCAATGGCAACGCGATAACACGTACTGCACGCAAACGGAACTGAAAACAGCATCGCTAATAGCTCCCAAACAGCCTCCAATGCCCATCATTCTGTGGGAAGGGCGGAGCACAGTATTCTTAATGGATGGAAAAGAACTGGGCAGCTTGAACCATGGGAATGTTGAAAAGACTAAAAAACACATCGTTTTACCCAAACGTACATCTCGTCAAAAAACACGCAAAGCATCAGTACTTGTCAGGTTACACGGAATTGACACAGTTGTTCTTCCTGGCTGCCGAGGTGCAGCAAGCTGATGAAATAAACAATGAAGCTAAAATAATAACCAGTGAGAATTAACTCTCCTTATTTTCAAAGAATTGTAATTCATAGCGACAAGGTATTTTACTTTACCAATATAGTAAGAGGGCCGTGTGGATGGCGATACGAAGATAAAATACACACACACACACACACACACACACACACACACACAGAAAGACAGAGGACTCCAAAATTACTGGCACCCCTGACTGGCAATGCACAAATGATACTTGAAAAAAAATTCTAAAAAATACATTTATGGAGAAACTCAGAACAACAACATGTGAGAAATACGATACAATATTAATATTAAACAACATCAATACCACACCTTGGTATTGAATTTGATTAGGATTGGATCGCCGCTTCTTGAGATATCGCGCCAACAAGAACCTCAATGTTAAAATATTTAAAGGCAAGCTGTGACCCTGAAAATGAGGTCAAGGTCACCAAAATCTACTGGTGACAGGGGATGCTAATACTAGACCTTTGCGCCAAATTTGATCAAGTTTGGAGCACTGGTTCTTGAGATATTGTGCCAATAAGTCAAATTGAATGGACGAACGGTTGTGAATGCTATGTCCTGCTCTGCGCTAAACGTGCGGCGGGGGACAATTAAACCAGGTATTCAATTCCACTTCTTTAAGTTTCAAAGTGAATACTTTGCATGACGTTAGGAAAAATTGAATTATTGAGTTAGTCCGACTATAACCGGACTTTTAGAATACATGTAAACATGTTAGTCTGACTAGAATCGCATTAATCAAATCGGACTAACACACCCAGATAATGCGGTTACTAGTCGCATTTTCCTCAATCTATATGCTTGAATCGAACCGAACTGGACTATGCGCTCTATGCATGCTGACCCACATCCAACAAGCACGGAAAGCCCGGAGGTTCGTTTCCCGAAAGCACAGATGCTAACTTACATAGTTGGAACCACAGACTGTGAATGAGCGAACTCTGTTAGTAGCTATCTTAGTTAGCAACTACACTCTGGGGAAATGCAGTCCGGGGTAGTAGAGGGGGCATAAAGTAGAGCTTAGCAGCGTTGCCCCCTAGCTTCAGCCAACGACATAACCACCAAGGATACCATGCATCTCAACTGTGTGAAAAACATAGCGTACAGTCAGTATGAAATGTACAGAACCGTAATTCGACATGTTACCAGTTTGCCGCCAGCTGACTTTTTTGTCGACTGTTACTGTCTGTGACGTAATACTTGAAGGTCAACCAGAAAAAGGTACAACATGACCAAGCTGAAAGGGGGCATATCGCCATCTATTGTAGCGGAGACGGACATGCTTCGGTCAATAAATTGGTTCACTACACGTGCATGTATACTGGGACAAGGACAGCAGTCCGATTAAATAGCTTGACTTTACTGTGCATGTAACTGTACTGAGTGTTAAAGAACTATGAGCCTTAACATTACTTTCTGTTTCACTAGGGTATAAAAATGAGACAATACACATGCAATATCCCTTTTTTTTATCCAACGCCATGAAGAAAACAAAACAACTGTCAGTTCAAAAGAGGTAGATGGTTATAGAACTTCTTAAATCTGGTAATGGCTACAACAAGATTCACAAACGATTGAATAAACCACTAAGCACTGTCAGGACAATTATTATAAAATTCCAAAGACATGGAACTGTTGAAAACCTCAAAAGTAGAGGAAGCATCTGCATATTGACCCCCAGGATACTGAGGAGGATGGTGAGAGAAGCAACAAAATCCCCAAAAATCTCTGAAGGAATTGCAAACCTCGGTGGCATCTTGGGGTCACCAGGTTTCAAAAAGCACAATCAGGTGCCACCTCCACAACCACAGGCTCTTTGGAAGGGTTGCCATAAGAATGCCTTTTCTGACCAGAGAACACAGAAGCAAGTGCTTCGAGTTAACCAGAGGTCATTTAAATTATGACAGGAACAAGGTGCTTTTGGTCAGATAAGATCAGATGAGACCAAAATTGGTCTCAAAAATAGCTTCGGTCAGATAGAGCATCGGCATGTTGGCACTGAAACAGAGATACAAGGAGAGGCACCTCATACCCACAGTGAAATATGATGGTGGGTCAGTCATGTTTTTGGATCTGTTTTAATTCAAGAGGTCCAGAGGTAATGGTTAAGATTAATGGCATAATGAATTCCACCAAGTATCAGGATATTTTGGCTGACAATCTGGTTGCCTCTGTCAGAGGGCTGGGACTTGGGCATAGGCGCACTTTCCAACAAGACAATGACCCAAAGCATACCTCAAGATCCACACAGAAATGGTTCCGTGACAACAAAATCAATGTTCTGCAATCGCCATCTCAGTCGCCAGACCTCAATCCATTTGAAAACCTGTGGGCTGAGTTACACAGGGCAGTTGATAAATGTAAACCCAAAAATGTTAAGGATCTCAAAAGAATCTGCTTAGAGGAATGGTCCAAAATCCCCCCGAATGTGTGCCCTAACCTAAATTACAGGAAACGACTCAATGCTGTTCTCCTTGCCAAAGGGGGTTGCACTAGTACTGAATGAAGGGTGCCAATTATTATAAAACCTTGATTTTGTTGAAATTTATTTTGTATTAAATGATTGTTATGATTTTGGTTGTTTCCATCAAAACACGAAAAGGGTAAAATACTTCACACATGTTCGTATATTGTTTATACATTTTTTTGTATTGTTTGTGCATTGCCAGTTAAGGGTGCCAGTAATTTTGGAGCCCACAATATGTGTATGTTTTTTATATATATATATATATATATATATATATATATATATATATATATACACACACACACACACACACACACACACACGCGCACATACATACATATATACACACACATATAAAATATATACTTTTTTCTTTCTTTTTTTAATAAGGATGTTGGGAGGTAAAGGGAAATGCTTACTCTGTGGTCATATGAGCATTGTCGAAGATTTTTGTTTTGCGTCATGGCATACATATACCCCAGATGTTACCTTTTTCACATATAATATGAAAATGGCACAATGGCATGATCTTACACATAGAGCCAAGGACAGACCCAAATTTTTTAAAACAAGACTGTTATTCCTCAAGAAAAAAAAACAAAAATCTGTTTGGTCACTGTACAGAGTACAAGGATGGGGCTTACAACACGGAAACAAAAGGTAACAGATAGCAAGAAAGAGGAAGGGCGCGACAGATTGAGAAAAATCGGCTCACAAAAGACGCCCGGCATACACAGCACATCACAGACCAAGGGCCACAGCATCACTGCACACTGCACAGATCGTTAGCACTGCGAGGAAAACACAGTCACAGGAGGAAAGGACGTGTCGGGGTCAGACCGACTCAGAAGAGGACACAGAGCATAAACGAGTGTCTCACCTATGTGGAATCCACTTATATAGGCACCATTGTCACCATCCTCTGGGGGCAGTGTTAGGAACACAGAAAAAAGGAACACAGCCACCGAAGAGGGAGCACAGATGTTAGAGAGCCTTGTCTGGTAAAACATTCAAATACAGGCAGGCATTGCGCATAGTCCGCCTGCAGAAGCACTGAAATGCTAAATGCAGGCTATGCTCTACATCTATACACTGTACGCCACAGGGAACACAGGGACAAGCAGAGGTGCCACAGTACTGGCAATGTGGTCGTTATCCCACATCAAAAACAGCTTTAAAATGCAAGCACCTGCCATTTCTTCTAGGTTCAATGGGGTGGTGTTACTGTGCACAATGGTCAGTTAAGTTCTGCCGAACAGTAACTGTGGCCAATATACGTACAATACAACAGGGAAACACATAAGCCAATTATGGCCATGAGGATATGGTTAATGTGTCCCTGACCTTTTAGTTCTGTAACTTGTGGGTGATGAGCACACATTAGATGTCATCTGTTTGTACATTTCGTATGATGAAGTTACGAAAAGACAAAACAGCTCTTCCTCATCCAACGGACACTTTGTTGTATTGTGTAAAGGGCTGAGTGGCAACCAAACACTATGTCCTCTTTGTTTGAAACAAATCAGTACAACCAGGGTGGGTGGAGTTACCCCGAAAACAACCAATAGGTACGGAGGGTTAGGCTGTCCAAGAGGCAGTACCTTCAATTTCCTCAGCTTGAGAGCATAGGTAAAGCAAGAGATGAAAAATGGGTTAAATTTACAGAAAATAAAATGGAAAAAAATTTAAAGGATAGACGAGGGGTTGGGAGACGAGCCAAAAAGATTAATGGAAGAACACCTACCACATTCAACAGCCAGATCGTCTTAGAAAAGCAAAACAAAACAAACAATGGATAGTTAAAAACCATTAAATTGAAGAACTGAACCTCACAGTAAATGTTACAGCTTCAAACATAGCCATGATTCACAAATGCAGAATTCCCTTTCCAAGTTAAATGCTTACTTAAAATATTCACACACACATACACAGACAAAGGCATATGCAAACCCACATGCGCAAACACACTCCCAATTAAGCTTACCACAATGTCACTACCAACCAAAAATTGAGGACCACTATACACGATGAGCCAAAACATTAGGACTACTTGCCAAATATGCTGTCAGTCTGCCATGTGTCACCCAAACAGCTGCAACGCGTCAAGACTCAACGAAACCTCTGAATGTGGCCAATGGTATCGGGCACCAAATGTTAGCAGCAGATCCTCAAACTTCTGTAAACTGCAATTTAAGTTGAGCTGCTGCAGATCAGACTTGCTATGGACTCAGTCATGCACCTCACAACATTCCTATACAATTTGTGCTGTCTGGCAAGGAGTAATTACAGCAATATCGCTGATATGAGGAGGTGTACCTGGTTTGCAATAATGATTGGGTTGATAGCATCTCTTCCCCAGGTAAACTGCGCACTCGCACACGGCAGTGAAAAGATATACAACAGGGCCATACCAGGTGACTTCCCTCCATTGGTCCAAAGTCAGTTCCGGCACTCATGTGCCCGCTGTCGACGGTAGACGGGGCTTAGCATGGGCACTCTGACCGGTTTGTGGCTACACAGTCCCATACGCAGTAGGGAGCCGTGCACTGCGTGTTGTGACCACTGAACGAAAGCACTCGCTTCTGCTGACCGGGAGCACCCCACAAGCCTTACCGTTTCAAAGATGCTCCGACCCAGTCGTCTGGCCATAACAATTACACCCTCATCACAGCTGCACAGCTTTTTACGCCTGCCTATTTCTTCCAGCGTGACTGCTGTCCAATATATTCGAGACCCTGACATCTGCTATATTTACAAGATAATCAGCATTATTTGCTTTCTTCCATGAGAGGTCATAGTGTTTTAGCTCATCAGTGCAAGTTGCTCAGTGAAAAATGTTGTTTTTTGCTTCAGACACAGCTGAGCTTTACTCTTTTTCAGTAGTTGGGTCAGAAGGAAACGAGTGAAGCAAGATCAGATTCACAATGGACACCAAACAAGGTCATATCCTCTACCAATGAGCTACATTTGGATTCAGTTAAAAAAAAAAAAATTGTTTTTATCATGTGGTTCCAATTCTGCCTAACAAGGTTACATCAAAACATTCAAAATGGGCAGCCTATACCCTCTCGGGCTCACCTTACAGTTGCACTTTTCCTTAAAGTACAGTACTCAGTACTCACAAGATGGAGCATCCCGATATAGGTAACGTCCAGACATAACAACTGTCACCGGCCATCGTGGAAAAATACTTTCAGGCCATGGCAGTGTACTAAAAGCACTTCTTAAGTGGCATGACTGCAGAAGCAATTTGAATCACTTTCTTGTTTTGACCGTTGTGTTTCATGGGCACCAAGTGCTTTCACGGTCATTCTGGCAACGTCTACTTTCATTTCACTGACAACAGCTTCTGGACAGAGTTTAAAATGAAACATCGACAGTACAAGTCCTTTGCTAGGTAACAAATGATGCTCTCTGTACACTAGACTGCTCTGGCAAACGATGTCGGGGAACAGTTTTCAATACCCCTGAATTCCTTTTTTTCCGCGATTAACATCGTAGACTTTGAAAAACAGCAAGCATGAGAAATGGAAAAGAGGGCAATCCATTTTTCGAGGCAAACTAAAGTCTGGTGAAGTGAGTAGAAATAAAGAGTGAAAGATGGACATAAAAAGGAGGCAAGAGCCATCCTTCAAATCCCACCCACCTGAAAGAAATGGTCAGGGCATAACAGAGAGGGATGAGGAGCAGAGTGCGAGAGAGATGGACAAAGCGAGGGGGGGGGGGATAGAGAGAAAGAGTGTTTAAGAAAGACAGAACAGTCGATGTTGCTGCTATTGTCGTTACGGTTGCTCGCCAATGTTGAGCTGTGGCGACAAAGGGCCCCAGTCGTTTTCTAAGGCAGAGGGAGCCAGCCGCCTACACCGAGTCAGGAGATCGTGTACAGTCTGCTGAACGTCCTGGGGCTGTAACAGCAAAGGACATAGTCCTTTGTGTTCTTACACTGGGCTGAGGTGCAATGTTAGGGGCTCACTGGAGGGGTGACCCATTTATGCAGATAATACGGGATTTTGACTGACACACTTCCACCTTGAGCAACGAGAGTTGAGGGTAGGTGAAATAGTGGCCACATATTTATGGTTCCATTTTCTGTGCACCCTGGATGTGTCCAGTTTTCAAGAAGTCTTTTCCTGACCCTAAAGAGATGGCACAGGCTTTCTTCAGATTCCACTTCTCCAGCTCTGAGGCTAAACAGCCCCCCCTTCCTGCTTCCCCCTACCAGACAGGCTGCGCGTGGGCCGGACTGTGCCACAAACAAACATTTGTCATTCATTGGTTCAAGATGAGGATGGTGCAGCTCGGGAACAAGATGTTTTCCATTCGCGTGCTCCTCACTCTGTATGGTTTCGAGTTACAATCTAATGCGGCGGCAACACTTTGCTTCCAAGTCTGCTAACAAAGTGCAACTTGCTGCACAAACCTATCAGGCATCTGGATCTGGTTCTGCGCGCCTGCTCACGAGGGGCTACCGACAGGGGAGGCAGCGCTTCAAGTAGCACGAATCGGCGGAGGGATGTTCCGGTCAGTGCGACAAGAGCAGCCAGGATGGGAATGGCAGGCCAGGACTCTGGTCCGAGGGGTTAGCTGACTGACAGATCTGAGCTCAACAAAAGCCAGTGGAGTGAATCTGTAATTGCCAACTCCTTTCAGTTCACACGAGTGGGATTAACTAGCACTCATACCCCAGATTGTCGACGCCAGAACCAAGACTTTGTTATGGTGAAGGTTCTACAATAGACTCCAGCCATCGCCACGTAAACGGATTTGGGACCGCAGATCAATTTCACTTAGCCTCTGGCCAACAGACAAGTGCGCTTTTATTGGAGAAGCACTTCAACTATGAATTCATTTGCAGGATGAGATGAGCTGAATTTTCCAGATGACATAAAATTGATTGTACTTTCATCTATCCAATGCAGAGACCAATTTAACCATCTGTGCGCTCTCTTAAAATCCGGAGAAAAAATTTCACTTTCCATATGACTACAATTTACTGAAAATACAGTACTTTTGACAAAATGAAGACTTCGCAAAAAAACAGAGAAGCAGTCAACATATTGCATCTCTTAGGAGATCCCATCTTCAACGTTTGGATACTGCACAATAAGAAACCTAGAGAGTGGGACACCATACATTAAGGTGAGGGATAAGTGCACCAATGCGTTCGGCCACATACCTCTTTTACCGCAAATTCGTAACGAAAACCAAAATAATGAGGGGAGAAGGTTGAATGAAGAGAAGCCACATAATGCTGAAGGGAGCTGGCAGTCTACCATGCAAATTGCGGCTCATGAAAAGCAGAGCAACACCCAAAACACCTTCTTCAAACCAGCACTGAGAAGGGATAGCGGCCTCCACTTGGATCTCTTCAGAGTGGAGCTAACATGAAAACAGTCTCAAGCTTTGCAAGTGCCAACACAGAGACATTAGATTCACTGTTCCTGGACAGGTCTAGTTCAGTGAAATTAAATTTAAAAGAACACACAGAGACGCATGCCCTGCCAAACGTGCTCATCTGACAGCACAACCGCACCAGAGTAAGCTCCCCGACAGCAGATGGTCCCATTTGTGGAGTTGGTTTGGCGTTAAAATACAGTGATGGAGGAAGATCCTCACTTCACAGTAAATGTTGAGACTCATGCAATAAATGCTTTCAGGCTCTACGAGAGACAGGAAATGGGTGCTCAGTGGGAGCCAGGATCGCCCCTGGCATATTCATCATCTCCAGAGACCAGTTTCAACAGCTCCAACAGCAGAATCGCAGCGAATGCTCAGCCGTCACCGTTCGCAGTGAGGCCAGGGAATACCCCTCCATATGGACAGGGCTATGACCATGCTGTTTACAAGAACACACCAGAAACATAAACATCCCATCAAAACATGTTAACGCCTGGTTAACTGCAGTGGGAAAACAAACTTCAGTGCCGTATTTTAACCCTTTACTTTAACAACCCTTCCCTGCAGGGAAAATGCAATGGAATTTAGGAAAACGTCGCCATTGCGTTTGTGAATTGCACAGTCCAGGAAAATAGAGACATATTTGGAAGTGACAACAGTTCTGAGAAGAATGTACAGCAAACCTATTCATATTTCAAATCTGATCTAGTATTCGGGAAAAACTTAATCTTTATGTTAATAGGAAATGTCACTGAAAAGTTCCACAGTGGTGAACAAATCACATTAGGATTATAACCAGATGGAGCTGATATTTGCTCCCCATCACATCTTCAGACAGACGCAATAGGCTCATTCAACTCATTTATATAGTCATAACTGTCCCATAATACCCGGTGCTAGAGGCTTGTATTATTGTTGCATGGGGATTGAGGATCCATGTACTGTATAATTCTTTTTTTTTCACAATTATGATATTTAAAATTAATTAAAAAAAAGAGGCTGCTGGTGAATGGTCAAGCCTCAGAGGAGTGAATCAGGACTAAAGCAATACTGACTGCGGCTAGTAGCTCTACAGGAAAATACAGAACTCTATCACCCAATATGGAAGGGATCAGTCGGTTTGAATAGCGTTTCCCCAACCCTCTCCACCGGGCACAGCAGTCAGATCCAGGTATGTGTCGTAATCCACATTCAGCACACCTGATGCAACCAATCGTGGGCTTGGTCAGTCTCATCAGGAGAGCTTAAAACACAGCAAGAACACAGCAAGTATCTGGAGCTGACCGGTTCACCCCAAGGCGAAAGTTACGAAACACTGCGTTGGGGGCTGCTTTTCACTGCTCTCCATTGACCCCCGCTGGTCCACCGAATGCCTACAATGTGAAAGGCCCAACTCAAATTACATTTTACGCAAGTGAAGTGCAGAGTGAAGAGAAGCTGGCTGATGACATCACTTTCAGGGGAAGAACAAAAATATCTACTCTTGACGTCTACCTGCATGATAAAGGTTTAATTAATAAAGGAGGCTGTGGCTGCAAGTGTTAGTTGTTGCAATTCAGCACGGGAATAGAACATGTTCAGTCAAAATAAAGATGTCTGTTAAGCTAATCACTGGTTGGTAGACACCAGTAACAGCAGTCTCCCAGCCAGGTCCCCTGAAATGCAAAAATTAAATGCATAAATCTGCAACCCCCCTATCCATGCAAACTCCAGTGGTTATAGGAGGCATTGCAGTTCATGAAGTCTGGTTCCAAAAAGCACATTTCTATATTAAGCTTCATTCCCAACTATGAGAATACTGTGGCAGAATTGTTCTATTTTTGACCACACTCATAAATTCAAAGATGTCTTTGCACACAACTAATCAATTTCTTTTCCTCAGCCGCAAAGAGCACCATTTCAATTCACTTTTTACTCCTATTCACCTCTTCCCATCGAGGTAACCAATTCACAAGCTCTGGTGCCCACAGTCAAGCATGGCAGCATCGATAGATTAGCTTTGAAGGCCCACAAGCAGCACTTGATGGCACTAATGGGTGGCGGGGTAGCCTACTGGTAGGCTGCTTGACTGCTAACCAAAGAGTTGCTAGTTTGGGATTCTGACTTTATCTAAAGAGATGGAGTTAGGAAAAACTCTGCCATTGGGCCTTTGAGCAAGGCCCTAAACACCAAAATTACGCCAGGGCTTCACCCCTTTTCTCTCCATCCCTCTTAATTTGCAACTGTTCCACCAGGCATTTCTCCCAGGAAATCCTAGAAAAAGAGAAACGCGTTCTCAATGGACTCTTCCCTGGTTTAATTAAATAGAGGTAAAAAACAAATAAACAAACAAAACAAAAAACATCAGCAGAAGAAGTCTCTAGTTTCGAATATATCTTGATGATGTAACTGCAATGACAGCTCACAGCTGATTGCAGAATTCCAGAATACTCCACCAGTGTTTTCACAGTCTGGAGGAAATACCCTGATTTTCCCTCACTGTCTTTTCATATTATGGACCCTGATTAGCATCTGGATGAATGTCAGCGCAGTGATGGACGGGGTACAGAGTTAGCCAATTGATTTTGCATGCAAGGGATTATGGAGTTTACAAGTGCTATGAAAGGGATGTGCAAGTGTGTAAAGGATGAAAGTGCTTGGCTCAGAGAACAAAAACATTTTAATAGAACTAAGTGGGGCACGTGCACTATTCCGGACAAAGAAAATAGAAAGGAAGAAAAAAAACCAGCAGAAAAAAACAAAACCTCTGGATTTAGACTAGGCTTGCAATTAAGAGCTTTAAAATTGGGAGCCACTCTGAAACGGGAAGAGCTGTATTTGCTTAGATCTGTGAGCATCTAGTTGGATTTTCCGGCCTTTTTAACTGGATTCAGGGTGCATTACAAGCTTTCTCAGCGTCGAGGCGAAGGTCCTCTGGTGCATTAAAAACCAGAGCCGGAACATTCTTGATACAAACACACACACCAACAGGCATGGGGCTTGTCCCCCAGCGGGGACCTGATCTGTGATCCCTAGCCATGAGGTTGTGTATTTTCAGCCTCTCCCAGGACTAATGGCCCAGACATTCACACTGAAAAACAAATTAACATGTAAAACAGGATGTGCATAATTTAGAACACAGAAAGTGCTTCACATCTACAACTCCTATCAGGACATTCATTCCTCATTAGGGGCAGAGAGGATTTCCAGAGTAGAGCCCCAGAGAGTAAAAAATGGCTGGACCTCACTCAGAATATCCAGCTAGAGCCAAGGACAGGGAGGGAGGGAGGGAGGAAAAGAGGTAAAGAAAGAAAGAGGGAAAGAGAAGGCTGGAGAAGTTGTCAAAACAGGTTTCCCCCCTAAATAGACCAGTCATGCAAGCAGCTATTTGAGAAGGATATTTAAGTTCTTAAGAGGGCAACATCAATCACTTAGCCTCTTTATCAGAAGGCTCACTGCCACCCCTACACTCTTCCCCATGACCACCCCCCCCCCCCCCCCACTGAGGTGAGTGTAGGACTGATGAAACCTTCTCTTAAAAGGCAGCCACCTGCTTCACAAAGACATGGACACTGGGATACAGTTGCCTGATATATGAGCTTACATAATCTTCGGTGGGATGTTTTCTGAGGCAGAACAAGGGCCGCGGGCCGCCGTAGAGCAAATCTCCTGCAAGGAGAGAAAGAGAGAGCGTAGTAAAACCATCAGGTTTCATGACCAGTCTGGGATCAATAAACACTTTCTGCTGCAGCAGCAAGAGACCCTCTTAGATGTCTACAAAGAAAAAAAAAAGAGTAAAGAGAGAGAGAAAACAGGGACAAAAACACAATGCCTTCCATTGAATGGATGATGAAATAAAACTCAAGGCTTAGTTGATTTTTTTTTTTTTAGGCCTCTACGGAGAGGTGCCAAGAGATAGCTCCTGGGATGCACATCTGAGTGCCATTTTCCATCCGCTCCCCTTCCAAAGTGGATCAGAACCAGTGCTCTCACTTTCTGTCATTACTCTCTTTGGGCCAGACGAGCACAGAACCCCAAGGAACTCTGGATATAAAACAGGGCAAAAGCCCATTGCTCTCGTCGTCAGGAGTGAAAGTCGGTCACGGCAGGGCTGGGGCAGACAACATAATCGATTTGCAGGCGAGTGTAGGTGAGTACAGTCCGGTAGACAGGCGCGATGTGCAGGGCGGCAGCCTCTGCGAAGCTCACCTCTCTTGAAGCTGCTTGGAGGGGATGAGGCCTGCTCTGAGGTTGGGGTCTCCCTCGCGCCTGGCCTGCCACCAACTTCCGTCATCCTGGCTCACAATCTGAAGGATGTCGCCCCTCTTAAACGCCAGCCCAGCCTCTTTACAGGGGATGGCTTTATCCACGCTGGGGTCGTAATCAAAGAGTGACCTGACAAACATCTGGAAGAGGAGAAAAAAAGTCATTAACATTTTGTGTACCAAAATACAAATAGTTTTCCAAACATCCTTTGAGGAGGAGGCAAGGAACCACCTGAAGGCTAAGGTTAGGCACCAGGTGTGAGCAGTAAACTCGTCCCTCGCTAATAAATGAGCCTTTGTTCTTCCCTTGCATAAGGGTGGCTCTTCAGATGACCAGAATAACTATCGGCCAATTTCAAAACTGCCGTGTTTAGCTAAGGTCTTAGAGAGGCTGGTCAATAATCAAATTAGATCATTTCTATCTGACGATGCTGTCCTGAATGTGTTTCAGTCAGGCTTCAGAACGGGTCATAGCACTGTGTCAGCTGCAGCTAGGGTATTAAATGATATTGTTTCTGCCTTTGATAATAAGCAGGATTGTGCTGCCCTTTTTATTGACTTATCAAAGGCATTTGACACAGTTGATCATTCTATACTCATAAAGCGGCTAGGTGCCATTGGGTTTGATATTAAATCTCTGAATTGGTTTAATAACTATTTAACTGGTAGGTGTCAAGTGGTTGTGGCTGATGGCCATCAATCAAACTTTATCTATCCTAGCAAGGGGGTTCCACAAGGTTCTATCTTTGGGCCCTTGCTATTTGCCCTTTTTATTAATGATTTTGGTGCCAATTTTACCAGTAGTACAATCCATCTATATGCACATGACACGGTCATCTACTCAGCTGCTCCTTCTGCTGAGCTTGGTCTTAAAAATTTACAGTCTGATTTTCAAATCTTCCAACGGGCCCTTTTAAACCTTAAACTTTCATTAAATTCTGAGAAGACTAAATATACGCTATTCTCTCAGAAACCTGCTGCTAGGTTTTATAATGGTAGCATTTTTACAACAAGTGGAATACAAATTGAAAGAGTTCCTTGCTACAAATATCTGGGCATTTGGGTGGATGAGAAGCTTAAATTTAGGAAGCACGTTGATGAGCTAACCAAGAATTTAAAAGTTAAATTGGCTATGCTTTATAGAAATAAAGCCTGCCTGCCGAGGAGTTGCAGAAAGCAGATTGTGCAGGCAACTATTCTTTCAAGAATAGATTATGGTGATATAATTTATATGGACTCTGTTCCCTCATCACTGAGGCTGCTTGATGCAGTATACCATGCTGCCTTAAGGTTTATAACAGGAGATGGCTTCAGAACGCATCACTGTAGTCTTTATTTCAAGGTGGGTTGGTCTTCACTGGCCATGAGAAGGGAGCAACATTGTTGTCTTTTTATTTACAAGGCATTGTTGGATAAGCTGCCTGAATATATTGCCAGTCTACTTAATTTTAGAAGGGGGGAGTACCACCTTCGTGCTCTTGATTATATGATTTTAGACATCCCGAGGGTTCATTCTGAACTGGGTAAGACTGCATTTATGTTCTATGCCCCTGTTGGATACCATGAAGCTGGAATGTATATGTGTACTGTAGTTTCTTTGTATTTTGTTTTAGTTTATTGTTGCACTGCATGTTTTCTTGTTCTCGACTGGGCTCCATTGCAAAGGATTCCCAGTATAAAAAAAAAAAAAAAAAAAATGAGCATCACTATTGAATTTATAGGGCATGGTCAGTGTAATCAGAAACGAACACCCGATGCCATTTCTTCGGCTGGCAGTCGAGCAGAACCAGCCAAAAAACGTCTAATTAAATCCCTTCAGTTCCTGTTTGGTGGATGCATCACTGCAAGGATACACCACTCCTGCACCCACCCCATCCGAGTCTCCTGACATCCCTTACCTGATGGCAGACGCCTAGACAGCATGAAACACACTAGCATTTGAGCAGGAATCCAGAGTTCTGACAGCAAGGAATGTCATTTCCTTAGAGCAGGGGCTAAACTTAGGGGAGATGACTAGTGGGATGTTTGCTTGAGTATGTGTGTGCGCAGTTGTACGCTGCCAACATTGGTGGAGTTTAATGAATATATACAAAAAATATATACCCCCCACACACTCAGTTACAAAATAATTCAGCCTGATCCCATTGAAGCAAAATGTGTCTCAGTAAATTTAGAGTGTGAATCTACCATGGTGCATAACAAAGGAAATCAGAAGCTATCAGATTTTATTTAGTTAATTGATTTAAGAAGCGCCTCTCGTAGCGAAATTATATGTCACTCAGACTATTGTTTGGACCCAGTGATGATATTGAGACGGGAGTTTTCATCAGAAGTCCCGAGCACAGTCTTGCTGAAAGGGCTTGATTCTCCCCGGACATGTGCACTCAATTAGCATCACTTGCTGATATTCACTGCATGAGACCGACAGTGAAAGCCCAATCTCATCATGAAGTCTACAATAGGCATATTGAAGCTATTAAAACATGAGAATCTTGCTGAAATGATATTTCAGACTTCATGCTGGCTAGAGCTAAATCCAGCAGACCAAGCAACCCTTCTAATTGATAAAAATAATGGCAAAGCCACCGCACCCATTTGGCCAAAGACCCATTTAAGACGATACACAAGCACCAGGCCCGAGACATGCATCGTAATGACACTCATAAGGTTTCTGCTTTTGAAAAAAAGCCTAACTAATCATCTAACCCAAAAAAATTAAATGGAACAGGAACAGGATTCAAATCTACCACCCCAGACAAACATGCTTGAGCATGCAAATGAGAAAATTCACAAAAACATCATTCGCAAGAATACCCGCACACATTGGACCATGTCAGAATGCAAAGATTTACAGAGCTTAATTTTCTGGATCACGTCGATCCCTCTTTATTGTTCAGGAGATTAATTTCCCCTGGACAGATGCTCAGGTTCAGGCAATGAGTAGGAGAGAATATTTCATTCGACTCGGGAAGAGCACAAACGTGAAACACAATCGATTTAATCTCTATGGCAGGATGTACCTTGGGCTCCGTGCTTGACGTCTCTTCTTTGATGGCGGGTACTATTTTGAATGTAATGGCACCCTGGGACTGCGCCTTAACATGGAATACAGGGAACAGACAGAGGACACAAAGAGAATAACTGAACTGAAATGGAGACAAATGCGGTATTAAATCAAACTAAATTACCCAGGCAGAGAGTTCAGTCTGAGACTTATTATTTCTTGAGCGATGGTACGCCTTTCGGAAAGGATGGCTGCTTGGAGACTGCTTTACAGGGTCCCAATACGCCTGCCCAAGGGAGGAGTTCCCTTTCAAGGGCTCAGAACTGATGTGTGGGTCACTGACCCGAGGATACAAGGCTCTACTGTACAGCCTTCAAGGAGGAATTGGACAGAGTGTGCAGTGATGAGAATAGAGGAGGCAGCCCCACTGAAAACCTCGTAAGAGACTACCTGCCATTTAAATCTTTACAAAGCTGTGTTTTCCACACTTCTACCAGGTCAGAGTTACACTGCAATTGATCATACCTGTTCTGCGGTCTGTAAGCTCTTGGCTAAACTGGTGGACGAACTGACAACAGTGTGCTCGCTGAAGAACAGGTGTGATTTTCAGGAGGGAGTGTTTAGTGATGAACACACAAAAGAGAATGTTGAGTGAAACTGCGCACAGGATGAGTGGCACAGAACAGCAACACAGGGATTTATGAGTGCGCAGGTCAATTTATCAGAGGAGAATTACGCAGGAGAGAAGACAAAGTAAAACTGTGGAAACTAAAGCACAGTCAACAGAAGCGTACACTTACTCACACTCTCACACACTTCTTCCCTCATACATTTTGCATACAAACATTTCACCTTGTAAATAAAAGCATTTTTAGCCAACAGCAAAGTCAGGGAATCAAAAAGCTCTGCTGTCCCTGGAGGAGGCGATAAAGAGCCAAAGAGAACACAGCTGTACTTCTGCTCAGACAGTTGAACAGGCCCATGAACAGCAGGTCAATGGGAACAGCCACATACCAGAATGTGAATGATCTCCTCTGGCTTCTTGTCATCCACAGGAATACCATTCACCTCCTTCAGCTCATCGCCCATGTGGATCAGGCCTGCAGCACAAACACTTAGCAGTCAGCGCACTCAAATACACTCATCCACAGACGCACATACACAAATATGCACACCTACACACACACACATACACACATGCACACACACACACACACGCATACATACACACAAGCAAGAACGGCATAAAAACACGCATGCACACACAAAGGCACAACAGATATGAAGCAGACGCGGAGACGCGCACACACACCCTAGCGGCCTGAATCAGCCCGGGTACTCCACAGGTACCCACAAGGTGACCTGCAAAATGAGTGATTCATGGGTGCTATTTTGCCTTGATTTAATTTCCCGGGTTGGGTCCAGGTGAAATAAAACACATGTGGGTCAGATTGCAGTTGTTGGCTAATAAATATTCTAAACTAAAATGAAAACAATAATTCAATGTAATGATTTCATCACCTGGCTGCAGTCTGGACCACATCCATTCTTAGCTAGGAATAAAATGCTGCTCTCAGCTCTGCGATTGGTGGTTCAGCAACAATTTTACGGGCTGCTTACTTGCAGTCACTTGACTCGAGCCCATTTCAGACTGAGGGCAGGAAGTGATGAATATATATATCAGTGGCGGCTGGTGAACTGGCAACAGGGGAGGCTCAAACAATCCCTTCAAATTAATGATTGGTCACGGCCTGTTTTCAATCATTTATTTAAATTACCTTTACAGAAACTCTGATAACTCTGAACATTATCAGGTGCGGCCAGTTTTCATTTATCACGCATACCTGTCAACTCTCCCACATTCGGTGTGAGTTTTAGTGGTATATTTACGTTCTTCTGCTGTAGTCAGCAATTATTCAGTCAAAGTGTATGTAAGAGACTCTCGCGCGGAATTGAAGTCCTTGTGCACCGGAAGGGTTGGAAGCAATGGAATTGCAAAAAGACGTTTCAAATGATCTTATTTCATTTAAACGATCATGAAACACATGCGTCGCTTCCAATCCTTAAATAAAGAAAAGCGTGAGAAGTCCGGAGTCGTAATTGGTATGTGTTATAAATGAAAACTGGCCACATCTGATAATGTTGAGAGTTATCGGAGTTTCTGTAATGGTAATTTAAATGAATGATTGAAAACAGGTCGTGACCAATCATTAATTTTAAGGGATTGTTTTGAGCCTCCCCTGCTGCCAGTTCACCAGCAGCCACTGATATATATATATATATATATATATATATATAATACAATTATTGACTTCAGTTGAGGTGAATCCAATGATTTATCCACCTTGGACAAGTGATATTCATCGAGGCACAGCCAAGGGGAATAAGTCATTGGGTTCACCGACAACTGAAGTCAATAACTGTTTTATAATATGACCCGGCATGAAAATATAAAATAAGAGAAGGGTGACAACTGTAGTGTAAAGCTCCTCACAGGGACGAAGCGACATGAAATACGGACGCCGTCAGGAGCTCCTGGGGGGGAAGCCTAATCCATTTTTACTTCAATGTTGTCGGATTGTGATACTCACCTCTGGCGCGTAGTGAATATCACCATTCACCATTTACAGTGACCGGCGGAGCTTGCCTCGACCAATCAGGAGAGAGCGAATCTCTACGTCATTATATACGTGATCTGTATACGATGAAGAGAAGCGGACATTCTAATTGCTTAACCCCTTTGTGCGGAAGCCAAATATGGCTATTTATGTGTCACCTTATTTAAGGCTTTATAATTTAAGATTGCAGTTTCACAGACAGGAAAGGAATGGCTCAACTGAGTCACGACACTTCAAGCATTTAGAATTCCATCGTATTTCAGTTTATTTTTATGATTTTACTAGAGATAAAGGGATGCAAACAAAAAAATCTTCATGAAAATTCAGCAATGAAATTGTAAATAAATAAAAAAAAGACAATTAAAAATGGCTGGGGGTTAAAACTATACATTTCTGGGATCATAAACTCCTTGACCACAAGTATAACTCATCTGAGCATTCCTAAATTACCTACTCTCTAGGAGCCAAATAAGACGGCTATCCAGGTAGCTCCTCAAACGGTAAGATCCCTCAAAATGGTGCGCCGTTAAATCATAGAATAATCATATATTTAACACAAATCAACTTTTGACGCATGAAATTCAATATGAACTAATGATTTTCTGGTTGAATTTAGCATGAGTTTATCAATATCCGTGCAGTTGGACATCAGTGGTCACCAGTAACCTCTCCAAACACAAAACATGCCTTTTCTCCAAGAGTTTTGTCCATTTTTCTTCAGAGCCCCACAAGCCAGCACACATACTCATTAAAGAAACTGCCTTTTTTTACGGTTAGAATATTCACCCTGCAATGAAAAGCTAGTAGTTCTGATAAGGAACAAGTATAACTCACTAATATCTGAAATATACCTTATCATAACAGAACAGACATTCCACTATCAGGAAAATATTCTACCCCAGATTCAAATGAATGGTGCAATGAACGTACCAGGGGGTTTACCGAAGTGTTTAAGCAGTTCATGTTTTAAACGAGCAAAAACTTCAGCATGCGATTTCGTTGAATACAGTATAAATTACAAAACAAAAAGCCACATTGAGCAAAATGCCACCACAGAAGCAGCATAACCTTTTTCACTGATTTCAAGATGGCAAACTTTCGATCATCACAGGTTGAGTTTTAAAAAAGACTTGTGGCCAGAGACAGGGCGTCATCCTTATAGTACACCTGCAATCAATTGTTTATGGCGATAATTAGCAAGTTATCGGTGAGCTAGTAGGGCCTACATTTGAAAGTAAAACTGTAGAAACGCGGGTTTCTGCCATCCCTTGAAAAAAAAACTTCAGCAGCTGTCGACATTTTAGATAAGATACTCTAGCTAGCTAGCCCAATCATGTACAAGGATGACGCGCTGCCTCTAGCTGCAAGTTTAAAAATGTATCAAAGGCTGCCGAGTTCGATAAAAATTCTGAGCTCTGCTGCCACAGTTAGCAAAGTATGTTTGGGATTTGGGAAAACGGACATTTATAATGAGCAAATCGCTAATGCTGACCGTGCGCGTGCTTTGCTGTAGTGATGTTATTCATTTCACCTGTCAGTGGTTGTAATGTTATGGCTGAGTGGTGTAGCTCATCGTTTATAGTGTGCAATCTATGCGCAATTGTTGTTCAGGCTAAATCATTAATGAATGGCTTATGTTTTACAATATATAAGCTTAATTGTTGTGCTGGCTAGCTCATTTATGAATAGCTAATCTTTTATAGTATATACAGAGGGTTTGACGGCAAAATGAAATCTATCCAATAAGGTTGTCTTGAGAAAAACATCGAAATTTGATTTCGAAAGAGTATAAATGGAAAATCGAAATGTACTTAAAAAATCTAAGCAAATGGTTGTTTCATTGCAAAATACGATAGCTAATACCTACCAACACTCACACATACAGTGTGAGTCTCACCCTTTTCAGCAGCATATCACAATCTCAGGACTAATAACAAAATGAGGATTGAAAAATTTAATTCAGCAAAAAAAATCATATTTCATTTCAGAGTCCCACTTGAATAAATGGACTAGCGCATGAATGTTTGGTCCGCACTGCACAAAACTGTTCTGCTGTACAGCGAATCTCTGTGTGCCAACTCTTGTCATCAGCTCATTTTAGACCGTACGTAGTAGGCGTGGCGCCTGGTGCGCACTGCACAAAACTGTACTACTGTGCAGCCAAACTCTGTGTAAACTCTGTGCTCATTTTAGACTGTATGTAGCAGGTGTGGGGTATGATGCGCACAGCACAGAACTGTACAAAATTGTACAGCAAATCTCTGTGCGCAAACTCTCTTCATCAGCTCATTTTAGACTACATGTTGTCGGCGTACATCATTTTTCAGCCAATCAGTCGTCAAAACTTCTACCATTGCTATAAGGTTTGGGAATCGGGAATTCTCGGGCAGGTACTGAACGTTGCTGGGCCGGGAGTGGGAGCGGGTCTTGGAAATCAGACCTGTGCAGAACTCTTAACACACACACACACACACACACACACACACGTGAAAACAAACAGTGAACATGCAGACACTCACATGTAAACACAACAGTTACCAATCACACACACACACACACACACACACAAACAAACATACGCTAAGGCACTCAAACAGCACACAATCTCAACTACACAATGAGACAAATCTAATACATGCACAAAATAAGTACGTTTCAGACAAAAATGTCTGCCCTAAGGTCCAGCAACTCCAGCCCAATTACTCTAAATCAGTATTACAAACGACAAACAGCGAGGACCATAAACACAGCATCTTAAGAGTCTTCAAACAAATTCAGCAATGAGCTGAGAGATTTAATCGCACTGTGCCAGAGAGAGAGGGATGGAGTATGAGGACCCAGTAACCCTGGAAGGGGATGGAGAGGACAGAGGACTAGCTGGACTGGACCGGCTGGCTGGGAGGGAGGAGAGGGGGAATGATGTACGGAAGTTCAGGAGCTCACCGCTTCGGTCTGCTGCACCTCCTCTCATTATTCGCGCCACCACTATGGCTCCAGTCTGCTCATCCCGCTTTATCGTGGCTCCCTGAATCACACAAACACACAGGGAACACAAATGGCGAGTCAGTAACCTGGACAAGATGCAGACCGTTCACACCCAAAGCACATTCATGTGGTATTGGAAAACCCAGTTGCTTAAATGCAAAAGTTAACAGTCACCTATACAGGCCGTTTAGACCAAATCGCATTTTAAAGTGGCATACGCTTTGCTATAACATCTTGATCACAGAGACGAGACTTGGTTCACGTATAAAAAAAATCTCACAAAATGGTCTAAATGAGGATGATGTACTTCACAATCGAGGAGATTCCCAAAAACTCGTAAGCCCTTATGTTGTCAGCATGAGTTCATTACCCTGGTCAAGGTGGGTCACAGGGACTGTTAGCTTTCATCAATGCTCAGAACTGGATTTCGCAAATCAAACCATTTATTACACAGTCACCTTGCCTTTTTTCACAGATCTGATGCTTCTGAGGCCAAAATAAGAGTCAGCAGGCCCAATGTGGCTAACTCAGAGGAAGATTTGTGAAAAAGACTGAGATTGATGATGACTTGCATTGCCACGCGATCCCTCTGTGCCTTGATGCCATGAGGGCGAAGTGAGGCGCTTTTGAGCACCGTGTCCAGCCCCAAGCCTGGGCAGGAGGTACAGTTTCCCCTCCCAAGTAAAGCCGGTAGCATTCTGGAGCCATACGTTAAACAGCACCCGCACATACACTGTCTCAGAGCCAGAGTGCTTCACGCCAGGTTCCTGCGGTTCTGACGGCCGCTGACAGGAGCAGAGATCAGACCACGCCCACACTGTCAACAGAACAAGGCCCTTCTGAAGAATCGGCCAAAAAAAACAAAACAGGAAAAAGAAGACAATGCCTGGACTACGGCCATCACATCCCGTACTGGGCTTTTATGATTGCAGCTTTGATCCATGATTGAAAATTACAGAAAATAAGCGCAAAAAACTTCACAAAAGAATAAAATAAGAAGGCCAAATTCTAGCCATAATTTCAACTCTTATGGCAGGACTGCACAAGGAAGGTCTGTGAGACATTCGTATCTTCATTTCAAGTTTGAGAAACCACAATAATGAGCATTTGCCGGAAGCCCATTCAATCTCTAGAAAGCCGAGCGCCAGTTCGTGATCAAGCGACAGGGCGACTCAGCAATGAAATCTGTCTGATAAATGTTGCCTGCTACTCATCTTTTCCTGGTCGGGAGTCTTCAATGGCCCATGGGAGTTTCAAACCTCCTATTTGCTAATGGGATTACATTTTTTAATACTTGCTCAGCTCAGTTCTACTGTGGCACACTGGTCCGAAACACAGATTGTGGTCCGGTAAACAAGTCAGTAAGCCAGTGAAATAATCCAGCCACTTTTTCCATCCAAAATCCTGCATGTCTGCTGGTGTATAGTTTAAGGTTGTCCAAATCATTTCACCTGAGAAAAAGACAACATTCTTTCGAGATTGCCAAATTTTCTCACTGGTAAAGGGTGCTAAATGCACCGCGGCCATCACAGTAGTTTGCCCGGAGTATAGATAGGCAAAATAGGGTCAGGAGAACACGCAGAGGGACTAATATGTTCAATTGCGAGTACTCCTAACCCATTTAAAGAAATGTAATTACATAACTGGAGTGTTATGACACAACCATGAGTGATGTATGAAATATATGCACTGAGCTCGGCCAAAATCAGTCACATATTTGCTCCAATGCACTGGACGAGTTTAACCCTTTATCGGGCAAGGAACCATATTTGGTAACTTCAGTCGGCATCCAAAATGGTGCCCCCATGCCCCTCCTTGAGGCAGTAGACCCGTGGCGATTTCTCCCAGCCAATCAGAGAAAATCAGGCAATATCACAGGCGTGTTCGACCAATCAGCAGTGGCCTAGAGCTTTTCAAACTTCTTTTCTTCTCCAGACCTGTCACAGTGCGGTTGTGTGCCCTTACCCAGTCCCACTCACAAGGACCTAACATCATTACTCACGAAAGAAAACTGATGAAAACTCACGCATTAAAAAGTTGAGAAGGTTTGCTAAAAGTTGAAATGGGTATTGTTTGTGTAGGATTTCTAGAAATTAGTGAAACTTTGCGTGAAAAACAAAAAATTTGGTAGTGAGGCCATATTTGATCATACGCCCTCTTCACCTAAGCCAAGAGCAAGTGATGGTTAGACTATTTATGGACATACGCCCAACGCACGTACTTTACAGTCAGCTTCTTAGGGTATTTTTTAGTGCTCTATAAAGGGTTAATACTGAGCTAGATAAAATGTTTCTCAACTAGATTGTTCAAGTGCTAGTAGTGACCTCCTTTCAGTGAAACCAAGTGACCAAAAGCTGGTTATTCGACAACAAGAAAGGTATTTTGAGATCTACTATATCTAGGTATTGAGAAAAGACAATTACCATTGTTATTAACGTAAACAATCCAATTTTACGTCCTTATATAGCAACATCAGTACAATCATAGCCTGGTACACTTCAGCACCCTATGGACAAAACTGGTTGCTGTGTGAAGACAGAGGACCTCACTGCCATGCCTCCCTTCTTGTGGAAAACCGGCCCCCAGAATCCCATGTGAGGAGTCCACCTGTGTCTACAGCAGCACAGACCTGACTCCTGCACTAGATGAAAGGAAAATTGCCTAACATTGAAGGGGAGGGCTGGGCTGCTTGTCAAAAGGCCAGACCAAGGAGAAGACTCGCTTTCTGGTTATTGTACATTCCTGTGGTTAAGGTGACCAAACCCATTATTACTCTCCCCATCTGGTCATATCTAACACCATCCACTAACCCCTGAAGCCACCCTCCCCCTTTCTTCTTGAAAGCTCCTGATGAATTAAAGGCCACCTTCTGTCTGGAAGGAGAGCACCCACACGCCTCATTGGAAGTCTCAAACCTGACGTCTTAAAAACGATTTCCAGTTAATCGAGTCATTATGTGAATTAAGCAGTAACCCAAGACCCTGGGCGGGAGGCAAAGCTGCAAGTCGGGCTCCCTCAGGGCCCGACCATCGGACCTTTGCTTTGGCACGACGTCCTGAGATCATCATTTCTTTGAGCAGCTGACACCACAAAGAACATTCTAGTAGCGAGACGATATTAAATGCTTCTGGCAGGCGGCCTCCTCAACAGAGGCAAGGGCAGCCGCAAGTAAGGCGAACAAAGCCTCCGAAGCGACTTTTTGTGAATAAGTGCATTTTTATAAGTGCCTTAATATTGCTAAATTAATCACAAATGTGGGACCTCTCTAACCAGCTGTTTTATTATCATACATCCTAAACACAAACAGCACTTGGGTTCCTCCCAGCTAGGCAGGACCCTGGGTAGACTGGATGACAATGCTTGGGTATGAAGGCATGAGAGATCCAGGCTTTCCCATCATCTGGGAATGGTGTCTAAACAAGAGCCAATGGCATGGTGCATATCCATGCACGCATACTATTCGGCTTGGTGGGCACATTAGGCAGCATAGAGCGCAGTCATTAATCAGGGAATCACCGTTACGGCAGCAGAAATCAGGGAGACCTGAAAAGGTAAACAATACAGGAGCAGTAATGATGAAATAAGAAGAGTACAATAGCTGCCGGCAAGTCTTGAAGCCTGCTTGAGTTTAGGCTGTCAGAGACAGAGAGCGAAAGAGAGAGAAATACAAAGTACAGAAATGCCCAAGGAGAGTTGTAGGGGAGTTGCGGGTGTATTAAGACGTGTGGAGCCGGAGGTCGGCAGACACGCGTCCGGCTTGGAGACGCCAATCTGGACAGCGTCATTCAACAGGCAGACACTTCTGAGGAGAGCGGACGAGACGGGGCCAGGTTACAGAAGCTCAATGCAGCCGTCAAGCTGCTCTAGAGACATGGGTGATGAATTTTGGAAGTCATGGAAGCGCTGACACAGGAAAGCAGGCTACATTTTTTTTTGTCAGGAAGAATGTACTGTATTAGAGAACATTATCCAGGCATCAGTGCAAAAAAACAGGCTTGGCATCGTGCTCGAAATCTCTGCTCATCACTCTCAGACAGTCAGCCACATTTTCAGCAGGCATAATGACCCAGCGAGGGTTTCGAGTCCACCTCGAGCCTCACCCCTGGCATATGTAATGTGTACCCCTGCAAGATGACCTGAGCGATCTGCCAGGGATTTCTGGGACACTTCATCAAGGCCCCCTAGTGGGACATCAGAAGCGCCGCACTATTAAGCAGCAATTCAGCTCCCCAGCTCTGTGAAAGAACTGATGGAGAAGCAAAAAACACACACACACACACACACACACACACACACACAACCACTCGCACATATATACACACGTGCACACACGCATGCTCTCTCAAACACACACACACACACACACACACACAAGACCCCCTTTCAACAGAGCTAAGAGGGCCAGATATCTTTCTTTGCAACGGATGTAGAAAATTTGATATTCAACAGCTGGTGCACTTTCAAGTTTTCACAAAGGTTCACGAACATCAGCCAATTAGCACACCGCCTTGACCTGCCATTACCCCACTGAATAAACACACACACACACACACACACACACACACACGAACACGAAATGCACACTCACACACATGTACTATGGCATCTACAAAAATAAGCTCCAATCAGCACCAAGCAGGCCCCTCCAGAACTCTGCCCGATTGCTTTGCTGCAGGGGACCTTCTGCACAACCCTAGGGCATGGAGGCACCTTCCCAGCCTCTATTCCTTTTTTTTTTTTTTTCAAATTTGGCATCTCCAATCCCTCCCGAATCTGGAATGCCCAATCTGAGAACTATGTACAAGGCTTGCTCGTACGCGACCCCTTGTTGCCAACTCAGGAGAGAGAGACAGTTTGCGGCTCTCCTCCGAAGCATGCGCCTGTCAGCCCCTGCATCTTTACACTCATTGGTTGAAACTTTAGCAAGTACAGAACAAAGGCAGAGGATACCCGAACATGAGCAAGCTTAGAATCTCAATGACGAGTGCCTGGCTGGCCAACAGGAGGCGCTTGAGCAACGAACAAGGCAACTATTTTTAATAACCCTTCCCAGCAGTCCCTTCCCAATTTGCATACCCGCAGCGCTATAGCCAATCGTGCGCTGCCCTGAAAAAGCTGCCGACCACTGCCTGGAATCGAACCTGCGCCGTGGTAGTCACTACTGCTCCGCCAATGCGGCGCCTTAACCGAGTGAGCTAACCCGGCAGCCCAGCCTCCATTCCTGACAAGACAGGTACAGCAGGGGGACAAGGCTGGATGGAGGTGGGCAGACTGGGCTCCCAGACTTGAAGCCAGTATTGGGTGGGGAAGCACCACAGGCCGACTGTTTTGATGCTGGTTGATGCTCTCTTCTCTTAAGCAATATATTCGGGCCAAGCCAAGTCCCAAATGCCAGACACTGCATTTCCACTGAGTGACTGCACCCCAACCCCAAAGGGCAAAACAGAATACCACACAGAACAGCTGTCAGGCAGCGAGAGGGAGCGCGAGAGAGAGAGAGAGAAAATGAGAGAGATGGAAATCACTTTTTTTTTCGCTACCGGGCTTTACTCTAAGAGCTCTTTTTAAAAATAGACATTACTTAAAAGAGCACGGCTCTCAAAAATTACATGTTGGAGACCAAACGCTCATCCTTCTGGAATCAGGAGCACTTATAACCATCGGCGGTCAATTACTCATCAGTAAGATGATCCGAGAGCTGCTTTTCTCTGGCATGATCAGATCCATATGTACGCATCGCCGAGAGGACTATTGCTTCGTTCTTAACACATAAAATTGCTTGTGATTGTTACTGTAGACCCAGCCAGAAAAGCAAATGATTTCACCCCCATATGATGAAAACCGAAGCAATATTGTTCTCAATCAGGCTACAACTTTAATGAAATATACAGTGCAAAAAAAAGGGAGAAAAGTTTAAATGGGGGAGTGACTGGCGGTAAGTGCATGCTGGCAAATGGTTTGCACGTCATCCACCCCTTCAGAGAAAGATGGAAGCGCATTCAGACCCAGTCTGGGTAGGTTGTGTACATGGTGTAACATGGATCTCAAAATGTGGACAACAGTCTGTACCCTGAGGGACATAAGAACTCCACAGATTACAGAATGAAAACTCCTACAGATGAGAGCACACCCAACTGGGCCTGGATGTCCCTCAGAACCACACACAGGATAAGCCAGTCTAGGGTTATGGACGTAGAGGGAGCCCCAGTGCAAATCTTCACATACAGTTTTGCAGGAATACTGCAATAGGGCTTTTCCCATTGGGAGCTTCCAGGGAAAACAAGCATGCAGATTCATTTCACATACCATAACAGCCACTCAAAACATTGTCCTGAGGACCACGTATAAAAAGATGTCATTCAACAAACATTACCTTCCTCTCTAAATTGAGGCAGACAAGAAAAAATAATTTGAGGGTTCGGTGAGCCGAGGGTCACAAGGCTGGTATTTTGACAGGAAGCTTCCAAAAGGGGAAGAGCGTGATGAGGGCAGCAAACATTCTGGAAAACTGTGATGATTTGAGTCTAGGTGGGTTAAAATACAGGTTTCAGGAGAACTCCAGAGCTGCCAATATGGCTCAGTTAAAAACCACAGCAGCAAGAGAGAAAAACCTGAATTTGGGAATAAAAATCACTGATCAAGTGTCGCAGAACCTGAGGGCATATTCCCCACAATTTAAAGTAAACATTGCACAATCAGCATCAGTGGGACTTGCGAAACAGAGGTGGAGTGCAAGAGAAACAATGCAAAATAACTGATAATCATTTATATGAGCACTTTTTTTCCTGAAGAAAGAATTCCCTTCTTCAAAAAGTTAACTATCGAATAATTGGGTGGAATGCTTTTATTCTGTGACCAAATTTGTTGAGTTGAAGTTCAGGGATTTGCTTGCATTCTGTAAAGAGCAGGAAAGAATTGCTCCCATTATAAATTCATGCAAACAAACTTCTGCTTACCAGGCAAAAGAGGAAAAAGTCATCTTGCTGATATTTTGGTTCAGCAATGACCATTAATTATGCTAATTCAGCACACTGAATATGTGTCATCAGACTTGTATGCAAGATTGCTCTCACCCCAAAGTAAGCAAATCACAAGTTTTATCAGTCATAGATGTATGATGTAATTGTCCAATTTAGATCCAAACAGTGGACACCCATAATGACATGTTATGTTTTTATATTTCTGATAAGTACTCAATGGTAATATTTCACATTGTAATCTTGATTTAATGCGTGTCTTTTTTCCCCCTGCATGTGAAACAGACAGGATGGTAAGCACATATTCACAGTAACCAATTTCTAATATTATGGAATTACATAGAAATGAAATGGTGATATGGCTAAAAGCTGGGACTCCGCTAGTCAAAATGCATCAAAGAATTATCAAATTGACTGGAATCACCATAATTTAAGACCAACCAGCCACAATATGAGCACAATCACTTGACATTTCAACAGCCAGCGTGCTAAATGCAAAAATTTATGCCTCCACCACATCAAATAACATGTACGGCTGGCCCGAAAATGCCTAGTGTTCACTTTAGGACCACAAACGTACTTTATCTTGCATATTGTAGCAGCAGTGCTAGTCTACAAAATGGTCTTGAGGCTGATTATTCAATTAGACAGTCCGGTCGGCCGCTACTGCATGGGTGTAGCCCCCGAAAGCCCGCTTCTTCCCTTTCTTGCGCATTATTCGGCCAATACTGTCGCCATGGCAACCAAAATCGATAGATGTGATAACTTAAGTATAACACATGTCCATACCAAATATGAAAGTAATCGGTCAAAAATTACAGCCTGTACAGCGTCCACAAGGACGTGTCTATGGATGCGGAGGCGGAGACGACAAGCATGAATCCATAGTAGCTGCCCGACTTCGTCCGGGAGCTACAATTATTGCATTCACTGCAACATTTCACAGTTTCAACATAATTTAGGGCATATTGCCATTAACTTTTAAATTTTAATGTAATTTTCAGGATATACTAAACAGCAAGTCATTCATTTACAACATTTTGGCATACACAATCATTTCACAAAAAACATAGATTTTTATAATTAATTCCATACAAACGTCCAGCCAAATATGAAACGCAGATGCAAAACAGCTTCTTCCCAAGGCATAAATTAGCATTAAAATTTTCTTATTCCCCTTCACTACATTGACTTAGCTTATGTACAGGTCTCAACATCCATCTGAAAGCACTCAAAATGTAATTTTGCCCTTAAGATCATTTTGGTTCGAACTGAAAACTGCTAATTAAGGGCAATTGTTTAAATGCTATGGCAACAAATAGGCATTCTTCCAGAGCTCACTTTTCAGCAAGGGTGGCGATATTCCTCCAATTATTTATCTCACTCGCTTGCGCTGGAATGAAGTAGCGGAAAGCGAAACATGATTACGCTATAAATTTGATTCTGCGATCCCTCTCCATTAATCTTAAATAAAGGTGAACATTAATTATTAAAAAAGTCGTTTAGTCATCATCACCATGGACAACACTAAAAGCGTCATTTCCTGAAAATAGCCAAAATAAGGGGTCGTATCTGGAAAAAGCATAAAATCTCTTGCCAAGCTGTGTAATCACATCTGATGAGTACAATTTCGAGTAGACGGAAGAAGTGACTCCTTCACCGGGCCCATAAGAGTGTTGCTTCACAGGAGGAAATGAAAAAAGACAGTAAGAAAGAGGTGTAACAGGCTGTCTGCAGAATGATTTTTGCATTTCCTTCCAATAGCGGTGGCGTTTTCCCCTCCGGGTGACCTGTTGCATGTCTCTCGACCTGTTCCACTGGGCAGCTTGTGATTACCGCCATAAAGTACTACTCACCCAGAGGATTCAAAAATGTCCTTTATTTGTCTAACCTTTGTCCCAACCTGAGCCATAATTAAACAAGCACTGTGAGGGGAAAAAAAGAAAATTGCTGGTCTTTATGTGTCCAGGAACAAGTTGCCAGATGAGGTAAAATAAAGCCTGGATTTCAGAGCAGCATTTTAACTCCATTTCTCTTTCCCCTTGAATCAGTTGTTTGATAAAAGTACAGTAATTCCTGAAAAAACCTACTGAAGCGCTTATAACACCGCCATGGGCTGGATGGAGTGAGTGACTGCGTGTGCAGGCAGAAGTGTGTGTTTGTGTGTCTCCATGTTTTGCATTTGTGTGCTTGAGTCACACAATCTTCCTTTGAAAGGATCTTTTCGGAATGCTACCACTTTGCAAAGTGCTTGAGCAGCATCTTCTAAATCTCTTTCATTTAAATACAGACAATTTTTCATTAAAATTATCCCACTAGAAAACGTTACTTCCAGATGTCATATCTATTCCCCAAGTGCTCTGGGAATCAAACGGCCCAAGACAATTAATATTGCCACATTGAAACAACAATGCCCGCATTCATGAGTTGCCATGCACTGAGCACAGAAATGGTCTGCAGCAGAACAAGCCGATGACTTATGGGGGGAAAATGCACACATAAGCCTCTGGTATCAGGTTTGCTGTGAAAATGAAAATACCGGAAACCCACCTTTATGATAGCCACCTTAGCGAGGATACGGACTGGAAACACATTTTAAAACAGGGACTTGGTAACTCACCTGCAATCCCTCAATGAGGAGACAGAGAGAAGCACAGACCTCTTGTTTTGTGATCTGAGTACCAGAAGGGTTAGCGAACCAGGTGTGAATCCACTACACATTGGACAAGCTGACAGGAAAGCTGACTAGATTCATCAGCTTTGGTGAAAACACTCAGCTCAGAGTCAGTTAGGGTCCAGTTGGTTACATTACAGAATTTCTGATGGTATATCCCATCCCATTTGAGCTCAACAATATTTGTTAGAGAGCGGGTCCATGCCATGCTGTAAGTGCCTGCAAAAAGAGTTACTTCTGAAACTAGTGCAGTGCCCTTTCAAAACCTGCCCGCTCGGAACAGGCCAACTAATTGGCCTCCTATATTGCTGCTTGCAGCTTTCTTGAGAGCCGCTCAGCCAAACAACTTCACAATCAACACTGCACTTCCTTCGGTCCTCATCAATACACTCGGCAACTGTGAAGTCGATCGGATGAACGACTCAAGAAAATGGGAGGGCAGGCGGACAGACAGATAGTCTTTCCATTTTAGTCAGTTGAGAACCTTTTTAATGGTTGTTCAGGACTGACTTCCATCCATCATTTGAACTGCTTCTTCTTCACTGGGGTTGCGGGGGGAGCTGGAGCCTATCCCAGTGACCAATGGGTGAAAGGCAGGGACACACCCAAGACAGCGTGCCAATCCATCGCAGGCCTCACGCCATTCGCTGATGCATTCATCACGATAGGTAATTTAGAGCCTCCTATTATCCCGACTTGCATAATTGGGAGGAAACCATGGTGCCTAGAGGAAGCCCATGCGAACATTGGGAGAACATGCTAACTCGACACAAAAAGGCCCCATGCTGGATTCGACTCCGCAACCTTCTTGCTGTGAGTTCTCAGTACAACCTACTGAAGGTATTGCAGTCTGCAAGCCCCAAACATGCTGAAAGAACCGACGGAAAACAAAGTGGCTACATTTCACATTTTCAGTTTCAACCGGTTTGTCACCAGCAGCTAAACCAACAGAAAACATGGTCAGCATACAGAGGACACTGGACTGTAGTTCTGCAATTTGGAAAAACACCAGTCAGAAATAAATGTCATCAGAAGAGCAGACACACCAAGCCATACATAATTCGAGACATGATGATCGAGGACTTTCAGGGGATGAAGAAATTTCCATGGAGTTGAGGATGATATGAAATTGAAACTGCCCTCAGTAGTTGCATATTAATAGACTATGTATTATTTTTACCGATCGCTCTCTGCAGGCATAGATTAAGCAAGGGCTGGCAGCCCACCTTCTCAAAGCCCCCCCAAGTATATAACATCATATACTTGGATTTTCAGAAAGCATTTGATACAGTACCGCATAAGAGACTAATTTTTAAAATGAGCTCCATTGGAGTTACAGGAGGTATTCTGGAGTGGATTCAAAACTGGTTACAGGACAGAACACAAAGAGTGGTGGTCAGTGGTATCTCATCTGAGCTAGGTATGGTGGGGAGTGGCGTCCCCCAGGGATCGGTGTTGGGACCCCAGCTGTTCCTCATCTACATTAATGACCTTGATAGGAATATTGAGAGCAAATTAATTAAATTTGCAGATGACACTAAATTGGGAAGTTTGGCAAATAGTTTAGAGTCCACATAAGTGATTCAGGATGATTTGGATAGAATCCAGAATTGGGCAGAAATGTGGCAAATGAAATTTAATGTAGCGAAATGTAAAGTAGTACATGTAGGTAATAAAAACATTAGACAGGATTACTTCATGGGAGGTTTAAAACTGGAATGTGCTCCACATGAAAAAGATCTGGGAGTGATTGTTGACCAAACCCTCACAGGTTCTAGCCATTGTGCCGTAGCAGTTAAAAAAGCCAATTGGATGCTGGGATACATTGCCAGAAGTATTGAGTACAAATCTAAGGAGGTGATGCTTCTTTTGTACAACACATTCGTCAGACCACATCTGGAGTATTGTGTACAGTTCTGGGATCATACTTTAAGAAAGATATAGAGGCTCTAGAAAAAGTTCAGAGAAGAGCCACTAAGCTAATTCCGGGTATACAAGATGAAAGCTATGAGAAGAGGCTGAAGATCCTTAATCTCTTTAGTCTTAGGAAAAGGAGACTTAGGGGTGATCTGATTGAGGTCTTTAAATATGTTAAAGGGATTAACAAAGTGAATTATGTAGGATTCCTTCGACCAAGTGTTGTTAGTAGAACTCGGGGTCACAAATGGAAGTTGACCAAGGGTAAATTTAGCACTGATATTCGGAAATATTTCTTTACCCAAAGAGTAATTTCAATGTGGAATAGCTTGCCTGACCATATTGTTGCGGCAGAGACCTTGGGAGTTTTCAAGAGCAGGCTTGACTTAAAGCTAGATACCACTGAATCGTTGAGTCTGAAGTAATATATTAACAATAGTATAAAGAAACTGGTGAGCCTAGTTGGGCTGAACGGCCTGTTCTCGCCATTCATGTCATGTTATGTGATGTTATGTCCTCATACCCAGCAAAAACAAACTATATAATTGCAAAATTCATCTAAATGCACCTACACCATATAATTGCGCTATTTTTGATTTTTAACACAAATATAAAGCGTGTTTTACCGTCAAAAAACATCACCGAATCAAAATGGTAATACTCACATCTTTGCTTACACTAGTTGAGAAACCAAGATAAGTCACTCCCTGTATCATCAATGGAGGGTACACTCAAGCTCATAAATGAACAAACCAACAGGTAGCAAGATGAATTTTACGCTGCAGTCCATTTTTAATATCGCCATATTTGAAAAATATCTCTCTCGTCTCATGTTTGTTAGTTTGCTACGGTTTGTTACCTGAAGCGTACAGTATGTTACATTTATTTTGAAGTTAATAATAGTCATACAGTGCCATGTCCATACATGGGAACAACGAACTGTAGATTCCTTTGCCTCACAAGCTGTAGCAATTTCTTTGAAAATTAATACCAATTTCTCATAAATTAGCCATCATATCAAGTCCAAGCTTTGGTGCTCATTTTAGTTTCCACACACACAAGTCAGCAAGAGCATCGGTGAGATATGTCATATGTTTTGAAATCATTTAATCAGTTCTGAAGCTCTTGAGTTCGTGGCTTCACTGATAATTCCTCTTAAATTCACAATCATCTCACAATTTGATTGTAACTACCAATCATATTCACAAAAGCAGGCCAACTGTTACTCTCACACAAACATAAAACCAACCATTGAAGTTTTTGTGATAGGCTCTTGCTAGGGATTTGCATTAATTCAGACAGGTGGTCTTGCAATGCCACTGACATTTACCTGCAAGACGGTGCAAAATGTTTGCTTTAATCACAGTTTTTTCATGACCTTTCGTTCCCCTTACTTGATATTCCTTCAAATCCAGAAGTAGCACTGCAGGTTTGGTTTCTGTATCATGTTTGTATTACAGTTCCACGGCATCTCAGCTCATGGAAAGGACTACAAGCAAAAGAGTTTGTATCAATAGAGTAGCACAGGAGCACACTGCGCAAGTCAACCTAGGCCCAGAGACCGATCCCCTGAGCTTAGCTTCACCATTAATCATCTGGACCTTTAATATTCTTACATATGGAGTAGGATCAATGATTCCTTCACAATTCCTCCGATGCACACAGCGTCTCAGTCATAACAACAAGTGTCCTTTGTATTCTGATCTAATTTCCTGGCGTTTTCAGTCCAGAAAATTTCACTAATGCTGCTCTTACTTCATCAAAATAGAACACACACTTTGGACAACATTATGCTCCGCTCAAGTTACTAATTTTCCTCAATTGCTTTTCCAAAGAGACCATCCATTTCAAATTCTGCCTCCGAGTGTACTACCAAAGTTCCTGTTGCATGCCAGCATGATTTGTGCCACATGATTCAGCCAAGGCTTAACCCAGCCAACCCCTGTCATTGATATTGAGGTTAAATAGCTAGAACTGAGCCTCAGTTATTTGAGTATTTGCAACAGATGGATTTCCCTTATATTATTATCAACACAGCAGAACAGGCAGTTTTAGGTCATCAACGAGACCATGTACGGCATAATCAGTAGGACAAATAATTCCTATAGTATCCAGTCTCCCAGACGCAAATGTGCATACAGACGTGAGCCAGCCCATATGCATGTAGCTAGACACGGGGGAGCCCGGAGAGAGTATGAAAGAAATACTGGTCTCAAAGCACTCATTTATAAGTGAGAATTCGCCCGTCGAGTATGAAATTTCACAGAAGAGACTATATTTTAAGACTTGACGTATATTAAATAAAAAAGTGCTGCTGAAAACATGTCAGAAAAATAAAGGATAGAAGTTCTTAGTCGATCGAAATTTTTCCAGTGGAGCCAATGTGTGCAGTATCAATTAGAATCGAGTAGTCCAGCCCAATGTGGGACCTGGACAGTGGGCAGGCGTCATGGCAAGAGGTGGGTCGGTACAGAAAGAAGGCTCCTGAACGGTTTACTACCCAGGGCTTGTATTTACAGCTCTGTCTCTAATTGGGGGGAAAAAAATAATTGTACAAACACCTCAGGCTGAACATTGGATACTCCTGGCACATCTGGCTCTTCAGCCAATGAAGTGTGCCCCTCTGGGTTTTCATCTGTCGTAGTGAGTTTGTAATTTAATTTAACTCTAAACTCTGACTTTTGCTTGAATTTCCCCTTGCGTAGATTCAAAGTTAGAAAAAGCTTCCCCCATATTGTAGGAGAATGTCACATACAAATTCTGTATCTGTTGGATTGCAGCATTTCACTGAAGCTACAACAGTCTTACATTGAGCAAAATATTCAAACCCAAGACGCCATGTTTATGTTATCGCCACAGCATTATACCGGATAGAAAATATCAAGAGATTTTGCATAATTTTTAACACATTTCCCCGTAATTCAGAAGACCATATTTGGGATCTTTGGAAACCTTGAGTTTGAAATTTAAAATAGGCCTGACGTTCCACAGGTTTGAAGAAAGCAGCAGCATTTGACAAACCCACTCATGGCATCGAGACTCAAAGAGGTCAAGCATGCTCCACAGTCATCCAAATGCTCTTATCACATTATTGTTTCGTGTGAACCCTGTAGACTGGTTTTGATGGCATGTTCGATTTGGCTGCGCAAGTTTTGTCGAGACCTCCGGCCCCATTATGAAGTGATCAAGAATCTTAGCAGAATACTGTCAGTTAGCTGTTTAACTGCCTTTTTTAACTATAAGACGCCATTAGTTTCCTTCCAAATCCCCTTGCTGCTTAAAGCAGAGCATTATCCTTCAAATTCTCTCAACCAGGAACCTAATCTACAAAGCAGTAATCACCATTAAAAAATAACCCACTGCACTGAATTTCTCAGTCTTACTCAATTCAAAGTGTTGAGAAAAAAACTCCACCATCTCTGAGCTTTCCATTTTCTTAGTTTAATTCCCCATAGATGTGTCCTGCCCAACTTCTTTCTACTAACATTTCCCTTTTGAAGCTCTATTACACGGAGGCTGACATCTCACAGCTGCTGACATCACATCATCTAACCTCCTCCCTTCTTCCCCAAACATGACCCAATAGAATACTCCCATTCACTCCATCATGGACCCTTCAGCTTTTGAGAATTAATGCCCAGTCTCTATAATCATCTTGCTCTCTTAAACACTGGAACGAACAGCATCTAATTAACACTTACCTTTTGTCACAGAGTAGCATTCTTTACCATTCCAGTCTGGCTTCAAGCCTAAACGCTCCACAGACACAACCATCCTTATTGAAGTACTTCGGTCAGCTAGTGCCTCCCTTTCATTTCTCCAGATGGCCCCTACCGCAGCTTTTAGGACTCAAGTCTACATGCTTGTCCCCTGCATCTTAACTGAACGTGGGATCCAGAACTATTCCTGAATACTACTTCTCTTAAGGGTCATTTAGGGTTACCTAGGATAGATAGTTTAATGCCAATGACTTACTTACAGGCGTCCCCCAAGGTTTGGTACTGAGCTAACATTATAATTCAAGCTTAAATCGAGTGAGAGATGATCACTACTGCAAAATGAAGAAATAAATGGGTGCAAGAAGCAGTTTAAAAATGGCATAAAACTAGGTAACGGACAATTTTTTTTACAATGGGAATAAGTGAGGCTTGTAGATATACCGTATTCACACCACATCTGAAGATTGATCACACATTACCTGCTCATTAAAATTCTTAGTCCAGGCCCTGATACCATCTTGCCTGTGCTATTGCCATTCTGCTTTCACAAAACTCCCTGGCAGTGCCACGAAAATCCTTCATTCAATACTCATCGCTAAACAGACACAAAACCTGCCAACACTCTTTCCCCATTACTGTAACCGCTTTGCACCAACTAAACAACTTTGGAAACCCAACAAGGCAAACAATGGGAGAAATCCATCCCATCTCATTGTTTTATCTTCAAATCCTATACACTTGCTCGATCTGTTCATACTTGAGGCTCTCCTCTCCGGGCAATCCTGCCTTCCTCTCATCAGTTCCCACTTGGGAAACAAACTTTGAATGGTGATTAGAATAGCAGCAGCATTCTTCACCTTCGGAAGCATATAAATGACCCAGCTCTTCAGACGTCATCCTCATTTTCCCTACAACACCAAGATAAATTAGGTAAAATCAATTGGATGCTCCGCTGGTAGTAAATTAAAGATTTTTATTTTTCAAAAGGAAAATAGCATGTTGGGAATGTGACTCAATGGTAGTTGCCTTACTGTGGTTCGACTGGAATCAGGATCAACTCCAGGAAGATGACCTACTTTGACATAGTAAATGGTAAGTGAAGGACTTGGAAATAATGATTCTTTTAAGGGGACCTATAGCTAAGCAAAATGCCAATTTTGGTTCAAAATTTTAGTTTTGAGGAAAGAACATGAAGTGGTCCTTCAAATAGTCTACTTTCAGGACATATATTCACTTTCTGCCTAATTGGTCTGAAACTTGCTCTAAAATTGCTCTGAAATTTCTTTTACACTAAAAAGCACTTTAAAACCCAGATAAAAATACAGATGATTTTCAACAAGAAACTACAGATTTCTCAGCAACTGTACATCCAATTAACTTCATATTTGGCAGTTTTCTTCATTTTGTGATGATCTATGTCTGTACAGAGCTCTTTTGGCAATATGTACCTCTGAATATGAGTAAATCAAAATATGCATGTTTAATTAGCCGTTTCCCGTCAAAATTGATTGGGGGGGGATCAAAATCAATGATAGAACATAGAAATCTGGGGAAAAAAAAAAAAAGCTCTGTAGTGACATTAGAAATGTTTTTTCCTTCACATTACAGCTGGAATTATAACCAAACACTGTTTAGTTATCTCAATAATTGTGTTTCTCTAAGTATCTATATATTCATTAAAACAGCCGTTGCCATGGCAACCACTGATGTGATGCTACGGAAACTCAGTGTTTTAAGTTGCAATTTCTAATAGAATTATTTTGATAATAATTCTAAGTTTAAAAAGTGAATATCTTGGAAAAATGTTTGCTTAACTATAAGTTCCCTTAAATGCACGGGAGACTTGCTTGCCTGAGGGCAAACCAGGCTTCCAGCTTCTTTCAGAAATGAAATTAGAAATTTGCCTTTTCACAGTAGTAAAATGCATACCATTCCTACCCACAAAAACCCAAGGTCCTCAAAGACAGAAGCACAGCAGAAATGAGGGCACTAATACCTCTTTTAAAAAAGGACCACAAATGCTCGCACCCAGCTAAATGTCACGGCAAACAAACATCGAGCTCTCAGATCTGCTGCTCGCATCTGGGAAAGAGAGCCCCAAATGACTGCAACAGACACAACCGCAGAGGCTGTGAGCATTCTGTAATGTTTACACATTATCTTTAGTTCAACTTTAATCTACGCAGCGATCTTGTTGATTTATACTTTGCTATTACAGATGGCCTTTATTTTTGACATCCCCCTCCCCCCGCCCCAATGCTGTGGAAAGATGTGTTGGCTTGCCTCTCGCAAGCAAAGAGGCACTTTACACAACTAGCTCATCTCCTCCCCCTATTTTTGGCACAATGCAGTTTTATCTACTCTGCATCCATTAGTCTGTTCTCTGACTTTTGTTTTTAATCAGGGAAAGCAAATATGCTAATATTGCATAGGACAGAAGTGGCTCTTTGTGGAAATCTGTGTAGTTTCATTTCGGGGAGTCGGTAATCCTATCCAATAGAACACATTTTTCTTTATTAAATGTGCGGCTGCACTTGACTTTTTCTTTCACATGTGCTGTTTTTCTTTTCCTCACCCCTAAAAGAACCCATAAGGGTTCAGTGAGTTTTTTTTTTTTTAAATCTAATTATTTAATAGTCCTGATATTCACGCTAATAAATTACATAACTGGTTTCAGAAAGAGAGCTAGAGTTTTAGGAGGGTGGAGGACCCTGAAGAATAATTTTGACAGTTTGCAAAGAAGCAGAATGAAGTCACAGTCTGAAAAATGATAGCAATTAATCCGCGCTACTGAACACAGCCCTCCTAACTAATCAAAATTAAGGAAATTAATTAATCAGCATCAAGGCTCGGTTTTCTAAACCAGGATCTCCCAAGAGACGCAGCCAGAACTTTCCTGACTGAACTGCAAGAGCAGAAAGAAATTATACGCTACAGTATCTCGGTCTTATTAGGCCATCAACCATGAATGTTTTGGGCACATAAAATGAACTGCGAGTTTAAAGGGCGCAGCTAAAATAATGGAAAGGATGGAGAGGATTCATGACAATGAATGTTCCCTAGACAGAAATCCAAATTTTGCCCTGGAGAAAAAGAAACAAAAATAGTGGCAAAGCCACTGTGCCCGCTTGGCCAAACATGGCCAAAATCAAACTTGGCCAAGATTTTCATCCCATATACGCGCATATAAAATATGAAAAAGATCCATGGAAAACTGAAGGCGCTAAAGCGCTGACATGGCAAAAAGTTTACGAACGCACGACAGACCACACAAAGGCATCTAACCTTGGCCTCGAGGCCAAGCGAGCTAAAAACAACAAATTAAACAAAGTCCGCAGGAAAGAGAAGTGCTCATAACTGCTACCATGGCAAGGAAAAATGGCTGACATGCATGTATGCACAACTCCAATGCAAGCACCAGGTACAGATTGAGAGTACCTGCAAGGTTTGGCCTTGCAGAAGTATCATCAGAGGGAAGACAAAGCTCAGGTCGACTACGGCAGCGGGCTAGCGAATGGCCATAGCAGAGTTTCCAGGGAATGGTACAAAAGGGCTGGTACAGGGTGAACCACACCAGTCTGTGGATTCCCATTGCATGGGAAGATATCAAGGTCTGTAATTCAAACTAAGAAATCCCAGAACTGTGAAGTATTGAGCTGCACCAGATGAGAAAGGCTTCTGAAGGGCAGCTCTGGCCGTCTCATTACAGGAGGTGCTTGCAACCCCACCCCTGCCCCCCCTCCCCAAACCCAAACCCAACCCCAACCCCGTCTACACCAAGAGCTACGCCAAATGTGACACTTCTCGAAAGAAGCAAACCCATAATCAGATTTTTTGGGATTTATTGTTCTGTTTTCACTCTCACGAACACAGCCCTGCACACAAAAATTTCTTAACCGGTTTGCAAGGCTTCAATTAAGGAAACCGCGTTCAATTAGGGCGAAACCTCTGGGTGACCTTCAGGCAGTCCGAGGACAGCTTGAGCACGGCGCTGACCGTGGGAGCTGTACGGAGGAAGCACGACAGCAGCCAGTTTCTCCCTTTCCCAAAACCAGCAGTGATCGTGTCCCATGCCTTTGCTCACGTTGTAACTCCCATCTCTCCTCACACAGCGTTTCATGACATCTCAAAACACGCAACCCGACAATTAATGTCCATCTGAAGAGTCCATCACACTGTAAGTTTTCAAGCTGCGATATTTACAACAGCATTTCTGGCGGACTGAGAGGTGGGAAGAAAGCGTCCGCATTTACAAGGTCGAAACTAAGAATTACATAGGTGTTCCTGATCTCGGACGTGCGGTTACCAGAAGTTGGGCATCTGGCAGACAGCTGAATGAGGGCCTTCGGAAAACCGCAACGTTAAAACAGAGCGGCTGAATGCTGAAAGGTCTCTGACGAGCAGAGAAACCAGAGGTTTCCAGGGAGGAGATCAAATCTGTCCCAGGAGGAAAAGGGTGGCGTGTGCTTTTTTTGATTAGCTGTGTTCCTTGTGCGCTGTGATTGGGTTTCAGGGAATACTTGCTGGAGAACAGAAAGAAGGGATGAATAGGGTAAAGGCACATTTGTGGTGGAAGAGGTGAAAGTGAGACTGAGGGAGCAAAGGTGGGGGAGGGGGGATTGCAAGTGAGTGAGAAGAGGGGAAAAGAAATTGACAGCAGGGAGAGAGAGAGAGAGAGAGAGAGAGAAGAGAGGGGGGGAATGAAGAGAGGGAGAGAATGTATCCCAGCTGACCACAGATGGCAGCCAGTTTGCCAGCAGAGCCGGTGGAATGCAGGGCATGCAAGGAGTGGCCGCACAGGGAAAACAGAAAGAAGAGAAAAAGAAAGAAATTTGAAGGTGGACCAGCCAAGATGTTTTTGCTATTGTTGTTATTCCAGGCAAGGTTAGCAAGAACATGATAGGAGCAAACACCAGCACAGGTAAGACACAACAGGGAAAACATCCCCCCCAGCTCTCACTAAGGTTTCCCTGACAATTTGCTGGTACCCAATTATACACCTGGGTGGAGTGAGGCTCTTGGGAGTGAAGTTTTTTGCCCAAGAACACACTACAAAGGCCATGGCAAGGACTTCAGCTCAGGACCTTTGGATCCCAGGTCAAGCCTATTTAACCACTGCTCTATCATTTCTCCCTGTGTCGCAAGGTACAGGAAGAGAATGAGAGAATAAGACAAGACAGATAAGGAGACGGACAGATTGAGAAATGGAAAGAGAGAGAGAAGCCCGTTCAGCAGCACCACAGGCGCCACACAAACCTGCTGGAATACAACAGCTGATTTAAGTCAGCGCTCGTGAAAGAAATGAGGGTCGGTGATTTAACACACCATGCTGACCAACTTTTAACACTTTTACATATACACAAATATATATATATATATATATATATATATATATACACACATACATATATACATATATATATATATATATATATATATATATATATATATATATATATACATATATACATACATACATACATATATATATATATATATATGTATAGATAGAAAGAGTGAGAGAGAGATGAGGAGCTGTATGCTTTCCTGAGATGACATGACTTTTCGACCATTTAGCTCCAGTAAACTGTGACAAGGCCATGGCTTAGACCAAGTCAAACTCCAATCCATCAATTCTCACCCCGCCCTGAGTCACACAGAGATAGATTTCTTACATGGGGATGACCTGTACCTAAGTTGAGAGACACAGCTGACTCTCAACATAAAACTGGGTAAAAAAGTCAGCTGTTAAGCAGCACCAAGGGGAGCAATGAAGTGGAAGGGAGGTTGGCCCGTTATCTACAGGAGTCACTATGAGGCAACTGGGTAAAAAACTTGGTCTCACACACCAGGGGCTCCTTGTTCTTCACCAGCCTGATAATCTTCACAGAGTCCTCGTCGTCGTCGAGATCGTCCGGCAGGGGCGGAAGCTCAGGTTCGAAGCCCTTCTGCGCCACCGTGTCGTGGACAGACAGTAGACTCTGCAGGTGAACAAAGCCATACGTAACAAAATATAAATAACTGGAAATAAAAAAAAAAAATGAACGGGCATGAAACAGTCAGATCCCCCAGCACGGCATGTCTGATATCTGGCCTGCAAATAAACTGCAAAGGAGGGACAACGGACAGACAGGAGGATAGACGGAAGTATGAGAAGGAACATTTACACATACAGATGTATTGATATTTAAAATTTTGTTGAAAAACATTGAACAGTTTAGCAGTCCTGCCCTAGAAAAGAACGGGATAGCGGAGATCTGGCCCAGAAACAAAATAAGGTGGCGGGAGAGATAGCTGGACAGAAGGACGGACCAAAGTATGAAAAGGCACTTCTACACAATGAGATGTATCCACATATTAAAATCATTGAGAAATACTGAACAAGTTAGGAGTTATGACCTGTGATGGACAGTGTGGTGGACAGACGGACGCACGTGGAGGGACAACACTCATTCCTATATCCCCATCCACTCCGTGGCACAGGATACTCAAAATAACTGAACCTGTCCAGTTCAGGGTCAAGTAGCAGCTTGACCCTGACCCTGTGTTTTTTAGATGGCCCATCAACGCTTTGGTCACAATATCTATTCAATGGACATTTTCCCAAGGTGTTTAACGTGCAAGTTGGCCCTTTCACATGTCCACGCAATACAGCAATAATTAAGAACCTCCAAGTCGTTTGCAAAATTAAGAACAGTAGCAAATGACTTGCCTGAATGTAGGACTTGGAAAGAGTTTCAGTCAACACTTTCATTACCATTGAACGCTTGAGCCTGTTTCGCAGTGATTTCAATTATTACAGTTGCTTGTGTCACTGTTAGCACAGTAACACCCATTGAAAGCCTGAATAGTCCCATTAAACAACTTCTGCACAGAAAAAGATGATCCTAAACCTGTGCTTGCACTAGGGAAAAAATATGTGAAGCCACTGTGGCTAAAGTCAGAAAAAATTGTTTAGCCACAAGTAGCCACAATGTTGGTCTGGGTCCATAATGCGGCGCGCGAAGCAAAAATTAATAAAAATGCAAGAGGGGCATCATCATATAGTTTAACAGGCATTTTTTGCTTACCATTACCTTTGTAAAATATTTAACATTAAAATAAAATCATACAGGAGGGAAGTGACTTGTCAATGATCGAACGTAATAATAATAATAACAATAATGATAATAATGACTACTCACTCGTCGTATGAGTGTCAAGAATACACATTGTTCAAGTCTACAGAAGACCCTGTTTACTGCAGTGCCGCGCCGTCGGAGGTCAGTTAGGGTAGGAAGAATCCTCACCGTTAAACAAACGATAACTCTATTACTTTGCTTGATAAGCAATCTGAGGATTGATTAACTAATTTACAAGACCAAACGGCGTAATGGTGTGCCAGTTCCATCCACGACATTATTGCTCAGTGCATCGAACTTAAAATGCTCACGAGACAGCAAGTTTGTTCATATTTGCTTAGAGGAAGCTAAAGCAATGCCATTAACAAATATTAAAACCTTTCTTATGCAGCGTTCAATGTGTGGTCAATATGTTTACCATAATATTTCCCCCCTTAAACACATACCTTTAAATGCCATTTTTAAAAAATAGGAAGTTTATTTTCAGTCTTCTTTCATAATCCGATAAACAAAAGATCAAAACAATATACGGAATTACCGAGAGGGTTGAGATTTTTTCCTAATTAATTATTAAGATTTACTTCCTTGCAGTCTCGAATCAAAGCAGAAAGGTAAATTAATCTTTTTGTCACTATCACCTCTTAATCATTACAGGCTTAATTGACCAGCAAAAAGGTCAAATTGATTGATTGACAATCATGCATAGTACGTGGAAACAGGTTGACAAAATTTAGCGATAAAAAAGAAGTCACTGCCTACCCTGACCGCACGTCCCTGGTTTACAGGTATGGCATTGTCCATCAAAGTTGAAGTTTTGCTGAATTTTTTGGCATAAAATTACCTTACTTTGTGTAATATCTCATCCTAATCTTTTGTTATAACTTCTAAATATTCGATCATTCATCTACACATGTGGACTTGACGCACGCCGTGGAGGAAATGGAGCGAATAAGACAAAAATACCGCACTCTTCTGATTGGACAAAATGTTTGGAAATGCTCGGTGAGGTTGGGTGTACTGGGATGCGCTCTTCCGAAAAGGGGGTGCATTTGCTTTTCCTTGTTTATCGCTCAAAGAAAAGCTGCAAAAAAAAAATTTGATTAGCATTTTTTGCTAATCATTATATCAATTGATTAGCAATGGTTTAGCACATTTGAAAAATGATTAGCAAAAAAAAAAAAAAAAAAAACAGTAAATCATATTTTAAATGACGAAAGGGTTTTTTTTATTCTTTCCTAATGACAGATTACAAAGAGAAATACAGCTCCACTCTGAAAGCAAAACTAATTATCTCCAAAAGGCATCAATTTTACCCTGAACTACCCTATCTCCATTTAATACAGCACACTTCCATTTCCCTGTGAAATTTCTATAAACTACTTGTAACCTGCAGTACTGCTGTCTTATCTATACCTTACTGTAGCATATGATGTTGTTTAGCACCTAATGTGAAACAGAGATGTGAAATGATTCATACCCATTATACAAGGCACTCTCCAACTCAGTCACGTTTTGACATCAGAACATCATGTATTTGAATGATTAGAGATCATTGTGCATGTTTCGGGATTGGCCGGCGAACTTTCAATTCCCTAAACCCACGTGGCAATGAGAGAAGTTTTGATGACTTTGATCGGCTTTCCGTGATGTTTTGGTGGCTGGAGGAACATTCGGGTGTGTAAAAATGTAAAGCATACATCCAGTCAAGATGATTCACAGTTAATGCCGAAAAAATTGGAGGTCAGACACGCAATTTTTTTTTCCGTAAGGGCAAAAACCAAATCACATCGCTTTAGTATAGCAATGATTACAAAGATTCCCCTTAACTAGCATCATCTAGGTAGGAAGATGGCTTGCTTTATAATCTGAAGAGTATCATTTTACGCGAATGTATGCATAACAAGATAATGCAGCAAAAACTAGCCATGATATAACACGTCTCAGACCCGAACTGTCTGTTTGCTCTTTAGGTAGAATAAGCGGGTCATCAATGTTGAAAGAGATCCTCTGCGTGCGATGGCGTTGAAAGTGACACAACAGAGCTATAAAATGTGCTCGCGGGGGCGAAGGCAGTACCCCTCAGCCCCGGCACATGAAATGATAGTTGAAGTTGAGCGAACTGAATAGAAAGCGAGTGGTGGCAATTTTGGAAAGGAACCTTCCTCTAGCCACCTGCAACACACCACCAAGAAATGGCATCAATCGGACAAGGCGTTCTTTAGTTATCGTGCGGAAACCAAAGTCAAGATGGCAGCTGTGGCGGCCATATTGGTTAACACACGCCCGGTTTTTCGAAAGAACCATCCTCTCGTCAGGACAAATATGTGGTGTGAAAATGGAATCGTTCCACGCAGGCGTTCTCCGTTAAATCGACGGAAACCAAAATCAAGATGGCTGATGTGGCGGCCATGTTGGTTAGCGTGCGGTGCCAATTTTCGATAGGAACCTTCCTCTAGCCACCTGCAAAAGACCACCAAGAAATGGCATCATCATCATCTGGCGACCCTGGGGGCCGGGGCACACTGTACAACTCACCGCCACACTGTTCGGTCGTTCATGGCAGTCTCGAGGTCCTCCCTTTCGATTCCCGAATCCCTTGATATGACCTCCGGGAATGTGAGTCCTCTGTACTGGTCAGGGCCGCTGGGCCTCCACAGCAGCAGGGATTGTATCACTGCCCCAGCGGCCCGATGGCAATGTCCAGCAAACGTGAGTCTTCGCTTGGCAAGCTTCTGTGAAAGAGGTGGAATATCCCCCTATATGCGCTCCAGAGTGGCATGCTCGGACCAGTGGATGTTTTGGACACGTCTGAGCAGGTTGGTATATGTACCATCTAGTCGTTTCTGTTGACGTGTGGTTAGAGTCCACGTCTCTGAGCCATAGAGTAGAATCGGCTCTATCAGCGTGTTGAATGTACGTATTTTGATTTCATTGGCGAGGGTCGAATGCCAAATCTTGTTGAGCATGTTGCACGCTGCCCATGCCAGGGCTTTGCGGGACTTCATGTCTTTTTCGGAGTCCATTATGTAAGATCCAAGATATTTGAAGTCTTCAACTTGGGTGATGCTGTTGCCAGCGGATGAACACAGACTGCAGTTCGGGGTTGTTGAGATGAACTCTGTTTTGCTTTCGTTACAGTAAAGTCCTGCCAGGCTTGCTGCCTTTTCCAGCGACTGAGGAAGCAATTCTGCATTTACGACAAGATCTGATATTAAGGCAATGTCATCGGCAAAGTCAAGATCAGTTATATATTTAGCAGGCTGCCTCCTGTTACGTCTAGGATGGAGTTGTAGGCCTTTGTCGTTGATTGTGTCTAAGGAGAGGCGTAGAACATAGTCCAGCACAAGAATGAACAGAAATGGCGCTAGTGTGTCCCCTTGTAGGACTCCCGCTTCAATGTCAAAGAATGCTGTCTCGCCATCAGCCGTTATGACTGTAGCCTTGGTGTTAGTATAGACTGCTTTAATGGCTGCAATAATAGGTTGTGGGATGCCGTAAAGAGGCAGGATATTAAACATGGCTTCCGGATTGATGGAATCAAATGCCTTCCGGAAGTCTACAAAGCAGATTGTGAAGTCTTTGTTAAGCCTCTTCATTTCTTCTATTATCTGACCTTAAGGACAATATTTGCGAGATGGTTGACCGCCCTCTCCTGAAGCCATTTTGGTTGTTGCGCAGCAGGGGATCCGCGGCAGGCACAAGACGATTCAGAAGAAGCTTGTTGTAGATTTTGGGAGCGATCGGCGTTAGAGAGATGCCTCGAAAGTTCAGAGCCAGCGTCAAGTCGCCCTTTTTGGGAATAGGTACAATACCAGATTTCATCCAAGCAGATGGTGGCAGCAAAGCAGAGAAGGTGTGATTGCAGATCTTTAGCAGGAGATTGTGGAAAAGGGGATCTTTCCAGATAATACTCGGGATGTTGTCGAGACCAGGTGATTTGTTGACTCTCACAGACTTAATTGTGTCGCGCAGCTCTTGAATGGTGAACAGAGACGTGCTTATATCTAGTGGCTCAGCGATCTGGATAAGAGGTAGGCCTGTGCCCTCGGCTGCCCCGCTAACAGGTTTTGGAAGTGGGATAACCATTTTCTTTCTGCTTTTCGGCCGATCCTCCTTTAATGCAGATTGATGGTCTACCTTTCCATCCAGCAAGATCGAAATGGCATCAATCGGACAAGGCGTTCTTTAGTTATCGTGCGGAAACCAAAATCAAGATGGCAGCAGTGGTGGCCATATTGGTTAACAAACGACGTTGGTTTTCGAAAGGAACCATCCTCTCGTCAGGACAAATATGTGATGTGAAAATGGAATTGTTCCACGCAGGCGTTCTCCGTTAAATCGACGGAAACCAAAATCAAGATGGCTGCTGTGGCGGCCATGTTGGTTAGCGTGCGGTGCCAATTTTCGATAGGAACCTTCCTCTAGCCACCTGCATTGCACCACCAAGAAATGGCATCAATCGGACAAGGCGTTCTTTAGTTATCGTGCGGAAACCAAAATCAAGATGGCAGCTGTGGCAGCCATATTGGTTAGCACACGATGCCGGTTTTCGAAAGGAACCATCTTCTTGTTAGGACAAATATGTGCTGTCAAAATGGAATTGTTCAATGCAGGCTTTCTCCATTAAATCGACGGAAACCAAAATCAAGATGACTGCTGTGGCGGCCATGTTAATTAGCAGGCGGTGCCAATTTTTGAAAGGAACTTTCCTCTAGCCACCTCCAATACACCATCAAGAAATGGCATCAGTTGGACAAGGCGTTCTTTAGTTATCGCGCGGAAACCAAAATCAAGATGGCAGCTGTGGCAGCCATATTGGTTAGCACACAACACCAGTTTTTGAAAGGAACCACCCTCTCGTCAGGACAAATATGTCGTGAAAATGGAATCGTTCCACGCAGGCGTTCTCCGTTAAATCGACGGCAACCGATTTATACCGCCGCCCGTCCGCCCGGACGCGCACAGGACGACAATACCCCTCTTCCCCAAGTCGGGGCTGAGGGGTAAAAAACTTCTCCAATAGGCATCATATTTACCATAGGTTCACTAGCCAGCAAGCTGTACCTAAGCGATTGTTTCTGAACCAGCTACCAAATTAGCCAACGTCCCAAAAATGTAAAAGTTCAGTTCGGTCGGACGAAACTGCCGCGAAACCTCAGATACATGCCTATGACAGCTGGTAAAGTTAGTCAAATTGGGGTAAGAAACAAATCATATCACCTTAATATGATGATCATTTACAAAGATTTTCTTTAGTTAACATTAGTTAGCTTACTAGCGAACTAGGTGGCTATATCCAAAGAGCAACTTAATTTAATACGCCAAGGCTCACACTGCAGTAAAGACATTATGACAATACCAGAAAGCCTCCGTAGCGCATGCATGCGCTCCCCAGAAGCTGATTGGTTGGTATGCAAATAAACATCATTTTCCAGCCAAGCGAAGTCGCGAAAACTCCTGTTGCTATGTGGCTCGGGAACTCGGAAGTTTGCAGGCCAGTGAGTCTTGATCAATGAAATATCAAGGATTTTTTTAATCACATTTTTTGCGAAGGGATTGTTATGATGAGTAGCATTTTGTCAAAACTGCTGAAAATTGATTCGCATTTTGCGATGCGAATCTGCCTAATCTGATCACTGCAGTAGATTTTAGGTTCGCCACAGTGGCTAAACAGGCTAAAAAAAAGTCATCGCCATACAGAACATTGCTTTGCCTATGGCGATGTGGCGATTGGCTAGCGCAAGCACAGCTAAACAGAAGCACAACTGCATACAAAAGCGGTTCCATGTTGGATTTTCGCAAAACCGTTTGACAAGTCACAGCGTATAGTGCTTTGACATTTTTAGAAGATTTTAAAAGGAAAAAAACAATTTCAAAAACTTACACAAAAGAACCAAAAGAATAAACAACAAAAAAAGAAAACAGCAGGCCATTTTATTGCTCAGGAGCACGCTGTAATGCAGCGTTCAAGATGTTACTAAGAGAGGCCAGATGGGAGAGGGAAACAACTGCTGCGGCAAGCCCAAACTCCAGGGGGACCCTGCAGAAACAGCAGCAGAGGCAAACACCCATCTCCCATTCATTTTTATGAGAATGAGCCTGCAAGTCACTCCAAGGCCACAGCCACAGTCTCCCCTCGCTTCCCAAACACAACCAAGCCGACTACTGAGAGAGATGGGGAGGCAGCCCCCAGGACCACGATATGTTCCGCCCAACAAAACAAACCTACTGCAAAAATATTTTCAGAAGCTTCGCTGAATTCGTGCTACGTTTCGTTTTCAGTTTTTCTTTCGTGATACTTTTTTTTCTATCTTCCCTCCAATTTTTTTTTGGGGAGAAATATTGTTTAGCAGCGTGAAGTCTAACGGAGAACCTTTTTTTCTTCCCCAAAAACACTGGTGGGATGAGAAAGGAGGTGCCGTGCTCAGGTAATTCCCAGTATGAAGCGAGAAGACTTGCAAGCTGGTTGGAACAGAACTCCACCACGGCCATCCGCCGCATTACTCAACCCACATGTTCGCATATGTTAATTCAATTAGACTTCCTATGAGTCCCAGCTCACGTGCCTCACCTGTCAACAGCTGTACCCCCCCCCATGGGCTGACATGGACTCGCCGCCACGACTTTCCTGTCCTGGATGCTCCACTACAACCTTTTACCCCCATTAACCCCTCTAAATTCACCCTTTCCTCCAGTTGTCATCAATCATCACTGATATCCTAAACTTTCACTGTCTTGTTGTCTGCGTCTGCTGTTCACCCACCACCCCTGATTTTCCTTGTCCTGGTGGCTGATATAAGTGCAGCCAGTAACAGCTAGTAAAAACTCAAGATCATAAGCAATGAAAGGCAATAACAATTCTGAGATGTTAATAGGAAGCACATGGTCGAGTCCTCGCTTGTGGCTATGAACACATGCGTTCACCACATTTTATTTATTTATTTTTTTTTGAAGGTCGACAAGTCAACTGAGCCTGTTACATCCAAAGCGCAGAAGGCTTGCCCTTTAATCAAACTGTGAGCTGATTTCCACATTAAGTTCTCGGAGCGAGCCTGCAATTCATTCAGAGGAGAGCAATGGCCAACTGCATGCAGCCTCCGGTCCCCACTTGAAACAAGTGTTTGTTTTCACGCGAGAAAACATGATCTTAGAATAACAGATTGGCTAAGCTTGACAAAATAAACCGAGAACGCATTCCTGGCATTGATATCTCAAACAACAGCCATCCATAATTCCAAAATACTTCTCCTGAAAAATTGCGTTGTAACCTCTATTTTTATACTGAGAAGAGACCATCCGTGTGGTAACTGATTTTGAATGAAGGCCTACAATGTTGAACTCCATGTTCCTCCAAGAAACAGCCAGCTGCCATAATTGGCACTTTCATCACTGTAAATTAGTCCGTCTGAAGAGGTTAATATGGGCGAAATTAGTTTTTTCATGAGCGAATGATAAAAGGAGAGGAAAACGCTTAAAGCTTTATTTATGTCCCACCCTAAGGAGCAAGTCATTTCAGCTCAAATGGAGAATTATACAGTTACTATCCCACAGAGCAGCCATTCACGCCGACCATCTGTTTGCGTTTTGTGCAGTGGTAAATTACGTGGCCACGATCTGGTGTCAGGTGCCCTCGAAGGCAGATCCCAGGCCACCATAGAGGTTTTCACGGAGCCCCCAGCCTACTCTCTGAACTAAAAATCCAAGGAATTTCTGGGAGTAACCAATCTCACCATGAGATGCTTGATGTACATCTTTTCAGAATGCAGCTTACAGGAGATGTGATGTTTCGGCTAGGTTTCCATCTGGACCTACAGGATTTCTACTCAAGCAATTTTGCTTTGATGGGACTCAAGTTATTGTGTAAGACTCATTGGGCTGTAATTTCAATGCAAATATATATGCTATAAAAAGGGATTGTTCAGAAAACCACAGTCAAATTCCCATCAAGAGCTGAGAAGGGGGAGAAAGAAAGTTCAAGGAGTTTAACAGAACTAAAAACAAGAACTGGGTCTGTCTCTTACACACAATCAATTTTTCTAACTTCCTTTCACATCTCAGCCAAATGTTGTGCAGTTCAATGTAATTTTTCTCGCAGTAATTTTTCTCATTTCCTGAGTCACGACCTTAGACTGTGTGACACGAGACATTCAGATTGAGTGTGTTTTCTCTGGCTCATTGCAACGTCCCTCAGATAAGGGCTTCGAAATCCTTTCACTTGAGGCAGAACTCCATTTCAGACTCACAGGTGGAAACGCAGAGATACTGAGGGCAGCCCAAGAAGGGATAAATATCAGAAACCGGAAGGTGCCAAACAGAACAGTCCCACAAATTACAGAGTTTAATTTATTTATGTGTAGACATGAGATCCCTATGAGTGTTCTGTAAAAAAAAAAAAAAAAAAAAAAGTTTATATTATATATATATATATATATAATATATATATATATATATTCATATATATATAATATATATATATTCATCACTATATATAAAAACCGTATTGCAGAAGGAAACCGAGGAAGTACACTACCTGAACAAAGTTCTTAAACAATTCACACATGCTTTTCTTAAACAATTTACACATGCTTTTCTTAAACAATTTACACATGCTTTTGTTCATGTTTTCTGCAAAATAGAACAGGTTTTAATTTATGTGCAAAACCTCAAATGGGACAAAGTAAGAGGAAGGATCTTTCATTGAACAGGACAGCTGCCGATGAAATTTTGGAGTTATAGATATGCAAAAAAGAAAACCCCATGGTAAATAGAAAAAACACAAAAGCATACTCCAATTTGCAGGTAGATGATGTAATCGGCCATTTAGAAATATATGTGTGAAAATGCAAGGAAGTGTGTTTGAGTGTGAAAGAAGGTAAGAGTGTGTGTACAGGTGTGATGGTTCTTCAAACCTAAAAAAAACATGCCATTTCATTTGGCCTGTCTTGAAACGGCGCTGCCATTGCTGTATTGTAACATCCAGGATATTGCGAACACGGACCTCAGATAAAATGGAAACCAGTACATCTAGGTTTATGTTCGCCGCTTTGTATCCCCATGGGGGAAGTTGCAAAGCTATGCAGCAAAAATAATCAATGTGGACAAATATACACAAAAAGTGTGCAACCACGTGTAGCCGTCAGCAAATGTGTAGGAGACTGAATGCATGTTTCTATGTTTTCACACATTTGACATTGCGTGTCCCTTTTTACGCCCGTGTGTGTGTGTGTGTGTGTGTCTGTGTGTGTGGGACGCATTAAGCGGAAATGCTTTCTGGAAGGTTCCTTACCTTGACATGGGGTTTATCTAGCAGTTTCAGCAGCTCACTGATCTCAGCACAGACTGCCTTGTTCTCGAGCTCCTGCATCACCTGGGGAAAGAGGTGGGAATAAGAGAAAAAGCAAGACCGACTGAGCAACAGCCTCGCACACAGTCACATCACAGATATCAGTCTTGTCATACAATGCGCTCAGAAGCCACTGCAATCAATCTGGGTTCGTCCCTGCTCTAGATACTGACGGGGAGCACGCTGAACTGTCCCTGGACTGATTTATGACGACCCGGTGGGGGGTGACCCGCCTGCAGACAAAGAACCACTTATACAGGAACAGGACCAGAGGGGGCTCGACGCAGTGTGGGGCCTGAAAAACACTCCTACGACGAGCGTCGGCGAAAATTCGCACGGCCTGCGAGAGCAGTCCTGCTGGGAGAGAGGGTCAGCCAGGGCAAGAAGAGAAAAGCTCACTCACACACACGCACTTTGCCTCATGCTGCCTGAGGCTGCTGTTTGCTGTTGAGGGCTGTCTGGGTCACTTTCAGCCAGAGCTGGGCTGTCGTGCGCTAGCTTTGGAGCCGAGCCCCGGCTGCAGCACGCGCAGCAGTGTGTAATGGAGATAGATAGAGAGCGAATGTGCAGGGTCGATGTGGGCGGTGAATAACGATCTCTGGGTGAGGGGAGATAGCCACAGGGCTGGAGAGATGGAGGGGGAAGGTCAGCGAAAGGCTGATCTGCGGCCGGGAGCCTGTCATCACTTACAACTACCGCCCCATCCAGAATTCCCAGTCCTTCTCTACAGTGGACCCTGTCAGCAGAGCACACGCTTTTTCTTTGTAGACGCACTAACATCACACCCCGAGTCAAAACCAATGTTAATTGATTGATGATTGTAGCAGTTTGGACGAAATCCAATGCCCACCCTCCCCCTCCCACGGCCTCCTTCAAATGTGAAAGGCTACGGCCGCCAACAAGAGTCATGGACATCAGTTATTATGAGGCTAGTGTGCTCAGAGGCTGAACGGCCGCTGAACTTCGGGACTATGCTGGAGAAAAATCGTGTGCCGAGCATTAGCTGCGAGTGGCTGAGGCGATTAGCGGCTGCCTTCATATGCAAGAAGACAAAACCCAATCTCACATCACCACCATTAACTCGGTAACAACCGAGAGGACACCGGGCTGTACAGTCCCGGCAGTTCAATGTCTTCTTCAAAGGTTTTGTTTACAATTTCCGGAAGAGGAGGCTGCTTCTGACAAGGTCAGCATATACAGTTAGTGGCCTCTTGCAAGAATCACATTGTTTGTTCTCACTGAAAGCGACTCCCCACCCCAATAGTACCACCCTTAAAACATAAACACTATGCAGTATTGCTCTCTGTGTTTGCTCAGTCAATCAACAGCCTTTTAACGCTGAATAATGAGCATTCAGACCAGCCTAATCTTCAGAGCCTAGTTTGCTTTTCCAGCAGGCCTCTTAGCCAATTACTTTACTTCAGGCATAAATCAGTACTGCACTGCTCAATTTAAATTACAGCTGTCTGCTCCAATTACACTAGAGACTGCATTACAGCACAGTACTTCATCCTTCGAGAAACAGTGAGGGAGGAGAGGGAAAGGACATTACTGTTAAAATGCTAACGTGACTGCAGCGGGGGAACGATTCGCACAAGAATACCAATCTGAACCCTGGGGAGAGCTGGGTCAACTGCCCAGACTTCACTGCAGCCATCTTGCTGCCTGCACAGAACCCACACAGTCGCTGCATATTAGAGATGCATCAATACCAACACGGCGATGGGAAATCCGTCAGATACAGACTCAAATAGCAAGATCGAGCATCAAAGACAATGGGCCAATATGGAATCAGTTACCATTATTTTAATAAACAGCAATTTGTTGGAGTTTTTTTTAGTCTATGCTCTTATTCATTAAATTTTGTTTTACAAAGTTAGGAGACAAATGTTTATGTCCACTAGAGCCTGATGTTGCCTTACACATAAAAGCCTGATCCCAGTCTTTTCCACACATTACCCTGAGTTTAGGTGTCTGGACTGAAACGGAAGCTGAATTTCTGTTCTATCAGACCATATTGACGAATAAATTGAATTCAAATGTCAAGACATTTAGATTTTTACTTGTCCGTTTTCTGTGTACATTAATGAGGTTTCAACAGTCAACACACAACACTTTTAGCGCAAGTGTGTCAGCGGAACTACCCACCAAAAGTACTAATGACCTCTCCAGTACAAAACCTTCACTTCATAGTATTTCAACTTAATATAGATTTATTAAGAAAACAATTTGGCAAAAGAGACTTTTAATCTGTACAAGGAAGTTAAATAACAAACTCTGGGGTGTAATAAAGAGTTTCTGCGAGCTGCGCCGTACCCCAGCAGGATGTTGCGTGTAAATGGGGCCTTATAATTAGCTGCTGCTCACAGTTAGCACCACTGAACATTATAGCACCTCCCAGTGGTTGGAGGACTGAACAAAAAACACTTGTGACTGCTCTCAGTTTGTAGAGAGGGGTGGAAAAGGGTTCAAGCATTTATGAGCAACCATAAATTAAGTCTATAAGGCTGAAACATTAAATTAAAAATGCATTGAAGGTAAAAAGACTTCTCAGCCATGCCACATTAAAGACCACAGGTCCAGGTTGAACAGTAATCTGATGCACAGGAACACTTTGTTAAAATACACAAGGGCTGAGTAATTGGCTGCTCAGTGCAGCACACTCTTGCTTTTTTTTTTTTCTTTGATAAAACATTACAAAATTTTACCTTGATACCAGATAATCCCTCCGTGAGATTATAAAAACCTTTTTACAAGGGAAGTACTACTTTCATAGTGTAACATCAGAGTAAGAAAGTGACAAGGGACGGCAACGGTCCCAGAGAATTACAGAAATGGTCGCCTGCCATACTTTGTAGGGCAAAATGGAGAAGGGAGACTAATATAAGTGAACCTGAACTCATCTGAACTCCACAGCCCTGTATACAGTAGAAAAATCAGATCAGTGAATATCCCAAGTGCAGTTGGACTTGATTTTTCATGAGTTCTATATCAGATTCTGAGTGTTTAGACTGAAATAAATTTGTCCTAGTTGCAATAAGTGTTTCATCTTACCTGACAACTAGCGCAGGAACAGGGCTCCCGCAGGGTCATTATGAGATGTTGTACGTCAGTTGAATGTTAGTGACAGGAGAAGAAGCATGCTACCGCGTTTAGTCTTGGATTGCACACCAGCAAATCTGACCTAGACCATCTCCAGATGCGATTCAAATTGGATTTGGATAAATCCAATCAGCGTCTGGTTACTCGCATTTACATTGAGCTCGTCAAATGCGAAATGTACCACATCACTGAATAAGTTAGATGCGAGTCCCACAAAAATAAAGACGAATGTAAATTGGGCCCATGAGAGATGCATTTCCTTTTTTGGGAGCCAGTTTTCCCCAGCAGTACCGTGTGGTGACATTCGGGCCCAATGATCTCATATGGGCATTTCTGGTGGAGCTCCAGGTCAAGTTACATTACAGTTCAGTACTGGATATATTGTGGGGTGCCACCGGAATGAACTCACTCTTGAAGCTGCATGTTTGAAGGGATCAGTCAGGCAAAGACTAAAGGATGATCAGACGAGCATCTCCAGGCAGAAACCTCCGTCCAGGCATCATTGCAGTCTCTCATTTTGAACCAAAAGGAACCAAATCCCAAGTAAGTATCTGGAGAGCACGTTGACAGCCGGCCAGCAGAGGAAAATATTTATGTGTACATAACTCTTCCTTTTCTCCATGCAGTGCTCAATCTCCCTCCATTGCATTCTTTACCTCCCTCCCTCCTCCTTTTCTATTCAAGACTAATTAGGACAATGTATTGCTGCTCTTAACATTAAATTAGGAGAAAGTCTCTTAAGTACTTTGATTGCAGTAAACAGACCCGAGAATTTAAACAAAACCACAGCTCATTAAGCCAACTGGCTAAACCCCTTCCGTGTTCCACAAGAGCCCTTGGTTTACACAGGCAATACAGATGTGGGATATATTTAACAATCAGCAGGAGAAACTGAGAGGGATCTTCCTGGGGATTATTTTCTAATTCGAAGGGAGAAAAGGCGGGGTGGATTGGGGGGAGGTTTGAAATGTTGACATCAGGAAATGAACCGTCTCATCAGACCTGACAGTCGGGATCATCCATTTCTCAGTGTGCAATTGCCGTTTGGATGGGGAGGAGAACGTTGAGAAAAGTCATGACAGCTCCTCTCGCGTTTATTTACATCATATGCTCCATTTCTTTTGTTTTAGCTGTCATTAGTCTCGTCCTGTCAGCCGCCAGACACCGCCATCGATCTTTATTTGGCCGATGCATTCCTGGACCTTGTTGCTTGCCTGATAAATTCCGTCGGGCGGTTGTGGATCGATCCCATGGGGACTTGGACCTGCACTTCTGTTCAGTTTCTCACAAAAATGTAAGTGTGAGGTTGGTAAGTTCTGGAGAGAGGGATTAGTAGTTTCTGAAACAGTTGCACAAGACTCCATTTTGAGTGAAGAGGGTCTGGGCTTGAAGGCGGAAGAGAGGAGGACCAGCACACTGGGGGCTCATTTAAATTCACATAAATGTGCAATGGTGAGAGCAGAGGGGAGGTCTGAAGGTCACCTCATAAGCCAGGGTCCCAGCGCTGTCCAGGACAGGAGCAGGGCTCTGATCCTCAAACTTCTGCAGCCTCTCGTGGATCTGAAATCGGACAACAGCCACCAGGTCAGTCCCATGGGGTGCATCATGAGCTATTGCAGCCACTGTACAAATACCAGGGCACAGCTTAGCTGGTACCCCACCTAAACAGCTACGCAGGTAACCCAGACCACTACGCTCCACACTCTTACCCACCCCCAACCTCGCCCCAAACACACGCACACAAACACAGACCCAGAACCCCACTCGCTCTTAGACAGCTCATTCCAGATAGGAATTGGGTTCCTACAGAATCAGATAGAGGAAGAAACCCCACACACAGACAGGGAGGAGAACGCAAACTCGCACACACGCATGAACACACAATGCATAAGCATACACAAAGAAAAGTACTCGCGCAAACGCGCACCATACCAACACTCGTATAACCAAGAAAGGTGCACACTCGCGCTGCAACAGCGAAAACTGGAGGGAATTAGGCAAACTGCAGGGAAATCACAGCGCGCTTATCTATTTTCAACCCTAAATTACATAAAGCCAACTGCATACTGTCACCAGAGCAGTTGAGCTGGCCAGAGCAGAAACTGAGAACTGTGCATTTTGAACCAGAACGTAGACTTTGCTCACATTTCAGCCAGGTCTAAAACTCAAAACATTAATATTCACAATTGAAGAGCCTCTTGCTGAAGGTACTCAAGCCCCACTTCTACACACCATAATGGAAGGATGGGAAAACGATACCCAAATCGATTTCCTCAGTTCTTATGACATTTTGAGACATTAGTACTTTTAGCGCTGGGGTCGTCAATTGGTAGATGCAAAAATCAGTAAGTTCAGAGCAAGGTAGAAGTCGAGAAAGTGAGAATTAAAGGGAACAGACCGTTAGCGCTTGGTAAAAAGTTGAATGTTTAAGGAGACAAGGTAGACTCCAGGTCCTACCACCAGATAAGTTCATCTTCAACAGTCTGAATAAAATATAACAGAGTGGCAAAAACAGGCCATAGCCCAGTAAGATTTGACATTTTCTGACAACTGAAGAGTACCTAATACTTATGAACTAGATGCTTTCACACACTGTGTCAAGCCTGGTCCTCAGAACTTCTAGTTTCTGCCTCAATGACATGACCTGGCAAGATATTCCCCAGCCTGACCACTCTATGTGAAACAATACTTCCTAAAATCTGTGCCAAATTTATCCTGGACATACCCTAAGAGGACCACGCTCCTTTTTCCTTTACATTCATGAGACTCCAATATTTCATTCTAGGAGCAAGTCAAAAACAAGTTCACACCAAGTGTACAATGGAAGCACATTTTCTGTTGGCCGATGATGAACCATGATAAAGAGTCAAACAGAAGTCCGGACCTAGATCGGGAGAGTCAGGCCAGGGAGAGCAGGTAAAAGAGGTGAAGATGGAAGATTCTGGAAGAACACAATCAGAATCATCTCCCAACCCACGCGCATCACTGCCTCACTGTCACCCATGGCTCAAGATACAAAAACTGCAAAACAGCACTGGGCTAGGCAATGTGACTGTCATGCTATAGATTTATTGAAACATTTTGAGTGAGACTTTGCCATTTCCCATACTTGGCACTACAAGAAGAAAGGCACTCCAAACGGCTGGTTTTAGGCCTTTGCGCCAGGCCTCATAAAAGTTCAGTATTCTGTCTAGATCAGCGAATACGACTTAGCCATTTTTAGGATTTTAGAGGTTTTAGGAACACTGGCTCACAACCTCAAGCCTGTTAGCCTGTCAGGTATAAGACTGCAGTCATGAATTTCCAACGACGAATCCGGCACATGAAATTATATGGCACTTAAAGGCGGTTGCGTGCTCTTACAACCGGATTAACAGTGGAGTAGAAATACGCGAGAACGCCTTAATTCATCATGACAGCGGAGAAAAATTTCCTTCCAACACCTATTATTCTTTAAATTTTATCGGAAAAAATCTTAGTCACAGAGCGTTATTTCTGGCCGCTTTGGATGTTGTTTCAAAGCATTTCAAAAGGCAGTCTTACCCCGTGTATTGATTGACATGTCCTAATTTTATATTTTCACTAATTACCAAAGTAACACAAAAAATAGGCAACTATTATTTGGTGTGGCACACATACAGCCTAAAGACTGAATGGAACTTATGAGTGAATGTCAGCACAGAAGCAAAAACGAGCATTTCACCAGGGTGAAAGCCATTGAAAAAGTTTGAAGGCTCCAAGTAAAATACATGTTATTTAAAAGATTTCTTGCACATTGGAACGGCCAGAAATTATAGATGTGCTCCGCTCTCTAAGAGGTCAAGAACAAGCGTATTCCCCTGTGTAAAGACCGTCTTTGGCACAGCTGAATGTGCAGACTGAAGTGGTCTACAACTTCAAGGCCTAACAAAGCAACTACGAAGTGTTTTTAACACCGCGTGTCATCATTCATAAAACATTTCATTTAATGACATTGCACGTCTGAGACTACAAATTGAGCTCCTGTGTAAAAAAGACCTGATGACATGTTTTTGGATGGTAAATTACACTGGCATGGATACGTGCCCAGCGATGGAGTTCTCAGAAAATAACTCCCTGGACGAAACCTTTTACTCTGCCTAAACCTGTTCCTGGAATTCAACCGACCTATAGGTTTTCACTCCAACCCTAACAAAGCACACCCCATTCAACAGCGAGAAATCACAGCTCGAGCCGCTAATTAAATTAGGCTTGTAATGGAAACCAACAGAATGGTAGGTTTCCAAGAACAGGGTTGGAGAGCCCAGCTTAACACGCATAACGTATAACACTGTACCGTTCTGTGGAATACGAGACATGGAAGGGAAAAAGGTGACAAGGAGAAACGTCAAAAGAACTGCGGGAAAGAGGAGGGCGCGGAATACAGGTCACACAACGAGCGGCTGAGTCACCTGCTGCAGGGGACAATCAAGTGCTGCGTCTGAAACAGAAATTATATGGGACGACTGAAGAAATGTGCCGGTGGCACTGGGTAACAAACGGGAAAAAAAAGGAGAAGATCTGAGAAAAGTGATGACTTGAGGGATGTCATTCAGTATTACACTGCCACAGGAAGGACCTTAGAGTCCCTGCTGACCTTATATCTGTAGTATAAATACATGCAAGACCAAATAACCAAAGCCCAGAGGACATGTCACGGACGGTGGATCTTAGCAGACAAGGACTGAGCGGAAGCACGACAGTCATCTCCTGCTTTTGTGACGGAGGGACTCATTTTCCTGGGAGAATGTATGCACGTCATTTGCATCAGATTGCACTTCCATTTACTCGAACACTATGCTGTGTTAGGTGGTTTCAAAACTACATGATATACTAGAACTTTAAACTAACATCCTCAGTTCCACACAAAGCTCAGTTTAGTAATTCCTGTCAACGATTCTCCAATTGCTTTAAATCCAGGACCCAACAGAGCATCCCAATTTCCAAAATTGCTTGGCTGGGGGCAAATTGCAGGACCACAACAATCTCCGTGGGAAGAAACTGAATCAGTTGGAAGAAATTATTTTGTGTGTTCAAACTGATGGACCCCGTTTTAGGGAAATAGTGTAACAGACACTCACCTTCGAATGTCAAACATTCAGTGCTAACAGGAGTGCCCCAGAAGTTTAAATGCACCAGCCGAGAAGCTCCTGATCTACATTACAGAGAGAGAGAGGGAGAGAGACGAAGAGACATACAGAGAAAGAGAGAGAGACTGCGAAAGAGTGTGAAAGAGTGAGCGAGGCAGTGAGAGTGAGAGAATTAATGAGTGAGAATGAGTGAGAATGAGAGAGAGAGAGAGCTCGAAGAAGAATCACCAAGACACAGAGACCAAGCTTCTGAGTCAAGCTAAAGGAAACCAAATGGATGGCCTAAGTGCCCCCTTCAGTACATCACACCCACAACCACCTTCCCAAACAGACAGCCATCTCAACCCTTTTAACTCAAGCTCGACCTCTGGTGGCAAAACATCATTACTGTATTCCCTGCGGGCATGAGATGCGGTTATATCGAACCCAAAACAATACCACTCGCAGATGCGAGGAAAAAGGCTCTTTATTGTAAAATGTCCCCATATCTGAACTCCAGTTAGGAAAAAGGAACATCTGCTTTGGAAGTTCCACAGTCTTTTTAGTTACTGTGGAAATTTTCTATGCAAACGAGAGATTGAATGCTCTATCTTTACAAGTTAAGAAGTGGTCCAATAGACTGTCCCATCAAGTAAAGAATGCATCCATCTGCTGTTATGCCGCATTTAAAAGCCATTACAGTACTTTACATGTCATAGCACGCATTCCACGGGCTGCTGGCCGAGCGGTCTCCTGGCAGCAGTCGCCATGTCATGGAAAAGCTGCCCTTCATTGGAAGGCTGGGAGACGGAGCGTAACAATCGGAAAATCTGAGACCCATGTATAAAGAATGCAAATGAAATCAAAGAGGGATTACCGACAGGAGAAGAAACCTAAAATACGAAGCTATGACTGCAGCTCTGTATACGGACGTTTACATTACTCCCAGAGATAACGGAAGCGGACACTTGAAGATCGAGCACTCTAATTCTCTTCACTAATGAGCAACCTGCCAAGTTCTCCCGAGATGAGAAAAACGACCGTTTTTCTCGCTCTAGTCTCGTTATAAAACAGAGGCGAATAATGTGTTGGTTTTGGCATCATCTAAATACCCACTACACCTAAAATAAATATAACTATAATAAAAACTTAAATTGGAAAGAGAACGTATCCATCACTTAAGTTTTTCTAGCAGATAACAATCGCATAACCAGCAAGAAATTTAGCACAATGGGACCGCTAAAATTGGACGTGTGCATGCCGGCTTGAATCTTGAACCTGAACCACGTCGATGAATAGCCAGCTGCACCAAAACTGGATAATACATAAAAATGCAAGTTATGTAAGCTGCCTTATAAGGCATCCACTAAGCGAGGAAGCAATTATGCACAGCTACCGCGTCCCATCTGAATTTTATGACAGAGGCAATGAGAGTTATTAGAAAACAATTTGAGGCAAGCCATTTATCTCTAAACATCATGGCGAGTCAGTGTAATAAAGTGAGCAGTATTGCGATTGTTATTTGATTGAAGATGGACAAAATGTTGCAACCCCAGGTTCCATTACTACGCTACAGGGCAAGGGCACCTCTGGCCCCTGCACCTTTTCAGCCGACTGCTCCTGCCTGTTTAAGAGCTTAAGGGCCCTTCAGGGATCCCAAAACACTGGGGCGACGGTTCGAGGTCTGACCGGCTCAAGGCTTCTGTAACAGAGGCGCAAGAAAACACCCCCACCTCTCCCAGTGCGATGAGCGTCTGGCAGAAGGGGCAGAGGCGAGATCAGAGGACGGGATTGGGTTTCGGAGTGGGGGCCGCAGGAGCGCTGGTTAACGTCCCGACAAGAGATCGGTTTGACCCTCGGGTGTCGTTTCCATCTGGGCTCCGCGGAGAAATGTATCCAGTATCCAGAGGTGGAATTAGAATGACTAATCCAGAGCACCTCATTAGCCAGGAAAGAGAGAGGACGGTGAACAGAAATGGAACGACAGAAGAAAGTGGGAAGAGAATGAAGGAGGGTTGGAGGAGAGAGCAAGAGAAAGATGGAGGAACGGAGGATTGCGAGAGGACAGGAGGGCTACACTGAAAGGCAGAAGTACGGCACCTTGAGGCTGACACGAGTGTCAGTAGGAAGCGCTCTTCCAAAAAAGACATCCACCTCTGAGTGTACCAGAGCGGAGCATAAGACTATATTTCAAAACAACCACCATCTCTTATTCCTCCAACACACAAAGCCAAAGTACGCAACCAGGCAAAATATTACCTCGGAAAACGGCAGAGTCCTCCTCGTGGGCTGTTATAGTAACGTAAGAGCTCAGTGACTGCATTTTTCAGCATGACAACGACAGTTCCTGCCAAACCAGAGGTATCCCAGGTACTGTGTGGCACCATGCCCAGCCCAGAGCAGCCAGGCTGCCATTCAATAGCAGGGCCAATGCACAGTAAGAGGTCTCTGAATTACTTATCTTCCAGCTAATTCTTGCCCAAGACTTGCAGTCAATGAGAAACTGCTTCCAACTACCAAAATCCAGAAATACTCCATTTCTGAACGTAATTCTCCGTCTCTGTTGGACCATAGTGGAGCTGTCCCTTCAGTCTTTTGCAATACGTTTGATGAATGCACCCAAAATGAATAGGGAGCTTAAAAACCAAAGCGTAAAAAGTGCGCTCATACAACCTGTGTCAGGCATGATATCCACTCACTGGTGTAATGCATTTAGCCCATTGCACAGTGACCGGCTCCCATCAGCTCAGGAGGAAGATGCCGTAGCACATGATTTCTCTGACTTATGCGACGACTAGCCCTCCCTTCTTTACACAACGTAGTCGCACCAGCAATTATACGTTGCCTATGCCACTGTGGGATCAGGTCGTCAGCCTACAATTTAGTTCTTATAGTTACATGCACCTGGTCGACCAGATCTGGTCACTGCATAACAATGAACGAATGAATTTTAACCTGCTTAACCCCCTTTCTCCCCGGCGCCTCTCCTGTGCAGACCTCTAACCATAACCAGTAATGGCGTGGCTGGGATTCGAATATCTGACCACAGGGATAACAATGGAACATCTTAGCTGTGAGCTAACAGGAGGCCCGCTCCCACAGTTTTGATTCATAGTTACGACTCAAAAAGAACGACGAAGATTGGAGTAGTTGAAATGTGTCTCATTACCTGGGATGATAACCAGTGAGTAGATATATATTTTTTTCATAGGCTGCAGCCATCGAAGGCTGCATTTTTAGGGGTCGTCACTTATTTCCATCCACCAAACTAACATTTAGGGTTAGGGATAACCCTTTTTGTGATGCACCCCATGTGATGTCTAGAAGGAACAGATTTTGAAATGGCTCGTAATGGCTAAATGGTAATGCACCAGGTGGTATGACTGAGCACCAGTAATATTCCATTTTATTGCACAAAAAGTGCGAGCATGAAATTTTAAACATGAGTACTATTTAAATGGAATTTACTAAAAAGCAATTCTAAACGATCCATGAATTCAAGCCAACTGCAAAGCTGAGATTTTTTAGTAAAGGTAAATATTGAAATTAAATAAGTTCCATAGTATATTCTACTGAGAAACAAATGCAAGTGACCAGGCAACCAACCAGGTTATAGGAGTCATACACCACTCAGTTTATACTGCCATTTTCATTCAAGTCCTTTTAATTTCCTTGAATACGCAAAGCAGTATGAGGTCAGTGTGTTAAGACAACCATTAATATTTCAGACAAGTTTATTCCAGCATGCTAGCACTTCGCAGAAACTGCTTCCTGCGGCGTAGAACTCACTATGAACTTGGTTGGATTTGTGTTTTTCAAATTGGATCCTTCATCAAGTTTACTTTTCATTTATATTCTGTCATTAACATTTATAAACACGATGTCAGGTAACCACGGACTGCCATTAAATATGAAGTTTGAAAATAAGAAATATTTCACTCATTGAAATATGAGCTTCCTGGTCCCTCCTAGACTCTTACTCATTGTTTGTAGGCCACTTGAAAGGGCCACACCAGAAGAAACATTTAAACTGACAAAGACAAACAGGGGAAAAAAATTCTGAACTGGAATGTTTCACAGTAATGCTTTAATCCAAACGAGAAATGAGCAGGGCTGCTCTTTAAACATTTTTTGGGCAAGTCCTGTTTTTGTGGAAACATAATTCATCCTTCGTGGCCCCATGTAAGGCAGTTTCAATGACAAATGGGAATCTCTGCGTGGTTCCGACATCACTGCTGAGTCCAGGGGTGATGACGCACAGCAGTATAAACCATTGGAAAATGCACGCTTGCTTTGCAAAGTCTTATACGTACCATTATGTTTCAATTTGCACCATAACTAACAGCAGCCCATGTAACCTGGTTTAATCTAGCATTGGCGCAAACCATTGAGCAAAATACACAAGACAGAAATTAAACTGAATAGCCATTCAGTGGTCCTAAACACAGGCTACAGGATCAGTCATTCTGTGTGCTTCAAACCCCATTCTACACTCAGGAGGACCACCTTGCTGTTTCAGGATAACTTTTCCTTTGGACTCGACCCTATGCGGTCCCCACAAATCTTCCTGAGGTCACAGAGTGCTTCACACAGAGACAGACCTCGTCCGTCATCTACCCGTCTCTCCGCTTGGAAAGGACGCCGAGGAGCCATTCGCTTGTGTACGCCAGATACGGTCCCTCGATATTCACGCCATTTATCCGCCGAGCAGGTTTTCACATTCCTGAAAACGGTACAGCTGTGCGCGATATACCATTCCAAAATAACTCAAATAAAAACACGTAGATACAAATTGTAGTCTCAAACCATAAATAATATTCCTTGTTTCAAAAAAAAAAAAAAAAAAGACTCACAGAAGTCACAGATGGGACTGCGGGAAGCCAGAGAACAGGCCACACAGACCAGTATACAGAACAGTGTACAGGCGTGTGAGACTGCAGGCCTGACTGGATACACGGCTGCAAGCTTTACTCGGTTACTGAAAGCCATAGGTGGGGGGTAACACAGGCTATCCTTTCCCAAAAAGTAGCCTGAGGGCGTTTGCTGTAGGTCCGGAGTGGGACGAGGTGGGATGGCGCTTGATGCTGCCGAAACAATAAACGGCCGTGTCCAGGCTGACCCCTGCGGAGGAGGCGCTAACCACAGGAGCCGAGGCTACGCTCCCTCAGGTCGGGTCCGCTTTCCCGCCACAGGACCCGACCCGGAGAAACGCATTACCGCTTCGTCACGGAGCGCCACGGTGCGCTGCGTACGCGGCTCAGGGGAGAGATCAGGCTACCGCCCCGGGTTGCGAATAATTTCCCCATCCTGCGACCGACGGAAGAAGTGGGCTCGGTTAGGGCCCCGTGAGATTTGGGGGGGGGGTATGGGCAGGAAAGTGAGGAGAAAAGTTTTTTTTTTTTTTTTTTTTTTTTGGGGGGGGGAATCTAATTCACATGTCCTGCTCTGCGCTCTCCACTAGGGTACTTGTCCAGCCTGCTAGGGCACTCGACAAAAACATAGGAACGCTTGAGGCTGCTGGGGGAACAGGTGTCCTGGGCTCTGTATTCAGGGCGTAGGAACCAGCATCTGGCTAAGCTACTGAAGTCCTGCCTCCAAAGAAAAAAAAAAAAAAAAAAGTACAATAAGCAAGCATCGACCTACATAGTACTTACATTAGTCATTACATTAGTCATAATTTTTTTCCATTTTTCTTTCCCAGTTATTTTCCTGGTAACTGCGTACGGAATTCTGGGAATTACAGTGAAATTCAATTAATATTCAATACTTATTTTGTTGCCAGACCAGGAAGGGAACAAATGAGAGAGGCCAATTTAGGAATCACTCAGGTTGTATACGGTATTTAACCTGACATTGTACCAACAGCGCCGCGGTGAGTTCACATGGGCGGGTTTGTGATGGCGACGGCTGACCTCGTCATTGCTTCCATTCCTATATTTTATAATGTGTGTGTGCGTCTGTGCATGCACTTGTATTTGTGTTTTTGCCTGCTGAATTTGCCCTGATTGCCGAGGAAATTCAGACTGGACCCACTCCAGCAGTCTAAACCTGCGCTGACAGAAACTTGGTTGCAAGCACCAGCACCTGAAACAGGTGGAAATAAATGGTGTATTATATTTCCTACATCTTTTCTGAAAGCGAGCACAAAGTTGGCAGATGCTCTGCCAAATGGGGGAAATTATACGAAAAGCCGACATAAAAACACTGGTACGTTAATTCATTCGGAAGCAGGAGGGGGAAAATCATCTATATCAATCCAGTGGGCTGTCAGCTTCCATCGCGCCATTCACAGTGCCTCTGTATGATCCGTGATCACTCCGTATTTAACAGCCATGCTCCACAACGTCCATTTCACCCAAAAATACCGGATGGCAGGCCAGAACATTCAAGAAATGAGCAGTAGCTTGAAGGGCAAAGGGGCCTTTTTGGGTATCATGACGGGCAGGAGGAATCAAGTCAAAATGTGTCCCCCAAAACACACTCCCTGCACCTTATGTCAATGACGGATGCCCAAATTTCCATGTGAATGGCTGATAACTTCCATGTGAGAGGGTAACACATCCAACTAGTCAGATTATTAGAATACCTCCCCCAAATTTACCATTACGCCAACTCCAATTCACTTGAATGCACTCAAACCAATGCCCTCATATCCCCCCAACCTCCATCCACAACCCACAGGAGTGGCCAAGTACCAGGCCTGTCGCCAACGGCGCTTGGGCAACACTGGCCACAATCTAAGAGTTAGCGGTAACGTGAGTACGGCAGACTACCACCCGCTGTCTCCTCGACTGGCCAGTGTTAAATCGATACCCAACCCCCAAGTTTCCAGACAGTAATAAGGCCCAGCTCTTTTTTTTTTTTTTTTTTTTTTTTTTTTTTTTTTTTTAAAGACAGGAAGGAAGCAGAAATAAATTATCTTGTCCGTCTTTGCCGAGGAGGAATGTGTGAGCCCGGTTTACCAATTACTCCTCCCCACTATGGTCCATTTCACACCACAGTAGCACAGTTGAGTTAGGACATGCTAAGCAGTAATCTATTTAAGATATTTATAGATGGTGGCTAGACTCAACCCGCGGACGCGATCCAGAGAGGAAGTGATACAGATGTTGGAACACAGACCGCCGCAAATGCTGCAGATTTGTTGTGGCGGTAAAATCATTTCACGCCCAAAAAATGTCCGTCCGTGGACAATCTATGAGGACTTTAACCTCCAGTGTTGGATTGAATGTTCCTCGAGCCAAGAGATCCAAGGTGTTTTGGAGAAGAAGAAGAAGAGAAAGTATTTTTCTCGCCATTTGGCGCATAGCGGCAGTCTCTCCCTTTAAAGCCCACAGCTTCCAGCCCCACAGTTTTTGAAAAACTCCCGAATTGTCTGCTATTGTTTGGTCTCGGTCCAGACAGCGGGTGCCATGATAATACACTTTCACAGCATGATAACCCCGACCAAAAACAATTATTCTTTTTACAGGGCTGAGGCATTATCTAGCAGCCCATAAAACACATCAACAGGACATAATACACACGGGGCTACGGTGATCATTTTTATTGACATTGGGAAATGAAAACATTGAATAAAAAATTATTTGGCGGTAATGCGAGTGTTGTTGCAAACAGACAAATCAAAGAATATCACAACGACCAGTGAATACCATTAAACTTATTGCTAATTGGCGAGCAATTATGCTAACTACAAGAGAAATTATGGAAAACCCCACAAAAATGAGCAAGAGCAATCTGTTTTACAGTCCTCAAAATTACAACAATCGGTCAAAAAAAACATTGTTTGAACAACAATTACACCCCCCCCCCCCCCCACACACACACACACACACACACACACACACACACACACACAAGACAGAATGAGCAATTAACCTTCATGCCTCTAACAGAAATGACAAATGTATACATTTCAAGTGCCAGGCAGAGACCGAGATATAGGATATTGCGCCACATTCATGTGTTCAGTACAAGAACATTCATGCCAATGATTTGTTTTGGAAAAGCTACAGGTTAGTGGAGACCAAAACTCTCAGAGATGATGCCACCTGTTTCAAAAACGGGTAAAACATACCGCACTATGCACAGAGAAGAACTTCAGCTTTCGAACAAATTGAATTTGTCATTCAATGCCGAGATAGAAAGGCCCTCTGTCGGCTCCCGAACCAACAAAATGCTCAAACCGTGTCTTGAAATTCTGTGTAGAAATGACTCCATTTACTCCACGCTGGACACTGTGTAATATCCGTTTAATCTAATCACCCTTTCACATGAAACCAAACTCGGTGAACAGAAGGAGTTGCAAACCTTCTTTGGAATTCAGCGCGAAATGTTTCTGCCAACGTGGGAAAAAAAAAATGCAATAGTGTTTAGAAAACTCTGCAAAGTGTGCAGAATATGGAAACACATATCAAATAATAAGCATTTGGAATTGTCGTTTCCCAGCCTCAGGTTGTCTTTCAAAAATTCCATGTCTTCCATTATTGCACATTTAACATGCATACAATAGTGCATTTGTAACCAGATCCAATACAGGTAAATTAATAAAGAAAAGTTATCATTTTCCCCCCTTTTTTCAGTTCTGTCCTGGCCCTCAAGAAAAGGACTTGAACAGTATCCATGAGATGTTTGTAACAGCACACAGCATGCGTTTCCAAACAACTTATGTTTACCCTCACGGCGTTTGGCGAATGCAAACTGTCGGGGTAAGCAATAGCAATATGGACTGCCGCCACGACAACAATGAAAGCAGGCCTGCTACTGCCTCGCCACCCCGGGCCTGTGGATGAGCGGGGTCCAGGAAGCTCTCGCCCTCTCCCCGCGCCGCTCTTATAGACGAGGGCAGACGGCATGTGTTTCGCTCATTAGCACCAGACGCCAGAAAATAAAGCTATCGAGTGCGTTCATCTCTGTATTTTTGGAGCCGTCCGCTTTCGAACGGCGGGATGGGCCGCCGTCGCCACCCAGCGCTGGAATAAAGAGCCCTTGTGCGGCGCAGCAGAGGGGAGGATAGGCAGAGAAGAGAGAGGAGAGAAGGTAAGGGAAACTGACAGGAGGAGCAGAAGACGAGAGGGCCAGACAGAGAGAAGAGAGGAGGTGAGAGATGGGGAGACTGAGAGGGAGGAGAGGAATGGGGAGATGGGGGAGAGAGAGAGAGAGAGAGAGAGAGAGAGAGAGAGAGAGAGAGAGAGAGAGAGAGAGAGAAGGTAAGGGAAACTGACAGGAGGAGCAGAAGATGAGAGGGCCAGACAGAGAGAAGAGAGGAGGTGAGAGATGGGGAGATGGAGAGAGAGAGGGAGGAGAGAAAGAGGAGCTGTGCGGAGGAGAGAGGTTTACCTTGACCAGTGAATGGAGGTTCCTGTCCCCGAACATGTCCCTCAGAAAGGCACAGTCCTCCTGACTGCCCATATGAGGCTGCAGCTGAGCGGGGAGAGACGCCAGCAACTCATACAGACCTGTGGAGCGAGAGGAAACCGCACTGTGAGCACGTTAGGGGTCCTGTCCTTCCCTCTCACACACACACACACACACACACACACACGCGCGCACACAAACAAACACACACACATACGTACACACACAAACAAACACACACATGCACGCACACGCACGCACACACACACACACACACACACACACATAAACAAACACACACAAAAACACACACACACACACACACACACACGTTTGTTTTCATGTTTTGTGGGGGCATTCCATAGACTTCAATTCATTCCCTAACCCCTTTCCCTGACCTTATACCTCAACAGTACATCCCTAACCCCATCCTTAACCCCTAACCCAAAAATAGCTCTTTTTTTTTTGCGGGAACCTGAAAATGTCCCCACAAGTATAAAGAAATCTGGAATTCCATGTCATGTGGGGACATTTGGTCCCCACAAGGCGAAGTAAACATGGTACACACACACACAAACACACTCAGAACCACACAATCCCTCACATCAACACGCTTGGCCGCAAATATACCACATACAAACTAACACACACACTCAAACCTGCGCACAAACACAAAAACAAGCATGTGGTATGCAGCCACATACAGTATAGAAACCCACATTTTAACAAACATGGAAAAAACATCCACACACACTTACATGTGCACAAAAAATACGCCAACTGCACATAGCAATACAGTAATGCACAAACACAAACACACACACACACACACACACACACACACGTTCCACCTCAAAGCCCTCCGACCTCTCTCAGTCTCACTCTCTCGCACACTTAACGCTCCTCTCTGGGGGTCACCGTTTCCCAAACTGGGCCGAGGTAAGGGGATCAGAACCAGCCTGAGCCCAGAGCCCTCTGTGACTCCCCATTTCTTCCGTAAAGACTCCCAGAGTCTGCAGTACAAAGAGACAAGCCCACCGCCCCGCTGTGAATAGGCAATAACCCACGTCCTTTCACAACCCACACTTCCTCATATTGTTTTGGTCTTTCCTGCTGTTCCAGTCCCCTCATCCCCATCGAGTAAAAAAAAAATTTTTTAAAAATGACAACACAAGTGGCTTGAGTAGTTTTACACCTTTTCCTGCAAAACTCCCCAAATTTTTTTTTTTTTTTTTAAATAACCCTCTTCCCACGTAAATTCTTTGCATTTTAAAATGTCGGACGCAACGTACGACGCAACATCAGCAGCCATGGTACCGGTAGCAGAGCCAAGCACTTGTGACAGACGCACTGTCCCACTGTTAAAAATCTGCAGTGATCAAGACACACACACTGAACATTTTAGCACTTTAGGCCATTTAAAATAAATGCCTGCAGTGTGTTGCTCGAGAAAAATAAAATAAAATACAATAAAAACACTACCTCGGGCACACACTGAAGCAATGATGAATTTTGGCAACACCAGTGTCCTCAGGCCATATGAGGATCTTTAAACAAACATCGGTAATAATGAATTCCATAGAGGCTTACTCCCGGGCTTAAAAAGAATGGCTTACTTAATCCAATTTAAAGAGAAACAGGCAAGGGCCGATGGTTTCGAGATTAGGGAGACCCTGCGAGGGAACATGGAGCGAGCGAGGGCGGGGCGGGGCGGTCGGTTTCAGGGAGCAGTGGAGCTGTATCAGATAAGCCAGGCCGACCCTGGAGGTGTATTTAAGGGGGGATTAAAGGCAGATCCACTTCGTGTGGAGCCAGAGGTCCGGCTCAGATCCATCCTCCATCAAAGGAACCCACACACCACACGGCCACTGCTCGCCTCCAATGCACTCCATATCGCCCGCCTACTATCGCCTGTACGTGACCCCCTGCTCTAGGGCCACTGATTGTGAAAACATTACGGACCTTATGAGTATGAAATCTCTGTGAGCCCGATGCTGGGTCCAGATCATACAGAAGGCCACTTTTCATTGGAGGAAAGTCAGAACGAGAGATCAGAAGTTGGAAAGTGAGTTGGACCAGGCCCAGCGAACCTCTTCTTACTGTCAACCAAACACCTTGGCCTGACTTTTTCATGTTCAACAGGCTTTGTCATGAGCGACGCTTTATTGCACCTGCTGAAGGTTAGCAGTTAGGTGGTACTTCTGAAAACTTAGGTTTCATCTTTGCACATATTGATTCTGGCTCTTCCATTTGAAGTTCATTCTGCAGGGGATAGTTTTTTGGTGACCACAGGTATCCTTGCCATCTATTAAGGACAGTAGACCCAAACTATTAACAGCATTGAATGTTTTGAAAATATATCCTCCCTTTAAAAGCTAATGAAGTGTGAAGTAAGATCAAATTCCTTTCAAACTTGTATTGTGCCAGGAAAGGCATGTCCAAAACATATTTCCAAGAATTGGGCAATAATTTTCACAGCCTAAACCTTTTCACACCCTTTCCTGAACAGAATGCTCTTAGTGACATTTTACAGTCATAACAATTAATATGATTGTCATCAAAAAAAACTCCACAAACCCCGCCCTCCAGAACAACAGTTGCCACGAACGAAAAAAGAAGATGGATTCAGCAGAGATCTTGCATTTGAGCGAACTGAGCCAGAGACTACTAATATATTTGAAGGAATCATCCAGTACCTTTGAAAAGTAATACAGACTGATACAAATCTTGGGAATAAATAGAGTTTCACTCCTCAAATACACTGGGTCAGTGAATATCTTAATTCGGTTGATAAAGAGCTGGGAAAAATCCCTCATTAGCCATTGAAAAGATCCTGCAAAATCATTTAGCACCACAATACATTGGACAGTGACATGTTTTATTTTGGTACTGCATTCCAGCACTTTAAGTCTGAAAGGATGCAATGATAATGAGGTTGAACTGCAAACAGTAAGCTTTAATTTAAGGGTGCATTACTGTTCCCACCCATTTTTTGGTGCAGCAGAAAAGTTTAATTTAACGTAGAATTGAGGAATCTCGTTTGGTCAAAATTCTTTAGTATGCTATGACTGCTTGAAGTCTGATGCATAGCCATGACCAGACACTGGGTATCTTCCCTATTGATGCTCTACCAGGCCTGTAATGCAGCCATCTTCAGTTCCAGTTTTTTTGAGGATCTTTTGTCATCAGTCTCTTCTTCAGCATGTAAAATGCATGTTCAATTGGATTCAGATACAGTGATGGATTGGCCATCAGAACAAAACATAAAAAAAAAAAAAAAGTGCTACGGTCCAGTGAATTCTGGTGCTCACAGTAACTACAAGACTCACCGTATTATTCAGCTATGTAAGCTAGTGAGAATCATTGCGTCTCCTCTTCATTCTTGCTTGATGTGATGCAACTGACACAGTGGCTTTCAGTGCAACTAGTTTCCAGAGAGGCATTCAGGAAGGGATTGCACACTGGACAACCAGCACGACTGCCTGCAAACATCTGAGGTAGCCGCTGTTCCAAAGCTCATCTTTAGTGTAGGGAAGACTGAAATTAAAATGGCTTCCTACTACATCCAGTCATTCGGGGCAACAAACCCGCTTTACAAGTTCAAAGATTTTATTCAGCTTCTTGCTCAGAAGCCCATAGCAGGCCACTGAAGCCGTAAAAGGAGAGAAGCCTCAATAATCTTACATTTATCAATTGTCAACAGAACAGAGTCCAACTTTTAAACGAGCCATCTTAACGCTCCCTGTGCAGATACCGAATGAAAGATTAAACCTCACCAGACACCTACATATCAAAAACTCATGAGGAGAAAAGTAAAATAACTCATAGCTTTTCCAAAAGCATTTAGATGTGATATCTTCAAGGTTAGTGTTTCAAACATTTTTTGCAAGTATTTACAGGCAGGGACAGAAAAAACCGTGAGAAAAGAGAGGTGAAAAACAGAACTGCGGTCTTGTGTTTTGCAATCCGTCTGACAGTCCATTCAGGGACTGATTAACCTCATGATTTGCAATCTATCTGGATAGATAAGCTGACCCAATGGAGCAGAGCGTAGAGATAAATGCGCTATTGAGAGGGAAAATGGAGGCTTTAAGAGATTCAGGGAGTTTGCTGCAGGCACGGGACACCTTGAGATGACAAGCGCAGGTCCTATCCAGGGGTGTAGTTGTCAGCGGGACACTAAGGTTTCAATGGTCCCCAATTTCACTCACAACCTTTTAATTATTTATTGATCCTTCGTGTGTTCACATTTATTCGTCCTCTGCTTCAGGTTTAACTCACTCAGAAGCAATGATTCTCAAAACTAAAAAAAATAAATAAATAAACCATTGATGGAGTCCATCCATGGAAGACTTTGGCTTGTTGAAACAAGGCATCATTCATACTGATGCCACATCACTAAACAGAAGATGGTAAGACCACAAACACATCACTCACTGCTGATGTGATTACTCAAAACAATACAGTGCTGACATTCATGAGATGCAGACCATGTAATTCGAATGGACATTACTGAAAGCACGTGAGGAAAATTATTAAATACGTTTCTTTTCGGCTCGGATTTGGCCTTTTCCCATTTGGTCCAGAAAACTTCTCTTTGAACATCGTCTCACACTGTAGGCTTCTTTAGGGAAGAGCAGTATGATGCCAAGCATGTCTATTCCAAATTCCCAGCTCCATAGCAGTAAAATGGTACATTGTTAAGATTGCTCTATGGAAAAAAAACCCAGCGAAAGCCATTCCTGGTACAAGGCATATTTCTCCAATCATACAAAGCCTTTAATGCATGCCACCAGAAAAGTGAAACTACAAAGCAAAGTCCTTGAAATGTAAGTCGAAAAAAAGGTTCTAAGCTGAACGCACTTATCAAAGCCCCCGGCTCGGGCCAAGCTTTTAGAATGGGTTTATTTATTCCTTGTAGTTCTATGATCAGACACTACTTCACTGCCCTCAAGTCTACCAACAGTTAGTCACACACCTGTAGACATCAAAACAAACTTTCACCACGAATCAAAAAGCAGAAGGTTCGGCTCACAACCCTAATTGAATGCATGCATAGTGCGTACTTGACTGCATTTTCCGATTGCCGGGTTTTTGGGCCAAACAGCCTCTTCGTTTTATGCTTTGCTAATGTTGAGATCACCGTTCCATTGCCTGATGGCCGACAAAGCTGAAATTGTAGGTTTACTGTAAAACTGACACTTTACCTCAAGAACTAGCTAAGACAAAAGGGGCAAAGGTGTTGAGGACCCCCGCGGTGGACAACAGAAGCCTGCGCCAAGCCATGCCCACGAGACTCCTGGAGTAAAGGGTTAAGGCGTGGGTTTCAGGTTGCCCTTCTGCAGATCTGGATAAATAACCATCCCCCTGGCCTGGGACAGACTTCACCGCTACAGACAAAACACAGGCTGCACAAGAAATTGGGCTCAACGTCCTGCCACCTCCGTTTACCACAGAAACCCAGTCCCTCCCGCAGTCTGGCATAAGGCACAACGCCGCCGTTCTGCGACTCTGGGCAAGTTTTTGGAAAACAACACTCGACGACCGTGCGGTACATTCGTGTCGACAAAGCCACGCGTGCTGAGGAAATGCAGAAAGACATCTTCCTCAATGTGGCAGCCGGGAAAAGCATTAAAGGATTCCTGCTTTCCAACGGCGAAGGTTCCATATTCTCGATCATCTGTGCAACAGTCTGCCGCCCAACCTATCAAATCGTAAACACGTGTCTTATTAATGTAGTTACGGTCACTTTGTGCCGTAAAGTGTTCATGGCCCATATGCGGTGATGACCCATTTAGTGCCGTGTGTATTTTGGACGGGGGACAGAAGAGGATATCACAGTCATCCTCATAACAGCGTGTGCATATACAATTAAATAAATTCCCCCTTCCCTTCCCCTCCCCCCTCCCTCTCCCCCAGTTTGCTAAAAATGAAGTGGAAATTTTCTTTCTGATGTAATTGGAAACAGGGACACTTTCCAGTGGCAACAAATTCTTGTGTTACAGCACTGTATTCCTTTGGTGGGGAAGGCTCGTTCCGAAGAAGAGGACAAATGGCAGGGAATCGATGAAGTGCTCCCTTAGCGATCGCAGCTCTCCCTCCACGGATTCCAGATGCTTGGCATTCCTGACACCGGGATGGAAAAAGTTACCTTCGGTCCGTGGAAATTTAATAAGGCCATTTTTGTCATAGCCCTCATAGCTCCCATCATTAGCCTGAGATCTGTGGAAGCAATAAGACCCAGGCTTTCGCCAAAGATCAAAAAAAGTTAGAAAGCCAACATTTGATTATCAGGCCCGATTAGAAAAGCATCAGCTTGTTAGAAACAAGTGGGACGGGAAAGGATGCGAGCTCTTCCATTACAGCGTTATCTGGTAAAAACATTTGGGCTGAATGCTATCCCCCCCCCCCAGCCGAACGGCACCCTCTCCTCTCAAGACCAAATAACAAATACAGGGGCGTGTGTCATCTTAACGTTGAGTAGGGTTCAGCATATACGTAGGGTACGCACTTCCAAGCTCCAGGACAACACAGTTAACCTTTACAGGGTTTAAAAAAACCGCCAGTGAGTGGAGTGGGCCAGCAGCACCATCCTCAATCTTTCAGCAGAGTTCTCTCAGTGGGTGCAGAATTTAGGCCAGTCTACTCCTCAGTCATGCACAAATCCCACAGTGTGGGAGGAACTTCAATCCCCTGCCATGGTACGTTCTGAGTTACGATACCTTCCCAAAACAAAACGCTCACAGCTTTTTACCGGTCTGAAAAAAAAAAAAAAAAAAATGAAGAGGCAGGCAGACTGTCCATTGCTCTTTTTCCACATGGATGCTACTGGGGTATCCCTGACTAACGGCCCACTGCATTGGCTCGGTGGACCAGAAGCAGGTGCTTCATCTACATGCCGGACAGGGGAGAGAGTTGCCAGCAGATGCTCAGTCTAGCATTCTTCAGCTACACTGGGAATACACACCAAAAAACTACAGACCAAACAGTTGTTCCTGGATATGCATTTGCCGAGACGATGCAGAACTTAAGAAACAGCACGCGTGACCAACAAGAGTCTACAAAAGCCACACCGCTGGAAATTTAATCTAGGGGGCACAAGGGCAGCCCACAGAATTCTGGGAAATGTAGGATGCGATCCAAGTCATCCATTCATCATCCAATTCCGAACTCCACCTCCTTCTCCTCGCCTCCACGCCCCCCGAAGGATTTAGCTTGTCATTACAGCCTGAGGACCTGAGGAACAGCCAGAGACAGGCAGCTTTTCAGTCTCCAGAGGGTACAGCCACTGAGGCTTACCAATGAAGGACAGACAGGCAACCCTCCCGAAAGCATGGGAGGAAACCACACTGTCAGGAGGAGTGCCGCACTGACAGCATTTTGTGAAAGCACATGGCAACTGATGGCAGGAAACTGGAGGACAGGGAGCCGTGAGGCGAGACAGCCGGGCAAGCCCCCACACGCCCACCGAGCCCACGTCTCCCTCCCCAAAGTAAGATTATACAATTACGCTTCATCCCACTCTTCCATTCTTCACAAGACCAGATGCTAAAGTATCCTTAACGATTCAAATAAATTCAAGGGACTGGAAAAATTCTTGGGGGAAAGGAGGCGTGGTGCCTGACCCCATCCGAAACAGACAGCTTTAGTCTGGCCCTTGGGACAGCCCCCCGTCTGTAAACGTCATCCAAAGGCAGTTTTTTTTCCAAAACAAAAGTCTGCAGTTCTCCAGGAGAAAGTAAAAAACCTTTCGTGAAGTTGGCGCAGGACTACCTGAATGACAGCCGCCGCGACCGCGTTTAGGACGACGCAGGCGAGCAGGCCAGCGGCCGAGCACATTATCTGACTTTCCTTCGACAGTCTCCTCGTTAGCTCTCCACCAGCAGCGTAATTAGGGGCAAAACTGCCCGAAAAGATGCAAAATTAGCAGCTGAGTGCACATACCAGGTCCTACGAGACAGGCCTCAGAGGGTGGGCTCAAAAATAAGGTCTCAAAAGCAATCCCATACTCAAGAAATTTGTCCTCTCACACATCAGTACGGCAAGCTGAGGGCTGGCCAAACTAAATTAAAAATATTCATTAAATTAAAATATATATATATATATATATATATATATATATATATATAATAATGAGTGGGAGAACAAACAGACTACACGGTCTTTCCCACACTCTCCTTGCCGATATACTGAGACCTTCCCAGGTTTTCCAGCTCATTTTTTATCAGTTTGGTTTTATTTATTAGGTTCATTCACAGTGATGTTTCCAGCAGCGAACAGGGAGCCACAGAATTTACAGCCTTCCTGCCGACAGCCAGTGGGGTGTCTCAGCAGGGTTTCCAACGGCAGCACAGTACACCAGCCCGGTATTTACTTTGAAAATATAAGCGGAGACACAATGCGCATTTTAATGAGATGCTAACGTGTCATAGATAAAGTGCTGCGCTTAGAATTTTGAAGGGAAAATATTAGCATTAATAAGTCAGCAGCCCGGCAACATACTGTTTGATTTAATTGGAGCGTTTTGATGGACATGAGCCCGGCCTGCCCGCTGGCATGTTGCACCCTGTGATTGTGCCCATGCAAACAAGCCTGTTTTCAGACAAGCTGTCGGAGAGGCATAAACGTGTCATTCACCTGCCGTTTTAAAAAACCCCAAATGAAATGCGTCCCGCCAAAAACCCTCACGACAAAACGAGCTGCCAACAATCCAAAAGCTCAGCAATGGAAAGTCGATTTCACCATTTGCAGGCTGTGGGCACAGTAATTTCAGAACACAAAATACTGTCTCAAACTTCTGCACCTTTCTAAATGGACATGGAATGTTTTCACAAGCAAACTGAGGGCAACAACTGTATGAAAGAGAGGCATCATCACTTAGAGAAATAAATACCACAAATTCAGGCTAACGACCACTAAAGCAAATGTATTTATGTTTTACAAAAACTCAGATTCCCCTAACCACGCAGGCAAACAAATATACAAATGGAGATGTCCACACCTGCACAGCTGATCACAGAAATGTACACAAATAAACATACACATAACCGCCAAACCTCTTCAGTTTCTATCTTCAACCTCTGTTCAAACATGCACACATCAAGTCATAATTCATTCACCTCTAATCAGTGAACCACTTCAACACAATTTTAAACAGATAACTTCATTCACCTTTTCTTAAAATCACCCCTGACAATTCAAATATCCCAGTCTTATTCGCTCAATCCACAATGTAGCCTGACCGCCAATTCCCCGGATTCCAATCCTCTTCAAATTACAAATAAACGAGATGGGGGGAAAAAAAAAAAAATCTAAAATTGGTAATCGTAAAAAACTACTCAAACATGCTTATGCTCCAGCTAATAGGATAGGTGTGGGTGCGGGTATAAATGCAACCCAGCATTTTCCAACTTTGGAAACAAGTCTACTGAGTTAGCCTGCAACTTTAAATGAAATAAAACCACACTGAATCAACTGCAGTTTTATACTGCATTTGTCTTTAGGTTCACCATTGGGTTTGTTTTTTTTTTTTTTAAACCAACAGCGATATGATAAAGTGTAAGAATAACTAGCATGTTGCACAGATAGCCCCCCTTTGTGGTGCTGAAACTGTCCATAACAGTTTATATTATAAATATACTATAATACATACTATACAGATTATAGGGGAAACCGAAAGGTTTCTAGTCAACCAATGTTAGCTTAATGCCTGTTTTATTATAGTACAGCTCATGGGCCCAAGATTCATTGTGTACTACAACACAACTGGAGTATTTTGCAGCTGAAAAAAATAACTTCAGTGGACACGGTACTCGACTTTCTAATGTAAGTTAATTTATTCAAAATCATAACTAGGGTAAAATGTTAGCTAGCTCAAGTTTGTGGATAGCTGAGTAAAAATAACCAGCTAGCTAGCTGCAAATACAATTACTATGATCGACCATTATATGTTGAATTATTGGCAATTAGGCAATCCTTATTGTAGAACAATGCATTATTGCTGTCCATTTATTTATGACATAACATGATAATCCTGTATTCTAAACAAAATAAAGCTTATAACTAAAAGCTTAAAGTAAACAGATAGAAAAACACATAAAATTTGCATGTTCTGGTTGTTGGTGTAAGGTTGACTGAACAGCCTAATCCATGTGATGCTGCCAAAAGCACGACAGAATGAATTTTCTAAGGGACTCTGGTAAGTCACGGTTTTAAGCACTATCTCCATAATTTAAACAATTTGGATAAGGCAAGGACAGCTATTGTTGGATTGACCTCGCAGAAGGACGCCAGTCCGGGGATACATGCAGGGCAGCCATATAAACTGATATGAGCCCACAAACAGTCAGGGGAGCACTCGCGCAGGCAACAAGTAAACCACTGTTGGAAAATTTGAAAATTTATCATCAGCAATACTTCAAGGAAAGATGACTGGAACGAGAAATAACATTATTGTCTGCTTATCATCCTTTGAGAATTGCAAATTCACTCCAGAACAACCGAAATTTCTTTCGTTCCCATTTTCAATTGCGTTCAAACAAAAAATTTGTTTGTCACTGCTTTTCGTTTTTTGTTCTTTGAACCGTTTATAATCCCAGGTTGGGGTCAAGGTTTCGGCCAATCAATACTTCTGCAGAGGTTTTCGATGAAACAATGAAGATATCAAATTCCGTACAGCCTCCGAACCCGCATTCGTTCATCCGAAAGGGAAAAAACCTGGAACTCCATGCTCCGACCTCACACTCACGGGGAGTTGGCGGGAACTGCCTCCAACACACTTATGAGAACAATTCGACCTCATGAACCCCCTCTCCCTGCACACAAACACATTTGCCCTCCCTCAAGTGGCTCCGTGGAGTCCATTTCATTCATCGTTTGCAATGTTTCATTGAACAAAAACAGAAGACGAGATTTAATCTTTTATAATATTTCATGACAGATTATGAATAAAGGAGATTAGAAACATACACACACTGGGAGGTTACACGCTGCCACAATCGCCTTTATAGTTTCTGCATGACGCGTACAGATTTACCCCGGAAAACTAATGTTCATTTTGTTCATGTTATACAGTGAAAACACATCCAAGTTGAACATTTTTTTTTTTGAGCGTCATTAGACACCTCTTAAAATAAGCCTTAGTCTTCAATTCGGTCATTTTATACCGCTATTGGCGCAATAATGTTTTACTTTGTACTGCATAGTGAATACTGACAGGGTCTGAAGAAAAATGTCACACTAACTTTTATTAGCTTGACATTTCTCATTTTAATCTGACGCACAATTTTCTCAAATTGAGAAAAAAAGAGAAAGAAATTGCACAATTTGAGCACAGTGCAGCCACTGTGTATTCCCAATTATGGCACCATCATTAACATTCCATAAAGTACTTAAAACCACTTTACAAATCATTATAATATATTGCTGTCCGTCATAATAAAAATATGCAATGACATTACTGGGAACCATATAAATTATTATGACAGCCAAGTAAAGCCGCTAAAAATAATAATGTGTTTGTAAATGCTTTATTACACGTGCATAACAGAAGAGAAATTCCTGTATGAGTAATGGAAAGGTTAGAGTAGGTTACCCGAGCTGCTAGGGGAGTGCAGGAGAGTGTTAGGAGTCTGAGTGTATAACTCAGACGCGGGGCTCCATTCACCAGCCCAGTTCCCAGCGAAGTACCATCCTGTAGGTTCTCACTCCAAACTCAATGTGGCACAGTATTCACCAATTAGTAGAGATGGCAATTTCGAACCTTTGAAACAGTTCTGAAACCTCTGAAATGACCACTGTTTCGAAATGTACCGAATTGTTTCGAAACCAGATTTATTTCAGTAGTGCACAGCCTAGTGGCAAAAACTTTTACTGCAGCCAATTAAAACAAACAAGCATTTAAACTTTCCCGGGGCATTTAAAGTTTTTTTTTTTTTTTTTTTTTTTTTTTTTTAGGGGGGAGGGGGGGAGCAGGAAAAACATCACTAGTCACGTGACAAAGGTTTTGAAGAAGAGTCGTAAACCCGTGTCAAACCCGGAAGTTTCAAACGTGCTCGAAACAGTTCGAATCTGCGTGTCGAAATTGCCATCTCTACCAATTAGCAGCTGGAGGAGATCTCTGGCTGTTGAGTGAGGTGTGCCCTGTTAGGGTTGGAGTGAAAATGTACAGTATGGTTCACCTCTCCAAACGGTGCTGGTGACCTCTGACGTGGAGTGAGTCAGGGAGCAGTGGCTGCTGCTAGGCTCTGTGGGAGTGTGGTGGTCGTTCGATGGAAGGACGCTACCCTGGCCATCTACGGCAGGAGGGAGGGCGCGTCACGAGACGAAGCGCAGGCCGTTCGGACCTCATGCTCCCAGGACATATGAGCCAGTTTCCTACGCCTGCTGCGGTAAACTCCGCTGGGACGCAGCCAAACTCACTCACCCGAGTCATTTCCAGATCCGCTGGACAGGGCCGGCATGGTTCTCGCCTGCTGAAGATCACACGGGGGGGTCGGAGTAGCAGCGCGCGCCCCAGCGCCTGCGACCAAATTCCCTGGGACTGCCGCTCCCCCGGCCAACAACCGACCCCCTGGCTGACTCACGCCATCAGCCACAGTTGCCTAAAAGGAACAAAAACTGAATTTAGCCTCGTGAGACCAAAGTACCAGGATGGCTGAGTGTTTGTGAACACTGCTGTTGGATGAGGACGCAACCTTTCCGAATACTGGGCTGTGCCACCCTCACCTACAGGTGTGAATAGCAAAGGGGTTATCACAGATGATCGCGGACCAGCGAAGAATAATAACAATAATAATAATAATAATAATAATAATAATAATAATAACAACAACAACAACAACAACAACAACAACAACAATGATTTTATTTACATAATGCCTTTCTCGACCCAAGGTCGCTTTACAATGGAAACAAAATGGCAAGTCAAATACATAGAACAAAGCATAAAAAGCAATAAAAGTAAATAGTAAACAAAAAAACAACACAAGTGCATAAGACAGGTGTAAAATCAATGGCAAGGCAGCATCCAGTAGTGCTGCCCCAGTCAGAAGGCGGTAAGATTGTGTTAGGGGTGAGTGATAGTGTTGGGCGGAAAGACGCGTCTCGAGTTGAGTCTTAAGCAAGGTTAGGCTGGTTGATTCACGGAGGTGCTGGGGTAAGGTGTTCCATAGTTTAGGACCAATGGCACTACATGACCTAGCTCCGAAAGTGGACCGTTCTGTACGGGGAATAGAGAGCAGACCAGTGTCAGAGGACCAGAGTGAGCCAACAGGTGTATAAGAATGGAGAAGATCAGTGAGGTAGGGTGGGGCAAGGCCAGTTAGAGCTCTGTATGTAGTGACGAGGAGTTTAAATACCGTTCTGGTGAGGAGTATAGTGCTGATGAGTGAATAACACTGACCTGAGACTGCAAGAGTCTGGGAAGGTAAAAAAAAGTGCACCACTGGGACAGGATTCAGCTGCTCCCCCTCACCCGAACACGACATGGGGCAATAAAACAGAGCAGAGAAAAACAGCTCATCTGAAGGCCATTAGGAGAAGATTCTTAGAACGTGAGTGAGCCGCTACAGGATACTTTCGTTAGCAGGGTTTTCCAGGAATCCCAGACGCAAACAATGGGGGGAAAAAACTTTAAAAGGGGAAAGGCAGGAGAAAGAGAGAATATATCAGCTGCAAGTCTTCTCTGGAGGGTAGAGACTGCGACTCCAGCAGGTGAAGCACTGCTCAAATCATAAACTCATCACTCTCCACTGTCTCTCTAATTTGGTTCAAACTCACCTCACTGATAATTGAGCCCATTGGATCAACAGAGGCAGCTGGAACGGCACCGGTTCCCCACACTTCTTCACCTTTCGCCCCAAATTTTCAATATCATACATTTTACACTCAGTATTGCCTGTATAAGGTGTCTCAAAACTCCAGCCTGCTTGTGGCGACAGGGTTGTCACTCACAAAAGGCCACCCATCAATCACCACCAACCCCGCCCCAAACACATCAGATCCCTCAGCTACTGCAGGAGACTTGCCCACTCCCGTGAGTGTTTGGACTCTCATGACTGTGAGCACGCCAGAGGGTCGTTTCTTTAGCTGCAACATGCGCATTGCCAGGCAGCAACTGTGTAGTGCATGATGCACCAGATTGTTGTAGTAAGAGGTAAGGGGAGATACAGAGCTACAAAAGCAATTTTAGCAGACAGCAACTGGTGGCATGAGCCTTTAGTCCCACGCACAGGGCTCAGAGTTCAGAGATCTGCTCCTCCTTCACAGTGACATCAGAGACTCCCACCAGGCTCCTGGAGCATGCCTGCACAACATGAAAATGAAGAAAAGCCAAAACCCTACAAAAAACGTCCTCCCGAATTACATGCCATTGCAAGGGGTGTCCAGACCTTCTTGGTCTGCAGGAACTATTGTGAATCCAAAGAGCTGACAACTTGGACAAAATATTTATCAAAAAACAGGAGTACAAGGTACACAGCCTTGTAGAAAAACTGACTGGAACAAGGGTTTTTCAATTGGGAAAGTAGTCACAGCTGCAGTCGCATAACTCACATCGATCAAAGGAGGACAAGGTCACAATGTGGGCGGCCCTCGACGGACAGCCAAGCCAAGCCTCAGCTGCATTTGGACAACTTCACAAACACGCACACCATCGAGCATCTGAAGAGTGCACAGCCACGCCAAACTACCATTCGCAGAGATAAAGGCTGGCGAAGAGTGGGAGGACAGATACGTTTTTGTAATAAAAGCGTGATCGCAATGACAGAAGGAGCCCTGGGATCGATTCCCCCGTAGCTCACGAATACCAGCTGCCGCCATGAACAGAAAGACGGGATTACCGAATGTTCCTCAAATTGAACTTGGATCCCTCTTTCCACACGGAGAAGCGGCAAGGGCCAGGAACGGAGTCGCAGTATGAAGCGCGCCTTAGAGGTTTATAGCACCCTCAAGGCCTGTAACTGCTGGACTTGGAGAAACATAGAAAAAAAGGGACACAAATTTCACTATTCCAGCCATACTTTCCCTCTGTAGTTTGTGCAATTTTAGAGACATCTGCAGAATAGGGGGGGAAAAAAGCCTTGATTGCAATGAAAGGTATGAAAATGAAAAATGCTTGAATTTCTACAGCTGGACATCCACCATCCTCCAATGGTGCTGCTGCCCTCTACTGGACTTATAGGCAAACTGCAGCACCTGAAATGTTTTGCGTAAACCCAGCTGTGGCCAACCATAGAGATATATAATAGAACCAGAAAGAACGAGGAAGTACCTTTGCTTCAGCCAGTTAGCATGTTAGCTTCCTGCTTCCGCATTTCCCAAGGATGCAATTTTGTGGCCAAAGACGCTGAAGATCCATAGACACCAATTGAAAAGTGCGCATTTTTTTCTTGCCAAATAAAGCGAAAACAAAAGCAAATGTATTCTTTAATCCCGCATTAGTTTGCTCTTTGTCTGACGCAACTGTTCAATGTTTTCAAGAGGGCCTGTAAAATAAGAACTGCTACTTAGAGCTTGATGACAGCTCGAGCACGAGTTTGGTTGTCCAGCTGTTGCTCTGACTGCAGCAGTTCAGCCAATGAGTGTATAGTGCGTGCGCGTTCCGGATTAACAGCGTTGCTCGTCATTTCCCCTCGAAATCATTCGCCAATCCGCACAGCCGACACATTTTCTTGGCCATCTGTGCTGTGTAGTCAGATTGGCAATCTTATGAAATGGTGCCAGAAGTAAGCACCCATGGAACGCCATTTTTATAGATGGCGTCGGTGAATTCCGTACTTTCTGGGCTGAAGTAGCTAGTCTAGCATCTTCCATTCAAAGTAATAGGGGTGGTACTTCCTCGCTCTCTCCAGTTCTATTATATTACCTCCATGTGGCCAACAGGCTTGCCAAAGAATACGAGCCTAGTACGTCAGGAAACTGACGAATCCATACTTGATCTATGCAAAGCGCAAAGCAATTACATTAATATAAGAATAAAACGCCTGGGCAGGCAGAGTGAAATGCATTAATGAGAGGCGTTACGTTTTACATTTTAAAAACAACCCGGCCTGTATTCAGTTCGTAGAACTTCCACTATTCAAGGCGTTCGCCACGGCAGACACAGCGGCACAAAAAATTTAAAAAATAAAATAAATACCCTGCTTACTCGACACCGGAACGAGCTCCCAGCTCAGATCTCTGGAAAGACTAAGTGCTCCTGAGTGACATAAATCTACAGCCTCCTCCAAGCGCAGGGCTCGAGGACGGAGTTCTCCTCACGAGCACCACAGCGTGGTGTTCAAACTCCGTCCAGCTGGAGGGACGGGAGTGAGGAACAATGCAGCATCCAAGCAACCAGCGCGAAAAGCGGAGCTGAAGTTTTCCTGGCCTAAATGATTCCCCATAAGGCCTCCAGTCCGGTCTGTTTGCCTACCACAGTAACGAGAGGGGGGACCGCAGCCTGCAGTTAGCGGATCGGATTTTGCGTCCGGCTGCCCACACAGGTTCACTCGGAGGTGAACGGCGGGAAGATAGATGGAGAACTAATTTGCGCGTGCAAGCGCTTGGGGTGTTTGTGTGTTGCATGCACATATTTGTGCAATTGCTTGCATGTATTCATGTGTGGGCGTGCATGTGCGCGGAGTGTGCAAACGCATTTTTTGCGAGTGCGTGAGTGTGCATGCGTGCCTGGATTCAGTGTGCGTGTCTAGGAGCGCTCATCTGATCATGACTGAGAGCATGTGAGTGTGCGAGATGAGTGAGAGAGGGTGAATGAATGTGTGTGTGTGTGTGTGTGGGGGGGGGGGTGCGTGTGCGCTGACAGAGCATGCAAACAAGGCCCAACTGGCTTCATTTCCAACAGCCCGTATATGGGCCAGTTCTATTGGCTATAAAAGGCTACACTCCATTTTGCCAAAAAATGTCTGTTTTCAGCTGTCACCAAGAGGCTTTCCCCAATATGGTTTGAGTTTGCTGCAACACTTGATCACTTAAATTTGGCAAACGGTCATGGACCAAACAAAGTCTACAAATCTACCAAACGCAACCACTTCTACTCAAAGCCACGTGTAGCAGGCAAGGATTCGTTCTGGTCAATGTTTAATCCACCAAAAGATGATGAAAACACGATCCTCTCTCTCTCTCTCTCGCTCTCTCTCTCTCTCTATCTGCCCCCTACCGGCCAAAGGGGAAAGAGGCACAGGCCCAGACTGTTAGGGTGACTGAAATGGCACTCATTTACACATTGTTGGCACTCCTGTGAAGAGATCCTCTAGTGAGAGAGGGATAGGATATTTCCATAATTACAGCTAAATTTTGTTGTACAGCCCCTCCTCGGCAGCAGGAATCCTTGGGATTCATAGCTGAAACTCATGGCAGAGGCGATCTCTTTTTGAAGGCATGCTGTGTCATTAGAGTGCCCAGTTTGAAGACCACACTGTCCCGTTTCAACCCCTGCCCCGTGTCACAAAAAAGTGGGCAGGATGAGTGAATGAGTGCGCTCTTCCAGCCAAAATATATCCGCCGAGATGCTGGTGCACTGGTATGAGACTACTGAAGGAGGGGGAAGGGAAGAGTGAATGAGAAAGCGAGAGAGAGAGAGAGAGAGAGAGAGAGAGCAGGGGGAGGAAGGCAGGGAAAATGACTTGGAAAGAAAAATGGGAGAATGAGAGCAAAAATCACAGGAGATAAACAGAGGAGAAAAGAGAGGGTAAATATGAAATAGACCAAGACAAAAGGTCCAAATTCCAGTCTGTGTGGTCGGAGCTGACAAGGTCCCCGACCAGGTCGGGACAAGGTCTGCCCCCAAGCACAAGGGTAGCTCCACATACCCCTGCCACATGGCGTATGGCATCACATCGTTAATGCAATGGAATGCATTTCAAAACATGAGCCCTCATCAGTAACCATAATCAGCACAAAGGCTGGATGCGATCAAACTATGAACCCTCCCAAAGGCTCTAATGGAAGTCCGGCTTCATTACCATCCTGGAACTATGTAGCTATACAGCAGCAGTCAAAGAGGCAGAGGGGTGAGGGGCATAATGAAGAAATGGACAAATGAAAGGAAAGAGTAAATGATTATTAATGCAAATATTAAATTTATAAAAAAGAAAAAAAATGTGAAACTTTTTTGACAGAACCCAGAGCTGGCATATAGAGCTCCTACTGAGCAGGGGAAATTGCACTCAATATCAGATTTGTCCACCAGATGGCACCAAGACTCAACAAAACTGAATCAATGAGCTTCATTTTCCTGGGATATGAAACAAGACCAAGCAAGACCGGCTTGACCAGACTACAGGTATTGTGGCGCAAGCAATTTTGACATTACTCTGTGACATTATTTTAGTCTGGTCCTGCCAGTTTTGATGTTTCTCTGTGACTGTGAGCTACTATGGTGCACAAATCTCATAGACTAGCAGGGCACGGGCTCTCTCCAGCTGAGCAGTCGAATCCAGGTTCCAGAAGGGTAAAGAAGGGATTGAATTTTAACTGCCGTGCCTGAGAAAGAGCAGTTGGAAAAATGTTCAGAAAGGAGAATAATGTTCAGTTCCAAACAAGAGTACATATAAAATGGGTTTAAAAACATTGGGGGAAAAAAATCTAATATATGGCACACCTTCAGGTGTAAAAAAGGATAGATGCTGTCCCACAGCCCTACCCTCACATTAACAGTCTGCTCAAATGGCCGATCTTGTGGTTAATGGATCAGTGCTCTAGCAAAAACATTTATGCGGATCACTTCGGAAGCATCAGATTACCGTCTGTTTGAAGTCATTGCAAAGACAGTAGAAACAGAACAGCATTAACATTCACAACTGAGGAACTGAACCAGCACCATCAGAAGCCTGACAGACTCAATCTAAAATGGTGTCATGTCTGTGTGGTCACTTCCTGAACGCCACACCACATAAAATTCACTTACAGTGCCGTGAAAAAATATTTTCCCCCTTTCTAACTTTTTGCATATTTTTCACACTGAAATGTTTCACAAACAAATTTTAATATAAGACAAAGATTACCCGTGTAAATACAAAATGCAGTTTTTTAAAAAATGATTTCATTTATTTAGGGGAAAACCTATCCAAACCTCCTTGGCCCTATGTGAAAAAGTAATTGCGCCCCCCCCAAATCGTGAATTAACTGTGATTAACCACATTTTTTGAGTCCAATTTCACTAGCCACACCCAGGCCTGATTACTGCCAGACCTGTTGAATCAAGAAATCACTTCAATAGAACCTGTTTGACAAAGTGAAGTAGGCTAAAAGATCTCAAAAAGCAACACGCCATGCCGCAAACTAAAGGAATTCAAGAACAGATGAGAAACAAAGAAATTGACATCTATCAGTCTCGAAAGGGTTGCAAAGCCACTTCTAAGGCTTTGGGAGTCCGGCGAATCACGGTGAGAGCCATTATCCACAAATGGAGAAAACTTGGAACAGTGGTGAACCTTCCCAGGAGTGGCCGGCCTACCAAAATTACTCCAAGAGTGCGTCAATGACTCATCCAGGAGGCCACAAAAGAACCCAGAACAACATCTAAAGAACTGCAGGCCTCACTCGCCTCAGTTAAAGTCAGTGTTCATGATTCAACAATAAGAAAGAGACTGGGCAAAAATGGCATCCATGGGAGAGTTCCAAGGCAAAAACCACTGCTGACCGAAAAGAACACAAAGGCTCATCTCACATTTGCCAAAATAAATCTTGATGATCCCCAAGACTTTTGGGAAAATATTCTGTGGACTAACGAGACCAAAGTTGAACTTTTTGGAAGGTATGCGTCCCGTTACATTAGGCGTAAAACTAATACAGCATTTCATAAAAAGAACATCATACCAAAAGTCAAACATGGTGGTAGTAGTGTGATGGTTTAGGGCTGCTTTGCTGCTTCAGGACCAGGACAACTTGCCTTAATTGATGGAATCATGAATTTTGCTCTCTACCGGAAAATCCTGAAGGAGAATGTCCAACAATCAGTTTGTGTCCTCAAGCTCAAGCACACTTGGGTTATGCAGCAGGACAATGAGCCAAAACACACTAGCAAGTCCACCTCTGAATGGCTTAAAAAAACAAAATGAATATTCTGGAGTGGCCTAGTCAAAGTCCGGACTTAAATCTGCTTGAGATGCAGTGGCATGACCTTAAACAGGCCGTTCATGCTCAAAAACCCTCCGATGTGGCTCAATGAAAACAATTCTGCAAAGAAGAGTGGGCTAAAATTCCTCCACAGCGATGTGAAAGACTCATTGCCAGTTATCGCAAACGTTTGATTGCAGTTGTTGTCGCCGAGGGTGACACAACCAGTTATTAGGATTTAGGGGGCAATCACTTTTTCACATACGGCCAGGTAGGTTTGGATAGGTTTTACCCTTAATAAATGAAATCATCATTTAAAAACTGCATTTTGTATTTATTTGGGTTGTCTTTGTCTAATATTAAAATTTGTTTTATAATCTGAAACATTTAAGTGTGACAAATATGCAAAAAAAAAAAAAAAAAAAAAAAAAAAGAAATCAGGAAGGGGGCAAATACTTTTTCATGGCACTGTAACTGCAAATAGTTCTGAAAAATTAAACTAAGTTTTATGAAGCAAACACACACGTTCAGGGAGAATCATTTAGCTCTGTCGAGAACAAAGCACACTTGGATTAAATCAAAATGTCATCTCCTGATTCTCACATAAGAACATGATTTAAATCTCCACTCAAAAAATATGAAAAGATATTTTGTACTAGACAGCACTTGGAAAGCCAAAAACTCCACTAACCCAATTCAATTCCCCATGCTGACATTATTTATCCCACAATGGCGAAGAATCCTTTTCAAAAATTCCTGGATCTGGAGGGTGATCTGGATCACCAGCAAAATCTTATCGATGGTTCATTGGGCCCTACCCAATTCCCTTAAAATTTTTTCCTTAAAAATCCGTTCATAACTTTTTCTGTAAAGTTGCTCACAGACAAACAGACAAGCAGGCAAAAACACTGGCGAGGGTTAAGAGGATTTGGCTGTCGCAGGTTGCAGGGCAAACATGAAGAAGTTGAAACAGGGAGTGTCATAGTGCAGAGTAACCACTAGGGGGGCGAAGCCGATGAAATTCCACCATTCAAAACCGCGCTTCTGCACATGGTTCGGACGCCAGCCGACAGAAAGCAAGTCACACCTTTGCGTCACTTCACCTCTTTCAAAAACATCGCAATTTTCTGAGTATCAATTGCATCACATGCACAGGAAGAGGGTAACGCTGGGAATGCATCATCGAGTGAGATTATTCGCTAGATTCACTGCACTCGGCAAGTGAAAGGACGAGCCCAAAGGGTAATCTTTAGAAGATTGCCGTTAGGCTCCGAGCTCTGAACGCAGCGTGTGACCGAAGGCTCCGGTGAGGTGATGTGAGCAGAGCGCAAAAAATCAAACCAGCAGCACAATCAGTCACTTTATTCATTGAAACGGTGCGGTGAGAATTGGCCACAAACTCCTCCAGGCTGCTGACACGTAGATGGTAAATACGGGGGAGGCGGGCGCAGCGAAGCTGAATTAAGCTGATAAAGTAAAGCATATCCGTGTGCTCGCAGGTAAGGTGGTGAAAATTGTAGAACAGGTTTCAATCAAAGCGAACCTGCAACAGCCAGGGCCGCTGGCGCCAAATCATAGTATGCTCAGTGTCAGTCAACAAACAGGCCAACCTTAACACCTTTTCTCGGATATAAATCGTTTTTAAAGGAGTGGCAATTGAAATACGTATTGTCAATATTTTTTTTTTCCCGCTGAGACGTGAAAAGCTAACCGAACAACAGCAGTGCATAAAAAAAAAATTATCATTATCGAGTCCATAATCAAAGCACAATGCCGCCCGTCCAAACTTGGCGCAATGGCCTTTTATACTCTCCGCTTTTCATTTTAAATATGTATCACTCAGATACGAAAGCGCACGAGAGACAACGATGCACTGAACGAAGCTGATTTTCGGACTGCTCTCGATGTGTAATACATGCAATGAAATAATTCCTTATAAAAGTTATTTGTGAAATTTACTTTCTACCTCATGTCAGACACCTCAGAGTGTTAACAGCTATTTTAGCTGCGCAGGAATACTTTGTGAGGGACGCCATTCACCTCGTCGGTCCTCAATCTCTGACCGTGTCAACAAGACTGAGCCGCGTCACCCTCGTACCAGCGCCACCTGAACACCAGGGGTCTCAATTAAAAAAGGTGCGGAGGCACGGCAAAGATGCGTAAGCATTGCCATTAAAAACGCCCAGAACTGGTAAGATTATGCCCATTTGAAAAATTCAAAGTTAATCCTGATGAATGAAACAGAGGCGGCATGAGGTTTTATAAATTAGGACAATTTTCATTATGTGCAGTATTTTTTGGTTTGGTTTTACAAGCTTACTTTTGGTTTGAAATCCATGCAAATCCCTCCCCAAAAGAGACCAGGAGACACTGAAAGGAGCCCTTCGGCATCATGTCACCATACTGGTGGGCGCTGTAAGGCATCGATCAGAGCGCTTAACAAAAATCAAATGGATAACAGCACCTATTTATTCCGGAATCATCGTTTTTATCGTTATCATTAGCCTTAAAAGATGTCCCAAGTTAGATGGAAACAAAGAGTTTGAGTTGGTCCATATATTTATACCAGCTCTTTAATGTTGATTTTACTTTGAATTTCTACTCAAGTAGATTCAAAGATATTCCCAAAATAACAGGAAAATGTCTTACATAATTTGTATCTACTGGCGGCAACACTTCAGTGAAATGACATCACATTTATACTGACTGAAATATTCAAACCTACAATGCAATGTTTTTATGGCCACAACAGAAAATCAAATTCAAAATATATTCATTTTATGCACATTCCCCGGTAATTCAGCAGGATGAATTTGGGATCTTTGGAAACAATCGGATCTACCCTGGAATTTAAAACAGCCCTACAGGTTTGATAAATTTGAAGAAAGCAGCTGCATTTGACAAACCTACATATAAAATTGACATAAATGAAGTGGTTGAATGTTCTCAAGTGGATAACATCCATATTCAATTTATGGCTCATCCCAATGACTATCATAGGCCTAATTTATGAATGTTCCCTGGGCACAAAAAATGGTTTGTACGCTACTTAATCTGCAGATTTTGGCTTTATAAAAACAAACTAGACATAAAAGAAGCATGCAAAATTAATTAGATTACGCGCACAGGAAAAATTCCAAGTTAATCCTTAATTAAATTAAAATTGCATGCAGATTAGCTTTCCCACTGATTAATAATTCGGATGTTTGATACTATATGCCGTTTTTTTTTTTTTTTTTTTTTGAGCCAACGCCAGGTTTAGGAATGAAATCCAGGCAGATTTTTATAAATAAGATTCCAGTTCAGAGACTTGTCCAGCCACTACGTTGCTTATTAAGCGTACAAAATTTCACGCATCTAGGTATAATAGTTTCAGAGAAATCTTGTCCCCATTGTGGACTGGACGGACGGACGGATGGACCCCAGTCCAAAATCCCCCGGTCCCACTTTGTGGCGGAGGATAATAAAGAGCCACAGTGATCTCAGACAGGCATTTCCTGGGTTGCAATAACCAGACTGAAACACTAGATAGAGCTGACTGCACACTATACTTATAAGTCAAAGCAAGATTCGCAAAAGTAGAGAAGAAATATGTCTAACAGCTCTGAAGGATATCATTTGCGGCTGTAGTAATGACAACAGACGTCTTAAATTTATGGTCAGTTTTTTTCTTAATGCCAAGTACGAACACTAATGGAATTTTGCACAAACGGAATTTTCTAAAGTCTGCCCTGATATGTATAATATTTCTGAACATAATGCTTAAAGCTGTCATGGCTCAGGCAGACAACAAAATGAAGATTAACCTGAAGTTCATTTATTTGAAAACAGGGTAGAAAACCAGGAGGGTAGAATGCAGTAACAAATCTCCGACGCAGGTGCATCAGCTGATAACTGCATTCAAAAACCCGGCAGGCAGAATCCAGTACACAATCCGAAACGCGATGTCAAAAACAGGCAATGGTTCCAAGTCAGGTAGGAACAGAACTCAAAACGGCAGACTCAGAAAATCAGAATCTGGAACAAACGGGGTCAGAATACAGAACAGGCAGGCAGACCGACTGGAAAAAGGCTCACGTGACGCAGGACCAAAATCAACCTCGACAAACTCGCCTCACGCAGGACAGAGAAACAAAGGGGAATGAATACATGCAGACAAACAAGCAAACAAGAATCAGGTGCAGGGTGGAGCAGCAAGAATGCAAGGAGGGAGGGGCAAGGTAACAAGGCAATAATTCAGTGAGGGAAGATGGCTGACATGACACACACACACACACACACACACACACACACACACACACACACACACACACACACACACACACACACACACACACACACACACACACACACACACACACACACACACACACACACACACACACACGAGAGGTAAACAGAGGCACGTGGACATGGGAAACAAAGACAAGAGCACAGAACATCCAAATTAAGTAAAATAAGGGAAACAAATGAAACATGAGATATTACCGATTCCTGACAGGAACGCTTAAATTTGGGAATAATAAAAATGATACTCAACTCAAATATAATATCAACATCTATTTTCCCCTAGATACTATTTATGCATGACCTGCACAGTTATTATACATACATTTTTCATTAACAATATCTTTGTGTAGATCTGTTCAGATAAGTACTGATCTAAATTGATTACACTTTGTTGTGACACTGTGATAAGACTTTCGTTTTCTGTCAGTATAGAGGCGTTACGCCTGTTTGTATGTAAATGTTACTTTTTTCGGCACTGAAAAAAAAAAAAAAAAAAAAGAATCGAACAGCCAACTGCAGAAAATTGCTTGCTTATCATTGTGACGCCTGTATTGTGACAGTTGGTGGAATATTCAAAAGCAGAGGTCACGGTATCACAACACCACCAGCGCCAGCTGCATCAACAGGGGCGGGGCTACCACTACCACAACTTGGCTGCAGCGAATCGGTGACCTTTGTCTCGACAGTCTCCGCCCCTGTTCCGTGTGCCCATCTCTCACCAAAGCACTTTGCCAGTCAAAGCAAAACAGGCTGACAGGACAGGGATGGGTGTGAGAGTCACTTCACAGACATACAGAGTTTTACAGCCCCTCCCCCCCATCTCCCAACACAGCAAGACTTTGTGTACCATCCCACAAAGCACAGAAGTCAAGACCCCAGTCCTTTATCGCGCCACTAATTTCTGTCGCCTCGTTTTTGTCCTCTTGTCCCAGATCCCTTGCGGCACGGGAATCCTATTCAGCTCTGCTTAATGCACTAGAGACTCCGGGAGGGAAATGGAAAGTTAATAAAACAAAAAGGGAAAAGCCTTGTGCCATTAAAGTACCTCATTAAATAGAAAGCATTCCGGATTAACGATGAATGCCCCCTGTCATCCTGTGTAGTATTACCGCCAAATCCTTTCCAAATGCGTCCTAGCTGTGTCTATGCCTCTGTGTGTGTTTCATTCAGGCCTCAGTGTAGCCATTTAATGCCTCCTTCCTCTATGAAGCACAAAACATACATATTCAGAACCAAAGGTGCGCGGCGCTCGGCCTGTTGTCATTCTCGGTTGCCAGGTGCTCCGCTTTCCGGATAAGTCAGCGCACACAAAGTCAGTTGCTTGCATTTCAGTGGGACGCTTTCCCACGCATAGTATTGCCCTGCATTATTCATTCACCCAAAAACACATAATATGTACATCCTGGACACCTTTATAGTACGAGTTTACATTGTCTCTGTGCCAGGTAAATCGTTTGTGACAGATCATGCGTGAAAACTTGGCTGTACTCCATGTTGTAGTCTTGCAGGCATATTTAAAAGCCCATAATGCACAGGGCACGGGCCTGCAGATGGAGGGCAAGTAAGCGAAGAGGACGAGTTTGGAGGACCGATGAGGCATTTAGAGATGCATAATTTATGGTCCTGTCTGAGGGACAGCACTGACAGCCGCCCTGCTGTGCATGACCTTCATAGGATTATGAGGGGAAACAGAGTTTTGGAGCCACTTACTGGGGCTAGCTTCAGCGGGGCTCACACACACACACAAAGCAAATCCAACAAATTCCTGTAAACAAGTCGTTACTTTTTTTAAAGTCAACTTCAGCACTCATACCTCAGGCTATTTACAAAGGTTACCATTCATTTCAGTTCCTAGTTATTTGTTCCGCAATTTAGGTTAATAGCCCCATTCAAAGGTCCAGTGGCAGCACAGGCCACCTGGGAACTGAACCACAATCCGGCTTCCCGAGCACAGCTCCATATCCCAACACCACACTGAAGCCCACCACATTATATAGTTCTTAAATCTTACACAAGTGCAGACACACACACACAATCCCAAGTTCCTGCTAGTAAAGGCAGAAGAAGTCCACATTGTGTATTTCCATCCTTTAGTCGAGACAGCAAAGTACTTGCAGGATGACCATCAGTAGCTCTGCACCCATGGGACTCAAAAAAGTAACAAAAAAAGTAAAAAATAACAAAGCAGATTCATCAGCAGTAACCAGAAAAGCCAGAACAATTTTTTTTTTTTTGGCCATCCTCGCCGATCGGCCTGCCGTGAGACGAATAAAGGCCTGCATTCAACAGCATCACGCTGCAGCAGCCATTTCGGCTGGGCCATTTCCCATCGGATTGCCAGAATGGGAGCTACCCAGGAAGCAATTCAGATGCACTGGCAGTGAGGCCGAGCCTGGCGAGGCGAGGACTTATTTTGCCACATTGAGAAACTCCAAAGGAACTAACTCACATGCGGCACTAGCAAACGCAGCGGCGGCCATGTAAACCAGTAATAGGGCTGGAGCGCTTCTTTCTCACGCCTGATTTATAAACCGGTGAATGGACGCCATCATGAAGGAGATTTTCTGGGGAACACAGGCTTCCCCAAAGAAACCTCTGTTAATTCTGAAAAGTGTGATGTATAAATGACTGACCTGCGAATTTACCTCTCCCTGTCAGAAATGCATCTTCCACACCCCTAACTTTCTGTAAAACACGTGATTTTGCAATGCCGTTCAATTTGGACAATTCACATTTCTTCAACCCACCCCATCTTTCTTCACTTTTTCATCCCCAGAGGTGTGAGCAGGGCATTGGCATCCAAGTGGCTGAGACACGGTTTCTGGACAATGGTTGAACATGATGAGCTCGGAAATGAACTTTGGAAATGCGCAGTCTCTCGTGGATACAGAATCCGTTGTTGTTGTTTTGACTTTCACCACTAAGCAGCTTAAGTGGCGGATTTAGGCAGATTCCGTAAATGTGTCCTTCTGCAGCTACACGGTTGGCAGTATTGCTATATCCCGACTTAAATGAGGACATCCAGCCTCTTTTTACCCGGTTATCAAATTGATTTCCTTCCCAGCTACAAAGAAAAACCTTCATGTACTAAACACTTGGCATTATTGGAGCAGCAGGGGGACTGGGATCCTAATAGTGGTGGATGATGTGTGGGACGGTGTTAATGTGGTATGTTGAGTGGGATGATGTGAGGGACAATGTGTGGGGTGATGAGTGGAACAATTTGCAGGATGATGTGAGGGACAATGTCTGGGATGATGTGTGGGACAACTTGTGAGACAATGAGTCGGACAATGTGTGGAATGATGTGAGGGACAATGTGGGACGATTTGTGGGGTGATGCATGGGATGATGTGTGGAATGATTTGTGGGACAATGTGCAGGATGATGTATGGGACCAATTTTAGGAGGAGGCCTGGGATATTTTGGACAATTTGTGGCATGATGCGTGGGATGACGTGTAGGACGATTTTTGAAACGATATGAGGAAAGGTGTGGGACAATGTAGCATGATGTGAGGGACGATGTGTGGGACAATGTGGCATGATGTGAGGGACGATGTGTGGGAAGTGAGACTGAAAATGTGTGGGATGAGGTCTGGGGTGATGTGTGGGATGGTGTGTCAGATGATGTGTGGAATGATGTGTGGGACAATGTGGCATGATGTGAGGGACAATTTGTGGGATGCATGGAATGGTTTGTGGGACGATGTCTGGAATAGTGTGGGATGGGGCGTGGAATGACATTCCCAGCGCTCTGATGCATTCTGTGGAAATAAATCTCAGGGTGCCAATTTCATGAGATGATCATGGCTGTGAGTGCGGTTATGCAGAGGCCTGGCCTCCGATGACATCGCAGCAGGGGGTTCAGCAGCTCCCCTTCAGAACACCTGAAGCAGAGCATGTGTGATGTCACAGTGAGTGGGATTTTAACACGTTTAGCACGAGGCTGTATCTCAGATAGCCAGAGAGAGAGAGAGACCGTTAGCATTAGCTCTATACTTTTCGTGAAGTGAACCTAGGAATGCGAAAGTCTTTTCTTGGCTTATCAGCACTTCATGACAATACAGTCATTTTTCATATTAATGGCAACTCACATTGTTAGAGAAAATAGGAGCAAACAATTAAAATGAGCAACAGTGATGGCCAAGACCAGAAAAGGCCAACCCAGGCCCTGGAGTGTGGCAGTGTTTGCTAGTTTTTGTTGTTACGCAGCAGATTTGATCAATTAAAGCAGTTGAACACATAGTTACCTCAGCTCACCTGAGTCCCTGGGTCTGAGGTACACAGTGAAAACAAAAACTAGCACAACCCCATAGGTTGCCAGGAGTGAGGTTAGCTGCTCCCTGGGCAAGGCTAATAACATTAGCAGCTCTGCGAGTCTAAATGCAGCTCCGCTGGGGTGCAAATGCAAGGCAGCTGAGCAAGAAAGGAATACATTCTGACTGCAACCAGATCTTCCCACATCAACCCCATAAAAATACCACGGCAACGTGAATTAATTTAGAATGTCAAGATTCAATTAGGTGGGTGGAGTCCGCCTGAGAATACAACCAATGATTCTGCAGTCAGGCGCAGCCACAACACCTTTAGGACTAGGAGACCTTGCATATCAAGTCAGAAGACTGACTGGATGTACCGAGTGGTAAAGCAGTTCTATTCACTGCTCCCTTGGCAAGAGCTGAAGTTTTAAACTCTATGCGTCCTGTAAGAACCATCCAGAAACAGCCAATTTGTGAAATGGGGCGAGGATGTGGACATCATGGACTAGTTGCACATCTTCCTGAGCTTCCAGGAAGCCCAGCTGAGGGGGACAAGGGGACCCCCTACAGCCTGTGGCTCATGGCTCTCAGGACAGATGCGCAGCCTCACAGCTCGGAACCCCACCCCCCAATGACCATAGCGGACCGTATGAGAATAACCACGCCCAGACCGTGGGCTCCCTCAGCTCGAAACCAAGATAAAAGATAAAACACAACCAGTGTCTGAAATGAACAGAGTGGACCACTATGAGGCAGAAGCACTCTGGAATAGCTAAGCAGGGAGCTGACAACCCGCATATCCAGAGCAGGGAGACGACTGAATGGCCTGAGAGGAGGACAGCGGTGCTTCTGTACTGTACATTCCCAGCCAGTACGACGCATAAAGGCACATTGTTGGGGGCCCAGATACCAAGAGCAGCTATTTATTGCCTGACTTGCCGTTTTATGGAAGCTGAAATAAGGCAGCAAAGGCAAAATAACGGTCTGTGTGGAGTTGACAAATGAGACATGAGGAGTGCATAGACAATGCTCAGAGGTTGTATCCTTACAGCGAATACTCATGCAAACACGCACAAATACAAAGCATGTAGTGCCATCCCTGCAAATGCAATGCACCCTACACTAATACTTTTACCCTCCCAAGAGCACATAATACCCACTTATCCCTGCAGCTTAAGTCCAATATAAACACATTACACACGCAATCCATTAATTTGCCGGACAAGATCAGTGGATGAAGTCCAGTTCGGACGTAACCGATGTGTGATGTTGCATGCAGGCTGCCTTTGAACAGCCAATGTTCTGCTGAAACCATGGAAACTTGATGCGCCCCTTATCCAATTGAAGGGAGGAAACAATCAGGCGTATAGGCATCAGGGAGTAAAATGACCCAACAAGGACCCTGACAAAAGCATCTGTTTGTTGGAGTAAGTGTCTGATTAAGAGGAAGAGAGGAAGTGGGATCTAGACATACTATATGGGTCTCAATTCACAAAGGGAAAGAGATGGCAATTAATTTAAATCGGCCTTAATTTCCATTCATCCTCTCCTGGTAATTAACTGAACAATTGCCGCTTCTGACTGGCTAGACTGTCATTATGCCGGATTCCCGGTAAAAGGCGAGGGGGGAAGCAGTTCCTGCCCCTCAAGCACCCTGACTCAGGAAAACTGGGCTCTATGGCCAGTCGCATCCACCAATTTCGCAAGATAGCCATCGAGTCCTGGGGGGTCCAGAATAACCTGCTGGAACACCGAGGACCTCTCCAGCTGGGACAGGGATGGTGCCCTCCCCACCCCCTACCACTGCTAATAGAGGGTCATTATTGGATAGAATAAGTGAAGTTCCTCCACTCCTTCAAAAAACAAATTCAAGCAGTTTCAAGGTACATTTCCAAGCATTTCCAGTTACTTACAGCTGTGGTAAACTACATTTTAATCAGACAAATCAGTCATAACGACTCATGAAAGTAATGTAATGAACATCGCACTTTCAAGCAATTTCAAGCTCTTTACCAAAAATCTAAGCACTTTTGTCACCTTGAAAGCACCACATTAAAATTCAAGCATTTTCAAGGATTTCTTGCACCCGAAGTAACCCTGGACAGAAACTGTGCTCAGGCACCAATCAGACATGCAACATAGCGGAAACACAGCAGCCAATTGACCTTGGGCTCAATCCATGGACAGTACGGCCAGGGCAGCTCTGTGCAGAGGAACAGGCTGTGCGAGAAGCACATTTATGTTAAATAACGCGGTAAAGCATAGTGGAAGCCTCCGTAGCTTAACGTAGCCGAACGTGGTGCACCGTAGCCATCCGCAGCCATCCGTGGCTATCCGTAGAAATAACTTGGCCATTAACGTGAGAAAACTGTGCGCAGAGGTTTATCTGTTGGGCAAGTTCAAAAGATAGCTATGGTAGCAGGCATTTTTATTAATGTAGCAGTAACTTAGCTAAAAGTAGTTACACGTAGTTTACCGTAGTTACAACCGTAGCCAAACGTAGCGTATCCCATAATCAACAAATTTGGCGTGAGTCTACAGGCAAGGCTAACGTTACACTACGGCTGTCAGTACATCTAACTACAATGTACTTGGCTAGGTACGTCACTGAAGTACGTTAATGTACGGTTAGGTAAGTTAAAGTACTTCTAGTTAGTCTGGGCTACAGTAATCCCCCCCCCTACGGATAGCTACGGAGGCTAACGTATGTGTGACCACCCCAACACAGGCGACGGACAAATTATAGTAAACACCTCTGAAAAATGACTTTCACTTTGAAGTCCTTGGCCACAGTTACTGAATCATTTGCACAGGTCATTCCTATGGATTAGAATGGTGAGTAGCAGCTCGTCTCTGCAGGTCTTACCAGCTGCACTCTGCTGAATAGGTCTCCAGGGCAGAATGAGGACAACGGTAGATTTCTCAAAGGGCCAATTAGTTGCAGCGTAAATTGCAGGTGCTTCACTGACAAAATGGCAAAGGGAGTGGTGTCAATTATGTGAAATTATGTTGTGCCAAATATCCAAAAAAACAACAGCAGTGATCAACAATGGCAACAAGTCATTAGCTCTTCTACAGAGACAGACGGCCTTGACTGGAGATGGTAGTGGATAGCCTTACAATAACAGCTGTGGAAAACACCACGGAATTGAAACAACTATTGTCTGAACCAATTTGTGCAAAAACGCTACATTGCAAGCTGATAAAATCTGACATTTATGAGTGTTTCCAAGGATTTGACCACTTCCTGAACGCGTGTTGTTTACCGCGGCAGTGGCAAACAACAACAAATCAGTGCCTCAAACCACAATATAGTCAAGTCCAAGAAAAAGGCTTAACTTCCTTTTTCTTACTCGCTTCTTCTTCAGAGAATGACTAAATATGCCATGTAATCAATGGCCGACCCACTGAGCATGGAACTATTAATAGATTATATAAATACAAACATAAATAAAGGGGAAGATATTGACAAGGAGGCACTGAGGAGATGCAGGGCATTTAATATTCAAGTTCTGTTTCACTTGGGCCATTGCACACCACAGTTCACTTTAAAGCCACTAAGGGGTGAAACCCTACACCTCTGCTGAGGGTAGCGAGACTCGATACGGCCGAGCTCGACCGCCAGAGCACGGAAAACCAGGACACAGGTGTGTGGGAGGAGCACCTGCAACTCCAGCGAATCCAAATGGAGATATTAATGGACAGACTGGAAGAAACAGGAAACACCCTTGCCGAGGGCGGACTGCGGTTCAGGGCAAAAGTGAAAATCCAGGCGCAATCAGAAGTGTGACACTGCAGGCCACTCCAGAATACCATGGAGGTACAGACCATGCAGAACAGAGGCTAGCGGTCGACAGTGTGCCTGATCACATCAGACTGAGATCCAACATCTGTTTACAAACTAAAAGCTCGACAGGTCGGTCGCCTGTGACCAATGGGTGTAGCCCCCGGTCGCCCACATTTATCATTTTGGCTTATTTTTGACACAATTCACTAAAAACAGACAATTTTATGTTACCATGGCAACTTAAATCAACAGGCACCAAGTCCTAACCACTTCCTATATACAAACTAAGTATAAAAGAAAGAGCTCTGAATTTGTGGCCTGTAAAGCGTCCACAAGGAAACCTCTACGGCAGTGGCGGCGGATGCGTGACGAGGCCAAATCCATAGTGTAGTCTGACTTCTTCTGAGGGCTACAAATATAAAGCCATTACAATGTTCAGTGTACATGGGGGGTGGACATGCATTCTACTCCAAACAGAATTTACACTGCGTAGATAAAGACATCACTCCCTTCTTCCAAAAAAAAGGAACCAGGGGAGCCAAAAATCTCAAAATAAAAATCCAAAGAAATGAAGGCAATAGGGTTAGCACTTGGTTTCAAAAAGAATCAAATAAGGCAGAGATTTAAAATATATTTCAATGCATAGATGAACCCATAACAGAGGGGTAAAGTGCTCTCTACAGCTGAGGCACTTACAAGCCAACAAATCACTACTGCAGTCATTAGATGACAATGAAACGCAAACGTTCCTGAACTTTGGCCCAACAGGACGGTCATCAGTCACAACAGCAAGGCTGGACTGTGGGGGTCAACCCTGAACTGCCATAGCTCTCGCTTCACAAAGAGTTAGGGGGAGGCAATATGGGAGAGAAAGGTAAGGACAAAAGGAGATGAAAAGAGAGAGAGCAACATGAGGGAGAGGTCGCTGGAGAGGCGGGACAGCCCGGTGTGATATCATTATGAGGTCACACCACTTTAACACTCACCCAGACGGGCTGAGCTCCGCTATAGAGAGCTGCTTTCAGAGCCACACGGAGGATGTGATTGGTTCATCAACTCCGGCACTGCCTCAACCAGCAGGGCTAGACTGACAGTTCAGTGCAGGGGTATGCAAAACACACAGGCAAATCCACACAAATGCACACACAAGCATTGCACAACATGAATCCACATGCATTAAAGCAGACAGACACAACGTCACATAACCGTATGCCCAGCTGCTAAAATGCCAGCTATTACTGGCCACATATGCTCTTTAGAGTTCCTACAGCAAAGCCAAACGCAGGAGTATACTGCCGCAGTGTCACACCAGCGTTTCTGAGACAGCAGGCAGACATTTACAATCCGAGTAACACCCGTGCCTCCAGCTCCACGGCAGAGATTGAAGACGTCACCGTCCCCAACCCCAATCTCTCATGCCACTGCAGCGGAACAAAGATATTAGAGACACAGCCAATGCTGCTCAACCACCTGCTCCCTCCGACATTCACTTTGGCATTCCCCGTGTGTGTGTGTGTGTGTGTGTGTGTGTGTGGTGGGGGGGGGGCAGTGGCTGCTGGAATGTTCCGTCACCGCTGTGACTTTCAGCTGTGTGACCTTGAGGAGCTGGCTGACACACTGCCTCTGCAGTGGCGAGGGCGATGGTGGGGGGGTGGATGGGCGCTCGCTGGCTGGCAGTGCGGTGCCTCTCGGTGGAGAGACTGCTCTCTATGCAGCCATGACCTCCACAGTATGGTTTCAGCAGCTGTGAGTAATTTCTCCTCTCACCCAGGGAGGGTTGAGCATTGTACCATGGGATCCAGCAGAGGTCTTTTTACGTCTTTTTTTTTTTTTTGAAACTTGCTGTGCACATGCTATTAGCAGTTTTGTGCCAGATGCTAGCACTTCTTGCTACCCTTTGGTTACTCTATAATCAATAAAGAGGATTCTCAGTGATAGACATACACAATACAACTTGACATATCTGCTGACGTACTGCAGTGACGAGCAAGCCCACTGATCAGTCAGGGCTCTGAGATTTGACCAGCTCAGCATGACTGCAGTATGCAGAGGTACAGAACTTCCAATTTAAGTACATTGCAAAATGGAGACTTAGGCTGGATAAAGGAATGAATGAAATACGAGAATTTGCAAGATGACAGCAAGGACAGGGGATAAAAAAACCCAGCCATCCACTGCACTAAGGAAGAGCTGTGAGATCAGCTCTTTCCTGTGCTTTTTCCTGTATGATTAGCATCCAGCAGAGAAACCTTGCAGCCTCTATTATGCCTGCATTTCCCCAAAAATGTGCTATTAAATAATTAATTTTGAAATTTTGCCTGCGATTACACTGAATAACTCCAAAATCCAAGCATTCCCGGAGACTGGAAAAAGACACAACGGACCACATTTTTTTTTTTTTTTTTTAATAACTGTTGGCTTGTTAAAGAAGTATTTCACAGTTGGAAAGAATGGTCTCCACATGAAACTAGGCTGTCAATGCAGGAGAAAGGTGACTTACCCCTCCCCCCAACTGGCACTACATGACCAGAGAAAACAGAAAAACGGCTGTGGTATTCAGTTTTGCCCGAAAGGTCAAAAACCTGCATTAACCAGAATGCACTGGGCTCGTTGCCTTCAAAGGCCACTCCAATTGCATAATTGCGGAGTTAAACTTCCCCAACTCCTACACACAGCCGGTACGAGTTGCTACCGCAAGACAAAATCTAATAGCGCTGCCGTGTACCAAACTGGAGCAGTGTATGTACCAAGAAAATTCGGATCTCATTAATAAACAAAACCCTCTAGTAACAAAACATTTTTGCAATTGCACTTACTCTACCAGAGACGTTGCAGACATTAGTTTCACTTTGCTGGCTTCGGTCATTTTTGTCCGTCTCTTTTCGGGATCCTGAAAAATGTCTCCAGGATTCCCCTGTCCATGTGTGGCCCAAAGCTTTAGTGAAATGTTGTACATGTGACACCCATTCCTCTGTAAATACAGCAACTTCATCCAAAACGAACTTTGATCTGTAAATTTTGCTGCAGCACACGACTCCACTTCTTCTTCCATCGGAGCACAAACCGCTTTCACTGCAGCAGCAGCACCAGTCGTCTCTGACTTGAATGTAGCCCCAAAATGTCTGAGTCCAATATTAAGATCTCGTTCTGCCATACCCGCAGGAACACTGCCTTCTGCTCTCCAGTGGTTGTTAAAAACATGGAGAATGCTTAGATTTTGAATCTGACAGTCTGGCTCATCTCAGTCAGTGGAGGCAGGCATTCAAAAATAAATAAAAAAATTCAGAAGTACAATCTGTAGTTTGATCAACAGCCCGAGAGCCAGACACTTGACGTCTAATTTCTGGCAAATGAGCAGGGAAGTTAAACATGTTTATTTGAATATACTAACCACAATGTAAATATAATTAGCCTGTTGAAAATTGATAAAGTATCCCTTTAAGTGGAATATGGGAATATCTTGAAATGAGCCAAACTGTCAAAAAAGTAGCTAATAGATATACATGTGTGAATTTTGTGTGTGTGTGTGTGTGTGTGTGTGTGTGTGTGTGTGTGTGTGTGTGTGTGTGTGTGTGTGTGTCATTTTAAGTCACAATCAAAGACAAAAATGCTTCTCAATAAGGACTCATTTCATGATTTCTTTGCATGGGAGGGAATCCCAAGTGTCCCTCTTCGTATTTCCTTTATATCCTGAGCAGCACAACGATCCCCACATCGGAGGAAACATTTCGGCACCCCACCCTCCCCGCAAGAGCGAAGAGAATTTTTTACATATCCAACATGGCCTTCAGTGCACAGCCCTGTCCATCAGGCACATAACAGGAGACTGAACTTGGGTGGGTTTGGGGGGGGTGAGAAATGGAAAACAAGGAGTAAGACTTCATAAGACGGTAGGCTTAAGGAGAAGACGTGACCCGACAGGATGGCTGTAACCAGAGAGGCCCCTGGGACACTGCAGGGCCCCCCCACACAGAGCACAGCGCAAAGCAGCAGCGGAAAACACCAATACCCGCCAGGATCCGTCACTTCTTGAATAACCGGCTCGGGCTCCTCTCCGGCGGCACTGAGCTTCACAGGCCTGGGTGTGGGGGCTCAACACTGCACGCTGGGGAACTTTATTATAACCTCTCACAGCCAAAAAGAACGTGACATGTTCCAAAGCAGGTCATTATCAGGTAGGGTGTTTTTTTTTAACGCTTTTTGGACAGTTGTTTCCATCATCAAGAACATATTATCGCACCCCACCCAAGTTTTCTGAATTCAAACCCCAAGCATCACGTGCTCCTTTCGTCTCATCGGGTTACCCTGACGATAAGTGCCAGTCTGAAGAAAGGCCAGGGGGCGACTCCAGGTTGAGCCTCAGATTCCCAAAATAAGTTTACTAGCAGTCTGAGGGATTAAACCACTGCTCAACATGAGTGGCCTAAAATTAAAAATCTGTTTGACGTTGCGATTAAAGCCCAGGCAACATTTCAATAACGATGACCCAAAATCATCGTGTAGCTCCAGAACAGCTACATATATACTCCCCCAAGTTGGAGCTTGAAAACTAAGCTTTTGAGTCATGAAGCCAAATTGGAATGCCCCTATTATTGAACGTAAGAATGACAATGATATACCCTAAATTAAATGATAATACCCGAAGCTTGTTTTGCCTCACAGTGTTAAAAAAGGAAGGAATTGTTAGATTCTTCTCTCTGAATCACCATCTTAAAATTATTCATCAAGATAAAACCACTAGTTGTGTATGAGCATGCCAGTAGATCGCTGGTTAATTGGGATATTTCAAATTCATACTTGAGATGCCACATTTTTCAAAAGGGAAAAAACTCTCTCTGAACACATTTCAACGTAAAAATGGCATGACAGCAAGCAAACCCACTCTTGCCTACATTAAGAAGCTAGTGTGAGGTGAAGTCAGTTGGAAGCAAGAGTCTCAACCCTCTCCAGCAAGATCTCCAGCCCCAAGATTTTAATCAAACTGTAACAAACAACTTCAGCAGCGAGAGAAGTCTTGGAGTAGCTAATGAGGATCAGGCTTGCCAAATTAGTGTTTAAATGAAACCCTACAGGGCAGGAGATCTCCTGGAGCACAGCTGACAGCCACTGAACTGGAATGCGATGAATGCACTCCTACTGCGTGTCACTGATGTCCTGCCACTCATAACGCTACATAAAGTATGAGCGTTTCAGAATGCATCATAAAGTGAAATTTGACTGGCTTGGTCCTAAGCCGCACACAGCCAGATGCTCGCACTTTACCAAAGCTGCTCTCCAGAGAGCCATTATAGAGAAGTTCCTATTTGCTGTGCGGCCATTGTTATATCAGCGTGTACAGTAGTACAAGCCCCAGAGCTAAACAAGCCAGTCAGAGCTGGTTTCAGAAGCAGTGAGGCAACTTTTCAAAATTGGAAGAGAACCCTGTCGAATAGTTTGGCAAGATGAGACAAGAAAAATGGCACAGTGTGTGTGCGCTCAAATATCACCAGCCGAAACTATCCAGCTGCTTCAGTTTGGTTTCAGTCAAGTGGTTCAGAGATAAAGGGGGGGATATAATTATTATTATTATGATTATTATTCTTTATAATCATTTAAACTGCACCTTTTACAATTTCAGAGCAGACTTCCCTCGAAGCCAAAATTTATTAATACTCTGACCTTGTGACCTTCATTAGAATATGGGGCATTCCTTGAAATTGAAAGCAATGATGAGGCATTGTACAGCCGACAGGGAAATTACTCTTCCTCCCGTCACACCTGCGGAGGCTGGCAGGCTGCACAGCATTTAGGGTTCACACACAAAGCTCGGTCCGGTGACTCAAAGGCCCATCTTGCATTTATCTCCCCCTTTTTATTCAGGAACAATCGATGACGCCATTTCCCAAAGCCAGCAATCAAAGGGACATCCGATCCTCTGCAATTAGACATTAGCCCTCATACTCCAGTCAGCAGCATCTCCTTTATTCTCAGCAGCTGTCCGCCCTGCACGTGTGTGTGTGTGTGTGTGTGTGTGTGCGTGTGTGTGTGTGTGCGTGTGTGTGCGCGTGCTCGCCCTTGTATAGCTACGTTCGTAAGAACCAACTCTTGAGAAACCACAAATATTGAGAGGACATTTGGTGCATTCGGTGGTCCTCACCTAAGATTACGGCTAATTGGTCAAAATTACAGTGATTGTTTCAGTTAGGGTTAGGTTGAGGTTAGGATTTGGAATAGACATAATCAGGTTACAGATTGGGTTCGGCAAAGGCTATACAGAATGAATGCATGTTAATATATGTGTGTGTGTGTGTGTGTGTGTGTGTGTGTGTGTGTGTGTGTGTGTGTGTGGTCCTGGTTTACCTACCCTTGTGGGGACAAAGTGTCCCCATAAGTAATGGAATGCCAGATTTCTTCATCCTTATGGGGACTTTTTCAGGTCCCTCTGAGGAAATTGAGCTATTTTAGGGTTAGGGTCTAAGGTTAGGGTTGGGATATGGTCAGGGTTAGGTTAAGGTTAGGGTTAGGCTTAGGGTTAGGTATGCACTGTTGAGGGTTAAGGTCAGAGAAAGGGGTTAGGGAACAAATGCAAGTCTATGGAATGTCCCCACTAGGGATGCACCAATACCACTTTTTAAAAAACCGATACGAGCACGAGTATTTTATCTTGTGTACTTGCCGATACAGAGTACCGATACCGATATTTCTGAAATGTTTTCCAGAAAAATACAATGACAATTCTTGGAGTGCAGGTTTTATTTTCTTTTTATAACAAGCCTAAAGGAGGCCAATATCAAACAATTCACACATGGCTTTTTCCAAAAAAAAAATAAAAAAAAAAGTAGGCCTAACTGCTATACATCTTTTTGTATTTAGGGCTGACAAAAAGCCTTTTAAGGACTGCCATCAAATGAGGCAAAACATTACTGAAGCTTGACAAATGAAAATAAACTTGCTGCATAGGCAAGGCAATACACCCAACTTCATAAAAAGTAGAACTATTAATTGGCACAAATAGTTTTCACACACATTCATAGGCACTCAATCCAACTGAAGTCAATTGCTTGTGAATATTCAATAACTGATCCGGGTGTGCCATCTAGTGATAGAATGTTGTAAATGCGTGCATAAATTTGCAGCTCCATGTCCGCTGGCGGTCACATCTGCACAAATACCCTGCCGAGCACCGTTGTTCTTCTCGAACACGCCAAATCCAGATAATCCTTAAATGATGAATTACAAATTAAAATATGAATGTAACGGGTAACAAAGTGGCCAGTGTCTAAGTAACGAAGTAAAAGTATGGGCCTACTTTTTATCTTTTAAATGTAGTAGAATAAAAGCCCTGGTTTAAAAAAAAAAAAAAAAAACTCAAGTACAAATCCTCAAAAAACTACTTAAGTACTGTAACGAAGTACATGTACTTCGTTACTATACACCTCTGGTGTGTATGCGTGCATGCCTGCATGTGATGTGATGTGATGACTATAAAGCTCTTTCTCTTATTATTTCTAACTCGCTGTCTCCCCCTAGACATAGAAGTCAGATAGTACAACATACTGTAGCCTTTGCGACGGTGAGCAGGCAGTTAACTCACGTCTTACATTAAGTGGTATCGGCATCAACGTGGTATCAACGAGTATGAGTATATTAACGAGGCATCGGGCAGATACCCGATACTGGTATCGGTATCGGCACAACACTAGTCCCCACAAGACATGAAAACCCAACATGTGTGTGCGTGTGTGTTAGGGCTGCTCAATTAATCGTATCGCGATTATTTTAAGCGCAATAAAAGTAACTGCCACTACGAGGCAGGCAGACGAGCTTGCTTATTACCTTTTCTATGACACATACCTAATGCGGTCATTTGAAATGCTTCCGGGAAGAAAACTGATTTGACGTCCGCTAATTACCAGCGAGGTTGGACAGCCTCCATCGCTTTGGCATAATTAGCTTAGATTAGTGACGTTCTTTCAATTTAATATGGCAGCCTGGTTAGTTCTCTCTGCTTCTCATTATCTCTTCTTAATCATTATAGGCCACATTTTGGTTTTGATTGGTCAACTGGCTGAATAAATGGCTTGATTGCAAGTTAGGCAAAGTCCACGGGAATTGATTTAAGGTAAGCTAATTATGCCAAGGCGATGGAGGCTGTCCAACCTCGCTGGTAATTAGCGGACTTAAAATCACAGTTTTCCTCCCGGAAGCATTTCAAATGACCGCATTAGGTATGTGTCATAGAAAAGGTAATAAGCAAGCTTGTCTGCCTGCCTCATAGCGGCAGTTACTTTTATTGCGCTTAAAATAATCGCGATGCGATAAATCGAGCAGCCCTAGCGTGTGTGTATAAAGAGAGAGTCCTGCGTGTATGCGGGTGCATTTATGACTCCGAAGGGCATGTTCAGATTAGCAGAGCTGGAGGCCCCCAGGACTGCGTGTGAGAATAAAAGCAGAACCCCAGGGGGCCCGGGTCCTCAGTCTCCTGCTCAGTGATGGTCGCTCAGCGTGCCGGGCCAGCTGTGACGGGTCGGCCTAGTTGATGACATCACAAAGAATCCGGCTGGGAAGAGGGCGACTCGGCCCAGGAGGGCCAGACAGGCCACACAATGCTGCCCTTCACAGGGAGAGCGGGGGGAGAGACATTAGTGACCTCATTACACTCACATCCTGAACAAGGGGAAAACCGACCCTCTGAACCACACCACGCTACATTAGTCAGCCCATTAACCTCATTATCCCTCCATCTAAACCAAAAAAAAAAAAAAAAAAAGTGTCACACCTCACCACACCTTTTACAACATCACATCACAAACCACCACCTGCAGAACTAGAACAACCATTTTCCTTTATTTGCATTTTCAATACCTCCTAAAAGATCGCTTGGATTATGTTCACTCTCACCAGAGCAGTATATAGGAGGCAGGGGAAAGTGTCACACATACCACACACTGCTCATACCATCTCAGATCCTTCTCTACCCTAGAGCGGAGACCTATCCTGCAACACTTTGCTTTGTGCATTGGGTTTGCTCTGTACACATTTACACTTTATTTAAACAGAAACAGGTGCGGCAGGGACCTACATGAAGGCGGACACATGGACAGGACACACAATTAAGCCCAAGGCAGGTACAGTTGGGACTCTGTGGGGGAATTGACGCCAAATGCGTACAATGTCATGCCCTCTCCTAACTACAATCCTTCATCCTCTGCTGTGTAAAAGCCTGTCAGACTCGACTGCAGATGAAGACTGAGGGGTTGGGCTTTGAAATTGTTCTCTGCAGCATCTGAGAGTACACATGCTCGTGTTCCTTTGTGCATTTTTGTGCCTTTGTTCATGCTGTGAATTCAGTTCATGGATAAATGTATTTTCTACTACTTGCTGTGGTGTTTTAAGGTATAAAGACCGTTTGTCAGTCTCTTGGAAAGACATTTTGTTGAAAATGTCAAAATGGGTCATTCCATGCCAAAATAGCTCAAAGACCGTTTGAGTGCCCATCACAAAACTTACAGGAGAGCTTCTTATCATAAGCTACTTCTCACAGGAATTTTAAGAAATTTCAAAAATATGTTTTTTTGCAATACACCTTTAAAGTTTTTGATTTGCTATAACTTTTTTCCATTTGACTCTATGGAGAAAAGTTGAGAAAGAGACTTCTAGGGCTTGAAAATAGCTTTCCAATGAGACCACAACCAACTATCAAGCTGTTATAATAAGGGAGATACACTCGTTTGAAGTCGCAAGGGTTCGCTAATTAGTCAAAACTTCGTTAACGAATTACTCACTAATTAGGAGGCGTTGAGCAAAAATATTTCAGATTTATTCGTTACTCATAGGTCCCCACTCATCCACAAACTTTCACAAAATTCCGAGAAATGTCTGCAAATTCTTGGTTGATTTGACATGGAATGACCCTATTCTTATGCCAAAGTCAAAAACAGAAGCAGCAAATGTCGCCACGCCCTGTTAATCACCACCAGCCACCTGAATCAGCCAGGTAAGCAGAGGTGCTTTTTAAAGCAGCACCAGACAAAACCGCCTCCTCCTCCTCCTCTTCCTCAGTCGTTCCGCACCTCGTCAGGACACCGATGATAACGTAGGCCGACAAACTCCACTTCCTCGGCCATCAATATGAGAGAAGTTCAGTCGAAACGGGTTACCATCAAGATGTTAGCTGCGTCTAATGTTTGCCTCTGTGGTGAAATTCGAACTGCCTGGCAGCGAAGGGGACGGTGATGATACCACAAATAAGGCTGAGGAAAGCAATAGTATAAAAATAAATCCTACTGACAGGGCCAAAGTGCCCAACATAGAAGAGATGGGAGAAGATGAGACCTTGCTGGCGTCTCGATGACTTGATATCACAGCGAAGAGTCCAGCGCTATTTCATCTCAGAAACGCCTCCCCAGCACCTCAGCTCCCTGATAAAGAGCTGAGCTGAACCAGCTCTTTACTGATAGGAGCTCTGTGATGAGGATGGGAGCAGATCTTATACTTGATTGAGCCAATAGAAGTGTGAAATTTCACACACATCCTACTGGCTTCGAGAGAAAATCTATCCACAGCTTAACCCTCGGAGAAGCAGGGTTTCAAAAGTCAGTGTTGGATAACTCCAGTGGTTTCAATAACCATGGTAACTTCAACATCAGCATTAGATTTTTTTGGTAATGAACATTAAGACATATTTGCAATCTTGCAACTTGTGATCCCCTTGGCACAAAGAAAAGTTGCAGAAATAGATCAATCCCATTTGTGCTGTTGGAATGGACTGCTAGTGCTGTACTGGTAATAGTAATTAGAATTTTCATTGCACTTCAGAATTCACTAAACTAATGTGATTAGTAATGCATATTTAAACAGCAAGTAAGTATTCCTAGATGACCCATTTACATTTAAAATTACAATAACAAGCATGAAATATTCAGACCGTCCTGCCACAGGATGGCTGATATCTGTCCTGGAAACAAAATGTGGTAGATGGACAGACAGACGGACAGGAGGACATACGGAAGTATGAAACGGCAGATCTGGACAATAAGATGTACTCAAATATTTTTTACTTTGTTGAGAAATATCAAATGGGTTGAGTTCTAGCCTGAAAAAGAAGTGTGACAGGCGGACGGACAGACAGACGTGCAAAAGAACAACATCCATTTCTATATCTCCCTTCACTTTGTGGAAGGGGATAATAAAGGTATTGCTCTGAAAAATGGCTCCCTGAAGAAAAAAAAAAGCATTTTAGGGATAAATATTTTATTGCCAAGGGCAAAGGTATGGATTTTCAATAACCAAGTAAGTTGTACCTCAAATCATCACATTTCTTTCTGTGATGTGTTTGTCCATTGCAAAACACAGCAAACTCTAAATGTCACTTCCTGCAAAAACAAGACACTGTATTAAGCTCATCAAATTTTCAGGAAATTTTACATCTCATTATTTTTACCCAATAGAAAAATAACACACCCTCACTGACATCAGCATGCATGCACTCTCTCGTCATGTCAGGACCTGCAAATCTGTTTATCATATTTCCAAAGAAAAAAAACAACAACATGGTCTTAAATGCTGAGTTTATGCGCTAATAGCCAAGCTGGTTCTGCAGAGAATTCCAGAATGAGGATTACAGAGTGGAAGTAGCCTGCAATTAACTGAAAATTCTGTCAAAGGAGCAATACTAGATGGACAGGGTAGTTTCAGCCACGCAGGTCTTTATTCTCTCCTAGCCTTTCAAAATAATGTCTTTACAGGCAGGTATTGCACCTGTCTCATCATCGAAATGGAGCATGATCTCTTTAATAAGCAGTGTAGGTGGGAAAGCTTGTACTCTCCCACGCTCTCCAGAATTATAAATCACACAGAATACCCTCAAACTAATGACTCAGACTAGAACACACATACCACACAGGTTTAGATGACAGGTCATCAATCAATAGAGTCAAATTCATCAAACCCACGCACGCATTCCAAACTCAGCGCTCAGAGTCTGGAACTGCCTTTAATAAGCATTATTTGCTGTCACCCAGACCTGCCACCAAGCCTCATCGAACCTACATGGGGGGGGGGGGGGGGGAGGCCAATCAGAGACTATCCTTTGAGGTACACACCTGTCACTTGGGGCCAGTTGTCATGCCAACAAACTGAACTTCCATTGCATCACAGCCAATGAGTAGCCGCAGGCCAGCACTAGTGCTTCAGCTGGCACCGCCCTTTTCCTTTTCAGCTAGCACACCTAAGCACTGCGTAATGGATACTTTGTTGAGGACACTGCCCAAATTTACGACCCCATTATCCCCAGAGTCAGGGGTCCTCATAAAAAGGATTATAACTTTTTCCTCTCATTCCAATTGTGGGCGTGCAACCAATTACTAAACTTGAATGATGCTGTTGATGACTGAAACTTGAAGTGCTTACAAAGCAAAAGTCATGTTTTTTAAGCATCCTCAAATTGTGCATCATGCATCTTAATGTATGAAGCCACAGTGACACATTTTCTTCCCAAAAATCTCAGACATAATGTGTCCAGAAATCTTTTGAAAAACCAAAAATTAGTTTGGGGTAGTCTATTGTCAGTCAATGCAGAACAAACTGTTCAAGGCATTACATAAAAGTTTTACTCTCTACCCATATTCAAGAATTCCTGCAGTGCAAGTTGCATATCCAGAAAAGTTGGTCGCCAAGAAACACAGGTGCATCCCCCCGAGCTGTACCAATGGTACTTGACTTCATGGAGATCATAATGGTAAACAATAATCATGATAACAGTCACAAATCCGTAAGGTTATAGGGCATTAACTGCACAACATGAGCACTTCAACAAGAACCAAATGTTATATCAATACAGTGACAGCACCACGCTATAGCATTATGGGCCAAACCCAAGAACCATCTTACTGGCTCAGAATTATTTATGCAGAGGAAAACGTACACTAATTAACATTCACAATGATGACTCAGTATTGTAAAACTCAGGCAGTCTTATAAAAAGGTTCCACTGAAAAGGTTTAACACACTATAACTATTTTTCATACATTTCAATCAATTTCATCGTAAAATATATGTGTGAAATTTTGCATAGCAGTTCTTGATAATCAAGTTGAAACTTGATTAACAAATGTTCAATCTTCATTGGCAATTTTGCTCAACTATGAAACTGTAACATAAGTGCAAGTCTGCTTTATATTTCAGGAGACATCTTGAGTATATATTATTCCAAGTATTTTGTCCAGCTGACAATTACCGTACTGTGCTCATAATACATTTTATAAAGTTAACCCATTACTATTGTCTTATAATTTGTTCTGACGTACTAATAAATCAGACTGCGTGTTACATCATTGATTGACGTCATATGACATTCTTTTGGCAAAATCAGTTGACTACTCTAACCAATATTAATATGAAAATTTAGTTAATTTTGTTATTTGTTCTTCCATTTAAGACAGTGATTTCATACTATGATTTCATACCAAGAAAAATAATTAGGACATTTCATTATCACTTACAGCATAATGCCACTGTAACTAACCTGTACATTTTTAATAGAATGGTTACAATGCAAAGCAAGCAACAATGAGTCAGGTGGCTCCTGATGACACCCCCACCATGAGTGGATAATACAGGTAGCCTCTTCTCATCCCCAATATATTGGTCACACTTCCTCCTGTCTCCGAAGTGGGCACGGTCGCGGAAGTATTTTGAGCGTTCTGCTCGCAGTAAATGTCGGAATGTATAAGCATCTGGTCTTATCTGTATGATGCGTTTATATTTCATTTTACTTTGCTTCTTCAGGCATTTTTTTCTATGCCGCTAAGCATAATGAATATGAGTGAGCTGGCTGGCAAGGGTGTTCGCGAATTACTGTAATTGCCATTAGCAAGCTTGAAGGGCATAGCAAAACGAAACGACATTGGCTAGTTCATTCAAACTTTTGAAGCTGGAATGAAATACGACAGTTGCTCATTTATTTCTGACCTGTCTGCATCCTTGGGAAAAGAAAATATGGATAGCGTGTTCCTATTATTACACTCTATAGCGGCACAAGGTTTAAGTATTTTTAACATGCATGGACGACAACGCGAGATTAGGTACACATTGTTTGCGCCCTATTTTGCCGCTTTTTTAATATCTGATGTCAACCCAGTACAAGATCATAGCAATCTAATAGACTATATTCTTTTTCCCCTGTAAAAATGATAAAACCTCAATGGCAATAATGGTATTACTGAGCATAGAAACACAAGCATTATTTCAGTTTTACATTTTATTCATGGTTTCCCCACAGTCCATACTGTATTTCTATATTGCCAGACGTTACGTGAGCGCTGCTGAGAGGCACACAGGTCTCAAACAGAGTTAATTCTCTCCTGATCTGTTAGTCCTAGAAATGTCATTGCAGCGTCAGAATGTTCATATGTGGCCAGTGAAAAGTAAGACCAATATCTACTTCGGTGACAATGGAGCGAAATAGTCGGTGATAATCTGTGCTCATGTTCACTTCACCAATAGGAATTAATATATTCAGGACCCACAGAGATATAAGAAAACTAGAGTGGACGACGTGTGGGCTGGACCAAAGCGGAAATGGCAGAATAGCTTCGCCATCTTGTGTATGTATAAATGTCCAATGAGGCACATATAAACAGTAGGCTAAACATGGGTGTCGACAAATTAGAGACTTGTTTTCCATGTTCTTTTTTATCCTTTCATACTTAAAATGGACACGAATAAGGAATTGTAATCAAACAATATTAAAAAAAAAAAATTTAAATCCGGTATATTCAATGTTTATTTAATCGGAAGACATTACAGAAAAATCGGAACTTCAGCTGTTGTCCCGTATGAGCGAGTTTTCGTTTTATACGACCACGGTTTAGGCCAGTTATGCTGCATTTTCCATTGAACGTCTGCCCCGATATACATACACAAGATGGCGGCGGCGTGCTGCCGCGGAAACGACGGGATTGTCCTCGCTAGTTTTTTTATAACTCTGTGTCAGGACCCACCGAAAGTCTCTCTAAGGGGGCGGGGCACACGTGACTGATACTATTACTCCTCAGTGAAGGGCCTTGATCACCAGAGTCTTTGATGGGACTCAAGCTTGTTCACTTGTATTAGATCGTATTGCGCATCAATAAGCACGCATACTGGTCAAATCAAGTGCGCCTCTCTTGAGATTTCGGGATGGTGACTCTCGTGGAGGGATGTACAGATGAATAGGAGGATGGACGGTAAAATTCATATATTAAATTTTGTCGCGGTTTAGGGATATCAACATGGCGCAGCCCTCGATGGACAGCGATTGAGATGATTCGCAAGTGCTGCTATACATGGTGGAATTTGTCCCGCAGTCCTAATCCGCACAATGCCAACAGCCCTTAAAGACAACCTCAACTTCCAGCATTCATCTCCATGCCTGCTGTCATCAATACATTATTCTTGACGTCTTGCTGGAGTGTATCCAAGCTACAACTAGGGGTGTAACAATTCTGAATCGATGTTTTTTTAAAGCGTAGTAACACCACCTGCTACCATGGGGCGAACATCCAAGCTTTCCCTTCCTTTATTAACCCCCGTGCTGTCCTGAACGAAAGTGCCTAACATCAAAGGGCATGGGAAATGCTTCCGGAAAAAACTTGACTGACATCAGTATTTTTCAGCTACGTGCTGAGAGGAGCCAAGCAAATGAAAACAAAATCGTCTCCTATTAACCAATTAGGTAACTACAAGAAAAGTATACCCGTTCTCGTTTACTTCGCTTGATTAGTAATCAAATGGTGGATTCGTTTACTCTTTAAGTTGAATGAGTAGAGCGGTTTATTAAGACAACATGTTTGATTGCTGCATTTCGAAATTTAAATGGCCATAGAACAGCACAGATTTGCATGAACAAGATTGCCATTGCCACGGCATTTCGTGCGACTGTGATAATTTGTATCTCACACTCACGTTTCGTCCGCTTTTCAGAATGTTTTCCACCTTGTGTATTTTTTAGACGCTTAAACTCCAGGGCGATCTTATAACAAATCTGTTTTAAATTAATCTTGAATAATGTCCTAAAAATGCTACAATGAGAGATGTAATTCAGAGGAAGATTTTTTCTAATTATTCAAATTGGCATTCTTTCAATCTAACACCGTAGCCCAGTTAGGTTTGTCTGCTTTTCACCATCACATCTTAATCGTTATAGGCTACTGGCTAAATTTCTTGATTGTTATTTAGGCCAAGTACACGGGAGCAGATTTAAGGAAGGGCGGAGCACCTGCAATTAGCAAAATCCAAACTCAGCCTTCTTCCCGACGACATTTTAAATCGTTTTAAGCCGCTTCAGGTGTATATGTTTCAAGAAATTACACGCGACTGCCTACACACCCCATGAGGGCAAGTTGTCTCATCACACTTTAAAAAAAATCCTCGTTAACATCGCCACATCCCAACTCAGTATTTCATCTCTCATTGTGGTATTGAGATCTATAATGATCAAATAAAAATGAAGAGATTTATTTTCAGATCGCCCTGGATTTCAAGCATCCAAAATATACACAAGGTGGAAAACATTAAAGCGGATGAAACGTGAATGTGAGCTATAAATGATCACAATCACACGAAATGGCCAAATACTCGTTCTTGCAAATCTATGCCCATTTAACTTTCAGAATGCGGCAATCAAACATGCTGTCTTAATAAACGGCTCTACTCATTCAGCAAAGTAAAAAAGCGAATCGCCTGTTTGATTGCTAATTGAGCAAAGTAAACAGGGACAAGATTAGAGTAACCTAATTGCTTAAAAGGAGACGATTCTGCAGTCCTTTACTTGGTTCCGTGCAACATGTCGCCGAAACAGGCAAGTTTTTTTTTTTCCCGGAAGCATTTCTCATTCCTTTTGATGTTTGGCACTTTCATTCAAGACTGCGTCAGGTTTAATAAAGGAAAAGGGAAAACTCGGATGTTCGCCCCATGGCGATCCTATGCCTTAAAAAACATCGATTCAGAATCGTTACACCCCTAGCTACAACTTACCCCAGTGTTCAAGAAGGGGCTTTATGGTGCCCAAAAAGCACATTAAACAGTTGGTATCTTGCCTGTCATTCCATCACAAAAAATGAACTCTCGCAGAAGACCTTCACTGAACTTCCCATAAAGCTCTGTGCCAGATAGTCTATCCAAGAATCCGTAAAATCCATGCACCTTCTAAAAAGAGCAAAATTGACTTCTGAACAAATTTACCATGCCAAATACATGTCTCTAAAAGGCATTTAACGGTTATACATCTATAACACATTTTCTTTGTGAATGGTTCAAAATGTTCTATTCTTCTTTAAAAATAGGCAGGCATTAATGGAAGTCTCACAGTCAGCATCAAGGTAAAAAATCTAGGCGGGAGGAGAATGGGGCGGGGTTAACATTCGAGGAACATCACCGGCGAGTTCTTGGAAAGATTTTGGAAGCAGGTGAACAGCAGAATGATGAATAAGCTGCATTGGCAGAAAGGCTAGTTTGAAGGGAGCTGCCGTAATCTAGCCTGAGAGAACCTGAACAAAAACACGGAGCATCTCACTGTTCAGTAGGTTAAGCCTTTGCTTTCGCCAGGCTGGGCACGAGGTGGCCAATCTCATTCCAGCTCAATGTCTTTCACAAGAAGACTGACATGCATGCAGAGAACAGTGAGTAAGACCCAGTGTCAACAGCAAGTCAATATGACAAAATGAGCAGCCTTGAGCCAAGACAGGACAAAGGGATTCAATATTGTTGGAGAATGGGAGGGGACAAAAGACAGAGCCCATGATGATAATGGGGTTAACAACAAAGAGGATGGACAGCAGTGATCACCACCCTGTTCCTGAAGATCCACCATCCTGTTGGTTTTAACTGCAACCTTAATCAGGCACACCTGACTTGACTAAATAGCAGTTGAACAGGCGAGTTTTGTTGGGGTTTGAGTGAAAACCTACCAGACGGAGGATATCCGGGAACAGGGATGACCACTGGTGTATAGACAGGAACAGGCAGGACTTAGTTAGAATACCTGACCTCAGTGCAATCAAGTCTTTGTGCTGGAGCCTGCCACAGTAGCTCCTCTGGCAACTTAAAAATGCTACTAAACACAATAATATCTGATTGGTGTGAGTTGCTTTATTCTAAAGCACAAATTTGATGAATTAGCCAGCAACGATCAATGGTGCAAGGAAATCAATCACCAGCAGAGTACAATCCAATTTGGGACAAATCTCTGAAGAAATAGAAAAATTATCAGGCAAAAGAGACATAAAAGAACTATCCAGCAAGGACAGTTGCCATCTTGCACACCTGCCTATATCCCTAAAACACCAGCGTTATATTAAGGCGTGGTTTGGGCGTTACGCCAATAAACCAATCAGGGCCAGTTGCCACTGCCTTTCGGAGAAGGCTGCGCTATCCCAAATCCTCAAACCGAAATCCTTGATGGAGAAATAGCCAAAAATTACCCGTGCATGAGGTCAAATCCAGTCAGGGAGGATCTGTTTTTGTTAAGTTAATCATGAATTGTATTATTATTATTATTATTAGACATTGACATATTGTTTAATGTTTGGTATGTAAAAAAAAAAAAAAAAAAAGTCAAGACCCTTTTGTGATGGAAACTTCAAAAAAAAAAAAAAAAAAAAAAAAAAAAAAAAAAAATGCCAACAAACTAAAATGAAGCATAGAACAAAAATTTTAGAAAAATAAAATAAATACTAAAAGCATTCAGAACCAGCGAATGAAACAGTACGTGGGGTTTACATTTTCCAATCGGAATCTATTTTTCCTCAGTGCTGCAAAAACAGGTGTACATACTTGTCGCGAAATTACCTTCACAAGAGAGTTCTGAAACCTCGCTGGAAAAAAATTACCGTTGCTGAGTGCTATTGCATAGCGCTCTTGTGAAAGCCCAAATGCAGGTAGCGGTGGTTTTGGCTTTCCCCCTAACGTGTGTGGTCAAGATAGCAATTGTTCATAAAATGACGGGCACACCTCCAGGCGCAAATAAAGGATTCGCATAATGCATAGCGGGTAGTGTGGCCTCAAGATTTTTAGGGATAGTGGAAGCTGTGCACGGGTGGCAACGGTAAGGCAGGTGAAAATAGAGCCCTAAAGGCCATGAACAGGGAAAATTCCTCAGGAACATACTTGCAAATCACATCTACCAGACATTAATTCACATTCTCCAAATTCTGGCTTTAGGGTCCAGATGACCAGACGCTGTGTGACAGAGATTGCCAGTGGCAAGTTTTCGATGTGCAGTAGGAAAGATTCTTCAAACTCGAACCACAGCCACAACAACTGTGGAAGGGCTGTGATGTCTGTACCGGTTTTACAGGTTAGGATTAACCATGAGGCACAACTCATACAATCATGGTGAACAGTTCAACACTGGACTGTCAGGTTCAACTTCTACCACTAGCTAGTGAAGAGGGGTTATTGCACACTGAGAATTGAAAGTGGAGAGAAGACTGAATACTTGTTCATTTAGACCGCTTATATCAAAGCTATAGGTGGAATGCTTGGGTAAGATTTCACAAGATTTTACTTAAAGTTCTCTGAACAAATCTTTAAGGAAACACTTGAGACAAATGAGGGGTGTTGGGACCATCACACAAGAGGTTCTTTGCACCATGACTGCAGACCATCGCGCAAGCAGCAATCAGTTTGCTCCACTGATTAAAATAATGGTTCCTTTCACTGAAAAGCCAGCTATTACGCCCATACTAATCTTCTCGCATGCAACACCTCAACATCACCCTCTGATTTCACGACCTTGTGGTACAATGTCTAGACTTCATCGGTTTCCTGCATTCATTCCATAACCCACAGAAGTATTTCTCCTCCGTCCTAAAACCATTACATTCATAGTAGAAGACAGTTTTACATGACACTAGCAAAACCCACCTCAGCACCTGCCAGCAACATCAAAGGACTGAAACAAATGGGTGTGGTTCTCCCTCAGGGAATCAACAGTGACATACTAAGTTCCAATTATAAGAGACTTAGGCCTACAAACTGTTAACCCAACTTCAAAACACACAGCCAAATGGTTTTGCTGAGGATTGTAGACTGTAGTCAACCAAAAATAGGGAACAAGAGATGAAGGATTGCACCTACATACTGTACAGGACCCTGTACAGTAGTGACTCCCAATGTTAGTCCTGGGGACCCCTTATGCAAGCAGTGTTTTGTTCAAACCACAACTGCAATCCCAAAATTTTAACAAGGTGTTAATTTCTCTTTATAACACTAATGATGTTTCTGAGGACAATTTATCCTTCTACAACACATTATGTACAAAATAGCTATGCACAAAAATAGAAATTTGTGACCAATGAAAAATGAAGAAACCTATTGGTTTTAAACTGGTGAAAATGAGGACACAAGTAATAGCCATCTATAGCCCAAATAGCCATTTTGTTTTTTATGAGAAATTAAATTACAGGACATATGAGAACTAAACCTGTAAAAACACGAGTGCTCTGAGAGCACGACATTCTCCGCCAGAGTCGTGACTGATATGAGCATCATCAGTCTTTCAGTAGCATATGTGCAAAGATTCAGCAATGTCCTATGAAAACTGTCGGAGTCGTCGATTCCACCAGCCAGGTACTTTCCAATACGGACAGACTGACTGCGCCATGACAAAGTCCCCCTTTTAGGCTTTCGCTGGCGGAGGATTAAAAAAAGTCACAAATTCACCAACATAATTACAGCGCAGTGAAAAAGTATTTCCCCCCTCCAAAGTTCCTCCTTTTTTGCTCCTCACATTCTCAAATGTTTAAGATCATCCAACTAAGTTAAATAAACACAAAAATAAGAAAAAGTGCTGCTTTCAAATGATCATTTCATTTATTCAAAGAAAAAGTTACTCAAAAACTCCATCCCCCATGTGAAAAAATAATTGCCCACCTTCACATAACTGCTTGTGCCCCCCTTAAATGGCAACAACTACAATAAAACATTCACAATAACTGGCAGAGTCTTTAACATTGCAGTGGAGGAGTTTTGCATAATTATTTTAATTTAACCACATTGGAGCGTTTCCGAGCACAAACTGCCTCGAAGATTATGCGGCAGCATTTCAATTGAATTCAAGTCAGGACTTCGATGAGGACGCTACAAAACCTAAATTTTGTTTCTCTTGAGCCATTCAGAGCTTGAGTTGCTCGTGTGCCTCCGAACATCGTCTTGCTGCATGGCCCAACTGCACTTGAGTTTTAGGTCACAAACTGGTCGGCCGACAATCTTCTTCTGGGTACAGAATTCATGGTTTCATCAATTATGGCAAGTCACCCAGGTCTTGAGGACACAAAGTAGCTCCAAAACCACCACACTACCACCACCTTGTTTAATTTTTGGTATGATGCTCTTATTGTGGAATTCTGTGTAAGCTTTATGCCAGATGTTACAGGACTCCTATCTTCCAAAAACGTCCACTCTTGACTCATCAGTCCACAGACTACAATCCCAAGTCTTGGGGGTCTTCACGATGTTTTTTTGGGAAATGTGAGACAAGCCTTTGAGTTCTTTTTAGTCAGTAGTGGATTGTGCCTTGCAGCTCTCCTATATATGCCATTTTCTTACTGTGGATTCATGAATACTGACCTTAACTGAAGCAAGTGAGGCCTGCAGTTTTTTCAGCATTAGCCTGGATTCTTTTGTCACCACATGGATGAGTTGTCAATACACTCCTGGAGGAATTTTGGGAGGTCGGCAACTCCTGAGAAGGTTTGCCACTGTTCCAAGTTTTCTCCACTTGTGGATAATGGCTCTCACCGTGGTTCTTTGGAGTCCCTGAGCCTTAGAAATTGCGTTGTAACCCTTTCTGGACTGATGGATATCACAGACTTCCTTTCTCATCGGTTCTGGAATTTCTTTAGATCATGGCATCATGAGCTGCTTTTTGTGTACTTCACATTAACAGACAGGTTATATTCAAGTGATGGGTACATTCTACAGGGCTGGCAGTCATCATTCCTTGGTACACTACAGGCAAAAAGTATTGGGGCCACCCTCAGATTAAAAAAAAAAAAAAAAAAAATCTCACATCAACTGTTCTTTCCTTATTTTTTGCACATGAAATTACTTCAGTGCATAAAATATAGGAAGCCAACAGGTTTTGGGTGAATTCCAGACCTCAGACCACATTTTAAACCTGTCTTGACTGATTGATCACTGACCACAATGTTTTATAATTGAGTTCCAATGCCTTTGTGTTGCATGATTTTATGTCACTAGGAAGTGAACAATTTTATGTACCAAGAAGGCATGCTGTATAAATGCCTTCCCCAAAACCAAGGGGTCACATTGCACTTGGTGCACCATTAAAAATCTGAGGGTGGCCCCAAACTTTTGGCCTGTAGTGTATGTCTATTGAAAATGAACCCAATTTCAATTACATCTGCTGAATTGCTTGACTGTAACTAAGGGGGCAATCATTTTTCCACAGACAGCCAGATAGGGTTGCACGGCTTTTTTTTTCCTTCAATAAATGAAATACTAATTTAAAAACCACATTTTTGTTTACACGGGTATCTTTGTCCAATAGAAAAATCATTTTGCTGATGTGAAACAATGAAGTGTGATAAATATGCAGAAATAGAAGAAATCAACAAGGGGCAAATACTCCTTCATGGCACTATAAAAGAACAGAGCAGTTTTGATGTGTTATTGGGCGTCCGTTTCCGCTTTACCACATGTGCGGATACTAAGGGTGTAGCAGGACAAATATTCACACTAAACGCTGCAGGATGTTCAGTCGGGGAGGTGTAGTGCAATGTGAGTGCAGAGCATTTTTGGCTGGCTCCCCAGTAAACCTAATGAAAATGAATCTTATTTTGTCTGGCAAATAATGATGGCAAGTTAGAACTGCTTATTTTATTGAGTATAAATGAAATACAATTTTATATTTTGCATAACATCCCCCCCCCCGCCCGCCCCTCGTGAGAATATTCAGAAAAGTAACATCAAAAATGGCCCATACTGAAGGAAGAGTCTAGTACCATCATACCTCTACCTTGTACAATCAACCTTAGTTTGCTATTTTTGCAAATTTCACTGAAATTTAAGTTTCAAATTCACACAAGAAACCTCTTTAGCTTGCTCTTTAATGACAAAAAAAAAAAAACAAACTTCAGAAGTACAATGCGGAGCCCACCAATTTAAAATGCTTCATCAATTTTTATCCCATTTTCCTTGACATTTCATCAAAGTCCGTGTGCTCAAGGTGAATGCAGTTTAGTTCAGTGAGGAGAGACGCACTCCTCCATTACCAGATGAGCATCCATTCCCCTGCTCCACCCCAAGCAGCTCGCCCACACCACACCAGGACCCAGCCTTCCAGCCCATTCCAAATGTTGGGAACCTCTGCACTCCGCAGTACAGTAACATCCCTCCCATTTACCCACAGAGTGGGCTTCAGACATGCTGAGGGCAAATGGGGGGCATCACAGTGTCTTGTGCTTTTCCTCAAGGTCTGGACCGTGCCTCCACGCAACACAAGCCCAACACAATGCTCCATCTCAAATCGGGCCCCCGGACGTGGCAGGGATCCAGCAGGACACTGGGCACAAACGGAGGGTATACGCGCTCGCTGCACTGATAGAGCCGTGCGGCGTTCCTCCTGTACTGGCACACAATACTGGGCTTGTTCCGCATCTCGCGGCCCGGGCCCAGTTCAGCAGCCTGCGCTCTACATCAAGGCAGAGCGCCGCCGAATGTCAGTCATAATACAGGCCAAAGAGGTCGAGCCGGGACCCTTTACCCAGTAATCATGAAGGGACGCCAGAATGTACTGCATCGTTCTAGCGGTGTTGCGGTCCAAGGAAACGAACGGTAAAAGAAAAAGAAAAAGCAAAAAGTAATTTGACATTTCTCCGTTATCAACATTTTACATCATAAAACACAACGGCTGAATTAATTTGACTGAGAAGAAATATCAATATGGATTTGTGACCAGGTATTCTACACATACAAATGTGAAAGAGGCAATTTGATGACGCGTGTCAGGAATGAGCACTGCTGAGCCATGTTAAGAGAATGCGAGCAGGGTTCTGCATTAATTACATCCCATTTGGGCTGTAAACACCAGCCATCATGCGTGCCTGACCATGAGGTGAGCGTGACACTCAATGCACAGGCATCCATTGTGCGAGGGTGTGCAGCCCGGTGGTTAAGCATCATCCTCAGGTCAATTTACTTTCTTAATGAGGTGGAATTTTTCCGTTTCTCACAAACATTCCAGTTCACTCACCCCAGACTGAGTCACCCAGTGTTTTTCTTTAATGAGGGGGTCTCACGCCAGTAACAGTAATTAGGAACAAAGTAAAGTAAATGTGGATTAAATTCTATTCAATAAAAAAAATGGAGCACACATAACAAAGACTGCTTTCATCAAGGGCATTACCGATACAGCCAGTTTTGTTGACCAATTTAATTTCCATTTAGAACCACCACACTGTAAATTACAGCGACAAAATTACACTGGCAGCATTACAGTCCCACAAAAAATTATATAAATTCATAAATAAATAAATAATTGGAGAATCTGAACCCAATACAGGAGAAAATGTTGGAGACAACTAAAACCTGGTCTCAAGCAAGATTTTATCTGGTCTCTAACTGAAGGCACACATCTACTAAAACGCATAAATTATTTCAGGGAGCGAAAGTGCCAATTGAATGACTAACATGAATGTGAACAAAATTAAATTTAGTTAGCTAGGTAAACCAAGGGAATAATTGAAAAGGATTTTGGATGTAGCCATCTCAAGAAAAGAAAGAATGCGCTAAGTGCAGTAGCTGGCCCATTGAATAGAAATTTCCAAATCAAAGCTCATGGAAAAATTGAGAAAATGAAAATGTATTCAATGAAAATCTAGCAAAACCTCACTGTATTACTGGTAATTTCTCTGGCCCCGCCCATAGCTACACCCACTCCTCAAGCGACCACACAGGTCACACCTACATTCTCTCACCCGTTCAAGTCAGATTAAAGACCTGGATGGCACCAGTGAAAATGCAAGTAGGTATCCTTTCAAGGCGTTGAGAATAATCTGCCTGGACAATCTGACAATCCGTCCAGTTGAAATGATCCTGACCCTTCCCATGGCTGCTTGCTGGCTCACCCCCTGTCTGTTCTGGCTCCACCGACAGCACGCCCTACACTCACCACCAGTAACGACCACAACCTTCTAAAATCGCAGTTTTGCATTCTTTCTGCTATATTTATCTGACCCTGAATGGAAAACAGCCACAGAATTCAACAAAGGTGGTTCTTAGGGGTGCAGTAGAATAATTAGTGGCAAGCAAAAAAACAGTTTTCCCAAGAGTCTATCGTTTGAAGTGAAGAGCGCACGTGCGCTTGCGGAAGCCTCGGACCCCCGAGGAGGCCGTTTTGATGTGAAGATGCTTCCTGCGAGCATGCCATAAATAACTTCTAAAGCCAAACTGTGGCTTAAGGGAGGGTTCAAATTATGCTGCGGTAAAGCAGCAGCTATGCACAGTGACCTACAACCACTCTCTGCCCAATCCTGTTCTTTTGCTAAATTTGATGAAGCCAAAGTGTTATAATCTTCGTTCAAATCACAGAACTTTTGGAATGCAAATTAAATGTAGCGATTGACCTATTTTCTGTCACACACGTAACGCAGCCTCTTTCTGGTCCTGTACTTCCAATGTGTTAGGCAAACATCAAGTTGATGAACCACATTGAAAGGAAAGCCCAGGTATCTTGTGGTTGTCCTAAATTATGATCCCCATCTGCAACCCAATTAAAGTGTAGTGCATTGAAAAATGACAAGAATACCTTCCAAATGTCATAAACGTAACGCGAGAATCACCCTGCATACCAAAACGTGAGAACATTCAGCTTAAAGGAAAAAACAGCACCTGAAGTAACTTTGAGGACCATGTGAGCTGAAGTCTTCACTGGGCAGCACTAGGATGTGTTCCTTCAGAACAAACCCATTTCTTTCATTAAATTCAGAACCCAATGAGGGCTGGGCATGTCCACTCTTGTGACATGGGGATGCAAATCAGCTGCAAGCAGTGGCGGGCCATGCATTTTACACCTAGGCCTTCAGTAAGCCTTCCGCAATTAACCTAAATTTAACCGCGGCAACAGCATGACGTCATAACGTAACCCCCCCACAAATTCCCAGTGACAGCATTCACACATAAAGCACTTTGCCATACTGTCTACATTAATCAATCACTGCCTTTACCAAGAAATAAGAAAAAACTCTCAGCAACCAGTCCCATCCAAGTAGACTACCTAGGAAAGACTACTGGGACACTAGCCAAGCTGCTGCGCATAAACACACACGTGCCTCAATGTGTAAGGGCACAGCCAGACACACACCAGCAGTAACGATCTAAAACAAAATCCAAAACTTACCATAAATAAAATGAAAAATTTATTAAACTCACAACAACTGCTTATTATTTGAAAATGAACTCCATCCTCCTCTCTTTCTTACAAAAATGATGAATGACGCAGTCGTACAGCATATCAGTCCATTTGAGCTCCAATAAAAGGTCTTTCAGGATTGCCACGGAGGCCAGTGCTGACAGCTGAGCCTGCCCAGTCGCATTTCGCGAGTTAGTCTTGGGCTGAAAATTACCGCTCGACAGAGGCAGTAGACACCGGGATGGTCGCCACCAGACATGCCAATGCGTGAAGTTGATGCATGTTCTCACATAGATCCCATCGTTACTCAGTTCACAGTGAATTTAAAAACCCAGCTAGCTAACTGTAAGTTCAAATGCGAATGTCTGTGACTCAGAGACTGTTTGAGTACCAGTGAAGGAGTCAGCTCAGTGCTAACTCTGAGTAAATTTTGGGTTTATAACTCGCTAAAGCTCGAAACAACCGCAAAATTCACTATAGTCGTTGCATTACTTTCATATGACACGCCCACTCATGTAAGATCTATACAGACTGTTCCGTTAAGCCCAGTTCAGACCAAAGATTCGCGACGCAACAAGACAGTTTTAGAACGTCGCAGGGAGGAGTTGCAGCAGTGTGAACTGGCCCGTCTCAGCTAGTTGCAAGCCGAATGATGGCGTCGCCAGCGATTCAGCTTGTCAAATCGCAAAAGGCTGGTTTTAGAACGTTAAGCACTTAAACCGTCTCAACAGCCAATCAGCTCGTAGCGAATTCAGCTTGTCTCAGGAGTTACAAACTATCAGCTGGTCGGAACTGCGCCGAGAATAACCAAGAGAAATTTACAAAAGAGGGCAGGTCTCGCGTTTCGAGCTCCCGGCACAGATTGGCATAAGCGCCCTGGGTATTTCGTTGAAGCGCCCATGGACCAGTAGCGCAGCCAGAACTTAAAAGTACATGGGCAATAAACTTCTCTTTAAAACAATTGTTAGAAAAAAAGATTGCGATCGAGTCAGAACTAATTAACTATGCCTTCAATCTGAAAACACTCCGCACTATCAGGCATTGCTTGTTCACCTCGTTCAGGCAAAACGACATTCATTCATTTGGACGCGCAATTTTGTGCATTTCAAATCTCTGTCTTTGGTTCAATTTGAATAATTCAATCGATCATGAAGCACAGGTTAGATCGCCTGATGAGCCAAAAAGGTAGCGCGGAAGTTTCAGAACAGTTTACCTCTCGAGAAGTATTAATAAAAGTATTAAAGTACAACTTATGAGTAACTTATTTTTCTGAACTGAATTATGCATATTGATTAGTCGCCTTAGATCACATCAGGAAAGAAGCCTTGTCTTTAATTGCCAATTGATTATTCATATAAATGGAAATTGCTTTAACGAAGGAAAATGGCTGAGAACAAGTTAGGTATAATAATTGTAGTAAAGCGATGCTGTGTGGCCGCTGAATTTTCAGGTGTGGCTACGCCACTGATATGAAAAGCACAAAATTGCGCGTCCAAATGAATGATAGTCGTTTTGCCTGAACGAGGTGAACAAGGAACACCTGATAGTGCGGCGTGTTTTCGGATTGAATGCATAGTTAATTAGAAAAAATGACCGTGATCGAGTCAGAATAAATGTTTTAAAGAGATGTTTAGTGCCCACGGACGGCTCCGAATTCTCGCCCCTTTCTTTTTTTTTTGTGTGTTCTCGCTCTCTTTTAATAGCAGGAATGCAACTGTTGCGCCTAATCATCATCACGATCATCCATATTTTCAAACGCGGCAACAAATGTATCAACTGGAAAAAAGGCCTGAAAAGCCAGTAGTTAGAAATGAAGCACAGAGAGTCGTTGCTGCGGAAACGATACACCGTCTCATCTCGTCGCTTTGGTGTGAACTGGCAGGTTTCAGAACGTCGCAGACCGGCGCGTCGCAAGTAGTTGCAAGTCTAAGCCCGTCTCGTCGCGAATCTTTGGTCTGAACTGGGCTTTAGTTAACGTAACTAGCCTGTTGTCAGCTCGTAACGTCCTGACGTAGGCAGAGGCCAGCTAGAAGGCTCTGCTGTGTCAAAGATTACGCCCCACTTGGCATACTCGCAATCTGATTGGTTAAAAATATGACAATCAGCTAAATCGTCCCGCTCTTTTTAATGGGAGAGGGAAGCAATCTACATTCTGAAGGCCTTGAGACTTGAGACCAGAGCCATGTAGAGAGAGCAGCTTTGACCCGGAGACAGCAGAGAAAAAAAATCTGATTGGATAAGACGAAGCTGGCCTTTATAAAAGCTGTCTGCACTGTGGAAGCTGCGCTACTCGGAGTAAAGCAATGAAATCACTTAGATAGAATGGTTGAGGATTTTGATTGACTTTCTATTAATACATGTAGCTTTAATTAAGGTATTTATGAATAAAACATAATTTTTCCAATTTATCTAGGCCAGCAGAGAAGGCCTTGCTGGCCCTGACGGTACACGACTGGCTGCAAGCATACTGGGGCACACGGGCAAACGCCACCACCAAGTTAGAGGTGTTGTCATCTGAGGCTCTCTTGCTAAGTAGCTTTTTAACCACACACAGGAGAAAGGAAAAAAGCACAATAAAGGAAATCCTTTCATTTAAACCAGAGCAGAAAATGGGTTCTGTGTCCACCCTTAGTCACTGAGGGAGAAGAGGGTGCACGGATGGAAGGGGGCCCTCCGCCTAGCGACCGCTGCCCAGCAAAGCGATGGTCCCAGGAAAGAATGCGCTCCACGCAGAGCCACACGGAGGCGGCAGGACTGGCGACGGAGGTTGTGGCAGCAGGCGCCACAAAAGCACCACAAGAGACGAGCCCACAAAGAGCGGATTACCACTCGAGCGGCAACGTAGCTCCCCCCAGGACACACACCTGAAAAGAGAGGCGCCCTGGCGCAGAGGAAAGAAAGTACAAACATCAGCACCGTTCACAAGTTTGTGAGGAGCTGAAAGCACAAAGGTTGGCCAAAGGACAATGCTCCAAGCCATGCCAATTACACTTACGAACCCCGGTGTGTATACAAATCATTGAAAACACCGCCATGAATACCCACTTTGTAAAGTGCATAACATACCATTTTTGTTGAGACGGGTTCAGACATGGATTGATTCGGTTGGCTGTAGCTCAATATCTCAGCTCTTTCTGGCCCCTCTGGAACTCTGCAAGCATCCACATCCGGCCCAGGGGACCTACCCAGCTAAATGCTGCTAATTAGCCTTCCAATCAATATGAATGATCAGTGTAAATGCCTCAGAAACTGTGGCACAGGATCTCAAAGTTATAGCTAGCCATTTTTCAGGGGTGCTTCCAATTCTGTTAATATCCATACCCGCATTGTACATTTTACAAAGATGCTAATGAAGTTAAATTACTTTTTTTTTTATTCTAATAAATCAGAATGCGACATTTACACAAAGTGAGAATCGTTCAGTACTTATAGCTCTTCAAAACATCATCGCTGTTCAAAAACTTGAAAACCTCAGGGCAGATGCACACATTTTGTGAAGATGGATATTTTCATCGCTGCACTTGTTGACGTGCAGTGTGTAACTGGAGAATAATGTTAGAAGGAGTCAGAAGTTCCGAGACAGAGTCAATACTAAATTATTTCACAGATCCCTCGGCCTGCAAAGTAGCCCAATTACAAGACCAATGTCTAATCAGAACATCCATCTCTCATGTTCCAATGTCCATGGCCCTTTTACTGATTTGTCCTTTGTTGCAAACCACTGGGATCTTAAAGGGATGCCAAGGGAGAACTATAAGAGAGCGTACTCTGCAATACCATAGAAACAAAATCCATTTTTCCACACAGATTGAACAGAGTCCAAGATCTTCCTTGATTTCAGACTTTGGTCAACAGTACAGGGCCTAAAATGAACATAGTCCAAGCATTTTATGGACATTCACTGGTTGGCCTACATTAGTTCCACTGAGTTTGGTCTCTTGAAAAATGAGGACATGCAGACAAAAATCTCCAAGGCAAACAGGTGGCTCCATTTTCTGGTCCTGATGAAAACCCATTTTTACCTGCATTTCTACCCCCAAGACTACTAAATTATTGATAAGAATCCCATCAAGAAAACTGTGATCATAATGCGAAGGACCAAGCATGGAAACCCTGCTCAATATTTCATCAACAAACAAACAAACCAGCTGTCTGCACTCTGCAGAAACTAAGGTTCTCCAAAGGAGGTTAATCCCATCATACTCTTCCTGTATAGAGTCAGTTCTTTTTCCCGTCCATCACCCAAGTCAAAAAATGATTTAATCAATATCCATTCATTACCATTTCATCAGCCGTACCCAACCCTACACCTGGAAATCTACCACCCTGAAATTTAACCTCAGGAAAAGGTTTTCATGACTATTCAGAAGTTCAGCAGCATATGCTGCATCAAATGATCAGAGAATCAACCCAACAGCCGAAGAACGATGAACTGCATTTCTTCTACTTGGTATGTGAAGGGTCTCTGTTTGCCGCTTGCTAATCACACTGAAAGGCACCTTAGTTTGCAATTCTGTGACAGAATTGCTTTTCGAAGCCCTTATGACCATTTTTTTGGAGACCCATTTGTCTTCAGTACGGAAGTTTCAACTCAGCTGACAGCCTAATGTATCTATATTTCACCAGGGATGGCATACTGTAATGTTAGCCGCCAAAGAGAGGAAACATTAACACTCATTACCTCCTACGGTTAAAGGAACTCTGTTCAGGCGACTGAACCCGTGGCCTTGTACAAAAAGAAACTCTGCAAGCAGCAAGATGAAGCCCACCACCCTTTGAGGCCTAAAGCTCATAAACATTGGGGGAATGAGAACATGAGAACTATGCAAGGTGCCTCTCGTCAGAGCAGCCAGAGCAGTTCCTCCCACAGACCCATTCTGAGCTTCCCTGAACACGAGTCTCCTCTGCTCTCGTCTGCAGTGACTATCTACTGCGTCTGCAAGCTCAGCTGCTGCAGCACTTAAACAGCTCGTCCCCACGCTAAAATATGAAGGACCTCAAGTGTAAGAAATCGGCACAGGCGATTCACCCGCACCGCTAAACTCTTACACCCAACCCCTCCCCCCACCTCACCAGCCACAATAACATTTTGGGATGATTTTCTTTGAAGAGCATTCAAATGCCAAAGTAACAATCCAACTTGTAACTCAAACCACCGGTCAAGCATGTTGTGAAAACATTCCAAAGATTCTATTCTTCAAAGTGAGTTTTAGACAGATGAAGAATTTTCCAATAAAAAAAAAATCCAAATGGGGAAAAAAAACCTCATCAAAATGTTATAAGAGCGAAAATCGATAATCTTTTCCCAGCTGCCAAACAGATCTTGCGAGAACTGATCTCAGATCAGCCACCGCCAGCTCAACAACAATACCAAGTCCGATGTCAAGTCATTATTGGTCATGTGCACGGACATTGGAGCCAAAATAACAAGCCAGTCAAAAGATACTTTCAAAAAACATGCACTTCAATCACCTCGCCAAACTCCTGAGCAGCCGCCTCAAAAAATCAGAACTCCACTCAGCATACTAACATAAATCAGGACCAATGGAACAGTGGTTGCCAAAATTTTCATATTCCCCAAGACATGAAAATGTATTTCCTCTCATAGGAAATTTTCCTAGTTACGTAGTCCAGAGGCATTCACCAGCTCCAGCCTCCATATCAAGCCTAAACTCATCCGTTCAGTTACTCAAATTAAATGAAAAGGAGTCTGCAAAAGTCAGGAAAGAAACCCTCTCATTTTCTTGCCAGAGACACAAAGACCCTAACAAGAAGAGGAGTGAGAAGTACTGAGGCAGCTCAGTGTCTTTGTGAAAACTCAGTTGTCCGCATTGTAGGCATTCCTCAGTAGACTGCTCTTTAATTTAAGTGACTTGACTTGGTGTAGTTTAGACTAAGTCTTATTCAGACGATCAGGGCAAGCGGTAAAGTGTCAGGCAGCAAAAAAGTAAATAAATAAATTTTAAAAAAAGCAGGAGAAAAGGAGCAATTGAAAAAACACAGAATTTGCGAAGAAGATGAGCCCACACACAGGCACAGCACCCTGACACCACAGTACCTCAGGACACCCACACACGAACAACAGAGGACACCCGCGTAGTTTAAGTGGAAAAGACTAGGCGACATCAAAGTTAGTTTTCCGAGACTTGTCAGAAAGAGGAGGCGGGAGGGGTACGTACAGCAGGGGTGCACAACCTTACCCAGAAAGGGACGGTGCAAGTGCAAGCTTTTGTTTCAACCAGTTACACACCTGAAACTACTCATCAAGGTCACCAGTTTACACTTTAGGAGTTGATTGGTCGAATCAGCTGTGTTACTGCATGGCTGGAACAAAAGCTTGTGCTGACACCGGCCCCTTCTGGATAAGATTAAATACCAAAGGAGCACAGCACAGAGCTGATACCAGATACCGGTGGCTAATGCCGGCCTTACACCAAAGGACTTCTGAAGGGATTTCACGGTTGCAGACAAACTTCTAATGTCAGAATAAAATCATGAGGGTTTAGCTCGAGCTGGGGCACAGCCCCGACATCTCGATTGCTTGCGGCAAGATGACCCGATAAAACTCAGCCCGACACTTTCTTGTCTTGACGTTCCAATAAAATCAAACATGTCTCATATTACCGCAAGTATTAGTCTCGGCTCATGCAAACTGTGAAGCTCGATGACGTAAACAAACTGCCAACAACCAATAGGTGCGCCCTGCAACATCCCCAGTCTTTGCAAAATCTCTGAGTAAAAAAAACTGACTTTGATGCATTGTCTTTTGATGAGAGAGGGTGTCAGACATTAGTCTTTTCAAAATCTTCTAGTGTATGCAAGGCATTAGATGGAAATGCGCTTGGGTGTAATTGATGTCAGATCAAGTAACATGCAGAACGTGACTTGGTACAATTCAGTGTATGCATATTAAGTAGATGCACAAGCAGGTCATGTGAGTTTCCCAATATTGACACGTGATTCCATATTTACTGACTCTGCAGCACCACACACAACCTAGATCCAGAAATAACCCAGAGAGCATCAAATCTAAGAAAATCACTCAACAGTAAGTTGTATGGAAACCTATTTGATTATTTTGAGAATTAAGTCTCAAGGGCCAATGTTTTGCATGAATGGAAACAGACTGAAAATTTCACACCAACAAATAGCCAGACCACAATTTATAATCTAATCCAAAAAGGTTACTGTAAATAAATAAAATGGCTAATCATCTTTCCTTGTGGTATGTTGTGGCAAGCCCTGAGGTCCAAATTCAAGATGGTTGTGACTCTGGAGAGCAAAATTTGACCCCTAAAAACTGGGAGTTTTTGTTTTCATACATACCAACAATATATAAAAAAAAAATCTGAAGTGTGTGACAAAGTGGTTCTGCCCCCATGTTGATTTGAGATGGAATGACCCCATTGCCATATGCCTTAAATTTTATAATTACTGCCCAACCAGTTGATTCGGGCATTTTCAACTTTTTGGAATTTATTTATTTTTATTTTTCATTTTTTTTTATTTTTGAGCCATTTCCACATTTTTGAATCTCAACAACCTTTAGTGGGACCATGCAGTCTTTTTTTTTTTTTTTTTTTTCTTACCCATGATAACGGATGACAAAGGAAAATTGGCCAGGTATCTCATTAAATTAGCACTCCAAGCACATAGGATGTCATGGTTGACCATTTAAGTTTTCTTAATCATGATAGTGGACTGAAAGTAAAATATGAATGGGAAAGCATTTCAATCTTGCTCGTTTTTCAACGGGTGAAAATAATTATGGTCCGTGTTTAAAAAAAAAAAAACAAAAAAAACCATGCCCGTTAAGATGAGAAAAAGCTCCCCTTCAATCGCGCTTTATTTCAAAGTTAGATTTTTGTCAACATTTTGATCAAAGATTGGGAGGATTAACAGTGAACACTTTTTCTCTCCATAGCCTATTTCGCTAATATTTACCAAAGGAGCCAAAAATAGTCGACTGCACTGTATTTGACTCACGTCCAGAACAAATGATCTGTTATCAGACGTGGGTCACACGACAGGGTGACTAAGCTCCAAAATGCAATTATACACTGAAAGACTTTAGTTCTGCATATTTTATTTACGGAGTGATTTCTGACCCGCCGACAGTTTAAGAACAAAATTCCTTGATTTAATGAAAAGATGATTTTATTGCACATTCAATAACAAGTAGAAGCTAAAAAAAGATCAATTGTTCCATCATTGTGGAAGTGCTGAAGTGCACTGTCATAAGGTCAGAAATCACACCGTAAAGAATATGCAGAACTAAAGTCCTTGGGTACACTGAACAATTTCGATCAAAAATATAGGAAAACTAGCAGCCACCAATCGAAGAACTTTAAAACAATGCATCCAGCTCCGGCAATTGCTCCAGCTCCGATGAGGTTTAGTTCACATTCGGAAAGTCAGCCAGGTGTTTAGCCTCTGTAAGACATTGACGCTTGAGTCTAGATATTGTTGAGGCAAACACAGCTTTGCAACTGCTAAAATGCAACATCCACTTGTTATATGTTGTGCCATTTGCTGTCAATAGACATTTAGCCGAAAGCAAACTACTTTCAAGCGAGTGAGCCACACCGGAGAGACATGGCGCTGTCAATTTCAAGTCATAACACTGCCTAAACACAAGCAGCAAGCAAATCCTTCCCCCATGACAAAGGGATTAGCAACGGCGGACTCATGTAAACACATTGTTACCACAACAATGTAATGTAAACCCCTCAAATATACAGGTTTGTAACGCTATACTATCCAATTCTACACCCCAAGACAAAAGGAAACTTAATTTCATGGTTAGATAGAGTTCATCAGTTCATCCGACAAACACGGCATGCAAGCACCGAATAAACTTCAGAAGTAAACGCAATAGGAGGACAATAGCATGCTCACTCAGTATAAACGTTGTGCTACCCAGTGAAATACTTACTTCGGATTCTTTGTTACCAGCTCTCTCGCTGTGACTCCCTTTCTGAGCGCTCAGTACAATTTAGAGTTTCGCAACTATAAATCGGTATTCCAGACTGGAATCCTGACTGACTTCGAGGCGAACGATTTCAATTCTGCCTCTTCCACAATCCTCGTACACGGCTCAGCCACATCCTTGTTTTTCTAATGCGATCCTTTCAAAGCAAGACGCCTAGTCCGATCCTCATTCAGTGGATTAGCTTGGCGGAAGTCAGACTTCAAACCTTTTCCCTATTGGCGCCAGTTCGACCCAGAAGGCGGTACTATATTATGAATTTGCTTTATCACAGGGCCTCACAATTGTTCAATCATTCATATTCCCCGCCTATATCCCACCTCCTTTCGTATATTATGCTTAAACCGATGGCAGGTGATTCCAGCTGTTCAGGATGACTAAATTTGAAACGTTGTCTTCTTCGTCATTTGAAAAGCATCCGTGTCTCATCAGAGCAATACACGCTGAAATTATCATCAACAAAATTAAATAGCTTTCATGATCATAGCCTAAAAAATAAACAACATTGGGAAAACACTGAAATCATTAAGAAGGCTTGACAAAATAGGCGGTTTGCCGAAGGTTTAAGGTTTGATTATCAGATTGAAGACTTTCACCCTCGGAACGGACTTAATTTGGCTTAGTATAAAAGTGAGGATTTATTATTATTGCTACTACTACCACTACTACTACCACACTTAGATTCTCTCCATTTATTATCATTATAACACTTCAGTACTTCTGGCACCTAAATACTTAAAAAACGTGTATCATTTAACCCCATTCAAAATTTTTATGTTAATTAAACATTTTTATGTTCTGAACATCTTGCCTTCAGGGTGCAAATGCTGTCATGCACATGCTTTTTGTGCACACATGGGTATAAAAGCTTGCCTTGAACCACCAGTGGCGGTTCGTCGGCCGAAACAACGGGAAGCCAAAACCTCGCCCTTCAAAGCTTAATGACTTAAACATTTCGCAGTTTACTTTTCTTGATCAGCAGTTGCTCATATGAATTGGTAGAAGGACAGTCAAATTTATTTTCGATAGCAAATGACCACGCAAATGATCAATACGTTTTTATAAATTAGTTTGCGAGGCTTCTTTCGCAAGAAGCCACGAGAATCCGTTTTCTACAATCTTAATATAGAAGTAAAGAATGCGATGTTGCACAGCTTATTGCTTAATGAGCCTCACTAATCAATTTGCGAATCTATGCCGTTTCACGAGCTACTTGAGCACGGAATTTATAAAGACGTATGGTAATTTACGTCTTAATTTATGTGTGGAAGAAAACCCCTCATAATTTCGTGGTGCAATGTAGAACAATGCTATCGAAAATAAATTTGATTGTCCTTCTACCAATTCGTATGAGCAACTGCTGATCAAGAAAAGTAAACTGCGAAAGGTTTAAGTCATTAAGCTTTGAAGGGCGAGGTTTTGGCTTCCCTTTGTTACGGCCGACGAACCGCCACTGAGAACCACACTCATCCATCATCTCACCACTTCTGAGAATGAGACTCTAGGAAGAAGAAAGATTGCGGGCCATGGGGATACTCAGGGCCGGAAGAACCCAGGCTTACACAGTTGGACAACTGCATGTCTCCCAGTCTGCCATGGGCTGATTGTGGGCATGCCATGTTGCCACTGGTAGGAAAAACCTTGAAGAGATGTCAAAGATGCTCAACCAGGCGAGATGACAACCAGATCATCAATAGAGCCCTGCGTGACAGGCGACTGAATGCAACACAGCTGCAACGAGGGCACCTACAGGCTACAGGAAACCTCATCTTGATGCAGACCACACAAAACCGTCTGCATGCTTCCAACCCACAAGCCAGGCGGCCATACATCTCGTTAGCCCTCTCAGATCGTCATTGGCAGACAAGGAGACAGTGGTGTCAACTGCATTGACGATGGCGCAATGCCAAACGGTCCCGTGTAATGTTCAGCAATGAGTTGCGGTCCACGACGGTCGTCATAGTGTTTGGCGTCGCCCAGGTGAACGTCATCAGCAAGTCGCCATGATTCCAAATGATCGGTATGGGAGAGATTCAGTAATGGTATGGGGTGGAGTCACTATGACCGGCAGGACTGACCTCCACATCTGCCCTGGGAGAGTCACAGGGGTGTGCTACCATGACATCATCACTCCGCATGTGCTTCCGTCTGCATGCCGTCATGGACCTGGATTAATCAACCAAGATGATAATGCCAGAGCTCATCGTGCATGCGTCGTCCTTGACCATCTCCAAAGGCACCAAATCCAAACCTTGCCCTGGCCTACGATGTCCCCTGACCTCCCCCCCATGGAGCACATATGGGATATGCTGGGACAATGAGTACGACGCCGACACCCATTCTGTCAGCACTTGGTACAGCTGGGTGTGGCATCCCAGGAGGAGTGGCAGAGAATTCCTGAAGCTGACATTGGTCGTCTCATTAGGAGCATGCAGCGTCTGTATGATGCTTGTTTGCATGCTAATGGCGGTCCAACTCATTATTGATCACTATATAACTTTTGGGGTACCACCCCATATGATATTTTGTACCTCCAGAAAAAATTCTCAATAACTAAGGTGACAATAAAGTGTTATGAACTTCATCTTGAATCGCTTGAGCGATTAAATAACACTGCTTTGAAATTCGAAATAAATATATTTTCAGAGTTATTTGTCTGTTCATCATCCCCTCCTTTTTGTGAGTAGTATATTTTAATTACTTTTTAAAATGTTTATTCTTTTATCACAATAATTTTACATTTTTATTCAGTCGGTAACTTCTTATTCTCCCTACAGCTGAATGGGCACATGAACTATGCTATGAAAACAATGCTTGCCATGAGATTTGGCAGATATGCTTCTCTTGCCCCTCTCTACTCACTTATTGCAATACACATTGGCTTGATGGTGACACTATGGCATAGAGATTTTCACTTTGGCCCATATCTGTGGAATGGAGGAGCATAGAAACAAATATTTTTTCAAAGATTGCTAAGCTTATGATAAAAAGTTAATATTACCTTTTTCCATTGTTGTATGCCAAAATTTTCCTCCATTTTACATTTTTTGCAGGGTATTTCATGGACTGTTTGCTTGTCACCATCAAATTAGTCATGAGGTAAAAAGGTAGAAATTCGTGGAAATTAAATCTCAATAATTAACATAAAATTGTTCATGCAAAATGTCAAATTTTGTGGGCATTTTCAATTTGACAAAAACTGCTGTATCTTCTGAATTATTTGTTCAAACGATGTTAAATTTCATATACTAATGTAGACCCTAATTTTGTGAAGGCATGTAAAGTTTCAGTCTATTTGTGGAACTATACATGAAACTTGGGGAGTATGCTGACCCCTTCCATTGGCAGAAACAAACAAAAATTTGAGTGAGCAGGCCATTCAGGAGTGCTAAAGCAAATATTCAAGTTTAACTGACTGTCTCAGTGGCTATGGTTGAATGAAAATTATATCCCATGTGTCACTAGTAGGTTAGGTGAAGCTACCACACTGGTGTTATTTCCACTATGTTGTCTGTCAATATTTACTCCACATTTTTGGCACCTAACTAATACTTTCAGCTAGAAAAGTTATCTAACCTCAAAAATGTTCAGCATATTAAGGACATATGCGGTTCTATTCAACTTATCTTTATAGTTCTTTAAATATTTAACTTTTCCGACATTTGTTAAAGGTGCCAAAGACAAGCTTTAGTTAGACTTGAAATGTTTTGCCGTGTGTCTTTGGAGAATTGCAGCCAAGAACTGCTTGATGAAGCACACGCCACCCCTCAATGAGTTGCCAGGTAATATTGTTCTACAAGTATTTCAGCACAGCTGAGGTCCAATGAAGTGAAATGAAAGTGGCAGATTGTGTCAAGTGATGAACCTTTTGGGGTGAGTAATGCATTCATAAATACATTTTGCAACATGTAACAATTCATTGTCGATAAAGATTTAGCTGGGCTACCTTGTGTGGCAGCCCTATAGCGGATGCTACAGGACTGGACCTGCCTTAGGGCAGACCACTAGAGATAGACCTTGTGTGGGGGTATTTCAGAATGTATGCAACTTTATACAACGCCAATTTCGAAATAGCTGGGACAAAGTGCAAATTGTGAATGAAATCAAACGCAATGACTTTCAAATCACACCAACCAGTATTTTATTCACAATAGAACAGAGATTAAATAGCAAATGTTGAAACTGAGAATTTTACAATTTTATCCACAAAATGAGCTCATTTCAAATTTGATGGCTGCTGCAGGTCTCAAAAAAGTTGGGACAGGGGCCTGTTTACCATGGTGTAGCATCCCCTCTTCTTTTTAACACAAAGTGGAGGCATCTGGGCATTGAGGAGACAAGTTTCTTGAGTTTAGCCATTGGAATTTGATCCCACTCTTGTTTAATACAGGCTTCCAGCTGCTGGAGAGTTTTGGGTCTCCTTTGACGGACTTTTCGTTTAATTATGTGCCAAATGTTCTCAATCGGTGAAAGATCAGGACTGCAGGCAGGCCAGTTCTGCAAACGGACTCTTCTACTATGAAACCATGCTGTTGTAATATATATATATATAGCTGCAGTATGTGATTTTGCATTGTCCTGCTGAAATACACAAGGCCGTCCCTGGAATAGATGTCATCTGGAGGGGAGCATATGTTGCTCTAAAACCTTTATATACCTTTCAGCATTCATGGTGCTTTTTAAAACATGCAAGTGTCCCACACCATATGCACTAATGCATCCCCATACCATCAGAGATGCTGGCTTTTGAACTGAACGCTGATAACAGGAGGGTGGTCTTTCTCCTCTTTAGCCCGGAGGACACGACACCCATGATTTCCAACAAGAATGTCATATTAGTTCTCGTCTGACCGCAGGACACTTTGCCAGTTTGCTACAGTTCATTTTAAATGAGCCTTGGCCCACAGAACTCGGCGGCGCTTCTGGATCATGCTCAACAATGGCTTCCTTTTTGCATGATAGAGTTTTAGGTGGCATCTGTGGATGGCACGGTGGACTGTGTTTACAGACAGTGGTTTCTTGAAGTATTCCTGGGCCCATTTAGTGATGTCAATGACAGAATCATGCCGGTGAGTGATACAGTAGCGTCTGAGGGCCGGAAGATCATGGGCATCAGTAAAGGTCTTCGGCCTTGTCCCGTAAGCACACAGATTTTTCCAGTTTCTCTGAATCTTTTGATGATGTTATGCACTTTCGATGAGGAGACCTTCAAAGCCTTTGCAATTTGATGTTGAGGAACATTGTTTTTAAAGTATCCCACAATTTTTTTAAGCAAACCTTCACAGGTTGGAGAGCCTCTGGCCATCTTTACTTCTCAGAGACTCAGCCTCTCTAAGACATCCCTTTTATAGCCAATCATGTAACACACCTGATGCCAGATAACTTAATTACTTGCTAAATGTTCTTTCAGCTGATTCTCTTATGTATATCAGTTGCTTTTTCAGCCCTTTTTTGCATCTGTCCCAACTTTTTTGAGACATGTTGCAGCCAGAAAATTTGAAATAAGCTCATTTTGTGGATAAAAATGTAAATGTCTCAGTTTCAACATTTGAAATATTATCCATGTTCTATTGTAAATAACATATTGGCTCGTGATCTGAAAGTCATTGCATTTTGATTTTATTCACAATTTACACTTCGTCCCATTTCAGAATTGGGGTTGTAGATGACAAAACAGCTGGCTCGCTAAATGTATAGCTAAGTGCATCTATTTTAGGCGATGTAATAAAGTTATCAAACATTTATTTAGAAAGAAAGTATTACTTTGAGAGTTGTAGAAATAAATTAGGTACCAAGCAATATAGTTTGCAAGACTTGTCTTAATTATTCCATCCCATCTCCTGTTCCGCAGTTTATATCTAGTGAGCTTGTTCCTGATCTTTCTTCCATTATTAACGGTTCACTTGCCTTTTGAACATGTTCCTTCTGCCTTTAAGATGGCTTGTGTTACCCCACTCCTCAAAAAACCCTCCCTTGACCCTTCTGATATTATTAAAGACCGCACTGTATCACTGCTACCTTTCCAGTTTAAAACTCTTTAGCGTGCTGTGCTTGACCAATTATCATCTTTTCTCCCACAGAATTATCACCTTGACCTCTACCAGTCGGTCTTGGGATCTGGTCACTCAACAGAGATGACTAACTGTGACAAACGCACTCTCCATGGCCCGTGCTTCATCACTCCCCTCTGTTCTGATTCTTCATGACCTGATTGCTACCTTTTACATGGTCAGTCGACAACTCCTGGGGAAGGTTTCACAAAGACAGACTCTGACTATGGATTAGACATTAGCACTAGTCAGACTTCAGGTAGACGTCTAAATTCAGCCGTTTCACAAAGCTGTTTAGTTCTTGACTATCTTAAGTAGGACTACTGTACAATGAATTCTGGGTAAATTAAGACCTTTTTCAAATAATAATTAAAAAAAAAAAAAAATGGCCGCATCTAGCTGCTCAGCTCCCTTTACCCCAGTAGAAAACTTCTGTCTCCTAGAAGAATTCAATAAATATAAAGAAATGTTAATTTTATTTTATTAAATTTTAAATCCTAAATTTTATCCCTTGGGCAAATGAAAATGATTGACAATGTCCAATGCTGTATATTTCAAATGGGTTACTGCGGTCTGTAAAAACTCTTTCCCTTCTCATTGCTCTCTCCATTTCGATGTTTACAAACCACAAATTATGAGCCATGTTTTTCTTTTGTATTTCTGTTGTTTTTTTTTTTGTTGGGTACCACTGGTCAGAAGGTGTAACTGATTGGTTACCATGGTAACATAGGTCTAAAGCTTAAGTTAGCCTGGGGGTGAGGTGTCTAATTTTTTTTGGCTTAAACTTAGTCTTTATTTTTGTGAAATGGACTAACTTGCATTAAACTAATCTATGAGCAAATTTTAGACTGGTCTAACCCTATAGACCAGTCTAAAATATCTTTGTGAAACCGACTCCACTCAGGCTTAGATTGTGATTTCTGGGACTGCCCTCTCTTTGTTTCTTTTCTATCCAGCTGATGGGACATACCAGGTTTCCTGGATAGGTGTTTACTCCCCAGCCTCTTGCTACTGGTGTCCTTCAGGGATATGTTCTAGGGCCCCTGCTGTTTTCTATTTACATTAAAGCTCTTTGTTCTATAATCATATCCCATGGTTCCCCAGGTTTATCTTAACACTTTAATGCTGATGACACCCAAATTTTCTTATTTGTTCCTCCCTCTGAAACCCAGGCCCTATGCAGAATATCAGCATGCCCAGCCATCACCTAAAGTTAAACCTAAAAAAGAGGGAGCTTCTCATCATCCTCCACTGAACACTTCCCCCCCTCCCTCCCAAAAAAAGAAATTTTTGCCAAAGGTGTTTCTGGCCCAACTTGGAAGTGATTTTATTTTGGGAGTGATGCAGATGAAATTCAGGATCTGGAATTTTTCAAATACTTATGCGGTGGTACATAACACTGCTCTTACGTGTCCAAGATATGTGGAGGACTGTTGGGCCTTGGAGGAGATATGCACTCCCTGAGTGTTCTTGTTTTAATTAATTTAATGCCCCTGAAAAACTGATAAGGACTGACAGCACGCCTTAACAAGAAGATTCTTAGCTGCATTACACACAGCAGTCAAAGAAGTATTGTACACATTCCTTGGTTGGAGTTATTTTGGTTCTTAAAATAGGCATAAAAAGTTAAAAATAATTGTTAAAACAACGCTTCAATGGATTAGCTCTGGAGTCTGATCTTGAAAGGACCTTATCCAAAATTTCATTAGAAAGGTTTGTATTATTTTCACCAGAGAAGACAAACTATTGATATGTTTAAATAATTAAATAGCCCAACTGCTTTCATTTATTTAGTTTTAATAGTCAGTCCCCGAATGACTCAAAAAAAATAACTGAGAAGAAAAATGAAGTAACATAAAACTCAAAGTGTAGGCCAGGTTGCTCAACAACAGCGATAACGAATGCCTCTCCTGACAAATGTGAATAAACATTGCCCTCTGGTGTTCAACAACGCAGGTGATGGGCTTTACAAACTGAATGCTTGTAGTAACAGTTTTTCTCACAAATTCATCCTGGTTGCTTTTCTCAGTCACGTGCATTTAATGTGTGTTCTAAATCAGTGGCTCCCAAACTCGGTCCTGGGGCCTCCCTGTGTATGCTGATTTTTGTTCATACCAAATTTGCCATCATACAACTTTAATAAGCTGTTAATTTGTTCTGATTAGGTGCATTTTGTGTTTAAAGAAGTTATTTGCAGTCTAAAGCTAAATTTAAATGAAAATACGTATCCACATATACCATGAACAATGAAAGACCCTTGAACATAGTTTTTTCTATGTAACAAGCAATTTCAGATAACATTTTTAAACAAATCAAACTGGACACTGAGAAAATCAAGAAACACCAAATTAGGTTGATGAATGCAAGTGTTTAGAGTTCTTTCAAAATAATTTGATTGCACTTAATAGCAAGCACAACACAAGAGGGTTTTCATTTGCTTGTCTAATAAATTGTACATTTTTGCAACCATGTTCTACAGCTTCGCCAGTTAGGAACCCACTGATTGTCTACTTTGGGTAATTTTTCCCCCCTTTTTCTATGCAGTTGATAGTATATCACAGTATGGATGTGGAATTTATTCTTCACTGCATGCATATCTGTCAAAATGTCTTAAGAGAATAAATTACTGCTGTAATGCACAATAGCTTTTGCAGTGGGGGGGGGGAGTGTACAGGCCCGAGTTTGGGTAGCACTGTTCTAAATAATTTCAATATACTTCCTTTTGTACAAATTGTACATGTCTATTCAGAAGAATAGCTGGGGTTATAAATGCATGTACAGTTGTGTTTAAAAAAAAAATACCAGAACATTAAAAAATGTGATTACATAGTGCCATTTTTTTTAAAATAGCCTTCAGTTCCATTTTTCAAATGTAGTGGAAACATTACACATTCAATTCCAAATCAAAGCATTATAAAATTTGATCAAGTTGGTGTTATTCTTTCATAGGAAGCAAAGAAAAAGAATATCAGTCTGTTCAAAAAATGGCAGTGTCAACAATTTTCTCTTCAAACTCAGATTCTAAATTTAACTCTGGATTTAACTTCACTTTAAATTACTGAACTAATATTTAGTTGCATAATCATTGTTTTTGATAACTGCTCTGCATCTGCATTGCATTGAGTCAACCAACTTCTGGCACCCGAAAACAGGTATATCAGTCCATGATGAACAAACTACATTCTATAGTTCCTGTGAATTTTTGGGTTTTGCTTCAGAAACTGCATTTTTAATGTCACCCCACAAGTTTTCAATGGGGTTGAGGTCAGGGGATTGAGCTGGCCACTCCATTACCTCAATCTTGTTTGTCTGGAACCAAGATGTTGCTCGCTTACTCGTGTGTTTGGGGTTGTTGTCTTGTTAAAACACCCGTTTCAGGGGCATTTCCTTTTTTGCATATGGCAACATAATCTCTTCAAGTATTTTGATGTATTAAAACTGATCCATAATCCCTGTTATACGATAAATAGGCCCAACACCATAGTATGAAAAACATCCCCATACCATGATTTTTGCACCACCATGCTTCACCATCTTCACAGTGTATCGTGGCTTGAATTCAGTACTCGGGGGTCATCTGACATGCTGTCTGTAAGGTCTCACCTTCCCAGGGCCAGCACGCCGGCTGAGTAAAACCCCCAACAGCTGCTTCATTCATCAATCACCGTCCTCACCTGTGCCTCGTTTACTCTCAGAGCTTCCGCAGTACTATTTAAGCCACAGCCGCACTATTGTTCTTTGCCTAGTCTCATAAAGCATGCCTGTGCTGCTGTATTTTCCTGTTTCACGAAACTAATGTAAAACTCTTAAACTTTAAACATATATGCCGTTTTGCTTTTAGCACATAGTTGTTATTTAGAAGGAACCTCGTTTCCTTTTTCCTTTGCTTACTGTTTGTAATACTTAGCGTGCTATCTCTTTGCCATATTATATTACTACAGTGTACTCTCATTGTCTGGAACCTCGCTTCCTTTTTGTTTGCATCTTTTATGTGCTTGTCTCCCGCTTGCGCGGTCGGCAGCAATAAACTCTACAATTAAATCCACCTTTGCACTTCAGTCCAGTCCACGTTTTCCTGGCCTCTGTGCCAACCCTTACACTGTCAACGACCACTAGACCCGAAAAGGACATTTTTTCTCTTATCAGTTCGCAGAACGTTACGCCATTTCTCTTTGGGCCAATCGATGTGTTTTAACCAAGTCTGCAAATGCCATTTTTCAATAATGGTGCTTTACGGGGCTTCTTGCTGATAGCTTAGCTTTGATCAAACGTCTTCTGACTGTAACAGCACTTATAGGTAATTTTATATCGTCTTTGATTTTTCTGGAGGTGATGATGGGCCGAATCTTTGCCTGTCTGACTATTCTTCGAACCATTTGAACAGTAGTTGCTTGTCTCCTTCTGCATGTTTCAGGTTTTTGTTTCCATTTTAAAACATTTGAGATAATTTTAGCTGAATATCCTATAAATTGCTGCACAACTTTTTAATCAAATAACGCTGTTCTTCCGAACAATGTTTTACTTTGCAATTCAGAGAGAAATACATTTCATAACAATGTGTGAAACAATTGCTGCCCTTTTTCCTTAATAAAGGCAATTAATTACACCTGTTTCTTCCCAGAATTAATGAATTCTCCAATTAAACTCCACACTCCTATTATTTTGAACACACCCCTTTAAATGAATGAGTCAATTTCTCAGAACAAGCAATGTGCATGTCATGACTCTTTAGTAGTGAAACAGAAAAACAACTGACCAAATTTATGAGTAAGTTATTTGCCATGCAGAAAAATCACTACATCTATTAACAGTGGTTCATCAGGTTATTGATGTTGGACTGCTATTTATTTATTTATTTATTTTTTAAACACAACTGTAGCTCTTTCCCAGGACGGAGCATATGAAAGAAAAATTTAAGTTGTAATTCTTTAGCAGGACTCTGGTAGTTGGAATGAAAGTGAATAGAAAAGAGGGATGGAAGTGAATCAAGTTTATGGTGATGCTCACAAAGTGTGGGATTTGTTGATAAAAAAATCCAGGGGATCCTCCAACTGGATTGTTAGACAAAGAAAACGAGGAATACTGTAGACTACAGCATATGAAGACACTGGTGGTACGTCTTCAAATGAATGAAAAGGTAGCAGTGGTGGGAATAGCTCGAGGGGCTGAAAAACCATAGAGATAAAACTGGGCAGGGAAAAAAAAGAGCCTGTCCCCACCCCCCCCAATTTGATAATTAGCTTCCAGAGAGGGTTTTTTTTTTAATACATATTTCATTAGTTATAGGGTGAGGGCATACAAAGAGGTTTTACTAAGATGTTAGTCATGTCAAGATTATGGTTATGTGGCTACAAAGTGTTGGCAAGCACTTTATGATCAAGTATTTTTGTTTAAAGTCCTATAAAAATAAAATTGAGTCGGGCAAGGATGCAAAGGCATAGACAATATGGGAAGGAGTGGTGCATGGAAGAAGGTTGTAGGCTGCCTATGGAAGAAGCTACTGCATTTATGTTCGCTTTAAATTTTTTAAATTAAATTTGTTCTTAGCTCAGGGGCTCTCAACCTTATATCCAGAAACGGCTGATGTGGATGCAAGCTTTCATTCCAACTATTGCAGATTCTACAAATTAACCCATAAATTCTTTGATGAGTAATTGATTAGTGACATCAGTTGTCTAACTGCTTGGTCAGAATGAAAGTCTGGACCTAAACCAGCCCTCTTTGGATAAGGTTGAGAACCCCTGTCTTTAGTGTTTATTTCTGAACCCAAGGGGCACAGCCTATGAGAGCCATTGTACCTTTCTGACTGACTGTCTGATAACCAAGACCAACCATGTTAACCATTCATTACCCAGTATCCTCTCAGATACTCATATGAAGAAACTACCCCGCGTGGAAAGACCCCAGGCAGATTTGATCCCTGTAATTTCTGGCTGCAAAGAGGCAGCTTTACCCACTCCACCACAGTACTACTTGAAAATTCTTTTACTTATTTAATACAAGTCCATTTCTTAGTTTATGAGCTTATACTTTATATTTCAGTATACTTTTAGTTCACAAAAGTATACTTTATATATCAGTATTGTCTTAAGTGAATCTTGATCTGAAGATTAAGTACAAATTTAAGCTGAATAGACAAACTTTTCTTTTTACTTTAAATATAAGCCAAGTATGAAAGTAATTTTGTTAAATACATCTCTGATAAGTACATGAAGGAAATTAAAAGCATACTCAAGTATGGAGTACACTTGCATAAACTAAAAGTACAAAATATAAACATCATTTGCAAATATAAAAATGAGAGTTGTGCTTCCATAATTATGAATTTGAGTATATCCACTAAAATGGTCTGAAGATTTCATTAGTTTGCCCCCCCATCTATAATAAGTATTTTTATGACTGCAGGATGCACAGCCAGGACACCAACATTTTAAAACCATGTGACCATGCAATTGTTTCCAGAGAAGAAGAAAACCATTATAGCATCCTTAAAACAAAGTGTCTGCTTTGTGTTTCCCAGTCTTTGTTTGGGATGTTAATAAACAATGCAAATGTACCAGTCATGACCAAATAGGAATTGCTTTTTTTTGTTTTTTTTTTTTTTTAAACAACTGTTATAGCCTACAATCCGGCTACCTACGATGCCATAGAAACAAGCAGTAATAACATGCAGAGTCCCAAAACAGGTCCTCATGTTATTGTTTTCAATTGAGAATGTATTGCAGTGTACTGAAATGTTATCCATTTTGCACAATTAAATGGTATTGCCTTACCAAGTGCAGATCTTTTTACCTAGGCTGCGAAGAGCCAGAGTTCTACAGGCTACCAGAGGTTAATTAACCTTGGTTACTTCGACACAGTAGTTTTTAATTATTTTATCCAGCACAGAACGATACACAGAACTTTTCATCATGCAATTAACCAAAGAATCTGTGTGTGTGTGTGTGTGTGTGTGCGCGTTCCCCTTGTATACCTTGACAGCTGTTGATCCGATCAACTTCAACCTCGGTGGGTGTATTGCTAAGGACCAGGAAGTACACTGTCCTGTTTGAAGTTGTTTGGCAGAGCAGTTTTTGAGAAATCAAGAAAGCTTTCAGCACCAAGACCACTCAAGTGGCAAGTGAGCTGGCACCGTACTATACTGCACAAACAGCTACTGAACGGGTACTCCGCTAGTATAGTAAACGCAGGCTAGCCAACTTGCCTTCAAGTCTGTGTCCAGCATGTTTTTCTGAAATTCATCTGTCTCAGGCCACCTCTCTGCTCGACAGCTTGCCAACACCCAACAATTTTCAGCAGTGTTACTGTCACGTTACCATGAAGAAAAGCATTAGCCACTGCTCTGGTGAGGGCAGCAGGGAGCCATTTCTGCATATGCAGCGATAAGAGGCAGAGTTGAACTCAAGCCATTAATGATTTTGGCTGTAATACAGCATGTTTAAGAATTTTACGGAGAAGTCCTGAATGTACTATGCGCAGAGCAATACCCATTTTTCCATCAAGTCACGATTGCCAAACTAATTATGACTTATTTACTGTACTATGAAGCCACTCGCCAGAAGTTAAACACACGATCTGGGGAGAAAGTAATTTTAAATTTTAATGGCTTAGTGACAGGATAAGATTAGACAACAGATTTTAGTAATCATGAAGCAAATGCTAAATGGTGGTTGGCTTGATGGAGTTGTAACAAAGGCCAGAATTGTTGAGTTTATTTGTACATAGTTAACTGGAATGGATATTATTTGACTGATGAACTGTAATTTCCTTAAATGCTATTCAGTTGACTGTCAATCAATCACTTGTCGCGTCATGTCGCTTCGGGAATTCTGGCATGAATAATAAAGGCTGCATTAACCATAAAGCTTGTAACCTGTCTGGTGTTGGGAGAACTGGCACAGGTTGTTCAGCGATCAACCTAGCTAGTCTGAAAAAATAAAATCCAGCTAAATGAGCAGATAGAATGTCCTTTGGTCATGATATATTTACTGTACTATAAAGCAAGAGACAAAAAGTTAAAATGATATTTAAAATCACTAACTGATGGAATAATATTAGGTGACATGAGGGGAGGTGAGTGGTAGCAGTAATAAAGGTCAGAAAATGCTCCTTCAATGTACTGACATAATTTTTGAGTTTATTTGGCAATTACGAGAAAGCATCATATTTGACTGTTGAATTCTACTCTCCTCGAATGTCTGTTCTGTTATCCGGCCAGCGGTATCATGATTCATCGTTGTTCCTTGCCAATTTTCTTCCCTCTTGCCTCATGCTAATGTTGCAGTACCCTCATACAAACCTGAGCATTTCCCCTGAAACATTTTTATGTCATTTCACGTCTAAATTCACTTAATTGAATAATATTAGAAGCACAAAATGATTTTTACCTTTAGCATATTCATTGAACTGGGCTGACCTGACCAAGAGGTCATAATGCAGTGGGTAAGAGAACAGGATTGCTAAACTGAGATTCGCAAACTACCTACCATCGGGATACTAATCATGGCCGAAAGGAACTCATGGTAAAGAGTTCCCTTTGTGATCTACAAAAAATTGCCAATTGAAATGGTACCCGGATGCCATAACTACATTTGCCTAATTTTACAGTACAAAGCCAGAGCCACTTTCATGCTATACCGTAAACCAAAGGCAACATCCCGCCATGGTGGTCATGTGACTCTGTGGTGCTCAACATAGTTATCACATATTAGCCACTTTATGCTCCTGTGGAAAGTAGCATGTAGTATCCAGCATATATTGGTGTAGGCAGCAATATGTAGTTAACATGCCATTCTGAACACGGCTAATAATAAGGATGACCAAGATTCTTTATTTTAAATTTGTTTACTGACTGAAAACATTTAATTATACAAAACATACAGATATGTACTCAACAATCATTCTTACATAAAACTGGAATTGGGATAGAGTACAATACAATTATTCAAAAAACAGCAACAGGAATAACAAATAAATATAAAATTGAGTAAAAAAAAAAAAAAAAAAATTTAATAAAATTCGCTTCAAGAGGAGTGCAAAAAAGAAACAACCCAAAAAAGTTATTCTTGCTGTAAAGCTGAACATTTTTAAAACTAGTTCATAAATTTGAGAGATTTATTCTTTATATATGCATTACACTCATTAAAATAGGTTAAGATAACTTCTGCTGTCCTGACATATTGAAAAAATGTTTACAATGAATTCAATGTTATGTACTGAATATCATGATCTTTCTACACCCAATTTAAGTATTATGAGTTTTACACAATATTTTCCATTCCAGAAAGTCACTGAATGTATATGGTAGTAAAACAAAAGTTTTCAAGATTCTAGTTTATCATATCAAAAATGGCATTGTTTTCAATATCCAGAAATTTAGAGAATTAGAAGCATTGGATATTGTGTAAAATTTTAATGTGTACTTCTTAAGTTGTATTGGCAAAACAGAATTTATAAGGTAATGGCCATGCTCTCTGTCAGTGAGTTCCTCTAAAGGTTATTCTCCCCCCAAGGAGTAATATTCCATCGAATGTGTTTCCAATATGAATTACTATATTTAATATACATTAATTCAATACCTCAGTTCAATACCTTCAATACATTAACTCTATCCTCTGTGCTTCTTGAAATTGAAAATAGCTTTTCATTAGTTGGGAAAGACTGTAAGCAATAACTTTAATTTCATGAATAAATAATATGCCTGTTATAAGAAAGGATTTAACAAGAATTGTTCAAAACTTATATATCCACACAATAAACCATTGATAACAGAAGTCACTTCAATACAGAACACCTTCATCAACTCCATTTTGCTTCACCATAGAGTTCATTTCCACGGTAATGTCTTCATTTTTCCATTTGATCATTTTGTGCAGGGAAAAGTTGTGAATTTCCAAGGTAAGACGGCCTGTTGACAAATTATTGACAATTTTCATGGCAATTTGGTAAGGTTGATTACACAAATAAGTAGAAAATGAAAACCACCTAAAAATGAGTCAAGGGTTAATTTTCCCAAGAAAAATTAGAAAGTATGCAGTTGATTTCCTCAGATGTAATTCTTGAACAAAGATTGAGAAAGCAGAACAAACAAGTCCTGATATACCTCCAGCCTTATTTAAGAGAAGTCTACTGCAGACAACCCAGTCACATTGATACCACATAAAATAGTTTAATCTTTTTAAGTCTTGGAAGTTCCACTGTTTTTTTTTTTTTTTACATTAAAATATCTTCAGTTGCATCAATACACAAATATTTTAGTTTTTTTTTTCCTCCACAGGAGTACTGCTTAAGCATTCATCATCTGTATCAATCAAGCTTAAATTTTCACATTTTCCAATGGAAAACTCCAAACCTGAAGCATTCAAAAATTAACTAATCAGTTGCACAATGAGTTTAATTTGGTGTTTATACTTTAGAAACAGAGCTGATTCATCTGCCAATTGTGTAAACTGAATTTCTCTGCAAAATATAAGCACAAAATTAAGAGTGCTGTTAAAAAAAAAAAAAAAAAGTACTGCCCCCTTCCTCGATTTCTTCCATTTTTGCATACCTGTCTCACAAAAAATGTTTCAGATCAACAAACTGACTTTAATATTAAACAAAGAAAATCTGACTAAACACACTGCAAAATGCAGTTTTTAAATGATGGTTTCATTAACCAAAAGGAAAAAAGCTATCCAACCCCAACTGGCCCGGTGCAAGACAGTACCCGCCCCATTAGTAACCAAATCAACCAATGAAACACATTTAATAGGTAATTTCCATTAAATTCATTTAAAGTCCTGGTCTCACGATATGAAGTAGGCATAAAGCAGAACATAGCTAATGCCACCATCTAAAGAAATTCAATAACAGCTGAGAAACAAAGTTTTTGACGGTAATCAGCCTGGAAAGGGTTACAAAGCCATGTCTTAGGCTGTGGGACATCAGCAAACCATGGTGAGGGACATTATCCACAAATCGAGAAAATTTGGAACAGTGACGAACCTTCCCAGGAGTGGCCGGCCGACCAAAAACCTCCAAGAGTGCATAGACGACTCATCCAGAGGTCACAAAAACCCAGACCAACATCTAAAGAACTTCAGCCCTCACTTGTCTCAGTTAAGGACAGTGTTGACAATTCTACAATTAGAAAGAGACCGGGCAAAAATGGCATCCATGGGAGAGTTGCAAGGCGAACACAAAGGCTTGCCTTGCATTTGCCAAAAAAAAAATCTTCATGAACCCCAAGACTTTTAGGATAATATTCTATGGACGGAACCGTCAAAAGTGGAACTTTCTGAAGGATAGGGGTCCCATTGCATCTGGTGAAAAGCTAAGACAGCACTCCACAACAAGAACATCATACCATCAGTCAAACACAGGAGTGGTATTGTGATCGTCTGGAGCTGCTTTGCTGCTTCAGGTCCTGGTGTACTTGTCATAACTTACGATACCATGAATTCAACTTTCCAGCAGAAAATCCTAAAGGAGATTCCTGAAGGAGATCCAGCCATAGGTTTCTGATCTTATGCCCTGGTGCAGTTGGGCTATGCAGCAGGACAATGATCCAAAGACCACAAGTCCACCTCTGAATGGCTCAAATGAAACAAAATGAAGGCTTTGGAGCAGTCTAGCCAGTCCTCACTTGAATCCAACTGAAGCGCTGTGGCATGACCTTGAACAAGCAGTTCATGCTCAAATACATTTCGATGTGGCTGAAGGAATAAAAGTCTGCAAAATAAAGTTGGCTAAAATTCCACTACAGTGATGCAAAAGACTCATTACCAGTGTTTGCAAACATTTGATCTCAGTTGTGGCCACCAAACATGGCTAAACCAGTTGCTGGGGGGTATTTTTTTCCCACAAGGATGGTTTTAAGTGACTCTTCGCCTTAAATAAAATCATAATATAAAACCTGCATTTTATGTTTACTTGGGTTTATATTTGCCTTAGATTAAAATTAATTTGAAGACCTGAAAGTGAGACAAAATGCATAAATAGATGATTCCAGAAGGGGGCACAACACTTCTTTTGCGACACTGTAAATTGGGACTGTTCCAAACCTTTAATGAAAGTAATTCTATAACAATTATAAATAAAAAGGGCGAGATTGAACAACTTGCACACACTAAGCTATTAACAAGAACTCTTTTGGAGGTATTGAGATGGATTATTATTGAACTCTTGACGCCCAAGAGTTACATTTTCAATGCTGATTAAAAAAAAAAAAAATCCCTTCAAACCTAAGGCTAAAACCTTATAAAAATGGGTTTTCTACTCGATCAAATTATTTGTAAAAGTAGAGAAATGCAATAATATACTGTTCCTGAGCATACTTTGAATAATCAAGTAGGTCTTACAATTGTTGTTTATATCAACTAATCATGAAGCCCGTTTGTGTCATTTATAATTTCTTCAAGATTTTTTAAACATTAAGCAATACACGCGCAAAGAATTTATTGTCTGCATTTAAAATAATAATCAGTCTTTAGTTTTTCATTGACAGAGAGTGCGTTTTGTTTCTGTATCAAGCTAATTAAGCCTTATTTTATCGTTCTTGTCGCCAGTTTCTTATCAATATAATCTCTACATTTCCATGAGTTGGGCTTCAATACATTTCAAACTGTTCCGAGATGATATGAACATATACTTTAATTTTATTTTAGAATTATTCACAGCTTTATGGTTCAAATTTAGATGTACGCATGTAATTCTTCCTAAAAAGACCCCACATACTCTGACATTTATTTGGGATTTTACAATGAAGTTTTTCTGATGCAAAAAAAGCTGGTGTTTTTTTCCCACCATTTGTGTCAAGCCTTCTTCTGCAGCAACAACATACCATTCGCCAATATTTCATGCCAGAGTTGTATTAGTTATAATTTTTCTTCTCATCTTTAAGAAAGGCATTTGAAGGATTTAGAAGAACCATCAAAAGCAAAAAAACCATGTGAACTTACAACATAGAGTAATATTACTGGAGTTTAAACAAATATGACTCAAATACTTACTGTGATATTGGTTAGTGAACATAGCAACAGCCGGTTGCAAGCAGCAACGGGACCGGGCCGGACAGTAGCGGAGAAGTGGTGGAAGTAGTAGAGGATGAGGAGAAAAAAAAAAAAAGAAAAGATGAAGATGAAAAATGACAAGATGAAGGAGATTTTTTATGCCAAAATTGGAAATGTTTGACAAAAATTTTGATCAAAATAGCTTTGTATTTGGACTATTTGGTACTTAGGCGACAGCATATTCATCAGTTAGCTGTAACAAAATGAATACCACATGCCATTTGGAAGACTTGCAAACATGTCTTTACAGTACCACTCAGGCCATGAACCAGCAACCGTTTTGTACCATAAGCAGGCTCCTAACAGGATGTGCTGCCTGGAGAGAGATGAAATAATTGCTGACAGCTTTGCAGGTCAACAACCTCATATTCATATGGAAATCAAATTGAGGAAAAAAGTCCAATTTTGAGAGGAAAAAATATTAAACTTGGTACTTGTTACATAGTTAATGTTTTTACAAATGACTCAATAGAGTTTAATCATTCTATTTTTCAAACCTGCCCTACTAACTATGCTCAATAAATAAACTAAAATTACCAGCTACTTAGAGCAGATCAAATTTGGAGTGAAAACTCCAATGTAAAAACTGATGCAAAATCGACTGAACAGAACATGAATCCCAAAAAAGGCCAAATGGAATTAGTCAGTGTTCAACATAATTAGTCCCATATAGTCAGGATTTGCAGCAAAATTGCACTCCTTGGGAACCATTTAATAGCAAAAGCACATTTTGACAGAATGCGCCAGCTGGGCAGAGGGGTTATTTTAGATCATATTTTTCAGGGAGAGATTCAGCATACTAAATTCCGCAAGTCAGATGGAAGGCTTGCTCATGAATCTTTATAGCACTGTTCAGGGTTTGAAACTGCAACCAGCAGTACCATAGGCAGGCTCCTAACAGGAAGCGCAGTTGTGTTCTAAACACAACTGCAATCGCAGGTTTTTAACAAGCAGTAAATTTGTCTTAATTAGGTGAATTTATGTTCAGAGCAATTATTTATCCTCTAATGCCACATTTTGACATATCCATGCATGCCACGAAGAACATATTTGAAAAGAGGGGGAAAAAATTACATAAAGAATCAGTACATTCCTAATTGGTGAGACAGTGGACACATGGTTGCAAAAACAGATAAGGGTCATACCATGTCAAATGTCCGAATTTCAGGGAAACTTACCACTTGACCATCTCAGATTTGGCTGAAAAAATTTCAGCGAGTGCATTCAGCTCATAAACAGATAAATCCAAAATTTTAGGTCTCAACTCCTCATAGTTTTGTCATAAAAAAATATTTTTGCAACCAAGTTCCGGCCCTTTTTGAACAGCAATTTCTGAGGAGCCATTTTCACATGGCTATATCTAGAAAAGTATTTCAGCTAAGTCCTTCAAATTTTCAGGGGTGAAAATAGGCTACTCTATCTTGAGGAATATAGACTTATAAAGATGGCCCTTTTGTTCATCATATATTTCTGGATGCTTAAAGTTGCTCGAAAATTTTACTCTGCGCTCTGCGGTAGCATGTTTGAAGGACTGGAAAAAGCCAAATTTCAAAGACAAGGATTTGGTATTGCACATACAGCTTCCCATATATATTGTCTATTTTGTATTCGAATTCTGCCTCTCTTATGAATAATCTAGAAAATATTACGGATTGAAAATGAAAAAAAAAAAAATTTGTGCCATTTTTAACATTTTATACCAAAAAATGACACCATCCACCAACATCAAATTGACTGTTTTAGAAAGATTAGATGCCTGTTATTACCATATCCAAAATTTGTGATGGTATTCTGCTTTATTTTCTCAAAATAAATTTTTGAAAATATGGTATTTTTGTGGACACACACACTTAATGGCATCAAAGGCATATTCAAACATTATTTTATAAAATGCACATAGTTAATGATAGAAAGCTCAAACTCAACAAAATGCTTTATTTCATAAATGTTAACTTACACTGGAAGAATAACCCAGATGCAGTGATTAGATATTGAAATACTACAACCTTAACAGGGCAAAAAATTCAAGTTTGTTATGAATCCGGAAGTGTTACAATAATTCATTATCTAATATAATATAGCTATCTTCCAGAGGATGTGTTAAGAATGCCATTTTATTTAATCAGAGTAAATTATCATACATACACTTTGTATTAATTTATTTATTAATAAATCAACCTCTACAATAAAACAAAAATTAATTACAACATTTTTTAAGCTGTAAGTTTGGAAACATGTTGGGTCATGCAGAGGCTATGACTTGTCTGAACAGTTCATGCATCTGCACAGACCAGCAAAAGTTTTTTCTGGCCCAGGAGGGAAGACCTATGCTGGGTACCTGTGCAACATATCATTGCCAAGATTGAAGTTCCAAGTACTACAACTGGATGTAGATATGCACTCAAGGAGCAGGACACCAAAGTAGCTGAAAACTTCATGAAAGAGTTCAAATAATTTGTGTATTATCTGTGCTAACTGCTATCAACTGGTTCATTGATACAATAATTTTAAGTAATGATTTGTAACAAGTTTGATCTTCCACTGATGTTGGGACTACAGTATTTCAATATATATCTGAAAACTGTTTATGGGTTATAATTCAAGTGTAAGTTAACGTTTATGAAATAAAGCATTTCGTTGAGTTTGAGCTTTCTATCTTTAAATAATATTTGCATTTTATAAACTGCAGTTTGAATATGCCTTCGATGCCATTAAATGCTGTAAAGCGTCCACAAAAATACCATATTTTAAAAAATTTATTTTGAGAAAATAAAGCAGAACACCATCACAAATTTTGGATATGCTAATAACAGGCATCTAATCTTCCACAAACAGTCAATTTGATGTTGGTGGATGGTGTCTTTTTTTGGTATAAAATGTAAAAAATTGCAATTTTTTTTCCCCATGTTCTAGCCTTAATATTTTCTAGATTATTCATAAGAGAGGGGCAGAATTAGAATACAAAATACACTCAACATATATTGGAAGCTGTATGTTCAATACCAAATCCCTGTCTTTGAAATTTGCATTTTTACAGTCCTTCAAATAAGCTACCGCAGAGTGCACAGTAAAATTTTCGAGCAACTTTAAGCACCCAGAAATATATGATGAACTGAAGGGACACCTTTATAAGTCCATTTCCTCAAGTTAGAGTTGCAGATTTTCACCCCTGAAAATATGAAGGACTTAGCGGAGATACTTTTCTAGATTTAGCCATGTGAAAGTGGCTCTTCAGAAACTGCTGTTCAAAAAGGGCCGGAACATAGTTGCAAAAATATTATTTTATGACAAAACTATGAGGAGTGGAGAGCTAAAATTTTGGATTTCTCCTACTAGGAGATTAATGCACCCGCTGGAATTTTTTTCAGCCAAATCTGAGATGGTCACGTGGGAGCCATTCGGACATTGGACATGGAATGACCCATAATTCATTAGGCAAATGAATGGTAGTCACACCTGTTTTGTAAGAACTTACAACACCTGATTTTGTTAGTGTCTTAATTTACCTGTTTATAAATGTTGTAACCTGAAATTATTTGTAAAACAGAAAATTAACTATTTATTCAAGCATATTTTATTCTTCATGGCACACGTGGGGATTTTTAGTAAAATGTGGCTTGAGAAGGCAAATAACTGCATTGAACATTAAATGCACACATTTAGGACAAATTACCAGCTTATTAAAATCCTGCAATTGTATCTGCGGTCAGTACAAAAACCAGAGTACACAGGGTTACCCCAGGACTGTGTTTGGCAACCACTGGAAATCAAACTGATATAAATAAAGTCAAATTTTGCAGAAAAAATCTGATATTTGGCAGAACTGCTCTAGACATAGTGAAGAATTTTGTGTATTATTTAAATGGACGTCAATCATTCTGATTTTGAAACTCTGATGTTTAGAGATGCTCTATTTTACCTTGGGGACAATGACCCACATGGGAGCAAAATTTTGTCAGAAATTCAGTTTTTGAGATTCTATGAACATTTGACGAAGTGAGTAGGTCAGCATTGCAAAATATTGTGATTCAAAGTACAGTGGACTTTTATAAAGAAAGTACAATGTAAGTGGACATTAGCGTTGACAGTCAGATATATTTATGCACGGTGGGATAAAATTTAAATAAATGGAAATCCCTCTCGTCTTCCCATTGAGGACAGTCTGTGCATGGTTAGCTACCATTTTTGCAGAATTTGAAGAAAATTTGATGGGCAAGTTTGGTTTAATTATTTGAACATATTTCCATAAAAATGCTGAGGTGAACTTCATACTTTTCCCTCAGTTGCAGAATATGAAAGTATCAACCCATTTGGGGCCCCATTTTGGTGCAAGTTGCAACACTGTAGCATGTATAGGCAATTTAGATGTTTTTTTTTTTGTTTCAGTTTTTAACTTTACATGATTGCTGTAGTGCCATCATGTGGCACCTGGACCTTTGACCTAATGACCTTCAAAACCTAATTAGATCAGCTACCCTCGTGGGGTGTTACCATGTCAGATTTGGTGAAAATCCCCCCAGTCCTTCAGTAAATATAGCACAGACAAGATACTTGTGATGGATGGTATGATGGGCGTTGTGATGGGACGCACAACTGGAAAACAGTATTTCTCCTGCCCAGGTGTAGGCGGAGGCATAGGAACAATTATACTAGATATAAAGTTAATAATCAAGATTTTAGGCCAATGTTGTATTTTCTGGTTTAACAATTTTACTGCTGAAGTCATTCATGTTCATGATAGGGCAACATGCTAAAACTGTAAATTGTGAAAAATCATGAGATTGTGTTCATGACTTTATTTATGAGCAGTATGGCAATAAAAGATGAGTGAATAAATGGCTGTAAAGTTTTACACATTAACCTATTAACTCCTTCAACCCCACAGCCCTCTACAGAGGGCTGACCAACATATTCCCTTCAACCCCAAATTCCTGTAGGGAAAATTCAAACAATCTGACTAATTGACTGGAACATATCAGGTTACATTTAATGGGATTCCAGAGATAACAGTAAGATACAATGTCCAGATAATGACCAGCCCTCTACAGAGGGCTGTGGGGTTGAAGGGTATAGTGATACTAGAATATCTGGGGTTGAAAGAGTTAAAGACAAATCTGCTTCTGATTTCAGACTGATAGCACCTCAATGTTTATGTACTCAATATTCAATTATCTTTACACAAATTATCACTCTAATAATGATTTTAATAATATTAAATTTAAAGTATTAACCCATAAAAGACAACTTTACTTCTGGAACACAGACTGATATAACATCAATGCATAAGTTTCTCAGTCAACATTTACTCATCAAAGCAAGCATAAAACTCCCATTAATGATGGTCATTTCCTCAAAATTAAACAAAATGAGCCATACATTGTGACCTCTTGACCACTGACCAAAACACATTGTCATCTGAAGTGCTTCCCCATCGGTTTCCTTTGTGATTGTGCTGACCAAACAACATTAAAACATAAGTTGAATGTTCATACTTGTGCATATGACTGTTTTGTGCCTCAATGCTCGCCACAAAATAAATAAATAAAAATAAAAACAAATCCTTCCCTGGAAGACTATTCCACTCAGACAGTTTTGGGCAGGGGGTAGGGGAGATACAGATGAACATCAAATTACAGGAAAAACCAATGAGATGTTGGGCCCCTAACAGCTTCAGCGTACCAACTACAATAGATTTTCAATGACTTTTCTGACTGGGCATTTGAATTTTCCTCCACTGACCCCAGATACCATCACTGCCATGGTAAATCATTCAGGGCTCTGGCCATCTGATCCCCATCACTTAGCTCTCTTGAAAAGTTCCTGATACATTTCCCTCAAGCCATCTTCATTCAAAATCATGCTCAGTCGGGTCGACTTTGTACAACATTTTTCAAATGAAACAGTGCATGATAGGATGTTAATTCTTTAATTCTTCCACGCAGTAAACCTGCATGGAGGCATCTGCCTTCATTTTTCTTCTCAACTCATTGGTTTTTCTTTCAATTTTCCACCTGTCTGTATGTCTTCTAGGCAAAATTTGAATCTATTTGGATCGGCTGGTGGGTGCCTGACCAAAAAAAAAGGCTGATGGCACACTGCGCCTTTCACGGTGAATGTTGTTTGGTGTATCCCAAACCACTCAGTGTTTCGGCGACACCAGCAACAATCGTTGCCAAAGTTGTTGCAGTACCCATTATTGTCCACCAGATGTCCCAACTTATCATTCTCTTGCAAATTCTTGCCGTGCAAAGTATGTTGGGTACCTTTTTTTGTCAAAGAATCAAGTCACCTTCATTTTGTGAGGAAAAACAAAAGGGTAAACACAATGGATATTCAGGGTATAATTGAAGAAACTCGAATTATTCTGCAAGCATTATTTCTTTTGAAATTGATTTTAAGGCCTTTGGACATGTAAATGCCCTAATCACCAGTTTCTTAAAGTTAGTCGTGGATTGCTCCTGACCGAACAAAAACAGGGTTTTTTTTCCCCCTTAATGAATATTGGCTCAAAATAGAACTTGGACCAAGACTAGGTTTTATGTCTGGCCTCAAATCTGATCAAACACGTTTTAGGAACTGCACGCATCTTTCAATGTCTATTATGTTCCACCCTGAGCCTGCAGTCCTTCGTGTGTAAATCTACTTAATTTGAAGATCAGTATTTGAAATCATGCATGTGATTCTCATTGCTGTTCTGCCTCAGCAGCAATCACTAATGTAAACAGCTGTTTTTTTCCCCAATTTGGTACTCCTTATGTTTTAATGAGTTAATTACCCTTTTTAGCCACATGAAAAAAACAGGGCAAACTCAAAAGGCGATGACATTACACATTTTAACTGCCAGAATTAAAAACTGTTGAATCGACAGGGTCCTAATTAGATTGCTGAACGTGATATTAGTTTTTTCTTTTAACATATCGCAGGTTTGCCTCGTTATCATTTGCCTTGTCTTTGAATGTTCTCATTGCCCATCAATTAGCTAGTTTTAAAGGCAACGTGCGCGCACTTTTCCTAATTTTAAAAAAGTCCGCACAGATCATCTCACTGCAAACAGGGGAGTTTATTCTTCATGTCACGCAATGCCAGTTCAGACATACAGTGGCGTAAGATGGCAAATACCTCACAGCATTAAAAGCACATAATTAGGAAAAAATAATGGGTCGACAACGTCCCCAGATTTCTGATGTGATTGAGGGCACAACTGTTGTAAGCCTAACAGGCATACCTCCGCCACGCCATACATCTGTTCTTTTGGTCACAGAATATGTTCCGGATCACTTCCAAAATGAAATCAACTCCTCCGTGGACTACCACCTATCATCCTGCCAAATCGTTCAAAATTTTTTGAGTTCTCCGGTCAGAAATATCACACAGACCAGCGTGCGACAGATATATTTTCATGTGGCACATACACTTAGTTTATATGCCTGTATATTTACTCTAGTAATTCGGTTGCATGCCGTGCTCAACAGCTGAGAACCTACAACCTCAGAGTTTAAGCTCCTTTGCCAACCTTCGTCCGACTACAGGGAGTTTTTAACCTTACACGAAAGTAGTCTCCTTTTTAATCAGGCTATTCAATTGATGACGATTATTGTTCCAAATTCCATAAGAAATTTAGACTGGCTGTGAATTCTCAATAAATAAGTAAATAAATAAAAATAAAATAAAACGAATGTAAAAAGACCTATCTAAATATTTCATGGTATCAATAGCCAGAGGAAAAATTATAAATACAATGGTGTTTACCGTTTGTGGAAAATGCAAACCTTGTCTTCATGATGGACTGTCGAACCTGGCATCGCAGCGAAATATTCGTCTTCACTGGGACCGGATGAACCCAGGCAACTCCTTCTTCTTCTTCTTCTTTTAGTTTTATGGCGGTGGACTCTATGTCTTTCATTGGTGCATACCGCCACCAACTGTACTGAATTGCGTGCTGCTGTATTTTAATTATGTGCTTTACTTAAAAAAAAAACTCACTTTATCCTATCACATATCCTTCTCTCCTTCAAAATATTTCACCAAGCTTTCTGTGTCTCCTCACTTTTCTAAAGTCTGACCGCTACCGAATCCTCGTTCCAAAGCCAGGCAACTCCGAGTGATTCACCGCCTGAAGTGTCCCGGATGTAGTTGTGGGCGGGGGGGAGGTGGGGTGACTGTGGGGCTGAGCTTCACTCTTGTGTAGAGCTCCAGTGTAGTGTGTGCGAGTTGGAGATGGACCGAGGGCGCTCTTCTGATTAGCCGAGCCTCTGAGCTACTACACCTACCAAGAACTATTGAAATACATGAGATTGGGTCGGTCAAAACAACAAAAAAAGCGAAACAAATTAGTAGCCCATATTTCACCTCCACTCCACACACACTAACACGGCATTGATGGTAATGTATGCAAGGAAACAACCGAGACTCAGTGATGGGTAATCAGCTCAATGTTTTATGTTCCGATTTTTCCTCTTTCCCTTCTCCGCTTTGACAATCCGCCATTTTTTACTGAAACCAAAATAAGTTACTTAAGGAAGCTGTTTTGACTGCATCAGTTTCTTGTCTTAAGCTTGTCGATTTTGTTGTTCGGTCTGCTAAAAATGTCTTTTTCTCTTATAGGTGCAACGACCGAAGGGATTCTCAGCCCTATCAGGTATAAAGTCAAATAAGATTAAAGCTGCTTTCACACCGGACGCGAAACGAATTTTTCGCACGACAGATTACATTCAAAGTCAATGCAAAGACGCGAATACACGCGGAACGCGCGTATTCGCGTCTTTGCATTGACTTTGAATGTAATCTGTAGTGCGAAAAATTCGTTTCGAGTCCAGTGTGAAAGCAGCTTTAAAAAGGGGGGTTTGCTACTCTAGAGCAGGCTTTCGGAGCACCTACAGGCCTCAGTGCGGAAAAATAAAACGAAAAGTAACAATCGCTCTTCGCGCTCCGGGAACAGAAAAAATGAATTGTGCGGAAGAGATGCGTGTTATATTCTGTTTGAAAGAAGAATATGTATTTATTTTCACCGTCGAAGTTGACAACCACTGTTTATATTACATTAGCTGTGTGGCTAGCAACATGGCTAACCTAAGGTTGTTGGCTAATTGCAAGGCCTGCTTGCGAGATATATCCTGCGGAGCCAAAGCGCTGTAAAATTAATCGATTCGACATTTTTTGCTAATGCATTTCGTAGAATATTAACTATTAGATAATAAGATTTTGTTCGCAAAATATTTCGAGAATATTTTTGCTGAGGGACGAGAGTTAGGGGTGTTAATTTCGGAACGATAACGTTAGCTAACTTAACGTCATATTATTTTTTTAACATCGATAATGTGAGACTCGTAAGTTATCTAGCCTGCTAGGTAACTTCGTTATCCAACATGCCTTGTTAAGGTTAGCTAGTTTTTGTCTTAAAACTTTGAAGATACTCAACACAGGGTTTATCTACGCTATATTAGCCAGGGAAGGTTAATTATCTCAAAATGATAACAATCTGCTAGCTACAGTGCTAACATTTTGGAGTTGAAATATGGCTATCTTCTCGGTGACGTAGGTAGTTAGGACAAAACACGACTCGTTCGTGTTGCCTTAAGACAGCCTGGTTTTATGTTTGGAAGTTTATTTTTTCAATTGTGTTGTCTGCTGCTTTCTAAACAACGGCAGTGCAGCTACTCAATTGTCCCTATGAACTCGAAACTTATTGGTCTAAATGGGTGGGCTACAGGTCAAAGATATAGTTGTAATTGCTTAATTCACTGCCCCCCACACCTCTCCAGTCCCATTCGTCATGGTTCGGATGCTTTGAATTGTCCAATTTTTTTTTTCTTGCAGACTCTTAAATATCCCTCAAAGAGTCACCCCGGCAGTGACCATCGACATGAGAAGATGCGAGATTCTGATCCCTCTCCTCCGTGCAAAATGCTTCGACGGTCTGACAGTCCCGACAACAAACATGGTGACAGCGCAGGACACAGATCTAAAGCAGTTCACACACATCGGGGCAGAGAAAGGGATGGAGGTAAGGGAGACCACGTTTGGAAACTGTTCAGAAGCCAAACGAATTAATTAATCTTAGAATGCGACCCGCTGCATATATAAAAAACTACATATCCTTATCCTTCGTAATGGGAAACTTCCCTATTATAGTGTACCTTGTGTCCACCTGTTGCAAAGTGAAACAATAGTGAACAATTTCTGACAGCAGGTTGTTCTTCTTTGGGATTGTCAAAAACCAGAGGTTATGTCAAGCCTATCCTGGTCTGCAAAAGAAATGCTGGATCATGTCAATTTGAAGGCGTACTCCTCTCAGAATAACCTGTCCCATGACTTAAGCAACTGTTGGGAAAAAAAACTGACAGTGATATTCTTGAGTATTATCAATTCATGCATACTAAGACTATCAAGTTCTAGAAGATCACATTTTTATAGTTTTACATTGTCTAGCTGCCAGGATGTCCGCCTTCAAATTGACATGATCCGAAATGCCTGCTTGATGAAGCATTTATACTTCTTGGAAAGATGGGATAAGACAGCTGTCAGAAAAGTAAAACACTATCAATTGAATACTGCTGTTATTTTTATTTCATTCCAAAACTTTGAGTCAGAGTTGACACCCCCCCCGTCTAAAAACCACTTTCATCATTTCTACTGGTGGGCTTTATGGCCACTTGGCCTGTGGCCCAAGACAAAGTCAAGTGGCCACTAATAGTTGTATACTAGCAATTCTGCTCCTTATTTCTTTAAAGACTTGTTGCTAATGGAATTCATCAAATTTTGATATTGCCTGGTCTGTTAAATTTGAAGACGGCATGCTTCCCATGCGAAAATGTCTGTCCGTTAGTAATGGCAGCTGGATAAAGCAGAGGGAGGTGTTTGCTAATGTAATATCCAGCGAACTTGATAAGTTGTAGTTGTACCTGAAAGTTAATTTTAATCTTTTAATAAAAGTATGAGAATGCTGCATAACCTTTGGTGCATTCAGATACTGAATATAATTAGACATTAAGACTTCAGACTTTATTTGTTCCCTTGGAGAATGTCATCCTCTCAGTTGCATACTCTCAGACAAAAAAAAGCATATCACATCAAGTACAGCATGTACAGTAACACAGAGCAACAGATGACCAAGTTAATACTGAAAGGGTAATTGAAGTAGATTAATAGTTGCTCATGAACCAGTAATGGTAGATGTGATTGCACTAAATAGCATTTACTGTTCATAAATAACAATTACATGTGGACACCTGAATGGTCTTTGGTATCATCTTGACTTCAGAGAGCACCTCAAATTCATTTCATTCTCATATTCATTTTCTGTTTAGACAGTTTTTTTGTGGGGGCTCAGTTTGGAGTACAGGCTACAAGGCAGCTTACTTTGTGTTGAGGTATAGCTCTGGTATTCCTCTGTTCAAGTACTCATTTAGAGTGGCTTCGAAATCTGAGGGTTTCCAGAGTAACTTTGTGAGATGCTTTTGGTCTCCTCTTCAGTATTTCTACACACTGCTGCTCTGGATTACCTGCATATACTTAGCCTACTGGCTTCAATGCAACCCTGGTTGACTGTCTCGAGCTGAAATCCTGACAAATGTGCTCTCAGGCATACACTGGATAATGAGGGTAAAAAACTGAATATATATTCAATGTCATCATTCCCTATGTCCAAAAAAAATGTATAAACTTGTTTTATTAGAATAATGACAGGTCTCCTTGCAATTTGCAGTATCATGAACATTCTGAGATGTTTGTTTTTAAAAGCGTTCGGCGATCTCCTGTACCGCCTCATATAGACAGTGAGGTTACAAAGAAATCAGGCAGTGTATAAATTTTAATTTTGCTTCTGTACACCACCACAGTGGATTTGAAACAAATCAATTTGGACGTGTTTGAACTGCTGACAGTGAGCTTTAATTAATTGGTCTCTGAAATGTACAAATTTTGTGGGCATTGCAACTTGCTGCTTAGTCATAAAGTTGTATACATAGAGCCCCCCCTTCTTATTTAAGGGGATCAAAGTCATGGGATAAATTAACAATATTAGATTGAATTATCAGTTTTGTACTTGTTTTAAAATCCTTTGCCGTCAGTGACTACCTGAAGTCTGGAAACTTTCGACATCACAAGATGGCATTTGTCTTCCGTGGTGATGTTCTGCCAGGCCTTCATTTCAGCAGTCCTCAAGTCCTGCTTTTTCTTGGGGTGTTAGCCTTCAAGTGAAACGCATGCTTTGTTGTGTTTAGAACTGGTGATTGACTTGATCATGGTAGAAAATTCCACATTGCCCTAATGTCTTGGGTCACATTGAAAGTATATTTTGGGTCATTGTCCACTTGCACTGCGGAGCACAGTGCATTGAGTTTATATTTTTTCCGGCATTCCAGTGAGTCTGATCAGATAATAAAACCTGATATATACTGAGCAACAAAAGAAACGCAAGTTAATGAAAGAGAGACCGGAAAATAAGTTTGCGCGTAATTCTTATAGATAATCAAATTTATTACTAGCGTGTGCACATTTACACTCGTTTCATCAAACATTTCTTTGTTTTGCGGTCACTTTACTGAGTAATCATAAGAGTACTACATTAACTAACTAGCCAATTTGCGTTTCTTTTGTTGCTCAGTATAATTCAGTACTCATGGTGCAATTACATCAATGAAAACAAGGGAACCCAATTTTTTGGCTACCATTCATGCCCACGCATGGCCACACTTCACAGATGAGATGTTCCTTCAGCGCTCGAGCAGTCCCTTGTGTTCTACATACTCCTTTGTACTCCTTTCCCTTCCCACTATTGTTCCGGAGGAGTACAGGCCTATTTGTTTGCATATAAACATATATAAAACAAACTACTTGTTTTTGAGGCAAGTACATCTTGTGGTAAACCTTTTGTATTTACTCAGGTGAAGTCTTCTCTGGTGTTTTGACTATGAGGAAATAACACTCATTTGGCAATGGACGTTTCCTTCCTGAAAAATATGGGTCCAAGGATATGAGTGCAGTAATTTGTACACTGTTTACCTGATTGAGATGTAAATACCCTTGAATTAACGCTGCATGACTGCAAATTAAGCTCCCACTCATTAAGCCTTCGCTGTCACGGTGAACGGGAGGCATGCTGTTTTTTGGTTGTCCGGCACACCATCCGTCGCTTATGTCTTCTCTGCGCCGTCTACTGAAGTTGTAGTGATTTCTACCAAATCGAACATAACTCCCCACAGATGGTAGCTGAACTGATTCGATTTTGGGGGTTATTGGGTCAGTGGTCAGGATGACGGAAGATCAGTTGTATGGTGGCCAAAGATCAATTTTTAGTGGTATGAAGCGATGGCAGGTGGGGGCATAGCAATCAACAGTGCATTGAGGTGTGACTTGTCAAATTTCATCCCAACTGCCATAGTAGACATACAGGTGAGAGGGTTGCAAAAAGAGGCAGTATCAGAACACGAAAAGATTTAGGCCAGGAATCGAATCCTAGGTCGTGTTATTTGCACATGGGCCTTAGAATAGGCTGTCCAAGGAGCTGCGCCGCAAGGCAGTGCCTTATGCTCTCTCTGCCTCTTAGGACTCTCTTATGCCTTCATGCTGGCTACAGCCGTGTTCAGGGGCATTATGTTTTTGAGTCGTCCGTCCGACATTCCGTCCACTGACCCAATCTTGTGAACGCGATATCTCCGGCACGCATGGCAGGAATTTCTTCAAATTTGGCACAAATGTCTGCTTGGACGAGGATGGTCTGATTGGATTTTGGTGGTCAAAGGTCTCTGTCACTGTGACCTCAAGTCGATCTCATCCCCGTGAACATAATATCTCCAGAACCCCTGAAGGGACTTTTTTTTTTTTTCACGATTGCCACAAATGTCCACATGGATTCAAGGATAAATGGACCTCAATCCCATTCACGGTCCTTATAAACTTGCAAGGGGCCATTTGTGTAAACTGATTTTCACTGCTAGAAACATCCAACTTGCAGTGCAGCCTAATATTGGGGCAGGTGCCATTTTTGTCTTGCTCTGGATGATCCCCAACTTCCATCCCTCATTTTTCATCTCTTTTTCTACTCAAAAGGCTTCATCGATTTTCAGAAGCCCTCATACTCTCAAACTTTATATCCAGCTTCAAACTGTCCCAAAGGATGGATGTTAGTGTTTCTGTAGCCCTGCTCCTCTTTTCCCTCAGTCCATCCGCCATTAGAGTCCATTCACTGACCAAGTCTTGCAACTTTCCTGCCAGAGCCTTCAAATTTGATTTGATCTTACAACTTTCCCGAAGGATGGATTTTGATGTCTCTACCCCCCTAATCTTGCACATATGCACAGACGCATTCCTCTCCTTTTTTCATCAGTCTGTCCTACAATATTGCCAAAAAGATGATCTTTGATCTTTTATAAGTTTGAACCGTTAGTAATGGAGAGTTGGGGTTGAGGTTGTTGGACTCAGGAAAGGATCACGTTATCGGTTGATGTTTGATACTTTGTCTATTTTGTCAGAGTTGGGGATGGGGTTGTTGGAGCCGGGAAAGGGTCACATATTAATCGGTCTTTGACAATGACGTAAAACTCAGAATAAATTAACTGCATTTTGGGCTTAATCGCCATTTATGAGGTGTTCTGTAGTCAGGGCCGTCTGTAGCGAGTGTGCTCGCAGCGTTTTCTTTGCATTTGCTTCCTTCTATTGGTGAAACAATAGACGTGATGTGTGAAAAGCTACGGTAATAATTGACTTCAACGTCATTAAGCTCAAATTTGGATCACATTTGTGTAATATCTTGCATTAATGGGGCATGGGGAAGGGGAAATTGAATGCAAGTGAAGGATGCTATGCCAGGCAGGAGTTTCTTTGATTACAGCCAACCTACTTTTGCTTTCAGGCTGTTTGTTTTACGTTGGTTCAAAATTCGGCCGGTCGTTCAAACTTGTTTAAAAATTTTAGGTTTGAACCAATTTTGAGCCAGGCATTGCCAGCCCAAGGTAAAATGTGAATTAGCCTGAAACCTCTCAGTTCATTCTTTCTCCTAGTTTAAATATGCTGAACTATGCAGGTCCCTGTATAACAGAATTACTTGTATGAATTTTGAATATAAAACGGGGAAAGTTCATCACACACAGTGTCATGTAATATTAGCTGTGAAGGTAACTGTTAGCTATCTAGGTACACAAGGTTTGGTTACGAGTCTCCATAATTAGCCAGGTAGATGATTATAACTGTTGTGAGAATGTATTGGCTGAAAGTTATTGTGTGACTACTGTTTTCTTGTTAACATGAGTTCAACTGGCTGTTTATTACCCCCCCCCAAAAGGGGAGGGCGAGGGTATTCTTTTTGGTTCTGTTTGTTTGTTAACACTTGAGCAGCAAAACTAATGGCCAGATTCACCCCAAATTGGGTTTAGGGATTGCCACTGACCCAGAATAGATGCCTATTGACTTTAGGAAAAGTAGGTCAAAGTTCAACATGTGTGAGGGGCGGGGTTTGTTGTGCCTGGCATCACTTGTTCAAGCTAATTTGGCTCTCTAGCTACCAGTGTTCCAGTATCTAGCTACAGGTGCACTTATTCCCAATCAATTTGTCAGACATTGTATTTCTTGCTAATTTAAGCAGGGGGCCGACCAAGCACTAACTAATTGAAACTTTTTGCTTATTAGAATGAATATTCACTCAAACTAATATTCATTCAAACGGGATTTAGTGAAAAATTGATCGCCGCCTTTGCTGTTCGGACTGCTGCCGCAGTCCTTCGGTCAACATATTAACAAATCCTACATTCAGCTATTGGCGAAATGTCCGTGGGGTTTAACAAATTTATAGTTTTAGTTTTTGAACTGTTCTGAGGTGTATGCACTCATCCCATAGAAAAGATAGTTGGCAATTTCCAAGTACAAGACTGGAGGCAATGCGGGGTCAGCGCAACCAATCAGGTTATATGGATCAAGTATTGTTAATGGATGACAATTAAGCCAAATACCTGTCCCTGGCATCCTTGCTGAGTTTGTCTTGGTATGGTGTTCTCTCAGTGTGCTGTTGCTTCTCCAGCTTGATGACTTGATGGATTGGCTAACTTGAAATTGCATAGTTTGTACTGTACTGCTTATAGTTGCTATACCCTACAAATGGTGTCTTGGTGACATCACAGACAATACATACGCGACTGACAAAGACCAATTGTTGAAGCCCCACCTTGGGTTTGGTTGTTGGACTCTGGAAAGGGTCACATGTAAATTTCTAATTGGTTGATGTTTGATTCTTTGCAGCTATTATTCTGTTTGTCATAGAGAGTCAGGGGTTTGGATTGTTGGATTTTGGAAAGGGGTCATGTTAATTGTTGAAGCTCTGCCAAGATTTTGGTTGTTGGACTCAAGAAAGGCTGACGTGTTAATTTTTGAAGTCTTGCCCCTTTTCCTGGTAGACCAATATTTAATTCTTCTAATCTATTGAACGGTTTGGCATGGATAATTGGGAATTGGGTTGTTGGACTCGAAGAAAGGTCACGTTAACTGCCAAAGCCCCGCCCCCTTTCATGATTGGATTAGCTTTTATCCTTCATTACCATTGAACATTTTGTTGGAAAGTAGAAAATTTGATTTGTGGACTTAGAAAAGGATCATATGTGAGTTGATAAAGCTCCACCCTCTTTGCTGATTGGCTGACATTCGCTCCATCATAACAATTGAACCGTTTGTCATGCAGTGTTTGGGGTTAAGTTTTTGGACACAGACGGTGGTCACACATTCATCTGTGAAGCCTTGCCCTCTCTCCTCATTGGTTTTGCATTTCTACTTTGCTTCTATTGATTGGTGTATTTTACAGAATGGGGAGTTTGGTTGTTACACTCAGGAAATGGTTGTGCTAATTGATGAGGCTGAGCTCCCTCTGCTTACCTTTTCCCGTCATAACTATTGAACAGTTTTTCGTAGGGTATTGGGGATTGTGTTTTAAATGTTGGCCTCATTCTAATTACGGTTTGGCTGCATCAAGGTGACTTGGTTTGCTGTGTAACTTAACATTCTACAACCCTATTTCCCAAAAAATTTGGGATACTGCGTAAAATGTAAATAAAGACAAAATTCAATGATTCGCAAATCACGAAAATCCTATATATAATTGAAAAATAGGAGACGGCATATGAAATATTGAAACTGAAAAAATGTTGTGGTTTTTAATAAATGGTCTGCTCATTTTCATGATGCTTTAAAAAATACACCTGGTGGAACACCTTGGAGCTAATTAGGTTATTTGGCAACAGGTGAGTAACATGAATGTGTAGAAGTAGTCTTTCAGAAGTAAGGATAGCGAGGGCTTCATCGCTCTGAAGGACTGCATGGGGAAATATTGCAACGATTGAAGAATAATGTTTCTCTAAGTAAAAATGTGAAGAATTTGGGGATTTCATTTTTCCCCTTCGGTACACAATATCATAAAAAAGATTGAAAGAATCTGAAGAAATCTTTGTGCATGGGACAAGGCCCAAAAACCAATATTGAATGGCAGTGATCATGAGGCCCTCAGGCAGCACTGCATTGGAAGCGGACGTGACTCAGTGGTGGAAATCACTGCACTGGCTCAGGAACACTTCTGTAAACCATTGTCAATAAACATGGTTTGTTGCTGCCTTCCCAAATGCAAGTTACAACTCTGCCATGTAAAGATCAGACCATATTTAAACAAGATGCAGAAATGCTGCGCCGTCTCTGGCCCCAAGCTCATTAAAGATGGACTGAGGTGAAGTAGAAAACTGTCCTGTGGTCTGACCAATCAAAATGTGAAATTCTTTTAAAAAATATTGGGCAAAGATGTCCTTTTGTTCTCAAGAAGAGGGGGATTGGCTGGCTTGTTAATCAGCACACAGTTTGAAACCCGGCATCCATGATAGTATGGTGGTGCAGTAATGCTCATGGCATGGGTAACTTGCCCATTTTTGAAGACAACACATCGTGCTGAACAATATAAACAGGTTTTGGAGAAAAATATGCTGCCATGAGGACATCATTTTTAAGGAAGGCCTTGTTTCAGCTGGACAATGACAAACACCACATGCTGCATGTACTACAACGACACGACTCAGAGCCTGGGTGCTAAGCTGGCCTGCCTACAGTCCAGACTAGTCACCCACTTAAAATATTTGCCGCATAAAAAGAAAAATATGACAAAGGAGGCTACAAAGTATTAAGCGGCTGAGATGCAACATAAACCAAGAATTGAAAAACATTTTGCTTTCAAAACTGAAGTAGGCTGGTCTCCTCAGTTCCCAAACACTTAGTATTGTTGAAAGACAAAGTGGTGCAACACAGCGGTAAACATGCCCCTGTTCCAACTTTCTTGAAACGTGTTGCTGGCATTAAAAATCAGCACATTCTCCAAGAAACGATACAATTTCTCACTTTCAACATCTGATATGTTGTCTTCGTGCTATTTTCAATTAAATATAGAACTTAAATGATTTGTAAATCATTGCATTTTGTTTCTATTCACATTTTACACAATGTCCCCACTTTTTTGGAAATGGGGTTATATTTGGTTTTACCAAGATTGAACTTCAGGTGATTGTCCTTGCACAGAGTGATAAAGTGGTCGATTAGTCCCCTTTACTCTTGTGTAGAGAGTCTTGAAATGAATATAGCTCGTTTCTCGCTGGAAATATTCTCTGGAATCATGCATATAATGCTCTAGTGGCAGTAGCAGTTTTCAGTTGTCATTCTAAGTTTGTTCTAGGGGACAGGAGTTGGTGCTAAAGTCAGATTTTGAATTTAGCCCTGTCATCACACAGTCTTGATACGTGTGAAATTACACTGGAATGCATGTCCACCCTTTTAAACCATCCTCATCGAAACTGAATCATGGTGGGTGTGTGCATGACTACCTCTCCCTGTGTATTGCTTCTGTTGATTCAATTTGTTTTGTCTCCGACATTGCTGAAAATGCCTGAAATGTAGATTTAAAAAGTAATTTTGAAATTCCAACTAGGGATGCACGATATTATCGGCACGTTATCGGTAGATATTGGCTTTAAAATTAAGTATTGGACATCGGCCATTCCGCCGATATAATTAACCAATAAGGCCAAGAAAAAAAAACTTTTCATCGTCCTGGAGGTTGCCCAAAATTGGCGCGGGGCACTTTTTTTTTTTTTTTTTTTTAAATCTCAGCAATACTGGGTAATCTGACACAGCGATAGATAACTGGCTCTGATCTGACAGGATCAAGCGCCAATTTAGGTGGCAGCATCGTAGCTGTGTAAATACGGTGTTTTTGCATAATAAGGTAAACTCGACACACACAATGCTGCTACACATTGCCGCGGCCTGCTCATCGAGAAGCCGGGACACGCCGGAATTAAGTCTCAGGGATCTCAAGTTCTGAATGCAGGTAAGAGTGAGATTTTCTCCGGGGAGGTGTATGATACTCCCGTTTTCAAAGGTGCATAGTAACAAAGTACTATGTAGTACGAAGTACATGTACTTTGTTACAGTATTTAAGTAGCCTAGTTTTTTGAGGATTTGTACTTAAAGATTTTTTTTAAATCGGGACTTTTACTCTACTACATTTAAAAGATAAAAAAGTATACTTTCACTTCGTTACTTTGACACTGGCAACTTAGTTACTCGTTTCAAATTAAAATATGAATTTAATTATTTACGGATTATGTGGATTTGGCGTGTTCGAGAAGAAGCGGTGCTCGGCAGGATATCTTTGTGCAGATGTGTCCGCCAGTGGACTTGGACCTGCAAATTTATGCACGCAGTTACAATATTCTATCACTAGATGGCACACCAGGATCAGTTATTGAATATTCACTAGCAAGCCGGACAAGGTTTAGAATATGGACGAGTTCGCTCCAATCCCTGTTTTTCAGGAGTTGCCTGAATAAAACTCCTTAGCTAAGCCTGATGTGCACGCTGCTCAATATACTTGCCCATAGTATCTATCCAGCAGTTCAAAAAAAAAAACAAATTCTCTCTTGCTTCAGAAATGATCGTTGTCGTCTGGCAGGCTGATTTATTGCCTAAAATATAATTGCTGTACAGTTGTACAATGTACTTTTCACATGTTACTTGTGAATAGAGGTTATGTAAAATTGCCAGATTTGCCCTGGTTGTGGGTATTGTCATGATTGTCTCAGGGAGAGCATTATCCAAGTCTGTTTTAAGTAGGATAGGATGCAAGTATCTTAATTGTTTTGTTTAAAAACAACTGTCATGAATTAGTGACATGCTTTACATAACGTAAGTTGAAGTATTTTTCTTATTTTGCACAAGGAATGATTACTGATGTTACATTATTTTCAGCTTTGTCTTATGTCTGAATTTGCCAGCGGGCCGACTTGATAAAGAGTATGCAGAATAATTCTGTATGTTAATTCCACTACAGGACCTAGATCTCTGCAATTAGGTGTGGGGGAAAAAATCTGTATCGTTTATCGGCCAAATGAGTTGTAAAATATTGGCATATCGGATATCGGCCAAAAATCCAATATCATGCATCCCTAATTCCAACTTTAGTTGCAATTTCATCCTTTCTTTAAACTACCAGAAAGCATGAATTGATTAACATCTGTGGAAACCAACATCATCTTTCCTTTGGAATTTGCTGGAGATGCTGTGTGCCGTTTTTGATCAACCCTTAGCCTGAATTACAATGATTTTAATAACTTTATTTTTTTTGAAAAGTCTGCCCTAAGTAAGCCTCGGGGGATCATGTGTTTGGTCTTTTGTGCGTGCCTGCGTATGTGCGTCAGTCCGTCTGTCCCCAGCTGATCTCCAATATTTCTGTGTCTGTTGCTTAAATACTTTGAGGTGTTGATTTTCCACTTACGAAAACGGGCTATTCTGTGTCTGAAAATTGCCATTTCCACTTATTAGATTCTGCATATGATTTTGTTTCTGCTTTTTATTTTGCTTTTTTGCTCAATTCTTCAGTAAAATGATACAGGGGTATTGGCAAAAACTAGTCTATCAGATTCATGAATAATTCAGTCTTTTATTACAAGTGGTCATTCATGGTGTCAATTTTACGTGCCCAAAAAAAGTACAAATACAACACAAAGACACATCACAAAGCAAGTCACATAAGTGTTAAAACATACAAATCACCAAAAATATTGCTTTTTGATCAGCTTTTTTTGGAGAACTGAACCTCTTATTTCACTTTCTTTACTTTTGTTAGTACGTCTTGTTTTAAGACAATCTAACAATACTTCTTAAATTACATCATGTACGTTTGGTGCATGTGGCGAGTATATCTCTTGTCTGGCGAAAGGCAGGGTCAACAAACCAATAAGACGTCTTAGTTCGTTAGGCAGAGACCTGGGAATCATGTTATGGGTGTACATGTATGTACTAACCTGTTCCCATCATGCACTTTCGCCGGAGTATGCATTTGACGTGATCGTTCTCCGCAATCTTTTATACACCGTGTGCAGGAGTGGGAAGGAATCAACACAGTGTGCCGCCAGTAGTTGAAGGTAACGTGCACTGTGCGAGGAACAAGGTTGAAGGAATGTACATGTAAATAATAGTTTGTTCCTTTCATCAGAAAAGAACATTTTTGAGACTTTCATTTGCTTGTTTTCATGGTATTTTAAGGTGATTGAATGAGAAAGGACCCTAGCTTACTGTAGAAATGGCTGCTGCTCAATTCGGGCAATCATTTTTATTTTTTTTTTTTTTACGCGCAAGAACACTTGCCCGACTTAGACTTTTACTTGTTCTGGACAATCGGGCAAGTGTTTATGTCGCACATTGGGTCTGCAAAAATGTTTGTAGCCATGCAACACCATTGATACAAATCTTTACTTCATATAAATGAAGTCACGCAAGCTACTGGCTTCAAAGTACAAAGTCAGACACTCTTGGGATGATGATTATTGACCATTTTGGCAAAAATCTATTTTCATTTGGCCAACTGAATGGCATATTTCATCCCCACTGCTTTAGCAAGTGTCAATATGAAGTTATGAAGGAAATGTTTTCACTGAACAATTATTTTGAATTCCCTTAATATATCAAAAAATATCAGAATTCAGAAAGTGAATCTGTCTCAATGCTACTATTCCAATGTCTAGGGTTCCGCAGGCCTCTACTACCACTGATGGAGCCACTCCGCATTGTTGCAAAGCTTTATCCAGGAACACATCAGCCTACCTCTGTGCGTTTCAGTGTAGTCATGCATTTAGCTGAAGGTATACGAAGTCAGATTTTCCTAAAAAAAAAAAAAAAAAAAAAAAACAATATATAGACTCACAGAAAAATAAGCCTTAATCTTCACACTTTACCCACTAGATGTGTGTAGTGTTGTCTATCTCCAGAGACCCTTCCGTCTGGTTGTGTTCTCTCAGTTTTCTTCGCATGGGACATTTCTGGGCATCAGCCTTTGGGTATTGGGTGTGTCGCCCTCAGCCAATAGCAGCAGCCAGGAAGTGAGGGTGGGACATGGCGCTGCACTGTAGCCTAGCAGCTCTGGTGTCGTTGAGCAGGGGAGGAGGGGCAAACTTTGAATGCTGTGTTCACAAACCGAAACCGACAAATCCTACTCGGTGTGCCTAAAAATACTCGGGACCCAAATTTAAAGATGTTTGTGTTAATGAACTGGATCTATGCTGTTGGGGTTAAGGCTCTCCTGTGATCTGGAAAAACCTAGTGAGTTTATCAGTGGTAAGGGTCTCATAATTGAACAAAAACCTTTAGATTTTGGATTTTTCCTAAAAGAAAAAAAAATAGTAGAAACTTGATTTTGACAGTTCAAATAACAGAAATGGCAAGTGTTTTAAGATTTTCACTGCTCTAGATTACAGAAAATGAGGGTCGAACTCCGTTTCCACCAAAAGTGACATACGTGCTAGTTTTTTCCAGATCACAGGAGGGCTGTTTCCCCATTCACAGCTGCATTTATTTGGTTGCTGGACCCACACTGCTGAGACTCCTTCCCCAGCCCTGTGTCGGTAACCATGGATACCAGGCTCTGGTGACATTGGGGTACGCGCACCACCAAGACAGCTGGTGCTGTCTGGGTTTTTGCCCCAGGGGCTTTTGGGGCGGGGGATCGGAATGTGGAGGTTTTGGTGTTTCTCTTTTTATTCCCCCCAAACCCTTTCTGTCTTCAGATCACCCAACCTATGTGTCACTGGGGCTGTGATCATCACATGATCCCATGGGATTTTCTTATGTTTTTACTTAGACTTACATACAACCCCAATTCCAAAAATGTTGGGATGGTGTGTAAAATGTACATAAAATCAGAATGCAATGATTTGCAAATCTCATAAACCTGCATTTTATTCACAATAGAGCATAGACAAATCAGATGTTAAAAGTGAGACATTTTACCATTTTGTGAAAAATATTTGCTCATTTTGAATCTGAGGGCAGCAACACGTCTCAAAGTTGGGATAGGGACAACAAAAGGCTGGAAAAGTAAGTGATATTAATCAAAAAACAGATGGAGTAATTTGCAACTAATTAGGTTAGTTGGCAACTGGTCAGTAACATGACTGGTTATAAAAAAGAGCATTTTAGAGAGGCAGAGTCTCTCAGAAGTAAAGATGGGCAGACATTCACCAATTGGTGAAAAACTGCATCTAAAAATTGTGGAACAGTGTCAGAAATATGTTTCTCTCTGTAAAATTGCAAAGAGTTTGAATATCCCACCATCTGCAGTACAAAATATCATTAAAAGATTCTGAGAATCTGCAGAAATCTCTGTGCACAAGGGACGAAGGCCGAAGGTCAGTATTGGATGCTCGTGATTTTCCGGCCCTCAAGCGGCGGTGCATTAAAAACAGCCATGATTCTGCACTGGAATTCACTGCATGGGTTCAGGAACACTTCCAGAAATCACTGTCTGTGAACAAAGTTCGCCGTGCAATCCACAAATGCAAGTCAAAGCTGTATCATGCAAAGAAGATGCCATATGTGAACGCAATCCAGAAACAACACCGTCTTCTCTGGGCCAAAGCTCATTTAAAATGGATTGAGACAAAATAAACTGTTCAGTGGTCAGAATGAATCAAAATTTGAAATTCTTTTTGGAATCCAGGGACACCGTGTCATGCGGACTAAAGAGGAGAGGGACCATCCAGCTTGTTATCAGCGCACTGTTCAAAAGCCTGCATCTCTTATGGTAGCGGGTTGCATTAGTCCCTATGGCAGGGCTATTCAGCATTATCCTGCAAGGGCTGGTGTCGGAGCAGGCTTTCATTCCAACCCAGCACTTACACAGCAGATACTACTAATCAGGCTCTTGAGCAAAGACTCTTGGGGTTGATTAGTGGAGTCAGGTGTGTAAGTGATTGGCTGGAATGAAAGCCTGCACTCACACCGGCCCTTTCTGGTTTGAATAGCCCTGCCCTATGGTGTGGGCAGCTTACACATCTGGAAAGGCACGATCAATGCTGAAAAGTATATAGAGGTTTTGCAACAAGATGTTGTCCCATCCAGATACAGTCTCTTTCAAGTGGTCTTGCATATTTCAGCAAGACGATGCTAAACCACATACTGCATCCATCACAACAGCATGCCTTCGCAGTTGAAGAGTCTGGGTGCTGAAATGGTCTGCCTGCAGTCCAGACTTTTCACCAATAGAAAACATTTGGCGCATCATATAACAGAAAATCCAGCAAAGAAGACCCAGGACTGTTGAGCAGCTAGAATCCTTCATCAGACAAGAGTGGGACAACATTCCTCTCCCAAAACTCCAGTGATTGGTCTCCTTACTTCCCAGACGTTTACAGACTCTTGTTTAAAGAATAGGGGATGCAACACAATGGTAAACACGGCCCTGTCCCAACTTTTCTGCGATGTATTGCTGCCATCAAATTCAAAATGTGCTAATATTTTTCATGAAATAGTGAAATGTCTCACTTTCAACATCTGATATGTTTTCTATGTTCTATTGTTAATAAAATATGGGTTAATGACATTTGCACATCATTGTGTTCTGTTTTTATTCACGTTTTACACACCATCCCAACTGTTTTGGAATTGGGGTTGTACATCCGCAGCTTTAAAATCATATGCTGGTTATGGGAGCGGACTATACTACTAATGTAGGTTTGCTTTTTGACCAGTTCAGTGATTCCATTAACAATCCACATTAGTCTGTACACTACGTTAAAATTTATAAAATCAGATATGGGCATGTGTTGCCGGTCACTAAGCTCTAAATTTGAGTAAAGTCTTTGCTGTCAGTTAAGTGTTTAGCTCTGTATTTTGTTAAATGTTTAGTGTCTGGTAAGAGAAGTATTTCCTTGTGCTTGTGGCTAGGTTATTCCTGTAAGGCTTCTGGACTGCTCTTCAAAGTGACGGCATCTGCATCACATATGAACGGCTGGCGCTTGGCTGCCAAATATTACTGGGGAAACATGGTGGAGGGAAGGCACAGGAAGGAAGTTAAGAAGCTTCTGTTAATTCAACATTTTTTGCTTGATTCATTCCTTGAAATGGAGGTTAATGATTCCAGTCTGCCTTTCCCATGTGGGTTTTGGTAGCATGTGCGACAAGGAATGGTGCCTCTTTTTTGTGCTTAATGAGAAAGACCTTTTAGTTCTAAAAAGTTGCAAGATTCTTGTTCTTAGAAAAACCTTAGCAAATAAATTTTGTGCTATGAATTCATGGACAGTAGTCAGATTGTAATTTCTGTTGTATAGTTGCAGAAATGTTTCAAAAATATGCTTTTATTTTTCAGCATGAGCTAAATATTTTATAGGAACTTAGTAGCCTGTAGTTATTCAGGCCAGCTGACAAGGCCTGTATAGCTGTTGATTGAAGATTGTTTAAATGTCTACAAATTCCTTGAAGTGGCCAGTTTTGTCCCCATAACCAAATCTTGTTTTTGATCCCCGTGTACACCGATGAGCCAAAACACTGACCCACGTGCTGTTTGTCCTCCGCATTTTATCAAAACGGCTGTGACCCGCTGCTGTATGGGCTTAAGACCTCTGAAGGTGTGCTCCAGTATCTGACAAAGTCCCAAGCAGCAGATCCTTTAAGTCCTGTAAGTCGCAAGTGCAGCCATGGCAGATTGGACTTGTTGTTCCAGCCTATCTCAAGATATTCAATTACATCGAGATTTGGGGAATTTGGAGGCCAAGGTGAAACCTTGAACGCCTCGTCATGTTCTTCAAACCATCCGTGAACAATTTGTGAAGTGTGGCTGGGAGTATTGCACTTCTGAAAGTGGGCACTGTCATTGAGGCACTTAGTTATCAAAGAATGTGACTGGTTTGCAATGATTTTTAAGAAGGTGCCACTTGTCAAATTTGTGTTCTGCATGAATTCCATCACAAAGTGTTTCCCAGCAGAACATTTCCCACAGTATCACACTCCTGCCAGTTTGTCTTCCTCCCCCAGTGTATCTTGGCGCCATCTCTTCCCAGGTAAACAGTAAACATGTACCTGACTGTGCACTTTCTCACATTGCTCCAAGGTCCAGTTCCAGTGCTTGTGTTTGCCAATTGTAGGTGCCTTTCATGGTGGGCAGGGGTTAGCAAGGGCGCTCTGACTAGTCCTAACATCAATTGAGTTTTTTTCACTTGTGACACAGTAGCCTCATAGAATACTCTTCATTACCCTTCGAGCCTTGTGCGCCTGAGGCTCAGTTGTTTGTTCATGGTTTGTTTTTTTTTTTTTTTTTTCAGTCCACTGTCAGTTGGCGCACTCCGCTGCTTACCGAGAGCACCTTATTAGCCTTGTGATTTGGGAGGTGCTCAACCCAGTCGTCTGTACATAACAATTTGACCTTTGTGGTCAGTGCTTTGGTGTCCACACCTGCGCATTTATCCTGCAGCCAACGTGTATCACGATGGGAATCTACTGCGCTCACAGTCAGCCGTATCCCAGACCTTGGTGTGCGCTGTTACGAGAGAATCGATGTCATTCGCTTCACCAGTGTGTGGTCATTATTTTTTGGCTCATTGGCATGTGAGTATATCCTGGAACAAACATACACGCACATGTACTGATGATGCATCTGTGCTAGCTATTCTGGGTATTCAGCATTCTGTAAACCTCTGTCTAGTGCACCTGTGCAGGGCTGGATTTTCCCTTTTTTTGCCACTTGGCAGTTGGGCTTGTGAGAGAAAACGGTCACTAGGCGGCAGAAGATTTTACAAGCCCGACTGAAATTGACTGATGCATCACGTGAAATTTAATCGCACAAGTACAAACTTAATTTAAACACTTCATTTAAATCAAAAGAGATAAATGAAAAACATGAACAGTTTAAATGAAACATTATTTTATACGTCTTGTGATCATACTCTGCCTGACCGAGTAGTCCCCACCTGGACTTAACTAAGCAAACAGGAAGGGGCCTTCCATTGGATAATTACTGCCATGGTTAATCTGGATCAGCTGACAAGGTATTTAACCCTAACTGATGCAGTTTGTAGGTTCTTACTTCTTGAACAACCATGTCAGATTGTATCCTGTGGTTGTGGAAAAGATGTTACTGTTTCAGAAGTGTCAAATTATCAGTCTCCATCAAGCAAAGAAGACAACTCAGGAGAATGCTGTAACTAGTAAAATTGGGTTAAGAACCATAAATTTAAATATTGTTAAGAACTATTGTTTTTGATGTTTACTACCCTGCCAAGGAAAACTGTTATCAGCGTATTCTATTAGTATAATCATGTAAGTGGGCAAGAAATAGAAACGTAATGTTGCTGTTAGTGGGAAAATAACATTGATCTAAAGGAATGGTTACACTCTGACAAAGCGGACATGTGTAAAACCCATTGCAAAATCTGAAGTTAGCAAGCCCCCTTTACAAAATCCTGAAGGAATACCCAGTAAAAAAAAAAAATGCAGGCCTCGGATCTTGCTCACTCACTGTAAAGACACTGCCAGAGACCGAACTAGTGACTTTGCCGATGACCAGCAGAAAGTAGTGAACTCTGGAGAGCCGCGTAACTTGCATTGTATTTCATGTGTTGGTAAGTGCCGTAGGTGATGTATCGGATATGGCTAGCTAGCAAGCAATGAAACTGGAGCGTTCAATGTAAAGCTACTGAACTGAATGCACACAAAGTAAATTCCTTATATCGCCCTATTTCTGCAGAGAGTATACTGAATATGGGCAAATCCCCCTACTCTTGACTGCACATTTTCACATGAGTTAAATTGCATGTGTGTGAGGCACCGCTCCAAAAACACTCTTACTTTGTTGGAAAATTAAATGGGGGCCGAGTTGTTTTGTTGGTTCACTTTTAATTGCTCTTTCTTCCCCTAGAGGGTGTGTCATCATTTAGTGACTCCTGGTATTCTGAACAAGTTGGCCTTATGAAGTTAAAGTTGAAATTCTGAACAGCTCTAATTATTTTGCTTTTGACATGCTAAAGTTTGTTACGATTGTGTTACTTTTTCTCCAAATCTGTGTGTGTGCTTCTGTGAATAAATGTAGCTAATGTGGCTAAACGTTTTAGCTCAGTCCTTTTGTAGGCTTCAGCTGCAACGTTGTTTACTACCCTGAAGAAAAACAAGAAATTATCGCATGCATTTGCTGATGTTTTGATAGATGTTTTCTATCAAATGGATAGATGGGCAGGAAACCATACGACCAATCTGGCAACTTTATGGAAGAAATGAAGGCGGAATTTGTTTGAACTTCTATCGTATGGATAAAGATTAATTATACGGTAGGATTGAACGAATATTCAATGAAGATCATGCGGAATTTCCACTCGCTGGCTTGGCAAGGAGTCTGAGCTTGTCGCCCAAAGAAACACTCAGTCGCCGAGGATCCTGGGGGAGTGCGAGGATGGAGCCCTGTTGTGTCAGCTGGACACTGAAATGAAATATTTTATGAAAAAGTATGGGTTTGGAAGAGTCCCGTCCCCCACCAGTGTTTTTATAAAGCCCTCTTGGCAATACTGCTATTTGTGTCAGTCGGATATCTAATGAGCGATAGTATTCTGTTGAGCACTGGGTAGTGGCGTCTTTAAAATACTTAGTGACAAGTTTTTTTTTTTTTTTTTTTTTTTTTGGTTTGGCTTATATAAACATGGCTTATTTGCTTTATTCTTGAAGGGACTGGTCTGCTCACTTCAGGCTTGTACCACTGCTGGCTATGCAAGACACTGGCTGGGAGTTGACTTTAGCTTTGATGCTTTTGAGGCTCTTGGGCTTTACACTGCTAATTTAATTTCCTTGGTTTTAATGCCTTTATCTATAAACTTTCACTTTGAAGTTGAGGAAAGTGTGTCCTCAAAAAACCTTTTCTCACCTTTTCCACCACTATTTTCATCCCTATTATAGGTATTCTCTGTTGCGGCACCCTTGGTGTCCTTAGGAGGGCATTGTAACGGCAAAATGTACCCCGAACAGCATTAGTTCTAATGCTTGTTTGTCTCTGTAAGATGCTGGTCGCGTGCTCTGTCTCGTAACACTGTAATGCGTGACCAAGCAGAGATGTTGGAGTTTTTCCCTGCTCAATTTGAAACTGCTATTGCTGTGATATCTGTTGGAGTGCTGCTCCTTGCTTTATTGTGTTTTTGACGCATGAGTGCAGAAATAGATTGAATCCAGTCAGGGACCAGTAGAAAGATTTAGAAGTGTGAGGCGCTGTATTTTTCACTTAACTAATGTTACACTTTGCAACTGGGCTAACAAGCACTTCAAAAGCTTTGGTCGCAACCCAGGTATAATGGGCTAGAGTGCTAATTTTGGTTTTTTTATTGGCTTACCAGCCCTATGGGCTGATAAGCTATTGTCGTGGTGTGGCGTCCGTCGTCCGGAACATTTTTTTTTTTCTTTTTTTTGGCCTGGTGAATTTCATGTAAATTTGCAGTAACATACTAGAGACCATATCTCCAGTGGTTTTTCTCGGATTTTTGATTGAATCATTTTTGTCTGTTTTATGGGCCCTTGAAATTTTGGCTCCAATGTTAGAGAGGACTGAGAAATTTTAAAAAATTATTTCTCAAAAACCGCATGATAAATTTTTTTCTAAATCAGGCAATCAACTTACCTTGGTACCATCAATGTACAGTGCGAGCGCCATTTTGATTGAATCGACGGAAGTGGGTCTATTGGGGGCGCTTTACTTCATGAATATGCAAGATGGCCTGTGGAGGCCAAATGGTTGCAGATAGAGATTAAGTTTGTATTATCGACATATAGGAAGTCATATATGACCTATATTTTGGCAATATTAAATTTGAACACAGATGACTTTGAAAGGTCAAAATTGAGGTCAGGGAATATTTTAATAATGTTAAAAGATATGACTTGAAATTTCAAAAAATTATTTCTCAATAACTAACTTTTTTTCTAAATCTGGCAATCAACTCAACTTGATACACTTTATTTACAGTGCGAGTGCCATTTTGATTGAATCGACGGAAGTGGGTCTAGTGGGGGCGCTGTACTTTAATATTGGGTCTTATGGAGAATGGGCCAAATCGCCTGTGGAAGCTAAATGGTTGTAGATAGAGATTAAGTTTGTATTACTGTCATATAGGAAGTAATATATGACCTATATTTTGGCTGTGATAAAGTTGACCTCAGATGACGTTGAAAGGTCAAACTTGAGGTCAAGCAAAATATTAAAATTTTCAAAGGTTTCTAGGCTTGAAAATATTGAAGATTGGGAACATATGTGCATTGAACACTTATAGGAAGTCATGTATGAATTTTCATTTGGTGGCCTTGAACTTGACCTTCGGCGACCTTCGAAGGTCAAACTTCACATTGTGAAATTTCAATGACTTCTATCACCAAAACTATTGCAGATAGAGCTTAGGTTTGTATTGTGGGCATATAGGAAGTCATATATGAAGTTTCATTGGGTGACATTGAACTTGACCTGCAGTGACCTTGAATGCCCAAACTTCACCGTGCTATTTCAATGACTTTTTATAGCAAAATGGTTACAGATGGTTTCGGTTTGTCTTGGAGATGTATAGGAAGTCATACATGAACGTTCATTTGGTGGCCTTGAACTTGACCTTTGGTGACCTTCGAAGGTCAAACTTCACATAGTGAAATTTCAATGACTTCTATGACCAAAACTATTACAGATAGAGCTTAGGTTTGTTTTGTGGCCATGTAAGAAGTCACGTATTAAGTTTCATTGGGTGACCTTGAACTTGACCTTCAGTGACCTTCAACGGCCAAACTATACAGTGAAATTTCAATGACTCATATCAGCAGAATCATTACAGATTGAGTGTAGGTTTGTATTTGAGACATATAGGAAGTCATGTATGATCTTTCATTTGGTGATCTTCATATTGACCTTTGAAGGTCTAAATTGACTTAGAGAAAATTCAATGACTTTTGTCACTGTAAAGGTCAGATGGAGTCTAGTTTTGTATTACTGACATCTAGGAAGTCACATATGAACTTTCATTTGGTGACATTCAACTTGACTGGCAGTTACCTTTTGAGGGTCAAACTCGACATTGAAATTGCAATGACTTGTACCACAAAAATGGTCACAGATTGAGCCAAGGTTGTATAGCGACATTTAGAAAGTCGTATATGAAGTCCATTTGCTGACCACAACTTGACATTCTGTGACCTTTAAAGTTCACAGTTGACATATTGGATACATATTGACATATTATAATGACTTGTATCACCAAAACTGCTTCAGAGCTTAGGATTGTATTACAGAAGGTCTTATAAATGTATGTGAACTTTTATTTGGTGACGTTGACATTAATTTTCATTGATTCAAATGTCAAACTTCACGTGATATTTTCATAACTTGTATCATCACTGTAAGACTGCTTGCCGGTAAGCTACAGGACCCTTGGTCCTATTTTTACTCACCTTTTTGGGTGGTGGGACCAAAAGTCCTGGTGAGTTTTGACTCGTTGCTGGATCAGAGTATTAAGTACATGGTAAAGCAAACTACTCTTCAGTATGCTTTTGCTGATTCCATTTCTCTTCACTCTTCTCTTCATGACTTTGAGGGAGAGAAAAGCATTTGTAAATATCTGAATTTTGTGGAGATGTCTTTCCAACTTGCAGTTTTTGTCCGTCTCAGAGATGCATCTTAAGGATGACGGAGCGACAAGGCTTTTTGTTGAATTGGCTGCAGGAAGCTGGATATTGACTTGGTGTGTTTTGTACAAATTTTTATGCGTAATTACATGTTTTCTTTTACCTTTGGCAGGGACCAGCTATTCTCCGCAAGAAAATTCACACAATCACAGTACTCTCCACAGCTCCAATTCACATTCTAATCCAAGCAAAGCATCGGATGCAGTAAGTGTACCTTTTTTACTTCTGGAGGGGGTTGGTTATGTACCTTTATGTATTTGAATGGAACTGCTGGAAGTTGTGGGGAAATATGTCTTGATCCAAAACCGTTGAAGCTGTGCTAGGTTGAGCTGTGCCAGCCCAGCAGGGTTTGAACCTGAAATGAGGTTTGCTTTGATCAAAACCCTGCTCATAAATATAATCCGATTCTCTTATGTGATGAAATGGCATGAATGTTAAATGGAAATGAGTCATTCTGTCCGTTGATCAGCGTGGGGAAAACTGGAAATACACCTCCCCCTGTGTGTATGGAGTCCCATCTGAAATCGGCATGTTTTTGTGCAGAGCAGGTTTCACAGGGATTGCCATCACTGAAACAATGGGCTCTACCTGAATAGAGCAAAGTGGATTTTTTATTACATCGTTTGACCAGAATTGGGCCAGGTCACGCAGTAACGGAATTACAAAATTGAAACGCCGTTACCGACCAGTTTTATGCCGTTTTCACCCAAAATAAATCAAATGAACAAAATTCGCTATTTTGTTGTTTGAAGTATTAGAGAAGACTTACAAAAAGCCATTTAAATTTTAACGATCTTACTTTGTTTTGGAGCCATGATACAAAATATACCAATTTTGTAACTCCGTTACTGCGTGACCTGGCCCAAGTGTATTGACAGGCAAGTTGTATCAGACAAGCGCTATTTGGAACGGGGTTGCCAGAAGTTGCTCGCTTATCACAAGACTGAGCTCCCCTATTGACTTGCAGTAATTATGTGCTCATGTCCTCTGTGACCTGGGAAGAATCATTCAGGAGTCACTGTCCACCCGCATGTAATTCTGGTGCTTTTCTTGTGCAGTGGTTTTTCTTGCATGTATTCCCTGTCATGAAGCTTTTGTTTTTGACATTTCGCCTTTGTGTTTATTTTTTTTCAATTATTCATAAAACTTCTGGACTGACTGTATTTTTCTAAGTAGTAAACAAAGGGATGTCATTATTTTGCAGCCATACGCTAATTGCATCACACCCACTCCCCATTATTTCAGTGTCACAGTACCTTGGGAGCTGATTCCTCTGGGATTGTTTGAGTTACTTGAATATTTGTGAGTTAGAGTTGGGCATGTCCGTCTGTCTTCATTGTCTGCGGCACCAGGTCATCGGAACGTGACCTGGAAGTTTATACCTTTTCATAACGGCAATATTCACTGTCCATTTTGTGTAACGCTGAAATGTTGATGAACATTTTGCGATTTCAAGCAACACTGTTACTGGACATACACAGGCCTTTTAACCGTTCACCTCCGAGGAGTGAAATGCGCGCCAGGCCCCTCCTTCCCAAGGCAGTTTCAGCCAGTTAGCTGCTTTCTATGTTACTCTCACAAAAAGCAAAAACTATACCATGACTACTGTTCCAAAAAAAAAGTTGTAAGCCACATTTGGACTTGCATCTGATTATTGTATTAATTGATAAAATTAGGAAGGGATTATAAAAAAAAAAAATCTGACTTCAGAGCACTCTTAATATTTTCAAAAAATCTTATGTTTAAGAACTCTGTGCTCAAAATTTATTTTATGTTTACATGCTCTGGCAAGAATCCTCCGAAGTCCGATTCGTCTGAATCCCTGTGAAATGTTTTTTCTGCCATTTTGATTAGGCTACTAAAAATCGTGGTCAGAGTTTTTGAGTGAAGCCATAGCATGTTGTTATCCAAATGTCATCTATTAGGCTGATTGGTTAAGAGAGGATAGCAACCAATTGAAGCACAGTACAAATGTTTTGATTGGTCTAAACATAGGAATTAAGGGAATGCTCCAAAAAGTCAGTCCTGGATTTTTAAATGTTTGTTCAATTTTCTGTATTGGTCTTTGTCATAATTGTTGTGAAAGCGTATTCATATGAATTCGCTGTCAACAACCCCTGATGACGTTCAGAAACCGTTTGCGCCAAATTAGTTTAAAGACCAACAGCCAATGGGGGAAGTACACTTGGCTGACCGACCAGCAGTGCAACTTTCACTTTCACTCACACTCACTCAGTCACTTGAATCTGTGGATGTCGGGCCAGACCACCTCGGTCTAGATAAAATGAAGTTGACTGGACAAAATATGTCTAGTATTCATACTGTCGTAAATTTTCAGCTTGCTGCTTTTTATTTTTATGTGCAGTATCCCTAGTCTAAGTTTAGGATGTATATCGTAATCGACATGACCTAGAGCTGCAATGTGAGCAGAACAAAACCACTTCTTTGCTGCTCGTGCCCATCACTGATCCGTTCGGCGAGCATTTCCTGCTGCAAGGTTTTTGTTGTTCCTCTCACCGCCAAAAGCCCTATTCCGATGGGATTTTTTTTTTTTTTTTTTACAGGGGGATATCGGGCAATTTCTCATATAGCAGGCATTGTTTGTAATTTTAGTCCCGTCGAGTTGACCCTGTTCGTGTTTTTAATGGACGACCTCAGGGACTATCTTAATCATGTTGGATGTATGGAAATTATCAAAGTTGTGTTTTCCCTGTAAATTTTGACCACTATTGAATACCACTGGCAGTATTTGTTCAATTTATTTTCAATTAAATACTCCTAGAGCACAATAATATGCCTTTCACTGATGTATCTGCGCACACTTGTGTATACCGTGAGTGCTGACACCAATTGGATGTTTTGAGTTACTTGAATAATTGCAAGTTAGAATTGGGCACGTCTCTCTACTATTTCTATGTATTACAGTGTAGCTCAGCCGGCACTGAACAGAGTCAATCTGTGGAGTTTGTAGGTTCATATTTGGATAGCTGACATGAAAAATGTTCTTCCGAGCCTAATTATTTCATTATTGGTTATTAGGCAAAAATGAATATCTCCAGACCAAATAAATTCAAACAGAAAATCAAATTGGTTTAATTGACTCTGACTCATTTTGTCTTGCGTATTTGCTTAGTTTTTGAAAAAACCTTTTCTCAAGAATGTGCTTAAAGCTTATGCTGTAACGCTGCATTATTTCACTGCTTATGGTCTGTCTTGGTCAAACATTTTTAGGCATCTCTGTGAGTACCGGGTCATGGGCCTTCACTGCTCAGTTGCTTGCATTTTATCACTCAAAATACCATTGTCTGAACTAACAAAAGTTTTTGGCCTAATCTTAAACTGCTACTGTGGTGTTAAGAGATGGCAATCAAATTTTGCCTCCCCGGCTGAAACTGAGGACGACTAATTTGAGTTTCTGCATGTTTCTTTTTCATTTATGTGGCATTGTTTGTCATTGCTGAAATCAGTGAAACACAATGGGCAGTAATTTGTCAATATGGTTGCAGAAAGCCAGGAAATGAAAGTGCTGCTCATTCTTTATTTTGAAAGTTGGTGACCATGTACAAATGGTGTTGACAATTGACTTTGATTGACTTTGCAGGATTTTTTGTAACCTCTATCTTTAGGATTCTCATCCTTAAATATAGTTTACATAGTTGTCGGAAACCCTCAAATTGGAAGGACTTGTCTTGTTACTAAGCACGCTACCTCCCTCACTGTCAACCTTATACTGTGGTATCATGGTCCAGGGAGGCCAATTATGCTGGACATCAGTGGTTTGCGCCCATAGCACTGGCTCCAGTTTTCTTATTGCAGGCCTCAAATTAAGTTATTTTTAGGGCAAGGCCACTTGGCCTTTTAAAATTGGGGCATCTTAGCCAAAATGTAGGGCACCAAAGGCCAAAACCAAATTAACCAATTTAGCAAGAAAAATAGGTGATAATGACACTGTATGAAGATAAAACCGTATAAATCAATTATTAGGAGCCAGTATTGAAACTGATATTTTATAAATTTTTTAAATTGTTACATTCTTACTCCTCAGCCGATGAAAGTCGTGGAGGGGTATTGTCGTGGCGAGCGGTGTCTGTCTCTCTGTCCATCTGTCCGTTAACTTCTCGTTTCCAGATGATAGCTGAAAAACGCCTTGGCGAAAATGCTCTCATTTTCTGGTGGTATGTTGGGGGTGGTTTGAGGAAGCTCCCTATCGATTTCTGTCCCACTGCGATAATCGATATGGCCGCCACGGCAGGGCAAGCGCAAGGCTGAGGGGTCCCGCTCGCGACAGCGGGCCATTTTTTTTTTTAATTTAACTTTCTGCAATTTATTGATTGAACAATCAAGACCAATACATGACCTATGATAAGAAATTATAATGAAAAAGTGAATGCCTATTGTTTCCATTTATATAATTGATATGGCATTGTAAGGATGGCTATATAAATGCAAAAATCCAAAACTTTTGCAGACTTTGCAGCATTTATTTTCGCCATACTTACAATTGTAGCTCAGCTGTGCATCGTGCCCAACAGCACCCTTTAGCCGCAACTACGTTCAGAATATAGCGGGGATTCTCGTGGCTCATTGCTTAGTGAGCCTCGCAAATTTATTTACGCGCATCTGTGCTGCTTCACGAGCTACACGAGCGCAGAAATTATAAAGACTTTGATATTTTACGTTGTCATTTATGTGCGGAAGAAAACGCTTCAATTTTGTGGTGCAATATATAACAATGCTATCAAAAATACATCAGACTGTCGTCGGTTCTTCTAATTAGTCTGGGCAACTGATGCTACCCGGGTGAAGTAAACTGCGAGAGGTTATCAAGCTTTGAAAGGTGAGGTTTCTGAAGGCCTTTGTTACTGCCAGCACTAGACGAACTGCGCAGGCAAACATTGTTAGCGAATGCTCTCTCCAGGTCAGTCTCAAAGTTTAGTTTCTATCGAGGAAAGTAAGTTATACGACCAAACACATCTATACTTACACCTATAGTATTTAATTGCTTGTGCTTACAACATAATGTGAGCTGATTTTTCTCAAGCCGGAAGGATGTATGGTTGTACGATAACAACCTTACAAACCGTGATCGTATTCTTGAGTGAATGAGAGTGGCTGATTTGCGAACCTTAAGACGGCAAAGGATGGTCCCTCCTTCACCACGCCCCTGATTGAATTTCATTGGTGGTTAGGGTGAGGGTTAGGATTGGAGCAAATAAATGCCACAGGAGAAGAAGGTGTTGGGACAACCAATGAAATTTGTTCAGGCCATGGTCAAGGCGGGGCCTTCCTTTGCTGTGTCACAGTAGCAGTGTTGTTAGTCGCACGAAGTGCTCAGAGGTCCAGCGGAGCTGCACAGCTCAGTGGCTGTGTCGCTGTGTCGAAAATTGCCACTTTGGGTAATTTTGGGCACCATGGCCACTTGAAAAAAGGGAAAGCCAAACTGGCCGTTTGAGTAGTAGGGCATTACGGCCACACGGGGGCAGCCACGGCAATTGCCGCTAGGCCGTGGTATAAATCATGTGCTGTTTTTGTAAGTCACAGGTCACAGAATCTCTCCACGCCTCCCCTTGTCTGTTGCAGCTAAATGCCAACTTGCTGATCATGTATTGCCAGTTGTAGCAGAAAGTAAACCTGGTTTGGCATCAAATGGCCTCATTTTATTGGCTGGGCAGTTGTGAATGTCACTCCAGTACATTATCGCAGTAAAGCCAGTCAAGAAATTATGATGCAATGGAGTTCACTTTTCTGCTCATATCTGCTGACAGAGGCTTGGGATGGGAAATTAAATGAACTTGGTTAGTTGAAACGACCAAGCTTCCAAGCATTTTAAAATCCAGCGTTTTCTCTGCTTTATGATGGTGGAATTTGATGTATAGATAATTGCTGGCTTCTGGGTTAGCATTTCCTGGCACTGGCGAATCCAGTGGGTCCGATGAGGAATTGAAAGTTCTGTAATAGATGCAGAGTGCACGGTCACATTGTTTAAAATGGACAACAGCCATTGTTTTGTTCTGTCTGAATCCTGAATAGTTTGATAATTAAGGGGCTCTATTTTCTCTAATGTTTCCTGCCTGTTCTCTCACTGGCAGCAGCTAGATGCGTTTTGATGATTAATGTCTGGAGAGAAATGATTGGTCTACTCCTACTGTACCTAATTACAAACGGCCAAATGGAAAGGTAACTGAGTATTAACTTTTTAGTGGCTGAAACTGATTGGTTTGCCACCTTTTTTTTTTTGTGTCGTGCCTCGTTGTAGCCCCCGGACGAAGTTGGGTGGCTACTATGGATTCGTACTTGTTGTCTCCGCCACCACCGCTGTGTCCGTGTCGGTATACTTCCTTGTGAACGCAGTACAGGCTAATTTTTGACCGATTACTTTCATATTTGGTATTGACATGTGTTATGACACCTATCGGTTTTGGTTGCCATGGTGACAGCATTTGCCAAGTAATGCACAAATTTGTGCTGAAATGGAGATTTCCTTGTGAACGAAGTACAGGCTGGAGAAGCAGGCTTTCGGGGGCTACACCCATGTGGTCGCGGGTGACCAGACTCTAGTTTCATGGATGAGATTTATGAAGCTGTTTACTGGCTGAGATGCATGCTGAAGAACTGTTTACCAAAAAACTGAAACCAAAGAGGCTAGATTTTATTTTGCTTTTACATTCAAGGTGAGGTTTCAGCTAAAAGTTCTCCAGTTTGGTTTGAATTTATTTTTCTCTCTCGGGCTTTGGAATAATAGATCTTAACTGTGATCTCAGTGAGTGGGTGGGGGTATTGCTGGCCTGACTGTCATTGGCCTGCCGCTGTCCCTTTCCTGCAGAGGACATGCAGCTGCTTGAACTCGGGGAATACCCTCCTAACTGACATGGTCTGGGGTCATGTCATGGGCACATGTTGATTTCCCGGTCTCTGCTCTCCCTGGCTGAATGATATTACTGCAGTGAGAACATGTTTGTCATCTTTCTGCACCACCATTGGCTGTTTATTTTTCACTTTGCTGCCATATATTCCAAATGATTCCAGTCCTGGTGGGCCTCTGGCAGTGGGCCATCCTGAAAACTACTGCCACGGTGGAGCCGCCTCTATAGTCCAGTGTTGCAGAATTCTGTCATGTTTGGTCCTTAAACCAGTTAACTTATGGTCTCCAATTGTGATTTAGACCCTGTACATCAGGGGCCTGCAACCATGTTCTTATTACTCCAACCGAAAAAGGAACACCTTTTTCAACTGCTGGAGGTCTTCATTCGAGCTGGTTATTACTCTAGTCCTGTTCACCAAATGGGTTTAAAATAAAACCTACTGGATGTTGCATCTCCGGAAACTGGGTTGCGACTGCGGCTCCAGGCTTAACGCATGGCTAACCTGATCTCCAGGACTGCATCCATTACCTTTCAAAATGTCTCCGTCTTGAGGTTTGACCAATGGCATGAATGAATGATCCTACTGGTCTGTGAAACCAACAAGCTGATGTTAAATACTTGATAGTACTTGATGGTTAGATTTCTAGTAATTTTTTTTAACTTTAGTTATTTTTTTATTTTTTACATAAATTCGATGCTGGTTTCGCTCTGTCATTTCCTTTATTTTTGAATTGGTCATTATCTTTCAGGTGGTCAAGTTTACCGGTCAGGTGTCCTCAGTCACACCACTGATGACGCTATAGATTCATCTGTCTTTTTTTGAGCAGAATAATTTGCTTTCTATGCTCATTAACATGCTAGGAGTGATTGCAATGTAGACTAGTAAGCTCTACATACTCATGGAAATTGTATTCTTCATGGTCTGCATTCTGACAGTGTGATTTAAAACCTTTTGTAATTTTAAAAGCTCCCAGTAACCCATTCCATGATTACCACTGCGGTTGGAACAAAAACCAGCATACAGGGGAAGGCCAAGTTTGTGAGCCGCTGCCGAGATGTAACGACGTGATGGGGAAATGATCAGAATTTTACTGCCGTGTCCCACGTTGGCTACTAATGTTACTCCATCAATGTGCGCGATGACCGTCCAGGGGTGTGTTTCCCTAAATCACAGATGCTAACTTACATAGTTGGGCCCACTGACTGTGAATGGACAAACTACGTAAGTTGCTAACTTAGTTAGCAACCACGCTTTTGGGAAACGCACCCCAGAGTGTTTTTTTTTTTTTTAAGGACATTTCGACTACTTACTAGGCTGAACACTGTTGAGCAGTCACACTTGCATTTTCTCTTGGGAAATGAATGGCTCTAGTTAGAATGAAGAAATGGGATGATTTATTTACGGGGTTCTGTGGGGGTATATCCCCTTGGTGCTGCAGCTTGTCCGGAAAAGTAGAAGCTCATCTGGCACTGAAAAGCAGGGTTGCCAGTGACTAATGAATTTGTAGCTTTTAAAAATGCAAGAACGAGCCTCAAAACTGAAATTATTAATCTGGAGAAATGGGGAAACTACTCTGTAGGAATGGCAGTGTGCCGTAAATGTGCCTAAATTTACTTCAGTGTCAGGGTTAGGCATTCCATCTCACTGGCCGCTTTTTAATTAGCTGCACTTTTTTCATTTCATTTTTGGAATGACATCACCACCACAGCTGAAGCCAGCCATAGGGCTAACTGAGGAAAATGACTGTGTGCTCCCTGTCACCCTTCTGTGGTGTTCTGCATGGGTTTCTTCATTTACAATGAGCGGTTTTCGCCTCCGTTTTGCTTCTATATCCCCCTTTTTCTCTGCCTTATTGTCTCCGTTCCCTTTTTGTCTCAGACCTCCATCGCAATACATTAGGAGCCCACCCGCTGGAATCGTCAGATTTCAAGCCCTTGCATCACATTGGATCCATCTGAAATCTGTTTTTGCCCCCTCCTTTGGTTATGAGTTATGTGCGCTTGTTTTTATTCCTTCAACCTATAACCGAAGCCTGTTCGTTCCACAGCCTTATGAGCCTGCTGATGACTGGTCCGAACACATTAGCTCCTCTGGAAAGAAATACTATTACAACTGCAGGACGGAGGTGTCACAGTGGGAGAAACCCAAAGAGTGGCTGGAGAGGTAGTATTTCATGCCCTTTTCAAATACAATGAGCATTGAGGGGAAATTATCTGTATACGCGGGGCTCATTGTGTCTTTAATTTCTCTCTTCTCTCTCTCTCTCTCTCTCGGTCATTAGAGAGCAGCGGCAGAAGGAGGCGACCAAGGTGGCGGTGGTCAACAGTTTCCCCAAAGACAGGGATTACAGGAGAGAGGCCATGCAGGCCACGACCACCAGCGGCTTCACCCCCGTCAGTAAGTGCAGGACTCGCGTCTCGGGGATTTAGCTCTGCGGGTGGGGAGCGGAGGCTGTTCTTATTTATAGTGATGTTGCAGAACTGGGGTGGGTTTGGTGACCCCCTTTGTAGTGTGATGCTATGGCTGTTCAGGATCTTGTTTGGGGCTGATAGACGGGGTGACTGTCTGTCCAGCCCTTCCAGGAATGGCTTCAGTTCGTCTGTGGAGTGCACGAGGGAGATTTGATGAAACTTGGTTTTTTTTTAATCTGTGCTTGAATTATATTTGCACTGTAGCTCGGGGAAATTTGTTTCTTTTGCTGCCCGAGTATAAACTGCGCGTGTAGAAAACATGATGCTGACTTGCAAGTAATTTAGCCAGTGATGTCACTGCTTTCTCTGAAATTGCTTGATCTTGGGAGGTACTTGCGGTTGCGATAGTTTGTTGAATTCTGGGATGCTGGAGATGGGAAAAGTCTGTGTTTTACACTCATTTGCTTTTTGATGAAAGTGACCCTTGTAATTTTGCCTTTGGTGAACACAAAATTAGAGGTCACATTTGTGTTGGAAATTTTATAATGACACATGTAAAAGACGTGATGAATTGAGCTGGTGTTTTAGTTTCCTGTTAAAACATTCAAAATGTGAGTTTTGTAAGTTTGTAATGAGTGTGATTGCAATCTCTGGAAACTTGAATCTGAATGAAATGGCTACATTTTCAAAGGACTGGAAATTCCAAAGGCAAGTTTGGATAAGTTGATAACATCAGTGAAGATTCACTCAATATCAGCACCCCTTTTTATTTTTCTGACCGTTTGTTGCTAATGTCTTTGCGATGCCTTGACAAGTACAACCAAGCCATCTGCAAACGGCTCAGTTGCAGGCAAGAAAATAAAATCTCTTGTCTGCTCTGAAATGAAATCATTGCTAAACCTTTCAATTTTACTTGTCCTGATGCTTTAAAGCTCCCTTGTAAGCTGCTCCTTTTCAGAAACCTGAAACGCTGGAGTGGTGTTGGCCCTTCTGACCCTTCGCTCTGGGGGACATTTTGTACTAACAGAGATGGGGAACCGAGGGAAGACGTGAGGCGATGATTTTCTTAGACTGGGCTGAAGGTGTTTCTGTAAAACCGGTCATGAGGGAGTCCTTTCTCTGGAGCTCTTCCGGGAGCTCTGGGCTATTTTGAGCCGCTAGCAGTCTCAGCGCAGCATCTCTTGGCTCTGTTCAGATGTACTCTAAAAAGAAGTGCAAATAAATAGAGAAATGCAAAATGGAAAAAATGAAATGGCAAATTGAGTCCAGAGTCTGAATACTAATTTCAGTTCAGACGCTGTATGTCCTGCAGTAATTCAAGCCTTGTGGGGGAGACTTAACTGCAGAGCAATTTGAACACAACTACCTGCCCCTGACTTTGTAGCCCAGAGCAGCTAAGGAGGGGAATCTCTCCTGGAGCTTCAGTTCTGCCTCTGATGAGCAAACTGACGGATCTCAGGCCTCCAGGGTGAACTGAGCAGTCTGAACCAGGGAGCCTAGACACTGTACTGATGGAGAAAAAGAATAATAACAGATGAATAAAACTACAAATGTGTACAGTGGACTAAATGAAGCAGAAATGGACTAAATAACGCACAGAACTGCTGAGCTGTTAAAACAAGAGCTGAAAAAAAAAGTTTGGAGGTAAACTGAATAAATGTGCTGCAGTCTCAGCAGAGTTGAGCAAGTGTAGCTGCCAGTAAAATATAACGGAGGAAATGTATAATTACATCGGATGTTATATAACAAATAAAAATGAAAATAAGGTCAGTACAGTGAAAATCTGACTTTGGCGGATTGAGATTTGTCGCTGCAGAATATGGGGAATTGCTCTGAAGCATTTTCAGATCTGCACCTTCTAGAGGAAAGATGAGATTGTATTCCAGTATTGATTTTGTTAAAGTCCAGGGTTTAGTGTATGAGGAGTGGTTTTTTCTTTCTTTCTCCCGTTGTTATAATATGTCTGTGCCTGGTTAATGGCTATTTTCGCAGACTTGGTGCGAAGTCTATGCATCTGAGGTAGTAGTTTTAGTCTAAACATGAGCATTCTGACAGAGTAATGCTTTTCGGCTCGTTCGCATCCCTGTTCTGAAGAGGTAGCGTGCTTCTTTCCCCGCATCTGGCGCAACACTAGAGGGGCCACAGCAGGTATTGGGTAGTACTTTGGGGCATCAGATTTTTGTTAATTCAGCCACGTTTTTTATGTAATATCAGCGCAATGCGTGTTTTCATTCAAAATAAATTACTATGTATGATTACCCCACTGAAGTGTTGACTAACCCTTTGTATGAATCAACTCTTTAAACTGACTCTCTGTTGTAAAGGAGAAAGGGAAAATTGGGCATGAATTGCTGCACTTCAAAAAATGGAATTCATTTTTTCCTCTTCTGGTCTCTTCATAATTACAATGAAGCAAGTTTTGCTGTGGTCCAGATGGGTCAACTACTGTTCGTGAGCGCGCTGTCACCAACTCTAGCGTGTTCAAATTTCAGTAGAAATATGGCCACATACTTAAATTGATCAGGCAGCAAGCTATAATGTGGGCTCTCAATGCTTTGTATATATTGCCCTTCTGTTTGTAATCAAGCTCCAAGTAGTTGGACCATTTATATTGGTTGACCAGCGACTTGGCAATACTCCTTACTCTATTTAGCCTACTAAAAAACAAGATGTAAACCATGACCTACCTTTTTTTTTGTTATTGTTGTTTGTCTTCGATATTCTGGGGGACAAATTTTTTTTTTTTTTTTTTTGGTCAAGCTGGATGGATGTTTCTGCCAAACACAGCAATTAAACTTTTTTTTTTTTTAGATTTTTATTTTTTGAACCTGTTGCAAAAAGTATTACTTTAAAAATTTTCACCTTTACCACTGATAGCTTTGGTTTTATTTGTTAAAAGCAGCACATCTGTTTGCCCCTGTCCTGTTTTTGTGTGAAGCCATCTTCTCCTTCTGTGGATTACAAGTCAAGCAGGTATTCTTAGACTTAAAATTCTCTTTCACAATGACTGCTAGTAATCCTGTGGTTTTGTACTGTGTGTAGTCAGCGTTTTCTAATCTGAGACACCGACTTTCGACATGGCAGAGCTTCCGTGGTCTCCGAAATATTTCTCCGTTGAATGCGTTGTCTGGCATATGCCTTGAGTATGTTTGATTGTAGGTTCTGTTCTCTGAGGTTCTCATCAGTATATGTGGTCCTGGTGCTCCACCTGGTCATCTGCATGGAGGCCTTGACATTGTGATGCACTGAGGAATTCACTAATACAATCGATGTCAATTAATCATATCCATAATTTCAGTCGGATTTCTCTCTGGAATTCATTACTGAACACATCTTTGAGAGCAACTCTGCCTGCACAGGGTAGTGTGAATCAAACTCTGAAGTCTACACTCCACTCCTAACCCTCTCCTTGCAGGATGCGCAGTCAGAACTATAATTAATTTGACATGAAGATCTATGTATCCCCTGCCACAAAGTGGTGCGGGGCATATAGGATGAAGCATGGTCCGTCCATCTGTCTGTCCATCACACTTTTGATGGAGACAAGATTTCTCAAAAACGGATGCCTGAGTCTAATTTTGCATGCCTGCTTAACCAGTCATGATCTAGGTTGTCTTTGAAAATCTACGTTGCAACTTTTTTTATTAACGGGGTTACAGGCCTTGGATTGAAACGTCTTTCTTCGTGTGTAATGTCTAATGGAGACAAGCTTTCGAGTTCAGTTGCAATTTTTCATTGTCAGGAAAAGATGCTCATGGCGGGGGATAGTGATGACAATGTCGTCTTTATTATGCCTCAGCCCCACACACTGGGCAGGTGGCATACGGTTTTCTGGCCGTCTGTCCATCTGACAATCAGTCACATCTTGTGTGTGCGATATGCACTGAAAGAGTGGACGGTTTTCACCAGCTCTTGCATGGTAACTCCCCACAGGCGGTAGCTGTGAACTGATTACTTGTCGGAGGTCATCGAGTCAAAGGTAAATGTCGCTAGAGCAGCTGTGTGCAGGGACAGATGATGAACTTTAAGGGTGTATGATGCTATGGCAGGTGGAGGCAAGCCAATAAACACTTTGCATTGAGTTCTCTATTGCTTGGTTCTGCCTCAGAGCACTAAGTTTGAAAGGATACAACTGACAGTTGAATATGATGTAGACTAAAGTGATTATTTTTGATATTCGTTCGCATATCCTTTGCAACGCAATGACTGCTTGAGGTCTTTGACGCACAGACATTATCTGGATGTCTGCCCTGGTGATGCTCTGCCAGCCTGTACTGCAGCCATCGTCAGTTCCTGTTTGTCTCTATTACTTTTTACCTTCAGTCCTTCGGCCTGTGAAATGCATTTTGGTCGAAGTCGGGTCAGATGATTTACTCTGCCAACTGAACCATGTAACGATAAAATGTGGCCCTGTCCACTAAATTATGGCACTCACTGCATTTAAAATACATGGTTTAGCTTTATGAACTTCAGTGGCGAGACAAACTCAACTAACGTCAGAAGGGAAGTGACTAGGCTTGCCTGTAAGTGTTGAGGTTTAAAAAGTCATTCATCAGTTAAAGTTTACAAGCTAACTGGTGTCATCAGGCAGGAAAAACGCTGCTCTGTGCTAATAGCTCTTTCTGCTTCAGTGGCAGCGATAATTCATTAAAGCCTGCATTACTTTGGCAGATATTGGTTTACCCCAAGCTGAATATTGCACAACCTGCAGTTGTCATGACGGGACAGTTTGACTCCAGTAATTGATCTGGTTCATGGAGGAATTGCAGATGAATTTATCTTTTGGTGAAGGTTTGAGAGGAATACAGGAATGGGGATGGGACAAATGGGGATTTTGCCTGCGGTGAACTGCAGCAATGCTTCCCTGCCTGCTCAGACTGTGTAACTCAGCTGTATCCTTCCTGCGGCTGTGACTGAAATACTGGAATAGTCCTTGAGTCTCCTTAACGTTCTTGGCCTTGGCCACCCTGCACTGAAAGGCCTTGACACACTGGATGCGTTTTTTTCGTGCGAATAATTCACATGGAAAAAAATATTTCGAATTGCTGATTGGGCATGAGGTTTTACACAAAGAATGCGATTATCACGCTGCAAAAATGCGAACCTTTCATTTTTCGGATCGAGTTCGATTTTTGCGAACATTCGCACTGCGAGCAAACGCATCAACCAATCATGTTTTAACAACTTGCCTACCTCAGACAGACTGCAAGACGTTCCTCCGGCTCAATAGCCTCTCGGTCAGCGGCGTGCCGTCAGGTGTTCAGAGGGCTTTCTGTGACCTCATGCTTTACCGCTTGATTGCTCTCAGGCTGTTCGTGTTTAAGTTTGCCTTATTGACAAACACTTTATTGCCAGAATGACCAAGAACAAAGCATGACCTCTAATAAGAATTGATAAAGAAAAAGTGAATGCCTATTGCCTACATTTATAAAATTGATATGGCAATGTAATGATAGCAATACAATAAGCTGACTTCACAGCATTTATTTTCGCCTTCCTTAGAATTGTCACTCAGCTGTGCAACGTGCCTAACAACACACTTCAGCCATAACAACATTCAGAATAGTGTAGAACGGATTCTCGCGGCTTATTGCTTAATGAGCCTCGCAAACCAATTTACACAAATCTGTACAGTTTCACGAGCGCAGAAATTACAAAGATATATTGATATTTTACATCGTCATTTATCTGCGAAAGAAAACGCCTCTTTGAGGAGGTGAAACATTCCTTCTCTATCCCTACTTTGTAACAGAGGGTGAACCCAAAACGTCTTTTTTTCTTAGAGCGATGAGGAAAAGATCTTCATCACTGAGGCATGAGTTCATTTCTGCCCTCTTCTACCTCTGCCCTCTTTTTCTACTTCGGAGTGAGCTGCCAAAACTTCATAAATTTGTTTTCCCAAGTTTCTGTCGCAAATTCGTGTTGGAGCCGGTGTGAAGAGTTTTGATCCGAACATTTCGTATTTTCGTGTCGTTTATTCGTTACGCATTCGGTGTGTCAAGGCCTTTACTCCTACTTTTTTTTTTCCCCCCCCCAATTAACGGCGCTAATCCTGCTTTTTACAGTTATGCATTTCACAGGTGCAAGTAAAGCTGACCCTTTGCTGCCGCACCAATGCCTGTAGACTCCTGCATGGACATTTCTCTGTAATGCTTTCAGTGCTGCATGATTCAGTTCTTAAGGCACCTTCCATAAGCTTTACTTGCAGTGGTTTTCATGGTTGCTTCAGTCAAGGATGACTTTTGCAAAGCTGATCTCTAGCTGATGCATGCTAAAGAACTGTTTACCAAAAAACTGAGACTGAAGAAGCTGTGATGGACTGTTTTAAATAAGATGACCTCCTGTAAAACTGTAGGCATCTGTCAGTTTGGGAGAGAGTAAGCAAGTGTGTACTTTAAAAAGTGGTGCCTGTCTGTTTCTTTTGCACTCTGGAATCTCTTTACATAGACATTGATTTTGAGAACCCAGCGATGTACGGGCAGATTTTTGCACCCCTGGCAAACTAGAGGGTCACTAGTGGCATGGCAGATGTGCCACTGAAACCCTTCCTCTCTTGTCAGGAAGGAAGTGAAGTGCTTCACTTCTTTAGCTGCCCATTGCCGCCGCTGCTACTTGAATTTTTCGTGTCGGATAAAGGTTGTCAGGCGTATTGACATGGCGTTGAGCATGGTGCCCACTCGCAACTGTGAATCCATTTCATTGCTGTCGAGCAGGGGTCCCCAGTCTTTCCCAGAAAGGGCCGGTGTGGGTGTAGGCTTTCATTGCAACCAAGCAACGACACACCTGATGCTACTAATCAACCCCTGGACTCTTTGCTAATAAGCTTGATTAGTAGCATCAGTTGTGTAGCTTTCTGGGAAAGACTGGGGACCCCTGCTGTAGAGTATGTTTTCGGACTACTTCATACTTTACAGTACTGAGGTCCTTTGCTGATATTGTCTGCTAATTAAGCCCCCATGTAGCTCCTATACCATGGCTGCCCAACCCAACTCTGTTCTGAGAGATTAACTGTCCTTTTGGTTTTCAGGATTAAATTTTAACACCAATTTAAAGCTGCAGTTAGCTTTTTTTTGTTTTATATGGTAAAAATGTCAATACCCTTTCAGCTATCCGTAATTGAAGTGGTCTGAGAGTAAGTCGGGAACTCGATTTCCCTGCCTCTGTATTCAGGAGTCTAAAAGTTACTGCTCCCTTAAGCTTTTACCAACTGGGGTCTTCTTTTGACCTCTGTGTTCTGATTGGTTGAGGGGTTGTCCAATCATGTTGCCGTCAGTTTAAAAAAAAAAAAAAAAAAAGCCTGGAGCCTTCAAAGTCTCGGTCTACATTTTCAATTCCTTTGTTGCCAACAACTGCATATTCTGGCAAACAAACTCAAAGGTCCAAAGACGGGAGAAAAATCAACCAAGGAGGTAGTGTACTGGGCAAGAAATCAAACCGGAGTCGCAATTGCTGTGGCTTTCCAAAGATGGGTTTAACTTCGGGATTTGCAGTTGGACACAGGTTGCTAGTTACCTTTCTACTGGATCACTGACTCTCTGTCATGACCTCATCCACTGCAGATCGTTCGTGTTAACGCGATAAAGCATTTTATGGATCGTTTTCAGACTTTTTATGCCTTTAGATCTTATCAAGATGGAGGACTGGATTGATTTTGACCTTTGGATTACTAGTAGTAATAAACTAATTAACTAATTTCCTAGAACAGCAGATTTTTATTATATTGCATGATATGTAAGCAATTTTACCTTGAAGTTTCGGCATTTTATTCTTTCAGTCATGACCAATCATTGCCGAATACCACAGCAAGAATATCCATAGATTTGGACACAAGTAGTAAAATTTATTACTAACCATATGAAAAATGGATCGTGTATTTTTCAATATAAATGTGTAAATATAGGCAGTCTGTGCATAAAAGATAACGTTGGGTTCAGTTTGTAATAATTTAATAAGTTGAAGAAATAAGTTAAGTAGTTAAATTTATTTCTGACCTCATGAAAAATGAGTATTTTTCGTTATTAAGGAGTACATATGGGCAGTCTGAACATATCTGATAAAAATGGGTTCAGTTTGTAATAATTTAATAAGTTAAAATAGTTAATTTTATTTAATGATCTCAGAAAAAATAGTTAAGTGTATTTCCCAGTATTAGTGAGTTAATATGGGCAGTTCGAGGATATCTAAAACTGGGTTCAGTGTGTTATAATTCAAAGGGGTACTGCAATGTTTGGGCAAAACACCCATTATTTAGTGGCGTTTCTTCTGTCTTCCATGCTGTCCGGGGCTATACTGAAGCTAGGCTTTCTTTTTGGAGAGCTTTCGCTTGGGGGCTTACGTCGATATACCTAGTGCTGTTGGGTGTGACGCTGTAGGCCCTGTTGTGCTACATGATTTTGTTGCGTAAAATATGTAATGTCATTTTGGCTTTGATAACCGGCATTAACTGAGCACAAGTGTTTGGAAGATCTGCAGGAGTGGTTTACAAATGACTTGTTTGCATGCTTCATTTGCACTATAGCACTGGTCTCCACATTTATTTCCAGATGTAATGTAAAAGTAATCGAACAAACTAGTCAACGGCTTATAATACTTAAAACCTGTAGCTCTAGTAACCGGGGCCAACGTGTTTGAGAGCCTTGCACAGTTTTATTGCTTTGCATAGCATAGCTCTATGAGGCAGTGAAAATATAGTTCACGCAAGGACAGATCTGTTGTTCACTGGAATGCTAACTGGTTTCTTTTTGTTGAGGACCTCCTCTACTTCGCCTCCCTCATCCTGTGGTTGGACCTGAAGTGGAGTCCTCATCAGAGCCGAGGATCTCTCGCACTCTGTAAAAATGCAAAAAGTTTATTCGCCGCTAGGTAGCCTTTGTAATATTACAGCTGATTATTTGGATTGGTAGCGAATGCGAACATCGTTTTGGTAAAGTCACTTTGCTCCCTTGATTGTCTGATATACAGCCTCATTTAACCTAAGTAGATTACCAAGCACAAATAGTGACTTTCAGATAGTGTGGTCTGTCTCCGTAACATGCAAATGGTCAATGTGCACATTTCCAGTGTCTCTCACCACGGAATCAGACGTACTGGAGCTCCTCAGGTGTTTGTCTCCTGCCAGTAAACTAGACTGGTGAACCAGCATGAGCCTTGTAGGAGGGAGGGGCAACAGGGGGGAGGAAAGGAGCAGAGGGGGAGGGGTGGCAGTGTTTCAGATCAAAATCTCTCACTTGTTCCCCCCAGTTACCAATTGCAGCTTGAACTCGCCTGACTCTGCTAATTACCAGCTAAATTAGCGCCCTGTTGAACCTGCAGGACGGATTTCCAGGAACTGGGTCAGTCAGCCATGTTATTGACAAAAAGGGGGAGTTGACAAGGTTTTGAAATGGAGCCATGAAGAACTAGTGCTTGAACACTCTCTAACTCCTGGTTAGAAATCAGAGCACCCCCCCATCCTCACCTCCTCTCGCCTCCTCACCTGCAGAGTCCGCTTCGGTGGAGAAGCCCGCCACTCTCTCCTGCACTCCGCAGGCCTCTGTGGCTCCGAGCCTGAACCCGCCGAGCACGCAGGGCTCCTCGGCCTCCACGATACCGGTGTCCCCCGTCCTCCAGTCCCCCGCCCCGCCCCTGCTCCAGGACCCCAACCTCCTGAGGCAGCTGCTGCCCGCACTGCAGGCCACCCTGCCCCTCAACAACGCCAGTGTGGACATGTCCAAAATCAACGAGGGTAAGTCAGGGCGCTGCACTTCACTGCCTGCGCGGCATGCAACGGCGCTCAATGTTTATCCAGATCCGAGTATGAAAACAACTATTTTAAGAACATTGAAACCCAGGATGGGTTTGGTCTCCTGCCCAGTGTTAAGTTGAAATGCTCTTCAAGCCAGTGACATTATTGTTCCTGGTTTGTGAACGGGTATGATTGAGTGGAGTTCCACTGCAACTTACTCTGTTGGCTATGCTGCCAAAGTTTGCGTGTAGCGCATCATCTTATTATGCTTTGTCTTGGGTTTCTAGGCATTGAAGTTGCGTATAAAATTTAAACGCAACTGGGAGTATTGCATTTAACTGAGCAACTACCTGGCTTGTTTCTGAAAACACTTGTAACTTTTAGCTGTTTTTATTTATGAATAGATAATTGATGAAATCCGTTTAAGAATGCTGCCAAACTTAATTAAACTGAATGCTTGATCAGCTGAACTGAAAATGGACGGACCTGTTGTGTGTATATATATGATGCGCCATGCATCAAGGAAACTTCTCGTTCATTCTGGATATATTCAGAGCTCGTCATGCATCCCCATGGTGGCGCAGTGATTCCAGTGTGATTGCGATGACTGTCCTGTTGCTGTGGAGTGATTTTGTGCAACTCAGACCAAGCCATGTGCTGATTCCTGATTGGGTAGAGGCGGACCCTGCTTCTCTGTACTGGGGAACAGTGCTCTTGGGCTGAAGTTCTCCTTGTGATGATGATGATGCAGACTGACTCCTCACTCTTAGTCATTTAAGAGCGAGAGGTTTGAAGTGATTTTAATGGCAGCCCTCTTGACCCGTATTTAACTGAAGACTGAAAATGATGTGCTCAGAGGAATGACTGACATTGACCTCAGAGGCTTCTTTTGTGTAAAAAGATCTAGAAAGATGTCATTTTCATGAGCATCTCAAATGCATCCTTATACCTTCATATGTTTTTCTATATAGCCACAATGTAGGGGATGTAGGAACGAGTGTTGTCCTCCATGTGCCCATCTGTCCGTCACACTTTTCTGCATCAGAACTCCCAAACTATGCAATATTTCTCTAAAATTTTATATATGGGTATGTCTCGTGTTGATGTGCCTTTTCATACATCTGTCCATTCTCTTGACCGTCCCTCAACCGCATTTTGTGTCCAGGCCAGATATGTGCCATCCCATTCTTTTTTGGGCCAGACCTCCTTAATCAGTCAGTATTTCTCAATGAAATTTAATATGTGCATCTTATTGTGTAGATGTGCCTTTTCATAATTGGTTACATCTGAGAGTTATGGAGCTGAACTTAAGCTAGTAAATGCTAAACTGTCTTGCAAAACGCCGGTCCTGTCCTTTTTCTGTATAAAATCCCTTCAGCAACTGGTTTTGTGTTTTGACTTCAGATCTGAATTTCTGGACTAATGTAGCTTTGTCATGATATATTTGTGGGGAAAAAGGAAATCATGAGTGAGAAATATTCCTTCCTCCACAAAAGTGTGTTTAGCTGGAAAGGTAGCCAGTGTGTAAGAGTTGCCTGACAGCCTCTGTGATGTACAAGTACTGTTTATACATTCAGGCATGTTCTGTTGTGTGCGTACCATTTTAATTTGAGACAAGTTATGACGCGTCCTGGTGCCATTTTGTGGTACAGAGCAGGTTCTGTAGTGTGTAAGTATGGCTTTTACAGGGTTATTCCGCAGTAATTTGTTTCAGAGGCAGCATTTAGAAATTTTAGGAGGTCATGAAATGAAGGTAATATTTTAACAGCATCAAGCGTTATTGTCGGGTTAAAGTTTACTCAAACGTTGATGAATAATACTACTTCAAACATCTTAGATTTAAATCTGATATGAATGACAACAAAAACGATGGTGATGCAGAGCCAACGTCAGATAAATGTGTATTTTTGGTACAAATTGCTTTAAAATCTGTGAATTGCTCGGTAATTTGGCCTCCTTAGCTACTATTGCAGTGACGTAGTATACCTGTTAAATTAATGTGGATGTTAAAGGGGAAACGACATGTCCCACCTTTGTTAGATAGTTCTGTGGCAAAGACGACACTTTTTTGTTCCAAAACACCTAGGTTTGACCTCTCAGCTGGTGCTGTTTCACTTGGGGTCAGTTCTGTAGTGCGTTTGAATTGTCATCAGCTTTGAAATTTCAGAGGATCTACCCAAGCTCAGTGTATAACAAGATCAACTCGGGGTCAAGGAGCCCCGTGCTCTGGTCAAAGGGGCTCCTCACTCTATTATCATTCTATGTCTGCCCCCAAACAGAGAAGTTTTGTTAAACAACCTTTTTTTTGAAGTTGGGACACCAGGCCAGTCCTCCAGTAAATGTAATGGAACGGGTATTGGATGGTTCAGTCCTAGTTCACACGTCAGATCATTGTCTTCATACGTGAATAGTAGTACCACACTTCTGATTCTGCATCATCCTGTACATGCTCTGTTAATGTGAATTATACTCAGATGCAAAGCCCTGGAATATGAGTGAGTCTGCATAAAGCTCTGACGCTCAGGCTAGGGTTGGGTGTTGGAGTGTACTGCAGACCTGAGGGTCTGGTAGAGTTAGTCTCTTTGGTTATACGGTTTCTCTGTGTTTGTCATTTAGTCCTCTGATGTCCATACTTCACTCCACCCTCTGTATTGTGTCCTTTGGCCTTGACCACATTGTCTCTCCTGTGTTTCTCTCCTGTAGTTCTCACTGCTGCTGTCACACAAGCGTCATTACAGTCCGTGATTCACAAGATTCTCACGGCCGGCCCGTCTGCCTTCAACATCACTACTCTACTCTCCCAAGCTGCTCAGCTCTCCACACAAGGTACGGCCACGACCCCTGTCCTGGACCTCAAGGTGTGAACGTTTGCAGTTCCTCTGCGTAAGGGAGATTAAGTTCAGCTTTGGACGAAGGGTGGGACTGTCTTGAGTAATTTTCTTGCATACACTGTGTTCTTCCTGTTACTCTGAATAGCCATTAGTTGTGCCTCTGCTTGACTAGCTGATGACTACTGTGGAGTGGGTGGGAACCAGAGGCTACTATCTAGCATTTGGTGAAAAATGATTTAAGTGCTTGTGACGCTATTTGACTAAACTTAAATCATAAATATTTAATATCAGCAACAAGTTCTTTTAATCATAAATATCAGCAATGTGGCAAACATCTGAATTTACAGAAAGCAAGAACATTTTACCCTTCTGTCTCACAACTTTGAATTGTGGGTTAGTAGACTGGTTTTCGCTCACTCTGTTAATTAATCCAGCAGTCTTGCTCAGGGTTATTACTGCTTCCATCATTGGGAACGGCTGAAAAGCTAATTTGGATTTAAAATACAATTTCCATCTAATTGTCTTCAATATGATTTTAATTCAGAGCTCTTTCATAAATACAGTTTCAGTGTTGGTAGTGCTGGTGAGCTTTGCTTTTGAGCTTGTTATGACTGAAGAAAAGCTGATCCTCGATTGGTGCCCCTCAGATTTGATACGTTTGGTGATGTCTGATCCGGGTTGTTTATCAGTAAAATTCTGACTGTGGTTCATGTTCTCACACTGACTGTGCATTTGTCTTCTTCCCCCTGCAAAAATGACACAAATAATTTAAAAAAAAAACAGCCCAGCAATCCAACCAGTCTCCAATGTCCTTAACGTCCGACGCCTCTTCGCCGAGATCGTACGTGTCGCCGAGGATAAGCACACCGCAGACCAACGCTGTCCCTCTGAAGCCTGTGCTGAGCACACCTGCTGTCTCATCGCAGCCGAAGGTCAGGGCTTCAGGCGCCGTGCTCTGTCGCTACTCATAATCTCATGCATTTCTGTAGTGTAATCACTATGCTTCCAAGTCATGAAAAACTCACTAAATAACTATAATCTCATAAGCATGCTTAGGGCTAAATGTAATGTGTCGCATTAAAATCATGATGTAGCGAGAAATTACTGATGTAAAAACTTATTGCATTTTTGCAATTGGTATCATAATGTGAACATTTTTTATTGCTTTATGGGTAGGTTTTTACTTTTGAGTTTTTGTCACCTTCTGTATTACATTATGCAGTTGTTGCATGTATTTATGTATTGTGCATTGCTTTATAGTGTGTGCTATCCTTTGTGGTTGATTATTTTTAACCCATCTCAGTTCTGTTGATTTCCTGTATTGAAAGTGCACTTCCAAAAATAGTTTTCTGTTCATTGATGTCTGCGTCACTCATGTTCTGCATTCAGAGCCATATGTTCACCTGGTGCTGTCGGACATTTTGAGTTTGTATTTCATTTTTTGCAGTCCATGCATATGTATGGATCTGTGGCTTGCCTGGTCATGATATCAGTGCTATCACGCCAGGTGTTTAAAAGCCGATGGGTCAGGGCTTGGCACATTTGCGACACGGTCTCACTGATGAGTGCATGGAATGGCAACTCGTTCCATTTGAAATGTTACGTTTGTGACTGTTGTTGTGTCGGCTGAGCGTGTTAAAATATGGCTGTCCGGCCGTGTGAATGACTGGCCCTGTGCCTCTGCCCCTCACCCCACAGGTCAGCACGCCGGTAGTGAAAGCGGTTCCCCAGCCTGTACCACAGCAGCCTCCCCCTGCTGAGAAGCAGCACAGTCACGATGCTGCCTCCCCGCGGACGCTGCAGCGGCAGAGGTAACGCACTGCTCTGTGCTGCAGACTCTACTTCAGCTATGTTACAGCATCACTGATAAAGCCGTTCAGTGGAGTTTACATGTCTGTCACTCAGTGTGTCCTGTACTCGAGCCGGTGTTACTGCTGGCTGCACTCATCTGCCTCAGCTGTGTTATGTTGTGGTAATGTAGTGGTCGCCAGCCCTGGTCTCGGGTACTTATCTTGTAGGTTTTCACGCCCACCTGAGCCGACCGCACGTCATTCAGTAACATGAGATTGGCTCAAGCTGCTAATTAGTATGGTCAGGCATTTCAAATCGGGTTTGGAGTGCAGTTGTACAGGGCTGTAGACCTATGGGAACAGGGTGACTGCTGCAGTAATGTGATCACTGATGGAGGCATCTTGTATGTTGGCTGTTATTTATTTATTTATTTTTTATACCCACTCCATTTATGGCAGGGGCATATAGAGTTACCCTTGTCCGTCCGTCCATACTTATGGGATGATTGTCCGCATTCTTCAAAAATTATGGGACGGAATTCAACAAGCTTTGGTAAATGCTTTCTCAGTAGATTGAAGGTGTGCATCGCAAATGTTGTTTTAGAAAATTGGATAATTTCACAATTTTAGGGGCTTCACAAACTGAGTCGTGAGGGGAATCTGTGTCCAAGGCCACAAATCTTCTGGTTTAAATATCTGTTACTATGTCTTTATGTAAAAAAAAAAAAAAAAAAAACAAAACCGATCTGGTTTGTTTTCCAAGATTTTAGGCTTGTATGTTGTTTATCTGATGATTTTGGCCTGTGCGAGGCATGCCTCATTATGTGCTTTGACGGGGGTTGTGAAGTTTCCTGGTCTCGTGTTTCTCTCCTCAGTTCTGCTGTGTCAGCTTCACCTCAGTCACCTGATTTGTGTTTCCTCTCGTCCGGTGCAGAAACTTGTTTTATGCTCGAGATTTTGCATCGTAGCTTTGAGTTTAGTGAGGCCTGTGGGCTTCCTATTGGGAACTTAGTCTTGGACACAGATTTAAAAACTATTCCAACTCTCCTGGCCAGGCTTCGCTGGGGTGGGGACTGAGAAGGGTGTCAGTCCACGTGAGGCTCATACCCATTCAGCAGTTAACTGAAATGGAGCACTTCAATGATTTCCGGTGATACATTCAGAGAAACTTGTGCCCAATCCCCAGTGTATTATTGTGTTTGTGGTTGTGTAGTAAATTGACTCTGGTCAGGTTGCTGAAGAATGGCCTTTGGCTTGTCTTGGGTATGACTTTGACACCGGCTGGGAATGTCAGTTTATATTTTCCACAGGTTTTAATTCACTGAGTGGTCAAACCTGGTCTCTGGTGTATATTGCTTCACGTTTTCCGGAAAAAATTAAACGGCGCAATGGAAAAACTGAAAGGCTGGACTGTGGTGTGAAAAGCCAGATTTAGCTTTTTTTAACCTCACGCCATTATAGTGTTGTGCTGCCATCTACTGGTGCATTGTGGAACAGCAAGGCTGACCAGGCATTCAGAATGCAACGTAAAATGAGTCCTATGAACCACGGCAAGGGTTCCCCCCTCCTCAGCCCCATCCCCCCCCAGACCAAGAAGAAACCCACAGGGCTATTTGACACCATATTCAATTTCATTTCGGTACATAGAATACAGTTTTTGGATTCCTATTATCAGCTTTGCTAGGTCGGAGATCAGATATTCTGATCATCTGATTGATGAGGACACATTGTGTGCTAAGTTTAGTATAATTTAATTTGATTAAACTCTCCTGTTTTTCCATCTTGTTCCCTGTAATGAAGTTTCTAATCTATTCATGGGTACACACTGTCACCTTTATTCCAGAGAGTGTGAGTGTGCGTGTGATGGCCGATGTCGCACAGTGTGGTTCATAAGTCACACTCGTGAGGGCGTGTATCAGAGGATGGGCTTGATGTGCATCACCAGATGCAGAGCTGTGGCCACAGCTGCTGTGGGATCACTCTAATTATGCCCTGCCTGCAACAGGGCTTCCTTCACTACAGTCCAGGGCCTGCATTCATCATAGAGCGTCTTCTCAATGTGTGTGCACGTGCAGCGGGTACGCCAATGATAAACTGCTTTTATCTCACGTGCTCATGCCGGCTGATGCATTTTATGGTGACAAATTCCCGACTGTATCCCCGCTTGTGCGTGAACAGATTCATTTACAAACGGAAACGCCCCAAACTTGCCAGCTGTGCCCAGTTTCAAGAGCGCATTTCTTGTTGGTTTAAATGGATGAGAGAGAAATAAGTGTGTAAATTAGGGGTGCAGAAATTTCTCATTTTCTCTAATCGACTACTAGTCCCATTGCACGAGAGAGTAGTTGAGTACTTGTTTTGTAATTCTTTTTTTTTTTTTTTTTTTTGGTCTTGATGTGGTCCGGTCCACAAAAGTCACGCATTGGACTCCATACAGACAGCATTAGGCTGCTGTTAAGGCGTTATACGTAAATCAGTTTTGAAATGATGGCTGTGCTGAATAGTTCAAAGCGTCAATCATCAAGTTGAAAATCAAATTGAGCACAAAATATGGGATGGATGACGGCTTACCTTTGATAAGAAGTGCATTGGCATTAAAGTTTCTCAATACGAGCTGTTAACATTGGCTGGCTGGGAAGTGTGTAACCTCGCTCCAAGTTTTCCATGAGAGCAACTAAGCCATCATCATTAACCATAGAAAACAGTTGCATATCTAGGCCTACCCATTACTGCAGTTAAAGGAGCTCTGTCGGATTACTGCACATACTCACAACTTTGAATGAAGTAAATCTGCTTGACTGCGAGTTCAGTCTACTTCCATCCTTTCAAATCAATCACAATTTTGCATTATATATATTTTTGTTACTTGGGCAGTAAGTATGCATTTTATATTGAGGAGTTTTCTATGGAAAGTTGAGGATTCAAAGCACTATTTTAGCACTTTAGCCAAAGTATATGAATTACGTAAACTGGTTTGAAACCTTCAATCATAGAAGAAGATATTTCTCTTCTATGATTATGAGCAGTGGCAAACTAGCACGAGTAAAGTGGACAATGCTGGGAGTTTGGGTTGAGGTTCTAAAATGTATAAAGGAACAAGTACGTAATATTTTTCTAAAAAAAAAAAAAAATTAAATCACAATAATGTCCCACAAAATATAAGGAACTTGGTGGGATAAAAATTAGACTACAAAACAAATATCGATTTTTTTTTTTTTTTTAAATTGGCTAGGATTTTGTTGGTGAGTACTTGTTTACTCGAGTACTCATTTGCACCCCTTGTGTAAAAGGCAGAAAAAAGGCTAAGCAGCTCTCTTAAAGCCCAACAGACTTGTCCTTTGTTATAGCATTGATCTCTGCAACATGAGTGATGTCGTGTCAGAAAGTTTGCAAGAATGTAATCAAATCCGGCAAAACTCTTTCTGAAATGAGACACAACTTGAATTGACTCTTGTTTTTGTTGTTTTCTTTCCTAAGAAAGCTTTCTGAAAAACTATAGCTGAAGAAGTGTGGCAAGGCAATAGGGACAGGGACTTCGAGAAGAGTGCTGGTATACATTAAGATGAAATGTGAATTGGAGAAGGCACTTAAGGAAACACAAAGTGCAGTATTTTGTAATAATTTACCCTATTATAATAATCTCAGCATGGTTCTCGATTACTCTGCTCTCCTATTAAGCCAAATGAGCTCTTCCTGGTTCAGCTTGCTCATCAATTCCAGGGAATGCTCTTTCCCCTGTTACATGCAGTTTTCAGTCTGCTGAGTTTACTCAAGCTCTCCTCTGCAGTGAATATATGAAAATATGCTGGAGACATCATCTCCTTGGTGATGAGACTTTTTTCAGAAGCACTGCATCAACAGGTGTGCAAAGCACTCTGAAGTCCTCATCACTCTATTGCATGGAAATACATTCTGTATTACATGCGCAGCGTATATTCTACATGTAATATTTCTTTTGATGCCTGATTATTGAGCAATTTTCATCAAGGCTCAAGTTAGTCAGTTGCTTTAATGCGTTGTTGATTTTTAAAACTAAGTTATTCTAAGACCTTGCATTCAAAAAAAATGAGCCCAGCCTGTTGTCCTGTGATTACTGTGTGCTGCCTCTACATTAGTGCTGTCTGCGTATTACGTGTTGCATCTAACAAATAATGATAAATTTTTCATCTTAAGAATAGAGTGTGTATGTGTGTTGTTTACGTTAGTCTGATTATGTATGTGCGGTAAATGAGGGCCTGGGTTTGACTCAAGATCTTGAGGCCCATCCAGTATTTCATTAAAACAGGGAATCCATTGGAGCGACCGACTCCAGTCGGCCCACTGAGGTGAAAGATGCTGATGTTTGATCAGTTCTGATTGTGGGTGATCTCGTTAAGCTTTCTGAAGTGATCACTGCCTTGATGGTCACCTCCTCGTTTGCAGTGATCTGCAGTCTTTTTCTTGGCCGGTGTTGGGCCCTGTTTGGAGTTTAATATGGATGAAAACAGAACCGTGCTACTTCAGTGGATACATGTTTACATAGACTTGTTAACAGGATATGAGGTAGAGCTGATGCCAGCAGAGTGATACATGTTACTCCAACAGTACTATCCGCCCTCCTTACATAATCTGTTCTGGATAGTCGTGCGTTTTTTTGGAAATTTGGCATCTCCAATCCCTCCCCAATCTGGAATGCCCAATTGAGGAACTATGTACAAGGCTTGCTCGTATGCGACCCCTTGCTGCCAATTCAGGAGAGAGGGACGGTTCGCGGCTCTCCTCCGAAGCACGTGCCCGTCAATACTGCTTCTTTACCCTCATTGGTTGAATCCTCGCAAGTTCAGAACGAGGGCGGAGGATACCCAAACGGAACAAGCTTAGAATCTTCCTGACGAGCGCCCGGCTGGCCAACAGGAGGTGCTTGAGCAACGAACAAAGCAACCTTTTTTTATATTACCCTTCCCAGCCGTCCCTTCCCAATTTGCATCCCTGTAGCGCACTGGCCAATCGTGCGCTACTCTGAAAAAGCTGCCGGCCACTGCCAGTTGGTACGACCGGGGCTCGAACCCACGCTGGATAGTCACTTCTGCTCCGTAATGCGGTAGCTATCCGGCAGCTGATAGTCGTGCTTTTAATGACTCTTTACGGGAATGGGGGTAGTTAATACTTGTTTCATTACAAAAAATCCTGGCCAGCCAATCAGCAGCTGGTGGTGATGACCAACTGTGAATCTGTCAGTGTAGTCAAAGCCACAGGTTGTTGACGGAAGGATGCTTCAGTGTGTATTGCTCAAGCATTCACCCTTGTAACTGTACTGCTCATTAATTGCTCCTGTGTGATGAACTTTGAATAACTTAGGAGTTATTGATATGACTCATGAGTTGGTGGAAATTATGCCTCATTTCACGTTTTGCAATGAAATGATGACGGAGTAGAGTAGACTTTATGGCAACTCTGACAGGGTCCCTGAAATTTGAGACTTGAACATCTTGACATGCTTAATTGCATATCTTACCACTTAACTCGGTGTGCCTGTAAATAGAATAAAGTTGATGTCACTTTAGAAATTAAAAGAAAAAAAATGCCCTTATGTTTGCAACCTTCTTATTGATCATCATGTGAAGCTGGTTCACATACTCATCCATTCGACCAGCGACCTTGAAGTGGTGACTGTTAGACGCCAGCCTTCTTGTCTTGAGCTCTGCATTTCTGTTCAAGGCAGAACTGTGCTGCACAGCTGGTTGGGTTAAGAGACCAGATTAGATAAACTCTATCAATCCCTGCTGGGTGTTTTATCCTCTATATCTGACCCATCCTTGTTACTCAAGACCTGTGGGCAGCTGTAGTGCAGCACTTGGGGAATAAATCCAGTTCAGAAGTCAGTGGCCAGGGGCATTGGCTGGAGTGTCCTACAGAGCTGTGGTCTCCAACCCCAGCTCTAGAAGAGCTGTCATCTTGTCGGTTTTTTTCTATAAGTGCATGTTTATTTGGATGGAGGAAACCAGAGTACGCAGAGAAATCCCACATTAACGCAGCGGGGACATACAAACGTCATGAGTTTCCCTGGCTGAACAGGGCTTGAAATTAATCCTGTTTATTGCGAGGGAACAACACTAAACAGTGCACCTCTGTGCTGACTGCTGATGTTAAAGGGCCATTTAATTTTTATTATACCCCGGACTCATAAGGGGCGAGGGTATATAGTGCATACCAAAGAATTCTGTCCGTCCGCATCAGTTTGTCCGACCAATTTCTCGAAAACCGCTCATCAGATTGTTTTCCAATTGCAGTTATGCATTGTACACTTCCTGGAGAGGTGCAGCGCCGAGTTTCATAAAAATGTGATTATTGAAAAAAAATTAATTGTTTTCCATGTTTTGAACTTAGAAAATTTACCACTGCAAATGCTGTCCAGCTGATTTCCCGAACTGCTTATCAGATTGTTTTCAAATATCAGTCATGCGTTTTATCCTTCATGCAGAGGCGCAGTGCCAGTTATTATGAAAATATGCCATAATCTCTGCAGTGCACAAGGGTCGGGAGTACTGGTGAGCTGTGCTCACTTTTTCACTTGTTCATTCGGGTCTTGGCGAGGGTGTCTTCTGCATGGGCAGATTGCAGACGACTACAAACATACACCAGGCAGACTGTACCCTAATGACTCTAGGCCGGTGGATCCTAGCACACGCCCGCCTGAATGACTCCTCCTCTGTGGTTCTACAGCAGCAGCAGTCAGAGGAGCCCGTCACCAGGACCCAATCACATCACTGCCAGCAGCAGCAATGGAGGCAGCAGCTCCGCCCCCAGCACAGCCGCCGCGCCGTCCAGCTCCTCCTCCAGGCCCTCGCTAGCGGCGCACTTTAACGAGAATCTCATTAAGCACGTCCAGGGCTGGCCTGCCGAGCACGCAGAGAAGCAGGTGTGTCTGTGTGTGTGTGTGTGTGTGTGTGTGTGTGCGTACCTTTGTATGTGTACGAGCAAGTGAGGAGGTGGATCAAGACTGTGCGCATGTGTCTCTTCCCATCTCTGTTTGCACGGCAGTTGCTGCAGTCCACTGAACTGTTGTCATTTTGCAGGCTTCCAGGTTACGCGAGGATGCTCACAACATGGGCAGCATTTACATGTCGGAAAACTGCACGGAGCTGAAAAACTTAAGATCTCTAGTCAGAGTGTGTGAGATTCAGGCAACACTGCGGGAGCAGAGGTACGAGTTCTCCGTATGCACCCTTGTAATGCTGTCGACTCGCCATATATGTGTGTGAAATTGTGGTTCCAGTTTGCACTCGGTTATTTCTGGATGAATTGGGAATTACTGTGGTGCTACTGCTGGTTTCACTTGATTTTAGACTTGAAATAATTTAAGAAAAATGAGAAATGATGGTCTTGGGTCAGTCTGTTTTATGCTGAATGGTGCAATTTCATATGAGCATTTTAAAGGTATTTGTGGATAAATATCCTACTGTAAAATGAGGAAAACCCCTTCTGTTCTGCCTAAATCCATTGTTTTCCTCAATTAGTCGCCCTGTCAATTTGAAACTTAAGTTTATGCTAAGTTTTTATGTTTCAATTTGGCGTGTTTTGAGCATTTTTGGGTAGCCTACGCAGAGTTGTGACACACACAACCCTGGTTGTTGACTACAGAGTAATTACTGAAAATGTTTGTTTATCGAGCCTTGTTTGTTAGTTACATTTCAGATTTTGCTATTAAAAATTAACGGTTGAAGAAACTTCATGTGCGGTTACCAACTGTCTCTTACTGCTTTGTTGCTGTATGAATGCATTTGACCCAGTTTCTGTTTTTCTCCCTTCCTCAACAGGATACTATTTTTGAGACAACAAATAAAAGAACTTGAAAAGTTGAAGAATCAAAATTCCTTCATGGTCTGAGGACTGAGGAGAACCAATTGCACATGTTTGGACCCCAGGAACTTGGGTTCTGTGCCCAGTCTTAACACTTTTGAGCTGCAGTTGAGTAGTCTTTGGACCGTTGGGCTGGGCTGGGAGAGGGAAGCGGGGGAGGGGTAGACAGCTGGTGAAGGGTGATACACCGTACATTTGTAAAGCCCTCAAATGTAGATCTTTCTTGTAGATGTATCCATGTTGTAAATATGTTTTGTAGAGTGAAGCCATGGAAAGCCATGCCTATCTTGAGCTTTTGACATCCAAACTAATCAGTGCTGAAGCGGCTAAATGTTTAGCCCCCCCCCCCCCCTCCATCTTAACTTGTCAGTGAACTTAAAAAAGCTTTCATTGATAAAAGAGAAGGTGACCATTGCATGGGGCGTGGGCAAAATCCGCAATGACTCAACAGAGGGACCTGAGATCGACCGGAACGGCAAATATCGTCAGGTTTTGGTTCCCTTTATTTTGTGAATACGTGAAATTCAGACAAGGGATCATTCGGATCAGCTACAAAGAGCTAAAACGCATCACTGAAGCCCCTCCCACCTCCAGCCCCACCCTGTACTCCTCCCACCCCATGCCCCCCCCCCTCACTTCGCTGACGGGATCTTTTTGTCATGTCTGGTGGTTAACGGTTCAGCAATCTGCTTCGACTGCCCCGCAAAGCCCACATTTGCCAGTTTAAACCCAGTGCCTGGTGCAGTGCAGGGCGAGATCCTGCACCCTGGACCCGTGAGCCGAGAGCAAACTCGAGAGGACCATTCCCACGGCTGACCCCAGCCCCTCTGCGCGACGGGGCGCGACCCACGCCGGCCCCTCCTCCGAGGGCAGCGGCCAGTTAACTTTCCTCGTTTTCGTTGTTTCATTGTCTGTTCTTCGAATCTCCCTTCTCCCACCCCCAACCCTCTCCAGTCTTTCAACAAGGTTTATTTTTTCCTTTTTAAAAACTGTACTTTTAACATGAGGTTGTTTTCGAGGCGCCTTGGGTCAACCAAGATTGCATTCCTATGTACAGTTGCTAAAAGTAATAATGGAGTTACAAAAAAAGTTTTATTAAAAAGTTGCAGTGATTTACTAGTATATCAGATATGTTGTATTCATAAATTATTGCTACACATTTTCCTTTGCCCCACCCCACCCAACCCCCTCCTGCAAGAATGGAGTGAAAGTGCTGCTAGGAAACACATGCTTTTGGCACCGCGGGGGAGGCCGAACCGTCGCCGTACCCCACACGGCGGGCGCGCAGCACTGGACACAAGGTCAAATGTGAAATGTATGTATTGTAATAAACATGCTAAACTGAAAAAAAAGCTCTGTTTATTATTTTGATTGGGTTTTTTTTTTTTTTTTTTTAATTTTCAATGATTTCAAAATCCACATGGGAATACATTTCACCCATCCTTGTTTGAGAGCGCACTCTCTCCTGCTGGTGTCGTCTGTGAAGAGTATGGGTTGAGGGCTTTTTTTTTTTTTTTCTCAAAATATATTAAAAGCTGTTAAACACAAAAAACTTATACGACCAATGTTTTTCTGTATGTTTCTTTGCCTTTTGCCCCCTCTATTTTTTTGGTCCTTCCACTTTGCGAGCGCTTCTACTCTAATTTAGGATGTTCAGGTAAACTTATCCATTAATCTTTAGTTCATCCCATTTGCTTTCAGTGTGAATTGAGTTTCTACGTTTGGTCCCCAAATTTGTCAGTTTTGTTTGAGCTGTTGTGTTCCCCTGCTATCAAATTCCTCATCTCCCCCATCCCATTTCTTTTTTTGGTTTGTGGGATCAATAGAATAATGCTCATCTAGGAGTAACGTAGCAGTTCTGATATCTTCCTGCTGTGGTTATAAATGAGTTTGTGATTACCAGAGTGTACAAATTCACAAATTGAAAGTTCTGGGGAAAACGAGTGAAAGTTTTTGCTTTCTGCAAATTCATATTGTTTGGTTTTTCTGCTTAAAATAACTTCTAACTGATATCAAATATTTATGATTTAAGCATAGAGGGCGCTACAGGCACGTAACATGCTGATGGGCAGAGACATGTTGGGATGTATGTCAAGAAAACCCATAAAGTTCTGCCTTGTGAATTTTGACTGGATACTAGAATGCTGACGACCTGATTGTGTGCAGGGTTATAGTCCTGTTCTTTTTCTACAATATATCTTTACCTGCAATGTACATGTCTTCTGGTTGAGACTGTTCTGGAGTAATTTGAATCCATCCTTTTTTTTCACTGGATGGAAACAATTTCATCATTCTTTATTCTGATGATGCCACTGTTTAACACCTCACCACCTGCATTACTGTCAACTGGGTTGAAGTGTTGCCAATTTTATGAAATTGTGCTGTGGGGCCTCCTAAGAAGTCACCTTTCAGCGCACCAGATTACAAAATCATCTTTCAAATCGTCTTTGGGTCTGCAACATGGCTTATGACAAGTGGAAGGGGTGACATGAGTTGGCATTATCCTGAAGTGCCGTCTACCTACTTCTCTCCAAGAAGAGAGGATTATGAAAGGCTGGATATGGTTTGGTATCATTACCACCATCTGTTAATGAGCTGTGCAACTCAGACTTGTGACTGGCTTCTTGGTCATTGTTCTGACAATTACCCTGTTACTTCAGAAAAGCTAAAGCCTGCTATTGAGGGCTGTGTACATTTCAGGGTTTATAAATTTAATTTTTTTTTTTTTTGTACACAACTGTGAACATGGCTCATACAATTATAAAATCAAAAAATATTCAGCCATGCATTTGGCGTTACTTGGCTCTGGAGGCTGCACTGCTACTCCATTTTTGGCCACTTTGCCATTCAGTTTTGTTACTTAAGCTGCTGTTATGCATTTTGTGGTCTGATGTTGACTTGGAGAAAACATTATACGCAGGTTTCTCATGTGAATTATAACAGAAATGAAAGACGAGATGTTCTTAAGTGGTCCTGGTTGGAAATCGGTTCTGGACTCCAACCTGCAGTTCCTCAGAATGTACATACTATAAAAAAAAAAAAAAAAAATCAGCATCTCAGTGACACAGCTTCCATGTCACAGTTTGCACATAAAACACACAGCACTTGACGATAGCGTTGTATTGCATCAGGTATGCAAGGTGGAACACAAATATGGGAAATGGCTGGTGTGCCCTAGGAATAGGTTTGGGAACCAATGACCATTGACTTCAAATTCTCAATCAAGTGGAAAGGTCACATGTCAATTCAGGATTGCCGAACGTGTTTCTGGGGGCCCACTGTATACTGTTCTTTCCCGACAAGTGCAATCCCAGCATTTTTACAAACTGATAATTTTATTAATTGGTGGCTTTGCAGATGAGATAGAAGGTCCACGCTTGTAAATCACATCGACAGAAATGGCTTTGGCGATACCATGATGTTGGGAGGAGTATTATGTGAGATTGCACCACCAGCTGCTAACAGATAGGGGCCACAATTTCTACACACAGCACAGTTGAGTTCCAAATGTGTCGGGGATGGTACCTTAAATATGACTGACGAACCCTCGGGGCAGCGCTGCTGCTTCTCGTTCAACTGAGGGTACTGACTATAAGCTACGGTGACTCACTTTCCCCCATGAGGTACTAAGTGGTATAAGGTGGGCAGGGCGGTGTCAGGACTAGTTGGTTAGAAAACAAACGTCAGTAGAGCGTTAAACAGAAATCAAACTGTTTGTGCCTCTCTTGCCTTCACTGGCGAGGACTTTGAAACCCCACCACTTGCCTCTCAGCTAAAATCGTCTCGAATAGACTACAAGTATTTTTTTTATTCATTAGGAAAATATATCGGCCACAATGTGCATTGATAAGCACATGATTATAATCATTGGTGACACTTTGTGGGGCCCCACAATGGGTGGCCCCTCCCAAAAACTGAAAAAAATAAGAATTTGTTGAAATTGATGTCACACTGCCGAGAGAGGAAGATACTTATTCAAAAAATATGTTCTGAAATGGAGATTTCCAACGGCCACGTGTGTAAATGACGGTACATTTGAAAAAAAGTTCCCGGCCATGACACACGAAGAGAATTTGCTGAAATTTGCCCTGGGGTATGGCCAACATTCAATGAAAAAACCAGGATGTGTCGACACTGGTAACATCTTCATCCAAACACTTGCATCAACCGACCGTTGTAAACTCTAAAATGGGGTGTGTTAGTATGGCTCTCACGCCAACAATTTTGATTGGCTGATGTTGGCCATGTTGTTTGATTTATCAATCTATTTTTATTGATTTCCATTGTAACCCTGACTAACATGAATCATGCAAAATTTTAAGTTAAGACAAATGATTTAGGAGTGATGACCTTTTGTTTGTTATAGCACCACCTATTGGCAGACTTACACCAATCGAACAATTTATAACACCGCCCTGCATTTTGAAACTTTTTCTCAGCTGATTTGATAAACTTCATTTTATACAATTCGAAGGCGCTGATTTCAGATTTGCCCTTAAAATTTGTGTATCACATCAGGTTTTCTGACAAACTGCAAATTCTTCTTTTCATATTGATATATCTAAGAATACACAATGATAAAGCAAAATGACATATTTTAAGCATTCTGCAAGATGTAATAAAACAAAATGCAGCTTACCTAAGGATTACATTTTCTTTTCTTTGATTTACGGGAATAATTTTGTTTGGGGCAGTCTCTGTAGGCACCAACAATAACACCACCCTGCATGTTGAAAAAAAAATTACTGCTGATTTCCCAAAAAGATCTCATATTACCTAATTTGAGGATGCTGAATTTTAAAAAGCGAGTAAAAAGTTTCTATCACAGTTTTTTCACAAAATAAAAATGATATTCCTGATTATATCATATAAATTGACTGTTATGTGCCGGTCAAAACAGCAACAAATGCTATTTGGGTGTAGTGAAACACCAACAGATGTGGCAGAAAACATCTGTATCATGTCTGCATTCTCCTCTGTCAGTGGCCATATTACTACGTCTGATGTCAGGATTAAGCACAAAATAATGTCCTTAGAATCATTCTACCTGTGAAAATCAGCCAAGAATTGAACAAATAGTTCTCACCTGGCTCAGAGGAAAATAGAAATTCATTGTGGCAGTTTTTCCGGTGGTTAACCCTTTAACTGCCTCAACCGTATGGCAGAGCACATATTGAGTCACTGTATCTCATTGACAGATGTGTTGTACTAAACTGAACCCGATTTAGCCATCTCTAGCATTTGGTTGAGGTATTTTATGCTAAAAAAAATCCAATCAGTTAAGTGCAACACATTCAATACAATCAGATACAGCGACTCAAAATGTGCTCTACCAAAGAGGTTGAGGAGGCAGCTAAAGGGTTAAGCACTTCTTAATCGTACAAGTGGTTGACGAAAGTGACAATACTATGAAATGCTCGTCATACATTGTGAGAAAATGTGACGTGCTAGAGCAAAACTGACACTATTTTTGGAATCAGCACCCTAAAGTTAGTAAGAACCAAGAATTGGATTTTATTCAGCAAAAATGATGCAGGGTGGTGTAATCTGTACATCCATATGTACCTCCCCACTGAATTCTGGCCAAATCTGACATTACATCTGATGTTTGTGTTGTGTTGATTTTGCAATATTCCAAGCAACGTAACCGATGGTGGCTTTTTTTTAACTGATCAAATTCAAGAGTGGTGAATCAATAACCTACTCATTAAGTTAATAAATGTAGCTGTTTTTTTATCCTAAATCAAAAAAATAAGCTCAAAAGGTCTAACAAATAATTTGCTTTGTCTGAATTTTTGACTACCATATATAATATTTGATTTTAGTGACCATGCATCCTTGACTTCATTGATTAGAAGCCAATTCATTCTGTAATTATCACAAGTTTCCCCTCTTGTTACGCAAAGAAAAGTCGTGTGACTGAAACAATAAATACTGGACTTTTATTCTGCGTAAAATTATGTGGCCTAAAAGGCTAAATAATCCCCCAAAAATGAGTTGAGCAATGACAATTTGTAATCTTAGTTATATTGAGATCATAATTGTTGTTCGAGCCAAAACACAACATGCACAATGAGTTTGGGAATGCACTAACCTTGTCCCTGGGGCACACCAATCAGAACCAAGAATCAGGAGTGTTCTGCTTTAAGCTCACCTGGTGTAACTAATCAAGCTGGTGATTGGTCTCATCAGGCGTATATAAGCTAGAACGCATCGCATCCCTGAATCTGGTTAATATACCTTGAGGAGAGGGATGGAAAATTTATTTCCTGCTTTTTGTTTAGATATTTCATTTTAAAAATAGCTGCTTATACAAGAAAAGAAGCTTACTTGAGTTTTAATTGCATTGTGCAAAACGACAAAATGAGGTGGCCTAATCAGTTACGGCAAACACTTTCTTGAAGTTTGTGCTTTTAAGTGAATCAAAGTATTCCTTACTCCATAAATATTTGGTATTCTCAACAGATAACTTTCCAGTTCATGAAACAAATGCGGGTGCCAGATGATCGTTGCCTCAGCGACAGCCTTAGGCAGGTTTGTTGCTTCAATTACGATCATTAATATCCATTGAGGTAGGTTTACTGTGCTTCTCAGTTCAGCGTCATCCATTTGCATCCTCCATGGTTTCAGCCCGTTTCAATTCGTGAGTTTTGCTCCTACTTAAATAATAGGGGATGCTCTGGTCGGACGAGGGTCTCCATTCACACATACGGGCAGGGGTGACCATTTCCAGCTACAACCCCTTCGCCATACTGGATGGTCCTGATACCTACTGAATCTGAAACTAGGCAGATCAAACTATTCTGCTGAAATCTGTTATTGCAATGACTCATGAGCAACTTTGTTACACAGCACTGCAACCTCTAGACCAGGGCTGTGAAACTGGTTCATAAAAGGGCCGAGGGGCTGCAGGTTTTCAATCTAACCAAGCAGAAGCACATCTGATGCAACTAATTAGATCAACTGACCTCAGCCTGCACAGTTGATTACCCTAGTTGTATCAGGTGTATTTCTGCTCAGTTGGAATGAAAACCCACGGCCCCTTGGCCCTTGTCTGGACCAGTTTGACAGCCCTGCTCTAGACCTATAATGCAAAGGCCAAATTCAATGTCTTGACTATCTGATTGATCTAGTTTTAGGTACAGTGATTTTCCTGCATATACACGTTTACAGTTCATTAGAATTTGGCTGGTCGACACTTATTCGAATGGCTGCTCCATAGCCTACTGCCACTTAAGAATTGGCAAGACCTAAAGGGAGATTTTAGATTCCATAGTCTCCAAACCAAGAAGCGAGGCATGACAATAGCAATGGCTAAAGATTAAATATCAGAGGAGGACAATGTTCAGAAAGTGTAAGTGCTCCCGTTACTTTGTTCTGCCCTGGATTTGCAAATTAGAGCCAAGTCTTCATTCCTGGTCCCGGTGAAAAGTTGTAATCGCGAGTTTTTGTTATTTGTCAGCATTTAACTGATCAATAAGAGCCGTGTGTAATCATGTTACTCATATTACCAGGTTGCTTGGGTCCAAATTGTTCAACAAGGCCGGGATCCGCCTAGTGGCACTGGCAGGCGGTGATATCGAGGCGAAGACAAAAACAAGCAGACCCAGCGGCCTTCGGCAATAGGAAAATGGCAACAGAATTTGAGCAATCCTCAAGCAAGGAAAATCTATTGGCTGAGCTCACGCGTGGAAAGTGGCAGAACTAATACTTTGAGACTTGGAGTGACTATCCATGCGAAATGTTAAGAAATGTGCCTACTTCAAAATTCCTTAAGCGATGCACTATGCCGATTCGACATTGCCGAAGAAGTTGCTTAAAATGCTTCAACAAGCCCTCGTTTAAAAACGCAGACTGCAACGTGATATAATCAATCGTGCTTCTAAAAATCCCTATTTACTCCAATTGATAACGGGGAATTATGCGTATTGAGAATCCTAAATTCATGCGCAATGTAAAATATTGGCCAATAAGTGGCGCTATTCACTCGCAGTCGCGTGCACCAAAACAATTGCACTTCTCCACAAGATTGAGTCGGTCCGTAGCCCATGTCAAATGGCAGGATAAAGGCCTTGGCTAAGGCAATCAATGAGACGACTGTATTTGGTGCTCAAGCTCCTATCGTTGCCTTCATACCTATAAATCAGCTGATTTATGCAATTCGTTGAATTTATAAAGAAACAAAAGCAGACCTAATTGGTCCCCCCTTTGTTGCTTATATCAGCAATAGGCCACCGGCCCTGCTACTGCGCACAGTCGGTCTACGCAGAACTGCGCTTCTTCAATGCAAATCATAGTGGTGAGGGAGCCGACAAGACACCTATATGCAATTAGAGAGATGAGTATTCGCAAATACGACTGCGTATGTTATTTCTCAGGTTAAGTTTAGGGTAGTAGATTTGCAAAGCAGATCAGAGCTGGCGCCTACTGTCATTACCTAGGCTACAATTACTGCAATTGTTGCCTAGCCAGTTTTTTTTTTTTTTTTCCCTCTGTGGGCCTATGTGCTTTTGTCTGAGTGAAGCAAGTCCTGCCTTTGGCATCGATGACCGATTCCCGAATTATTGAACTTTCCTGAGCTTTTACGGTTACGGGGGGAAAAGGGGGTTACTAAATTACAAAATAAATTTTTGGAAGAGTTCAATTATCCACATAGACCCACATTCAATGAACCAAATTCAGTCGATATTTTTTTTTTTATCGACAGGTTAGACGGTGTGTGCAGATGTTAACTAGGGGAAAGAATATTAGCCTTGCAAGCCAACAATGAGAGTGAGTTTTAGAAGACGCGTGTGGTACTGGGATTTAGAGGAATATCAGAATGCATACCATAAAGTCTTGGTCGGTACTCGGTAGTGGGAAGTATGCAATATTTAGGCCTACGGTCTTTTAAACAAAACAACTGCCATCCCTCCACCTCACACACGCGCGCGCACGCACATAGGCTACGCAAGTTTAATTACTTGGAGGAAAATCTGTAATAAAGAGTAGAGAAAAAGACGGCTAGCCCGCATATATTCTTGCATCCAAGTTTAACTCCAACAACTGGGAAACTTTAGATTTGGGCCTAACATCGGAATCGGTCATGCCCCTGTCACAATTTTAGCTCATTTAGTGACTTCCAATCCATAGCTGACACCGCAACATCATCAGCTGTGTATATCTGGTACGTTTTTCTTTCTTTCTTTTTTTTTCATTTTATGGCGCTTTCTTGTGTTAGGCCTATTTTGCATGGAGATGTCTTGGGGTAATTGACCCCCAGCGCTGTCTGTGTCGTCTCAGTGGCGCCGCGTGCCATTGTGGAGTGCTAATTTCACTAACCCTGCTCCACCTACAACACTTAAATACATCATCAGTCCATCTTGATCTTTCCTCAAGCCTCTGTAGCCTGGGGAACTGGTTCGCCTTTTCGTAAACCTGTCCTGGAGTAGACTACAAATACAAATTTCGTGCACGCACCCACACACATGCATTGTTAAAAGTAAATATTGAGCATTATTTGATGTAAATCTTCCAAAATAACCATAAACGGCCAGGTTCTGGGTAGGCTATATTTCATGGAAGCTCAGCAGTCCGGGTTTACGATATTCAAAATGAAATATTTCATTCCAACCTTACATTTATGTCGACCAACATTTTTCTTTTTTCTGAAAACGGCAGAAAGAATTAAATAGGCGCGCAAATGACGTTATCTTAAGCGAGGAGAGCCAATTGCAACGTCAGTAATGCTGAATATGTACATTAGATCAGAGGTGATCCAATGGTTTTCTTCGAAGGCGGAGTCACTGTCGAGTCGAGAGGAGGTGCAGTCGACTCTTCGCCATTCAATATTTCAGATCGGCTTTAAAAGCGGCGAAGGGTGCGCATGAATTCACGTTTCTTTGATTTTGGATTAATGTATTAGCCTACTGCGCGTAATCGACGTCAGGGAGTTACATGGTCGCCTATTGCCCTGGAACATCGAGGGATTTGTTCGCTGCCTTTCAAGCTTAATATGATTCAACAATGTTGATATTCTGCGTAGCGAAGTTTGCATGAATAGGTTTTCCATTTCACATTTGATGGTATTCTACCTTTTATTGCGGGATTGTGTCCGTTCATGGACATTAATCCAGTATTTTACATGGTTTTCATGTAAGATTGCTGACGACGTTTGCGTCGAGGATTCAAATACCTGAAAAGAGGACCCAAGAGTTTTTGTAAATTTGTAAATGGATCGCCATTCCAGTTTTATTTCCATCTGGCTTCAGTTGGAGCTTTGTGCCATGGCTGTTTTACTAGCAAAAGGTAGGTTAAATTGTTACCGCTGTTGATTGTGTTATGACGTTTGGCTAGTTTTTGGTTTTATTCGCTGTATGATACTTCAAATCATATTCAGTTTTTTTTTTTTTTTTCGTATTTATGAAAAGCAAGTGTAGTCTAAGCCAACTGAGCCTCATAGAAACAGGAACATACTATTATTGACTTGCCTATGCGGGTTAACTTGCAAGTTATAAAAATCACTGCGAGCCAGTGATTTTTATTGATCAACGCTCCACTTGGCTTCTGTTGGGGCTAAAGCAGTTGGACCGTTTAAGAATACACACTAGTGTGTGTTTTCGTAATGCAAGTCGTGCTTAGCGTTTATGAAATTTTGCGAAATTAATATCTCAAGCACTTAAGCTACTCGATACACGTATCGGCTTGTAACCTGATAGACGTGATATGAAGTCGCTCACATTTCGCTGTCAGAGTTACAGTTCCAGGATTTTGTTTAAAGCCTCGTGTCTTGTTTAAAGGTAATTAACTGACTTAATGTTGGCAGGGGTGTAAAGTCCGGGTGCAGAAAGTAAAAATCCTCCCCAGAGCTTTATTCCAACCACCTGGATTTACTTCGGACAGGAGATAGAGCCAATATGAGGTCATTCTGTGGGAGGGAGAAAAACTTGGCAGGACTTTTACTTTCTGACCCCTGGATTTTATACCTCTGATGTAGGTCACTACGTGTTAATATTGTCACGTGTCACTCAATTTTTAGCTAAGTCACTTGAGGAAAATGATTGACGTTAAGAACTACCCAATAATTTGGTTCTTAAAACATGTGAGTTGATCTTCATGGGAAGACATGGTTAACAGACCGTTCGGACCATATCTAAGTTTTTTTTTTTCTTCTTCTTCTAAAGCGTGTATCGCGTCTTTGCATTGACTTTGAATGTAATCTGTCGTGCGAAAAAATCGTTTCGCGTCCAGTGTGAAAGCGGCTTTAGTCTTCTACTTCTCCTCAACTACATTGACATACAGATTATAATTGGGACATGCTGAATAAATGCTCTTCAGGTCAGCGCGTAGACTATGCAACCAAACGGGTTGCAAGGAGTCTACGCTGTATTTATATAATTTCTATGGTGGGCCAATAATTGTTATGCATTCCTTTCGATTAGTCAAGAGGCAAAGTTTTCTCTCACTTTAATTGCATACTCATCACGTCGCATTTAAGTGAAAATGCTGTTGTTGTATGGACTTTTGATCTTTTACTGTGGGGATCCCATGGTTTGTAACATGATTGTCCTTTACAGTAGCCGACCGTTAACTTTAGCCTTGGCCTAATGACTTGCTCGCGGGATTAATCGTTTAATTTAGGCTATTTGTGTTGCGGTTTGGCCGTGTTTAGATAGTAGTAAACTATTAGTCTACACTGATGTTCCCGTGTCCACTATCGGCAGTGTTGCTAATAGGATGACATGTAACCCGAACCGCTCAAGGCACACACATCCAGCCCACAACAACCTCACTGCACACAAAAGATTGTTTATTTATGTTTGTGAATTGTCTCACGAACCCTGGTGGTAATTTGCCCTTATAAGTCTTGGCGGCGACATGCCAATTTAGCTGCTCAACCGTCTGAAGGTGGTGCGCGTAATGAATTTAAAGCACCTACTTTTCAGATCTCCTATTTTATGCGCAGTCTTACATTAGCAGTCTTGCTTTGGTATTGAAAGCCCCTTTAAATTGAAATATTCGATTTCTCGAACCTAATTGTAATTGAACGTAGGCCTTGTACAAACAGGTTGACCTAGCCTGCGTGCCAGCCAGAAGTGATCCCTGCGCTGCCCTTCACCCCCTTTTTTAATCTTACTAGTTGGAATTTGGGTGTGGAGAAATTGAATTTGGCAAAGAAGAAGAAGAAACAAAAACACTAATTATAATACTGACAAAAGGAGCATTTTGCTCGCTGATCTAAAGATGAATTATTTCTTGATTAGAATTAATGTTTATGGAGACGTTTTCAGATTAAACGAACACTCGCAATTTACACACTTGGTTTTTACAATTAATGCGCTACCATCCTGACATTCTCAAGCTGGACACTATTAGTATAGTTGCCTAAATCATTGATTCGATTAAAAAATGTACTTACATTTTCATTTTAAATATTTTTGGAAGGGGAAAAACCTTACTTTGACAGTGTTACAATATGTGCTTATCATAGCCACACTCAGCTTCGGCTATAGCTCGCTGTTTTTACAGTCAGAATGTTGCTTTCTTTTTCCTGTGAGATGATTTTAGACCTTATATTTTGGGCTGCATGTGCTCTGGTGTAAGTGAATATATCAAGATTACTACTGAGCAGACCTAAGCAAAAGTTTGATTAATTAATGGTATAGCTGTACTTCATTCTAGAAGGCTTAATCAGACTCAGAGAAGGTCTGGTTTTGTGACTGTAGTATTATTATTATTATTATTATTATTATTATTATTATGTCTTGATGTGTGCTCTTAATATGTCTTTACAGGAGAAATAAGATGTTACTGTGATGCAACACAGTGCGTGGCCACCGGTTACATGTGTAAATCGGAACAAAATGCCTGCTTCACCAAGTTATTGGACCCTCAGAACACAAACTCTCCTCTCACTCATGGGTGTCTGGACCCTCTGATGAATGTAGCTGATGTTTGCAGCCCCAGAGCTGCAGATTTAACGGGGGGCTCTTCCAAAATTGAGTGCTGTCACGAGGATATGTGCAATTACAGAGGCCTGCACGATCTCATGCAGAACAGAGGAGACTCTTCAGGTAAGAAAATGCAGTGTGGCCTTCACATCTTGAAAGAAACCCCCACATCCGTGCAGCCTTTCCCCTGTAACGTTTGGAAGTGAATCTGGGTACAGTTAAAAGCTGCCATCTTAAAGTTGTCAATAATATTTTTTTTGAAAAAATAAAAAAAAGCTCCTTTGACTCTTCCTGGTGTTTCATTAATGTATTACCCCTATTCATTGTTATCACCTGGCCTGTTGATAGTCTACATTTTAAGCCTCATCATGGAAATCATCAATGTAGTTATTACACCTCTGGAGCACAGAAAACCTTGTTTTTATGGCCTTATGCAAGGAAAAGGGGAGATTTCTAGTATCAGTTTTAGGAATCTGTTTGGGATTATGGTTTGTGAACTGATCCCATCCGGTATCGTGCTAGAGGGCACCGCAGTCATACTTCAGGTTTTCTTCGGCTAGCGAAGACCAGATGTATTCAGATACAAACTACGTGCATTTCCCCGGACTTGGGCTTGTCAAAAAAAAAAAAAAAAAAAAATGACATGACACAATTTCAAATGTATGCTCAGGATAAATGATGTCAGAATCCATATTACTTAAGCCCAGGCACACACAAAGCGGTTTTGTGAGTTCCCCTTTTGATAGTTGGCGTCTGACTTTGTCCACAGACCACGGCGGCAGGTACCAGCTGGAGAGCAGTCGGAACCTCATCACGCGCATGCAGGAGCTAACGTCAGCCAAGGAGGTGTGGTTCCGTGCGGCGGTGATCGCCGTGCCCATTGCCGGTGGGCTCATCCTGGTGCTGCTCATCATGCTTGCTCTGCGCATGCTGCGCAGTGAGAACAAACGGCTGAGGGACCAGCGGCAGCAGATGCTCTCCCGGCTACACTACAGTTTCCACGGACACCACGCCAACAAGGGCCACCTGGCCAAGCTGGACCTGGAGTGCATGGTGCCGGTGACAGGCCATGAGAACTGCTGCCTCACCTGCGACAAAATGCGCCAGGCGGACCTGGGCAGCGACAAAATCCTCTCGCTGGTGCACTGGGGGATGTACAGCGGACACGGGAAGCTGGAGTTCGTATGATTCCGCGACCAGGACAGAGCTGAGAGTTTTGCCTGGCCAGGATCGGCTTTAGTTTGTTTATATTATTTGTTTCCCATCACCGTCTCTGACGGCGAGTCTGTTGATTTTGGGAAAAAAATTCGCTTTTTAACGGAAACAATACAAGCAAACGCAGGCCTTGCGGTTTGGCCAAGGAGCACTTTACTTGAAATAAATGCTGAATCGGCGCGAGGGTCGTCGATACAAAGGGCGCGCCGCGCAATGGAGGACGCTTGGCGCTGGCCCAGGGAATCCTGGACTTATCCTTGATTGCTGAAGGGTTCCAAATTTGTCTTATTTGCACATTTGTAAAAAGAGAGGTTGAAATAGGTTGTTTGCCTTTAAAATGATGCTAGAAAAAAAATCACTGATACCAGGGTACAAAAGGACTTTGAGGAGTAAAAACAATCAGTGTTAACTGTAGGTGTGCACACTCCTCTGTGTATGTTTATTGTAAAAAATTTAAATATATTTTTTTTGTCGAATGGCCTTCTCTTGCTGTGTCCTCTTTTGCTGGTGGACCTTTTCCGCATTATAAATTCGTTCACTTGTGTTCTCGGTGTAGTTGCTTTCGCTACTTTAACCTTTTCCTTCCTGAGTTTTCCTGAGATACTTAATCTCAGTTGTTCCTAGTTGCAAACAAGTGTGCAGTACGCTTATTGGAAGTGAGTGAGTACACCCTGATCAGCCTAAACATTAACACTATGCACAGATGAAACAAAGAACATATATCTTGTAACAACAGTGCATGTCAAGTTCTGCAGACCTTAGACAGCAAGCAAACAGCTGGTTCTCATAGGTGCCATGTTGGGCATGGAAAAATTGGGACCTAAGTGACTTCAACTTGAGGCAGATATTTACGGCCAGTCGAGTGTGTTAGATCATCTCCAAAGCAGTATGGCTTCTGGGTTGCCTCCAATCAGCAGTGGTCAGTACCTACTGAGTAACAGTGGTCCAAACATACCATGTATTGGCAGAAGGGCTTTGGGCACCTAAGGTTCATCGATGCACAAGGGCATCGAAGGCCGTCCCGTCTGGTCCGAATCAACAGACTGCTGTGGGCTGCTGTGGCACAAGTCAGAAAATTTTGGTGGTACTTGTGTAAGGAATGTGTCACAACACAGTGCGTCTGATTGTCCTGCATATTGCGCTTTGTAGTTGTGGACCATTTGGATTGCCAATTTGTCCTCAGTCTACCACTGAAAGCGTCTACAGTGGGCATGAGTGTTAGAACTGGACCTTGAAGCGTTCGAAGAAGGTGGCTTGGTCCAGTGAATCTCGTTTTCTTTTACACCGTGTGCATCATCTGGGTATGTGTGCACCATGTACCTAGGGGAGAGCTGGCACCAGGATGCACTCTGGGCAGAAGATAAGCTGGCGAAGGGGGCGTGATGCTCTGTGAAATGTTTTGCTTTCAATCCTCCGACTCCGGAAATTCAAGCAGAAATTAGTGTGACAGTGTATTTTTCATGGCACAAAATATTAGGCTGGTGGTCCTATTGTTGTGGCTGATCATATATATATATTTGAGAGCCTGGGGCGCATTTCCCAAAACCGCAGTTGCTAACTCAGTTTGCAACTTACATAGTTCGTCCATTCACAGTCAATGGACCCAACTATGTTACCTAGCATCTGCGATTTCGGGAAACGCACCCCTGGATAAAGCTTTCAAAGTATAGGTCACTTGCCCAGCCTGTTTTTAACCATGGTGACAATATCTTGTCAATAAAATCAAAAGTTGTTTCTTGGACTCACTGAAGAAGGTTTCAGGAGGGAAATGGTTAAAGCAAAATGCTATTAATTTACAGAGATCCTTTTTAAACTGGTGTGCTGCTGACGCTAATGGTAAAATATTGTCGAATAGAGGGCCCTAACCTTATTAACCAGCACACCTTACAGAGCAGAGCCGTGTGTTTGTTTGAATGGACAGATTGCTCTGCATTATTAGCCAAACTCACTCAGTTGGGATAAAAACTTTTTCCTGAGCAGCGTTTGAAAGAGGTGTTCAGATCTGCAGTCTCTGGGCACAGGGATTTGACTTGCGCCCATAAATGCAGTTTGTTTGGAGAAAAGAGAGGGAGCAGCTATGATGAATGCGGGTGACTTGTTCACATAAAAAATACTTGAATGTGACTTATTTTAAGGTCCATTTTGAGTTTTATGGTAAAAAGTTAACCGAGTGGGAAATGTTCTTTAGGTAAATGTGAAGGGTCTGAATGACGTTCTTTGACTCTAATTGGAGATGTATATGGCGCAATTTCAGCATTAAAAGTTGACTCCAGGCAGCAGTCTTTTTATGATCAGTCTGTGGTTGCTGGGCGATCCGCTCGCTAACAGGCCCTGCCGTAACCATGATGTCATCGGCAGCCCTGGAGGCCCGAGCAGTCTGGTTGCTGCCCCAACAATGTCCTGCTTCATGGTGGAACCACAGATCTGACTTATTCTTGATCTGCCTCCAGAGGTCAGGGGTTATTGAGCTTCAGAGCGCTTTAGCATGCTTTAGTGTACATTCATCCTGGAAGTGGCAACAGTATTTACATTACTTTTCCTCTTAATGGTCAAACCTCTTATCCAACCTTTTAGTCGGAGGGTTTTCATAAAAAAAGGCAACATTTTTTCCACGCTGTAAAGCTTTCTCTCCTTGTTGGTTTTTGTGCGGTTTCTTGTGTACACTCCACCCCTTCTTCTGAAAAAAAAATATTTTAGACCTCTCTGCCTCTGGTGCGTCTTCATAGTATTCTTTGTGTGGCTCTAAATTGTTATATTTATGTTTTTTGCGCGTAGTAGGTTTTCTGTCTGTCATTAGTGATACATTGTTGGTGCCCTTGGCATCCATTTTGGCATATTTTTGCCAGCCCTGTCATTTTTGGCCAATGCTACTGTAGGCGGGTTACCATTACTCCACTTGTACTTAGACTCTCTGGCACCTTGGCACCCGGTCTGTCAGGGAACAATGCCTATATAGCTGTCATAGATCTACGGTGGTCATTGTTGTCACTGTGTACAAGTATGTGCAACTGTGGCACAAAGAATTTCTTTTGAAATGGGAGTTGAAACACAATAGGGTAAATGTGTCAATGGCAGAATTTATTTTTATTGTTCCTCTAGGCAACAACAGCACTCAGGACTTCCCCTCGTAGTTCTCAAGAATCTGTCCGTAACTTTATCAGTTTGTTTTGGATGTTTTTCCCCTTTTATAGAGAATTGCAGCCCACATACAACTGCTGTGGTGCCAATGGAATTCAATGAGCATATTTTCTATTCCTAATTCTGGTTTAGTTCGAAACAAGTTTTTTTTTTTTTGGTGATAGTATTAGCCTGAATGTTAATTCTGCCTCAAATATGCACCAAATACTCTGCTTTTATCTTAGTAACAGAGAATGTGACTTTAATCTGGTAGTATACTTACATGTAGTGGTGAATGTTTTTAAATACATTCTGTTGTTGGGGTGTAGTTTTGGAAATGTTAGATCAAGCGACTGACCTTTATGCTGCTTTGTTTGGGAGATCATAAGAAGCTTCATCGTGCATTCAAACAGTCAATGCCAGCATAATTAGCAGCTTTAAACTCAAGTACACCATCTGCTTCAGGCGAGAGTCACTGACTGCACTGCCACTCCTCCCAGAGATGTTACCTTAATAATAACAAACCGCACTCCATTTATATGGCTACTGTGACTCTGTTCTACCTCTCTCTGCTAGTGTGGCTTGTTTAACCCTTGGAAAAGTGGGTTCTTTTCTATAATTCAATCTTTTTAAAGAATGGATTTTTTTAAAATTCTTTGTCAACAGTCTAGATCTGTATTCTAGACCTCCATAGCTTTGAGTTGGTGGTTGTAAATGCTACCTTAGCACTTGAGCGCAGGCTAAGAACTTCTTAAATCACGTATTTGTGATTTTAGGGTACTGTGTCTGACCGCCATGTTTGTCGGGGGCGTTTGCAGTCTCTCTTCCTGCCCTTAGGACAGGGCGGTACCCCATGTGAACTGAACTGCGGCATAGCCCTGCAATCAGAGGCTAACCGCGGCTGCTGTACGGATGCCAGTGGATTGGGCGGAGGGTGTCGGGATCACGAACGCCCCCCAAAACTGTCCTTACTGACATGGTAACAATGTCCCTCACTCACTAGTCCTTCCTCAAAAGGTTGATTTGATCAAGCTTGGTACATCACAGATCACTAATTGGTTTTTAAGAATTATTTCTTGGAAAAACCTGTGGTGGCCATGCTGAGTGGACGTTTGTCCAGCATAGGAAAATAAAGTAAAAAGGAACAATAATGCCCCAACCTTTGCACTTTATTGCTCCCATTTTAGGAGTGTTTTCTCCTTCCAGTTCGCTACCAAGAAATTGAACTCGGATGTGTTTCTAAATTAGGAATTTTCTTTAATTGGGATGCACCAGTGCGCTCCTTTTCCATTTACATCTCTACAAGCTGCTGTGACTGGCATATGGACTTCAACTTGAGAGCAGAGAATCAGGCCGTACTGGAAGTCTTGCATAGGTGTGTGGTGCTCTGTGTGCTTTTAAAATGTTAACACGGAGGAGCGATAAATACTCCCCTCCCTTCCCTGTTACTGTTCCTTTTTTATTACGCAGCGGGATGTCCTTTCAGACACTTTGGCGGATTTTAAATTAATAGTGCAGTCTACTCCTGGTAATTGCACGTTCCTGGAACTATTGTGATGTTACTGGAATATACACTAACAGCAGTGAGTAAAGCCAGTGGGATTAAAATGGGACCAGCTGCAGACTCCATAATAAAACAGAAGGCAGTTACCAGATATGCAATTATAGGGAGTTAACTGCATCTGCTCAACTATTCTTCATAATGACTAAATGAAATGCCGTTTTACCCCTATTTTAGGCACTTTTACAGGTATGTAGTTTACGTGAACCTCTTTTCATTTTTTGCATCATGGAAAGACTTTATTCCTGTGGCCCAAATGCATTATTCATTGGTTATTTTGCCACTGTGCCTTACTTATTGTGAAGAGAAAGCAAACGTAATGTTAATTGAGCCCCTAAGAACCATACCGGGCCATCCTGCACTTTTGGCGAAATTGAGTTGAGGTAGTCAGCATGTGCAGAAAACTAAGATCTACATTTCCTAAATGAGCCAACCCAATCTACCCACATGGATTGTTCATACAAGCAAACATCCTCTCTGCCACTGTACATATGCACTGCACTGCCTTAGTCATAGTGGACCATCCCACAACTTCCCATAATTCAATGTAAACATGGCGGCTCGGTATCTCACTGATGAGGAACTCCATCCTATCATCGATGATGATGGTGAAGTGTAAGATAATGGAGACCCACAGTTTGTCCCAAATTAATCAGAAGATGATGGTTCCGCTTCAGAAGGAGGTACCTTTCACTTTAAACGAAACAGAAGGGCATCCAAAACCTGCAAAAGAAGTGCATTACGTAATTGTACATATCATGAGTTTTTAACAGAAGCAGTGTTTCCAGTTCCCAGATACTCTAGATGACACAGGAGGCTGGCAACTTTAAGTCCCATTTTCTCAAAAGTTGCCCAACATGGGTTGGCCCAGTATGGTTCTTAAGGGCTCAGTTGAACTCCAACATAGTTTATGTGAGTCCATCCCAGCCATCTCAGATTCAGATAAACTCCACTGAAGTTGAACTAACAGTGCGATTTTACTTGAGGGAGACTGAATAATTTGAATTGAGACAGCTGTGATCTGTTTAATAGGCAATCCATCTCAGAACTTAATTTGCTTTTTTTAACCATTCTCAGTGACTTTTACGGCGCCTGCTTAACCTAAATTTCCGTCAGTAATGGGGAAGTGCCCTCTGCAGAGAGGGCATTGGCCAAAGGGCTCAGCAGTGCTGGCTTGAAAGGGAACCCTTATTGCCCATAATGACATGGCAAACTGTGGATGTTAGTTTGTCCTTGGAAATGTGAAGAAGTGACTAAAGTAAGTTTTCAAATGTATATATTCAAATGTACCATCTCGTACACACATACATACTGCGTATGGTATATACACCAGTCAGATACAGCATTAAAAACACCTCCCTAATACTGTATTGGTCCCCGTCGTGAAGTCCGAAAAGTTCTGTCAAATTGGCGTCCGCTGGAATTGCCAGACCCAGGGCCTCGCAGCTGAAAATGCTCTAGAGCATCACACTCCCTCCACCAGCTTGTCTTCTTCCCACAGTGCATCTGGGTACCATCTTCGTTCTGGGTAAATGATGCACACGCACCCAACCGATGCTCGTGATGTAAAAGAAAACAAGACTCACTGAACTTCAAATACTCCAAGGTCCCGTTCAATACTCATGTGCCCGTTGCAGGCACATTTGACAGGGGAGTAGGGTTAGAATGGGCACTCTGACTGGTCTGCAGCTACTAAGCACTATACTAAGAAATGCATTGAGTGTTGTTGCACATTCCTAATGTACATATCATTAAATGTCTCTATGACTTGTGCCACAATAGCCCTTCTGTCGGTTTGAACCAGACGGGATAGCCTTCGTTGCCTTTCTGCATCAGTGTGGCTGTTGCTGACTCATGGTTTGTCCTGCTTTGGACCACTGTCACCACTCACCACAGCTGACAGGGGGGACCCCAGAATCCTTGCTACTTCAGAGATGCTTTGGCCCGCTTGTCTAGCCATAACAATTTGGCTCTTATCAAAGTTACTCAGTTCACATTTTTTCCTTATGCAACTCGTTGAATATAAGAACTGACTGTTCATTTACCATTTAAGGGGTCTTCATGGTAAAGTGTAGAAATAACCATAATAATGTAAAAACTAAGAAAGAGACATACTCAACATGATTTTAACCTCATAAAATGTAGTGTTTTGATTAAAATTTACATGGTTGCTATGGAAACCGCACTTTAATGACAAAATCTGAACATATTTTGTGGCACTGATATTTCAATAACCCATGGTCAGATTTTACTCAAATTAGTCTTATATGAAAAGGTTAAGATAGTTCTATGAAATGACCTTGGATTTTTTTTGTTTGGAACATTTATGAATATTTAATGAGCTCTGTTATGTAACCATGACGAAAATCGCTATCATCAACTTGCTTCATTTTCAAAATTGACCCCCTAGGGATGCACCTATCTAGAAAATCCACTGTCATTTCATAGATCTCCAACAGATACAACTTCAGTCCAAATTTCAAGTGAATCAGATGAATATTAATTATTTTATGAATGCCACAAGGTTGAAAATCAGTCAAAATTGTGATTTTCGGTAATTTGCATGTAAAGTAACAAGTAACAATTGAGGCAGAGGAAAAACAGAGATTCTTGGTGTTTACTGGCATCTCACTGCATTCCTTTATTTATTTTATGTGAAAATCAAAAATATTGAAATTTTCCAAAAAAAAAATAAAAATTGAAATTTTTACCCTGAAGACCCCTTAAGAGTTGTCCACAGACCTTGACATGTGGCACTGATATTATATTATCAATGTTATTTGCTTCATCTGCAAGTGGTTTTGATGTTTTTACGTCATCGATGTACATGTATTGAAAATATGCATATATTGTACTATATCCCCAAAACAAAGTGTTCAGGGACTTGATGCTTTTGGCTTGGACCCTGCTGCAGGTCTTTCATGTTCACGCTATAACCCAGAGAGTTTTTATGGGAATCACACAAAAAATTTTTTGTTCAATCCTGGTGCACAGAGGATGAACCCTGTAATTACATGTGACCCTATGACCTTTCGTGTCGTGCCACTATCAGGTCAAACGTTATATTTCCAAATGTAATAACTCAAACAGTTTTGATAGGAATCATAAAACACTTGTGATCTTTTCTGGTACATAGAGATGGGCTGTAATTGAGGTTGGTCACCTTATGATCTTTGCTATAGTGCAACCACTTCGCCAAATTGTTAATCAGTAAAACTTGCAATAACTTGAACAGCTTTAATGAGAATCATGAGAAATCTGCTTTCAACATTCCTGGAGCATTGAGGAGGAAGTTATTTCTTGTGGTGGCTCTGTAATGTATCCTGTAGTGCCACAGCTCAGTCAGATGGCTTTTTCTAGTTTGGATAATCTTTCACAGTTTCACTTTGAACTCATTTATTTATATGAATACATTTTAGAAGTTAATATTCATTTGTGGGCACACTTTAATTTCTAATAAACCTCAAGCGACTGTTCTTCCGTGTTGTAATGAATTCATATACATTGCCCTCAAAGTTTTATTGTGTCTCTGGGAGTTAATTTCTTGGTTCCATTATAAAATACATAGAACATTTGAAAAGTTACCGTAATTCATTTATTGAAGCTGATACTTGAGAATACATTTATGTGGCAGAATATAGCAGGCTGCATTAGAAAAGTACTGAACATTGCCTTTCTGATGCACACATATTACATCTGATATTAATATCAATATCACATAGATCCTACTTATGCAGTCTCCAGGCCATTCTCTGCCTGCCTGCCATTTCTTTTTAGAGATGGGGTTCCCACTATAATGAACCCTGCTTTGATTGGCCAGCCGTGGAGTACTGATATCCTTATATCGATCCCTGCTAGATGAAAATGAAGAAGTTCTGGGGTTTGTTTGTGAAATAACTCTCAGGCACTTCCAGCTGAATCTTCTATTGCTGTAAGCAAGACGTTTTTGAGAGAAGGAAGTTTGGCGTATTGAGACAAGTCCAGGCAAGTCTAAGCATTTAAACTGACAGACTTTGGAGCGAATGCTGTAGACCGGGTGATGAAAACCAGGCCTGTGAGAGACCTGGGACTTGGTAAATGGAGACTGTTCAAAAGGAGAAAAAAACACGCTTAAGTCCTCACAGAACAATTAAGAAACAACTGAGCTGTCACTCAAGGCAGCGCTAGGATTAGGCAAAGAAAGCGCTCCCGACAGGCGCTCCTGACAGGGAAGGGGCCGGCCGACATGGTCCAGTGACCAATTGGACACTCCCCTTATTTATCATGTATTCAGCCAGCAGGACCTGTGGCATGCCAATTCCTTGATATCAGCTTCTTAATCTTATACAGCCAACCAACTCACATGAGGCTAGGGCAGCTCTGGATTGATCTGTTACTGTTTGCCCCTGAGTGGAGGGTAAGTTCAGCAGTAGAAGGTGAGGCAGAGCTGTTATATCACTGTCACTTTCAAGAGAAAGTCACATACAATACCTGAAACTTGTCATCTTGCCCTGCATGACACAAATGGGCACAGCAACTTCTCAATGATGCGAAGAGGCCACAATAGGCATCCTATCTGCCTGCATACTATACGTCTTAATGGTGGTTACAGGAAAGGGCTAAAGATGGCTCACCCCTGCAGTGTGCCACATTGCAGGGTGCCAATTTTGAAGGAATTTACTCCAGCATAATGTATGTCCTGCATACAAAGGGGAGGTGAAAAGGTTTAGTCTTAAACAACAACAACAACAACAATAATAATAATAATAATAATAATAATAATAATACCCAACTAAAAAGAAACATAAACAACAGCATTTCTGTAAGTGGTAAGATCTAATAACAGTGGGTTTTATGAAGCAGTATGGATCTGTGCCAGCTCTGATTGGCACAGTGCACCTGGAATTGTGAGCATAGCCCAGGGATGCTTCTGGAGACATAATGCCTCTGAATTGTTTGCATGGCTCCAATTAAACCTCCGGTAAGAGGAGAAAACTCAGTCAGACTGACTGTAACCCTACCTGCGTAGCAACCAGAGGGAGGCGAGCATTGATATGCCTCATGTCACACATCCCATTGTGACAGATAGACACTGCAGACCCGTGAACAATAGACCTGTCTCTCCCACAGTGCCTCCATGGAGCATTTCACGTTTCATCAGCAGGATATTTAGCACTTTTGTTGTGGTAAACAATTGGTATTTGAAGCACAGCAGTTTCTATCTCTTTTGATTGACTTGTTTTTTGTTTATATGTTTTGCTCAGCAGTAATTGATGTAATCATGTTCAATGTCATCAGAATTGAGGAGGTTTGACATCTCAGGCAGTCAGTGGCATAGCCAGAGCTGAAAATTGAATAGGCACAGAGCATCCCGTTAAAACAATTATTTGCCCTGAATACTTGTCAATCATTTTTCCTAATTTACAATGCATTCACTTGAAAGACTCTCCACACTATCAGTTGTTGCTATCCTTGTTAAGGTAAAATGACAATAATTTATTTTGACAAACAATTTGATGCATTTCAATCGGTCTCATTCAAAATTGTGTAAAGGTGTTTTAAATCTTTGTCTTTAATTTAATTTAAACAATTTAAATGTTCATGAAGTGCAGGTTTGATCACCCTATATGCCATGAAAGTAACGCAGAAGTTCCAGAGCAGTTGACCTTTTATATAGTGTAGGCGTACATACAAGTAAATTATTTTTCTAAACTGAATTTAGCCTATTATTTAGTCGCCCTTAGATTACATTAAGAAAAAATTCTGTGCCTTTGATTGCAAGTGGATCATTCTAAACTCAGAAAACATGTAAACAAAGAAAATCATAATGAAGGAGCCAGGACAAATAATTATCATAAAGGGATGTTCTGTACCCACCCAGTTTTCAGTTCTGGTGACACCACTACAGGCAGTGATGAAGTCCTTATTGATATACTTTCATTGCCCTTTTTTCGTTGATTTCATCTGCAGCAAAACATTGTTTGTCATGCATTATCGACAGTGACTATGACTTAGCTTGCCTGAGGGAGTGTGTTCTCAGTTTACAAAAAATATTTAAATCCCAGATGATGAGCTTTACCGCAGATTATCTCACACAATTGCCTTCCCTTTTCACTGCTCTGGAATCTCTTCCTCCATCAAGAAGCAAGTTCATGAGAGGACAACACACAGAGGAGTAATACTGCCTATAGCTCAGATTAGACCGTATTTTTTCTAGCTTTTCCTCTGTTAGTCTTGTGGGGATGACTATTTACAGCTGTTAATCTTCCAACTCTGTGCAAGAACACTTCACCACAGACACACAGGATACTGTTAATTGTAGATGTGGCCTTTGAACCTCTGCACACAAAAAGGTCCTAATGAGAGCCCTTCAGTCTCCCTGTTATCACTTCATTGACAGCTTGAAGGCCATTTGACCCTTTAATAGTGACTGATTGCCAGACTCCGCAGCCATTCGACTCTGGGAGAAGTATGCACTGATTCTTCTGCTGGTGATCTTTAGTATGCTCATTTAAATGGGGAGGCCCCCCCCCCCCCCGTCTGACTCCAAAGGAGGCAGGATGTGGGCAGGAGGATCTGGACCGGGTTTGCGATAAGAGTGTATTCACTCGGTCAATTTACCACTTAAGTCTGGAGCTGGGTCGCCATTGCTATAAACATGATTTCAAACTACCTCAGGTCACTTAGCTTTTGTTTGGCTCTCAGCTAAATGGTCAGATTGGAAACGCTTGAGTAAGGGAATAAATGTCCCCTCTGTTTGAACCCTCTGAATTTGGTGACATCTGAACCAAGTGCCTCTTCAGCCTATCCCAGTAGGGAAGTGGTTTTGGTGCTACGGTCTCAAGGGTAACGTCAGGCTTGCAGAATTTTGACAGTGCAGTTCTTTGTCCTGTCTGCACAAATGAAGTTTTGTCAAAAAATTCCTTAAACTGGTTTATTATAAATCATACCTGCACCAAATTGTGGATAGGAATGAGTCAACAAATACAAAGCTAGTTGTTTAGAGTTGGATTTTTTTGGTGAAACTACTCTGCCTTATATTGAAATTGTCTCAATAAACAGTGAACTCTTCACTGTCATTAACTGTCTCTCATCCCTCCCCTCAAAAATACACACATCACAGGGAGATGCTGTGCTTTGTATTTAAAATGAACATAGGAGTTGATCTTATTCAAGCTATGCAGACCATAATTCTCTCTGCACTGACATCATACTGCTCTTTAAAAGGGAAGTTAGTTTTAAAAATGGGCATGCCATTTAAATATAGGACAGACTCAGGGAGGGGAGGGATTTCTTGGAGCTGGCAGAACAAATAAATGCAAGGCTGCCGACCCCTGCAGATCCCACTGACTGTTTGGGCTCAAGTGTTCATAGAGAAAACGCCGGGGTCCGACAGGAAAGCTGATACGTGTTTAATTTGAACTGAAAGGGGAGCAAATATTTTCAGTAATCTAAGATTATCACTGCACTCCCTTTGCTGAGGAAAATGTGGGGACATAACAAATCGCTTGTGAAAAGGCCAGTATTCCCTGAGTCGAGTGCAGGGCTCTGCAGTTCATCATCCGGGGGAAAAAAATGTTTACTGCCGAGGTCAAAGTTCCAGTCGTAAGTTTATAGACTCTCTCAGAAAATGGGCTGGAGCTAAACATTACCCACTGTGCTGAGGCCAAATTCAAGATTATTGTCTTTGGGTCTCCGTGTGCCTTAAGATCTGATGTGATCACGGTAAACACCCTTGATCTACATACTCCCCCCCTCAGACCCCACTCACCCTCGGCAACAAAGGAAAAAATGAGAATCAAATCCGCCTTGCATATGCAAAAATTAGTGCTATTACCAGGGGATTCTGGGATGCAAACATATTGGTTCTTATTCATAAAAACCTCTCCAATTAGACGTGCAGATCAGGAATGTTTTTTTCCCAACAAGAGAGTGTAACATTTTCCAATATGAGCGGAAGGTTCAAAATGATTGCACATCATCTGTCCTTGTTCAATGCATTTTATAAATATGGACCTTTGTATACTGAATAAAGATGGACAATCAAACAGCTCCCAAAAAGTAAGACCAAAACATATTGATTGTTATCTAGTGGCTTGCTGCAGCACAGGTTATAAACCCGCCCCCTCCGTGTTAGTGGATGGGGCATGGGACACACCAAAAAACTGCTGCAGGTGTCAAATATTTTTTTTCTGAGGATGGGTTCTTTCATTTTATGTAGTTCTTACCATGCTGATGTATGTTCAAGTGTTCATTTTCTCTGATACGTTTGGTTTTATTTAGTTATTTGATGCTATAAAAATGGGGTGTAAAATCATGATTGACAGATGTGATTGACAGCAACTCTTACAAGAAGGCCATCTGGCTGATTTCTGGACTTCTTTAGCGCTAGAATATGAATGTCAAGAAGAGATATAGCGTTAATATCACACATGCTTATGTTTCTAGGACCCTGTGCAACTGATAAACCTCCATGCACAAGGACTTCAATTCCGCGCGAGAATCTCTTACGCGTGTGTTGATTGAATAATTGCTGACTACAGCAGGGGAATGTAAATATGCCACTAAAACTCATGCCGAATGCATTAGAGTTGACAGATATGCGTTATTACTGGCCACACCTGATAATGTTGAGAGTTCTTGGAGTTTCCGTAGAGGTAATTTAAATAAAAGATTGAAAACAGATCATGGCCAATCATTATTTTTAAGGGATGGGTTTGAGCTTCCCCTGATGCTAGTTCACCAGCCGCCACTGGTTTAGATACATTTGCAAACAAGACAAAATAAGAGTATACGTTACCCCTGGTATCTTGTCTAACTCTGACACAGCCAACAAGGCTTCATAAAAAGTTCAGGGATGTGCTTGCGACTGAGTAGGGCAGGTGTATGAGCAGGATCTCCATGTCGCGGCTCAACCCCCTGATCACCACTGCGCAGACTCTGGCCCTCAAATATGCAAGATTGCAGCATCTGTATGAATGATATTTTGGCTCCATGTCTGTACAGCGCTAGGAAGCGGACACGCGTTGTCCATTTTTGTATACAGTCTATGATATGGACCATTATGGTCATGTTTATCTGCCTTTGAATGCTGATTTAACCATCTTTTATGAAGATTCGCAGGTGGCTATAATTTTTGAAATGAAATGAAATGATTTTACTTACGTACATCATATGGAATTCATGTTTTTAATCTGGCCCTTTCAGTTATGCCTTGTACATACATGCGCAAAAACATCTTAACAACACTGCTGACATTAATGGCTTATTTGTGCCTCATACACATATGATGCACCATGTACACATCATTTTCTCTGATACCCCTTTTCCACCGAGCTGGTTCCAGTGCTGGTTCGGAGCCAGAGCCTGACATAGCACCGGTTCTTTCGTTTTCCACAGCCTAAGCACCAGCTCCTGGCTCTTAAAACCGGTGCTAGAGTAAGCACCAACTCCTTGCTGGTCCAGAGCAAGCACCGATTACGTGGGGCGGAGTTTACCAACACGACCAGCGCGGTCGCGGAAGTATTTTGAGCGTTCTGCTCGCAGTGAACGTTGGGATGTATAAGCATATGTCTTATATCTGCATGATGCGTTTACATTTCATTTTACTTTCTGCGCCGCTTACGTCTTTAATAAGCATTACGAATATGAGTTAGCTGGCCAGATAGGGCATTCGCGAATTACTGTTATTGCCATTAGCGAGCTTGAATGTCATTTCAAAACAAAACTACATTGGATTGTTCAAAGTTATGAAGCTGGAATGAAATACGACAGTTGCTTGTTTATTTATTACCTGTCTGCTTCCCTGGGAAAAGTAAAGATGGATAGCGTGTTCCTATTATTACACCCTATTTCTGCAAAAGGTTTCGGTATTTTTAACATGCACGGACAACAATGCAAGATACGGTATGTGCCTTATATTGCTGATTTTTAAATATCTGATCTTAATCCAGTACAAGATCATAGCAATCTAATCGGCTGTATTCCTCCTGATTTGCTGGTCTTAAATTACAGTGACGTCATCGCGTGCCTCTGATTTGGCTCCTCGGCGATGGAAAACCAAACAGGTTCTTAGGAGGTTCGTGGGTTGAACCAACTAAGCACTGGCACTAACACCAGCACGGCACTAGCACCAGGTTCTTTTTGGTGGAAAAGGGATGTGAGTGCACTTAGAGGGCCTCTTGCCACTGTATCACCTCACACGGAAGTGTTTAGAGTTGCTGAATAATACAATTCACGATTAAATGCTTTTGAATGAAGTTTATACATAATGTTCCATCAAACGAAAGAGAAGAAAAATTTCGATCTTCTCACATTCAATGGCCAAATTCAGTAGCAGTGAGTGTATGGAGCTCAGACAAATGCAGTTCTTCCGCATGAGGCTCTGTGATCCATTAGCCGCACGGGACTGAAACAGGCATACGTTGATGTCATCCCAGATGATTGTTAATGCTTTTATAAATAAAGACATGTTGTGGGGTTATAAACAGAGACTGGCATTGTGGCGGGGATCACCACTCCCCATTTTATAAAATGTATTTTGTGCTTCTAAAGGGCCTGATTTTAGTACAGTTCCTTTTTCTGGCAATGGAGGAAGTTTTGCTCCTGTACAGAGTTGTTATTTAAGGTGTGGGGCAGTTCACTAGCAATTGCTTACATGCTCTGAACCGATCTGCACTCTGAACCCAGCGGCATATGAGCATGTGTGTGTGCTTCTGTGTGCATGCTCGAGCCTATGCGTGTGTGTGTGTGTGTTTGCGGGGAAGTGTGGGTAAAGCTGCCTTGAACTTCCTGCTTTCTTTCAAAACATGCTGCTAAGCTTCCTAAGGTATTATGTTCCACTCTTGCTGTTTTCAAACACTAAGCACTGTAGCACATTCGACTTTCGTCACTGCAAACATCAGCGAAGGTGCTGCACGAACTATGGCACAGAAACTTGATTTCATTAAGCCACACTCTTTACATAGTATACACTCAGGATTTAGCCATGCCCTGGGGGAGGGTAGGGAGGCACTGCTGGATTGCTCTGGTTCACCAGTGCCAGTTCTGCCTCTTACTCCACTGCCATTGCCATTTCTATGCAAACGTCATTTTGTCTTCCACTGTCTGGGCAGAAATTGGCACTTCCAGTCACTGTGGTGACCAAGTTAAACAGCATACTTGACTAATGCCAGGAATGCCATGGTCCCGGTAAACATGATTGCATTGTGCGCATGTGAGCGTTTGCATGTGGAAACATTTACACCTTTGGCCGGACCTCTTGGTTGTCACAGTGGGTATCTCGGAATATGTGATCGTTTGCTCTCCCCTTGTTAATCTTTGTTGCAATACCTTAGTCATCTCCATTTCCAAAAAACAAAGCATGCTTCCCATGAAGCATCTCTTTCCTGGACCTTATCTCATGGGGCTTGAAAATACCTTCAGCCGTCATTTCATCACTGCAGCAAAACCTGCCTTACACTTTTTCCTGAAATGAGTCTACTGGCTCTGCCTCCTCAGGACCTCAATGCCCAGTGAATGCTGTGAGACCTTCGTTGACCCCATAAACTCGGATGCCTGCTTGAATTTCCCCTTAAGTGGGTGCAAAGTCAGAAAATATATATATATATATATATATATATATATATATATATATATATATCACGGCACATACATATTCTGTTTCTGTTGACGGCAATGCTTCACTGAAGCTACATCACACTTATTTTCAAACCCAAGAGACCATGTTTCTATGGCCACAGCATTATATTTAATAGAAAATGTTTAGATGTTGCGCATCTTTTAAACGCATTTTCCGATAATGCAGCAAGACATACTATTTAGTATCTTTGAAAACCTTGACATCTGCACTAGAATCTCGAATAGGCCTACAGTTATCCAGGTTTGAAAACAGCAGCTGCATTTGACAAACCCACATATGGGATTGACAGAGATGAAGATGTTAATGGGAGTGATGGAGCTGCTAGCAGTGGGACTGGAATTAAAGTGGGGACAGGGAATGAGGCAGAGAAGGGGATGGGATGGGGGGGGGCTAGGACCATGGGTGGAGACAGACAAAGCCAAAGCCACCTTGTAAACTGCAAACAGGAAACAGATGCGGACTGCTTGCAGTGTAGAAGTGATGACAGCCAAGCTGCTTCCAGAATAAGGGAGCAGCCAGTGGACAAAAGTTACTGTCAGACCATACTGGTGTTATAGCACCTACTCTGGCACCTAAAACACCGCAGAGGTTATTAGCAACTGCAAGTCCTTTGTACATGCAAAGATTTAGCTTTCAGCACTGTGGTCACTACTGTATGAGCAGTTCTGTCATGTTGCTTAGATTACTGGATTAGCCGTCAGCACTGTGGCTGCTTGTGCGCATGGGGTATTATAGCATGCTGCTCAAAGAACTGAGCTGGTAACTCAGAGATTGTTGGTTGGATTCACATGTAGAGTATTATTGCTGTGTCCATGACTGTTTTCCGAAACCGAGGTCACAACCGATGGATACTGCTGACTCGGCCTCCTAAGCAGGCCTTGGTATTCAATCTCATATGCAATGCAATGATTGGGATTCCCTCCCTGCATACTTAGCACGTATGGACATGGACAACAGGTTGATGTTGAGACTAATTTGAGTTAAACATCAGCTTGACTAAAACATATGCACATATGCACTCTATTAAATGAGTATGTGTGCTTTCATAACTAGCCAGCTAACAGGTCTGATACAGGTTTTGTGCAAGTGATTGCAAAAGCAATTGTGCAACTGTGCAGGCTGGAATGTGATGTGGCCCAGAAAATCAACCTGATGTACGCTGCATTTCTCGTTTGTATTTAAATGAGTATCTAGAATGGAGCAGCCTTTGATGACTTTGCGTGCGGCTTGGGCTTCCGAATGCCCCATAATCGTGAGTTGTTGTCTCCGCAGTTCTCCAGAGGGAGAGGATTCCTAGCAGTCGGTCGTTCCTTACCTCTGCAAGAACAGGGGAAGTTGAGGGGGAATTGCCACAGGCCAGTGACCTTGGAAACCCGAGACTGCACTGTGCCTCTGCTGCTATTTTTCTGTTCCACATTGACTGTAAACCTTTTTATAAGTCATTCTGTACTATCTTTAAGAAATAGCACAGCCCCTCGCAAACATTCAAAGACAAATTCACTCATCTACAGCATCATCAACACAGTCCTTAAAAATGTAGCTCGTCGGTTTGATTTTTGTTCCATCTGCTATGACTCATTTTGATTGAGCAAGTTCCCTCTGATTCTGCTTCCCCTGCCATTCCACACAGTAGCTGTAACAGAGCGAACACGAACTGGTAACTGCACACATTACAACACAAATCGGCTAACACCTGCTCTCCTGACAGGCCTGAGGCAGCCGCAAGTGCTTTTGAAGGACCACGAGATCCTGTCGCTATGCGGTCATTAGGCCGGTTTCTGCCACTCAAGTCCCTCCCCCTGAGAAAATTCTGGAAGAAAAATGCCAGAACTTTAATGTTCTTCCTTGTCATGTTTCGAGTAGACATCAAACAGTGTACAAGGGGTAGGGGGGAACGCCATTGCACACAGGTAGCTTGCACAAAGATATATGAAGTGGCGGGAGGTAGAGCTAATTATGTTTGTGCCCGGAGGAGGCCATTGCTCAAACAGGCACCCCAGTGCTTCTTTCATTTTGTTCTGCCCTTCACTCTTTGTTCTGCCTGAGGCCAGTTCCTTATGGGCATTTCATTTCTTTACTGCGCAAGATTAAGTGTCATTGAGGTTGCTATACCTTCTCATTTCTGCACATCAACTCTAATGTACCCGGCAAAGGAAAATAGTTTTAGAGAAAATTACAAACACATTTTCTCGAGACTTCCTGGACTAACACTGAAGTGGTATTTAAAGAAAAAAAGTGGAGGCGCACTCGGATGACGTGTTCGAGTGAAGAAATGTCAGCGAATTCTTCAAAGAATGAGATAAATGGGATCCAGTTTTTGTTGTTTGGTTTCAATTTTGAAGAAACAACTTCTCGTTCAGTGACTGCAAGTAGTAGATTAATTTAGGAAGAGTACCCTGGAAAATATATACACAGTAGGAGATGAATCTCATCTAGTTTTAGGCTTAGGGTTGCCCGGTTTAGCCCAAAGTAAAGGTTCAATTGCTACTCATGAGCAGGATTCTGAATAACATCTTCGAATAATTTCGGCTTCTATGCCAATAAGCAGACTTCTGTCTCAATACATCTCAATACATTATCAAAAAAATCCTGGAACTGGTAATGGATGTGATTTTTTTTTTTTTTTTTGAGACAATGGAAAAACATTTTGAAAAAGGCACATCACACTGAGAGAATACTGAAGCAAAACAGAACTATCTCTCTCCTTGCTGTAAATCAAGGAACAAATCTAACTACGTTCTGGCAAGCGAGAACCATTTCGCAATGTTTGAACATAAATAGCAAATATTTTAGCGTGGAGCTCTTCGCCCGTTGAGCATCGGTATAACTCAACAGAGAGTCAGCATACTGATGCATACAACATATCTGTGCAAAAAAACATTGATGGAGCGTATGACTGGAGAAGCAGTGGTAATTCTATATTTGGGGTAGATCATCCATAGTGATGTCTGTAAGGGCAGAGGACCCGTATTGGTCCAGAGAGTGACACAGTATGTTGTTTACTAAATTCCATATGAATACATGAATGACCTCCTTCCTGATTTTCAAGCTCATGCTGAATAATAAGTAAGGTGGTAAAGTCGTGCTGAGAATGTACTGGTTGAAGTAGGGAAACTGAAGCTGAAGAGAATGTAAAATGCAGCACCACATTTGTTCATTTGAATGACCATACACCTTCTCTCTGGTAAATGCATGCAGCTGCTTCTATGGAAGAAATAGAATTCTCCGCATTCCAAATATTTGTATTTGCACACACATTACACACACAAGACTCTGAATTACAACATGAACACCTTTGATGGTCTGGCCAAATCTGGCTGGGTAATTTGTGAGCTGCAAGTGCACATCACAGACTTCTGACTGCAGCAACCTGCGCCTATCCAGCAAAAATTTAAGCTAAAATAAACAAGATAAACCAGGGTTACGAAATAAAGACTCAAAAAAAAAAAAGATCATAATCATGTTTGGTGGTAAATAATTTTACGTAGGGTCATAGCTCTGGGCCCCCTGATAAAAGCATTGCTCAGGGCTCTCCTTTATAACAGAATATGCTGGCTCTCTCCAGCTATGGGCCATTTGTATTATTACAGCCTTTGACCTCACTGCGCACTCAGTAATGACGTCTCTCCGTCTCTACCAGTTCTTCCTAGGAAAGCAGATTCACCAGTGAGGGGGTCATGTCTGAAACTGTTTTACAGGGGAGCTTGGTGTGAGAGCAGTGCTGCATCATGGAACTGACTGTGACACAGCACACTGCTGGAAATGCTGTGAACCCACACTAAAAACCAGCAAGAATTTACCTAACATGTTTGATAAAAAATCTTCCTATCAGGATAATCATTACTGGTGATTGAAAAAGATGTGTGCTTAAACACTGAGCCTGAATTGGAAAAAAAAGAGAGAAACATTTCAAAGAGCATAATTAGTGTTAATTTTAATTTTAAAAAAAAAATGCCTGTCTGCACCAGACTGTTCTGTCATTTCTTTGGCTAAAACACCAATATTTTGGGGGGAAAAAAAATAGCTGAAGTTTTCTGCTGGTTCGGCAATTTGTTCAGGTTTGGGAACTAAGGAAAGGAATGAGAGGAAGGTGGAGTGATGTGGCTTCAGTGAAAAACAGCAGCAGCCTTTAATAGTGGGACAGAGGAGAAACTGAGGCATGTATGGTCTGAGCAGGGAGAGGATGGATTGTACATAATTCCACTTTATTGGGTCTCAGAAGCCATTATACTTACATCAGGAACTATTATGGGGTTTTGAGGCCAGAGAGTCTGGCTGCAGTGCACTTACTTTTACAGAGGAGCTCAGCTCACTGCTCTTTCTCCCACTGCTTACTTACCACTGTGATCAGTGCTGTGTGTGTGTGTGTGTGTGTGTGTGTGTGTGTGTGTGTGCGCGTGTGTGTGTGTATGTAAATCTCCAGTGGATTTGCTGATCTTGCCCTTAATGCTTTGCTTGGCTATTCTAAAGAATTAACCTTCAGGCTATTCCCCCAAACTGAAATACAACTTAAAAACAGGCATAGTCTTTGGCTTTTTTACTGTTTTACTGTCATTTCTTGATGACTATTACGCTTATTTGAGAAATTACTTGGGATCTACCGATAAAGATACAAAACCTGGTTGGTCCCTTGCAGTATACCTCAGACTTTCTTAATCACAAATGCTCTGGAGGTCCTTTAAAGGACACAACATTTAACATTTTACATCAGTATTCTGCCCACAACAGTATTTGACTGACATTTTTTGAGCTTATTTTTTAATAATTCTTCACTGTTCCATAAAATCCCTTTGAAATGTTCACTTTTGGAATGACTTATTAACTTTATGTGAAGTCAGTGCTCTCAGCCGCAGATATTTCGAGATACTGATTGTGATTGTTACATGCGTCCTTGAAAACACTAATATCATATTTGGGATTGTATAACTAAAAGAGTTAAAATGCCTCTGAGTTGAATGCCTTTTTTGTGAATTCCATAATTTTAATCCATGTAGTGAGTAAGAGGGAGAAACACCAGCATACACTGGGTGTCCTCTATAGCTCAGTTTGGGAACCACCGCCGTTAATCTTCACCCTAAAATTGAGCAGGGTAAACTGTTCATGAAAAAACTATCAGAAGGGGAGGCTGCTATTTATGGCGAGGACCACAACGTCACATAACCCTAATGGGGTATAAATTATGAAGGTAACAAACCGTCCTTCTATGAGCATGAATAAAGAAACAGATTTCAATTGCCTTCTGAAACTACATTCCATCATAAAATCTGTCTGGTCTGTTATTAACGACAGCACTTAATATTTTCAAATTGTTTTAGTTGGCGGAGTCTTCCGATCATGGATCTGTGTTATGAGTGATAATTCTGTGCTCTTTAAATCTCCAGAAATGTAGTCGCAGTTCAAGAGTTTGAGGAACATTACATTTGAGTCTGGGAAAGGTTCAGTGTCTGCACTGATTGCCAATGTGCTTCATAATTTATTGTACCATGTGACAGTACAACATAACTGGTCACCTCCCTTATGAAAAATTACTATAGTTCCAACCTATAGTTATCCTATAATAAATGGTATATAAATGGTATTTTTGCCACCATAGAGTAGTATTACTATAGTGATTCTATAGTTATTAAAACTAAAGCAATACAGTTGTGTGGACTATAGTAATATCATGATACTCTTGACCGTGGAAATACAATAGTTACAATGCGATGGCTACAGTACTACTCTAGTTATACTCTGCAAATTATAGAAATATTATAGTTATGCCATTAATACTATAATATTACCGGGATATAACTATAGGATATTTTCATAAGGGCTTACTTGGCTGTAAGTGGTCTCTGACACTGAAAAATTTGCCGGTCAAATTTCTGATTAATGGCTCATAAGCAATTTTGAACTTCATAGCCAAAATGTTCAGGAAATAAATATCCGTGCAAGATATAGTGCACATCTGCGGCCATATGCGATTGTTAAAAAATTGTTGCACACACACTTGCAGTCCAAAAGTTTTAAGACCATTACAGTTGACTCTGGGAAAGGTTCAGTATCTGCGCTGATTGCCAACAGGCTTCATAGTTCACTGCAACATGTGACAGTTCAACGTAACTGGTTTACACTGCAATGTCGCTTTACCTGGCTGTAAGTGGTCTCTGGCATTGAAACACTTGATTTTCACATTTTTGATTCATGGCTCATTAACGGTTTTGAACTTCAAAGCCAAAATGTTCAGGAAATCTTTTTGCAGACATGGTGCGCATGTGCGGCAATATGTGATTGTTTCAAAATATATTTTCTCCCACAAAGCAGTAAGCAGGCTCAGTTTATAAGTCCCCATGGTCACAAACAAATCTCCTCCATGTCACCAGTTGTATGATTAAATAACTTTTCAATACAATGAACATAAATAAATAAAGGAAAATGCTTTTTCTGTCCTACACATCTTTAGATACAAGTTGTTACCACAAAAGACATCAACTAAAAATATTTTTTACAGGAGTCAAGTTAGCTGAATTGTGTATATGACTACTTTTGTAAGCCGTGCATCACCATGCAGCCATACCACACACCATGCTAGACTGGCAGTGTTGCAATCGGGCCTTGGCTGCACAAGTGTTTTTGTTGCTTTTACTGAGGCCTAGTGAACTCATGTGGCCTTCAAGTGGGTATGTGCTGTTGAATCCGGCTCTCTACACACACCATAGTCTTTTCTCTCCCTGTTATGTTAGCAGATGACTTGCCGTCTCCAGTTTGAAATGAATCCATAGTAATAAAGAAATTGGAGTGGATGCTGACCAAACACTCACTGGTCGCCCAAGCAGGCTCCTTCGTGATGGCCTGTTATGACGTTTGGGCGGCAGAATGTCCAATTAAGGTTTCCAAACTTGCACATTAAAGCTGCATTTTGCAAACTCCAGACTCATCATTACTTTCGAAAGGGGTACATTATGAACTCAGGCATACCATTTCAGCCCCCGCCAGCAGACGTAGATAAGTGTTAACTTCAGGGAGATCATTTAACCAGTATTTAGTTTGTGCCTGGGATGGGCTGACCCTCCCACAACTCTTAGCCGCAGCCTGTCATGTCCTCACTTTCAAATCTGAGGGACAATTTTGTATGTTTTAAGGAGGCCAGTGTCAGGGCCTACAACCTGAACAAAATATTATAACAATAATGACAAACCACCCCAACACACATACTCACTCACACACGAACGCACACACAAAAGGTTCCACGCGCACAAAGACAAACACACGCATGCAAACAAGCATGCAAACGCACATGTATGCGCAATTAGGTGACATAAACACACTCAAACAAACAAACACAAAGCCAACTGCCATTCAAATACATCATTTAAATAAACCATGCAAATTTCATCTCTAGTTGTGCCAGACAAATTACCAGCTAAATTGTTTTGAGAGAAAACAAAGCAAAATGTGAAATTCATTTACTCAGAGACAGATACTCTCACATATACTGGACTACACTTACAGCTCCACCGAATTGTTTTTTACATTGCACGGCCAATTAAATGTGACTGCAATACAATATGTAAACTATAAATAAAAAAGTTGACTGAACTCAAAAAGGCAACCAGCTGCAAAGCACTTTTGAGTTTGCTCAACTTCAAGTTACAAGGTTTTCCAAAAGTGTTATTTTTTAACAGCATAGAACAATTAATTTTACACAAATTGTACATCTTAACAGGTAAGTAATACATGAGTCAACATTTGCAAATTTCATTTCATTTCAAATGATTACATTCAAATGTTACCATTGATATGTAAGTATCTGCCACTAAACTGTTTTTATTACTGGTTCAAAACATATTCTGGGGTGATTACATTTTCTACGACTGCTCCCAGTTACATGAGTCTGGGAAAAGGCCAACAGAGCCTTGTGAATAGAGACATCCAAACTGGACCGCTCTGTGGGAGTGAACTCTGCACTGACTGTGCATGTTTTACAAGGTCTCTGTTGCTGTGTTCTTTTAATAACCCCTTGAGAATCTCAAACTTCACAAAACTTACTTTACAATAACGTGTGTACTGCACTGTACCCAAAAAACAGAGTACTTTCCAATGCAAAATGTGCCATCTTGAAATTCTAAATTCAAATAGTTAAAGGTGAGTTTGGCGATGATTTGCAATGCTAACTGTCGTATTTGTCTTATTCTGTGAACTGTGCAATCAACACAGTAAAAAATTGACTAAACTTCAAAAAAATAAGGCACCCAACTGCAGAGCATTTTTGAGTTTGCTTAACTTCAAGTCCCAGTGGTTGCACAAACTCATTTTTGAAAGAACTTGAAACTTGTGGTTGAGCACATCCAATATGCTTTTCAGTTGGTTGCCTTACTTTTTTAAGATTAGTCAACTTTTTATTTTTTCACTCTTAATTGGCATTTGGTGATAAAAGACAACAAGCACGACCAGACTTCAAAAGTAAACCAACCCAGACTGCTTTGTAGCGCAGTTTAAGTCAGCATGAAGTGTGGTTTGCTTCCTATGGAGGTTTATAAGAATGAGTTACGCATTCCCTTTTGATTATGAGCCTCTAAAGGCTGGTTTATCTGCTGTGGAAGAAGCGGCATCTTTCCAGCTGAAATAAATCCCAAAATGAACCATAATTCTCTTCTGTTTTAGGGGTAGCAGTCATTCAAATTCATTGGTCATGAAATGGGAGTAGAACAATAGAGGGAAAAAAAAACATATTTGGACTGTGAAATGAAGGAATGTAAAAACAAAACTGGTGCTCAGACTTCCACTATTATTTAGGCAGTGTGCCATAGCAGACTTGTTAGCTTATGTGGTAGATAAAATGGCTGTCAACAACCCTGGTTTAGCACCATTGCTAGTGGTCAGTACGTTCATGCCGCACTGAACTTGATATGGTTCATAAATCAGTTTTACTTTGAAGAGGTAAGCACAAATGAAAGCATTCACTTGTACTACGTACTGCATTTCATGTAAGCAGGCTTGCCTGACCACACACAAAACAAATGCTAGCTGCAATAGTTAAATGAATTTCACAACAAAACTTTGCTTTTTTTTTGCACATCTGGCGGCATCATTCTCTAGCATAGTCTACCACATAAAAATAATAGGACTTACAGCGCCCTCCATAATTATTGGCACCCCTGGTTAAGATGTGTTCTTTAGCTTCTAATAAATTCAGTTTTTTTCTAAATAATATAGGACCACAATGAAAAAAAGAGGAAAATCCAACCTTTAATTCAAGTGCATTTATTCAGTGGGAAAAAAATCCCACATTAAGAAATAATTCTTTTACATCAAATCATGTGTGCCACAATTATTAGCACCCCTGATGTTAATACTTTGTACAACCCCCTTTTGCCAACACAACAGCACCTAATCTTCTCCTATAATGTTTCACAAGATGGGAGAATACAGAAAGAGGGATCTTCGACCATTCTTCTTTGCACAGTCTCTCTAAATCATCCAGCGACCTGGGTCCTCTCCTCTGCACTCTCCTCTTCAGCTCACTCCACAGGTTTTCAATGGGGTTGAGGTCTGGGGACTGAGATGGCCATGGGAGGAGCTTGATTCTGTGTCTGGTGAACTATTTCTGTGTAGATTTGGCCACATGTTTAGGGTCATTATCTTGCCAAAAGACCCAGTGACGACCCATCTTCAGCTTTCGGGCAGAGGCCACCAGATTTTGATTTAAAATGTCCTGGTATTTCAAAGCGTTCATGATGCCATGCACCCTAACAAGGTTCCCAGGGCCTCTGGAAGAGAAACAGGCCCACAGCATCACCGATCCTCCCCCATACTTCACAGTGGGCATGAGATGCTTTTCTGCATACTCATCTTTTGTGTTCCACCAGACCCACTTAGAGTGTTTGTTGCCAAAAAGCTCTATCTTGGTCTCATCTGACCAAAGCACACGGTCCCAGTTGAAGTCCCAGTACCGCTTAGCGAACTCCAGATGTTTGCGTTTATGATTGTGAGTGAGAAAAGGTTTTTTCCGTGCATGCCTCCCAAACAGCTTGTTGGCATGTAGATAGCGCCTGATGGTTGTTTTGGAGACTTTTTGACCTCAAGATGCTACCATTTGTTGCAATTCTTTAACAGTGAGCTTTGGAGAACTTTTTATTTCTCTTACCATCCTCCTCACTGTGCGTGGTGGCAAAATAACCTTGCGTCCTCGTCCAGGCTTGTTTACCACTGTTCCAGTTGTTTTAAACTTCTTAATGATTCCTCTGACAGTAGATATGGGCAGGTGCAGGCGAGTGGCTATTTTCTTGTAGCCATTGCCTGACTTGTGAACGTCGACACACATCTGCCTCACTTGAATGGTGTGTTCCTTTTTCTTTCCGATGTTGAGGAGTGGATAAGAGAAATGGCCTCTGTGTCACGTCATATTTATACCCCAGGGAAACAGGAAGTGATGAATTACTAATTAAATGTTCCTAGATACTCTGATCAACTTTGTAAACTACTGTAGAAATGACAGAAATACTTCAATTACATTTATTTCCTAGGAATTGTTAGGGGTGCCAATAATTGTGGAACATGTGATTTTATGAAAAATAATTATTTCTTAGTCAGGGATTTTTTTTCCCCTTAAAATTCACTTGAGGTGAAGGTTACATTTTTCAACAATTTTCAGTGTGAGAGTATGCTTCTGCAATAAAAATTGAATTTATTTTAAGGCTTTTAACACATCATAACCAGGGGTGCCAATAATTATGGAGGGCACTGTATAATAAAATATAGAAATGAGGAAATAAAATGTGAAATATAATAAAAATATAAAAACAATACAGTGCAGAAGGCATGGGCGTTTGATGACTCAAATGAAAACAATCCTCCAACGCTTATGCAATATATAGCCTATTATATTTCTAGACTTCTTGCAAAGCTGATGAAAGATTTACATTAAAGCATTGCATCAGATGAAGTAATAATAGTCATTTAGTAATTACAGGGTCAGGACACAACATTCCTTGCCCTTTCAGGGTAACAGTTCCTTCACAGTAGGACCTACCATTTTGCCTACAGCAGCAACTGCTGGAGCTGGCACAAGGGGACAGCAGCTGTGATACTGACTGTTTTATCCCATCTGAAATGTGAAAGGTACTTACAGCACATGTTTAGGATTCCACACTTACAGTATGCACATAAATGCACCCCCACGCACACAAACATGCAAACGTGTACCCGCATGCATACATTCACGCCAAGAAACACACATATGCACGCGCACAGACACACCCACCCACACACACACACACACACACACACCTACACACCTACACACATGCACACACACAGGCCAGGTCATGCGGTAACGGAGTTACAAAATTGGTTTATTTTGTATCATAGCTCCAAAACTAAGTTACAAATTTGTGACCAGTTTTGTGCCGTTTTCACCCAAAATAAGACAAACGAACAAAATTGGCTATTTTATTATTTGAAGAACCAGGGAAGACCTACACAAAGCCATTTAAATTGTGACTCTATCTTAGTTTTGGAGCTATGATACAAAATACACCAATCTTATGATTCCGTTACCGCATGACCTGGCCCACACGCACATACACGCTCACACACACACACTGCAGCTCCCATCACTTGGCTCAGAAGTATCAAACCGGCTTGAATTGTAACTGCTGACAGGAGCAGCAGACCAGATCCCTGGGGAAGGTGGGAATTCCTTGGGATGACAGGAGATAAGCACTCAAGCACCCATACCCATCCATCCCTTCACTTTTCTAGCCACTTCTGGACCATGAAGATGGTACACGGAACACAGAGCATAATTCCCACAATGCTCTTGGCTCTCCTGTGCATGCAGCCAGTGATCATCCATTATTTCAATGGGCAGAAAGCCTTCACACATGATGGTACCATTAACTGTGTCAGACAAACAACTATAAAATACTTGAAAAAGGTAGTGATGCAATGGATGGACAACATAACTAAGATACACAGTTCCAATGAGACAGGAATTTGATAACATAGGCTTATGAGGTAAAGCTAGCATCCTGCCCTCCTGGGGTGCAAGAAGCGGGTTTGCCACACACACAATGCATAGGGGCGCCACCCCAAGAGAAGCACTGAAATCATAGTTTAAAAAAGAATGTACTTGCTGCCTTATTTTAAACAATAGTATTATAAAACAATATTTTTACGTCCGCCAAGGAGGTTATGTGATCGGTGCCGTTTGTTTGTTTGTTTGTTTGTGAACAAGATAACTCAAAAAGTAATGAACGGATATCTGAAATTTTGCAGGTGGGTCGCTATTACATCAGGGATGGACCCTGTTGATTTCAACCGCGATCAGTCAAACAATATGGCCGCCATGGCAGCCATCTTGAAATCCTATTACACGCGATAACTGAACTTTGCTCCCACTCAGCAAGATTAGGACTGTGCTGCCGTGGCGGAGGTTTTCACTCTAGGAGTGCCTCTAGTTTTTTATGGGCCTGCACGCCTCATGGTTTGTGTGATCATTCCAGAAAGTATGTGCTTCATATGATACAATAATGGCCATTCATAAAGCTCACACTAAAATTCCATGCCAGTAATTTGAACAGATTTATGAAATTAATCGTTCGGCGATTAGGGCCACGGTGTCACATTACCAGGGGATAGCTTAAATCAGTGCTGTGTGCAAACAGTCAATGAGGTATTCGATGCCAATTAAGTGTTACATATTTCAGGTTGCACGACCAGTTCAGTAAACTGTGAAGTCCATTACAGAATGCCAGAGAAAAATCTAAATTATCACCAACAAAACAGACATGTTTCAGTGCGAAGGTGACAGGTAATTGATCAAAATTATATAGAAAAGATAAGACAGGCTTTAATAGTGCTGCAAAGAATTTAGTTCTAAATTTTAGACAACATTAATGCTGTCATCTGTAAACCAATCAGTTGTCAAAATGCCACCAGGAAGCAAAATGCACTGGTGGAGGAATGCGTGTAGGCATCTGAAAGCAGGAGGTAGAGGCCCTTCTGTGTGAACACACAAGGCTTTCCTACATAAAATATGGGTTTTTCAGGATTTGACAGTATTACATGTGTGTAAGGTTGAAGTACGGTTGCAATTGAATATGGTTTTTTTTCCTGAAATGTTTCCCAAATAACAAGCTTATCCAACAAGATTTGCGCATACATTGTAAAATCAACTCCTTCTTTCACTAGCAGGCATGTAGTAATAATTGTGTGTTGTCAGTCATATGGAGTAATGGTTTTGATGGTTTCATAATTAACATGTCGGGAAATGTGTTGGCTATGCATAATCCTTATTATCTGAAACCACAATTCCAAGCACCTACCCTCACCAGTAATGCGAATCTACCAAAGAGCCCAAAAAGTGGTCCACCCTGCATGTGATGATAGACCTAAGAAAAGAAAAACTGATTGACTCCATTAATAGATTCATACAAGTTTTGGGAAAAGGTTGGGCGAACTTGAACCTGCAATTTCATTAACATTACGCCAAAATAGAAAATTTGACTGCTGTCTTTGCTCTAATTTCATCCCTATTAATTTACTCAAAAGCAGAAACAACAACTGCAGCTTGGAACGGAAACCACATTTGCACACAAAATCAGACCTATTAACTTTTAATTCTGTGTCTAACTAATTGCTGTTGCTCACAGTTTCCTTACTAACAGTTTTGTGAATTCAACAATAACCGCAATAAAGGACATACTAGAAAAGTATTTAATCATTTGTTCATACTTCATTAAAATGAACTTAAATCAAGAAGATGATTGAATAAATTATTTAAAAAGCAAGATTTTCCAGTTTTGCCTAAGTGGGCCCTCTAGGTGTTTTACATGAAAAAAAGGGCACTTGAATGTAGCCACCAACTGCACAGTGCCTACCCCTCTGACCTCTGAATTACCTCTCCAGTATCACTGGATCCACAATATAATTCATCCGGCATAATGAGATCATTATCAGCACTTAATTGGAAACAATGCATCTTTAAAACATTTCCTCGTATCGCATTGTGCCTGAACAACTGTGTCCCTTGTAAAGCCCTGTGAATGAAGGCATGAGCCAAATGAAGGGACGCTGCCATTGTCCCTCTTCCTGAGAAACTCGTCTTCTTTAGCTCGGCCTGTCAATGAAGTCTTTGTTTCCAGCCTCTTTTCCAGTTTAAAATGCTCGTTCTTGCAGCCAAACAGCTTCTAAATGGAAAATTGAGATCTTTGCATTTGATAGTTTTTTGAAGGTTAAAATGGGGACAAGGAATATGAAAAAAAGATTTGTCAGGATTTTTACTGACAAGACAGCAAATGGAAACTAATCATATTTTACTTGTATTCTGTGCCATTAATAATCAAAGACACTTCATATACAAAAGTAAAGGTTTATGAAAATGGTGATCAATTCTAGTCTGATACTTGTCATGACTCACAACTGCTCCCCCTGAGTATGAATGTTTTCCTTTCATTTTCCCTCTCTCATTCTGTTCTTTGTTTTCTGCACAGCCGATCTTTGATCCGGGTTCATTCTAGTCGACACATCAATTCTTGGCACCACACAGGCCAGCTTATTGATCTGCAATCCCCAGCCTATTGTACAGTCCCTCACCTACCCCTTTATCAGATTTCTTGACCCAGCATCTAGCTGCTTGATATCCTGCCTGCTAGTTTGCCTGCCAGCCAGTTTCACTCACCAGTTTACTCTCTCTGTGTTTGCCCTCCTATTTGGCCTGCCTGCCCTTCTCAGCTCCTGACCCAACATAGTAACCTATCAAATATTCCTGACTAACATGATGTTCTCCACTTCTAAATGTTCAGAATAAGACTGTCTGCTGAGTAAAGGCTTCATGTGAAATGGCAGTAAAAGTGTGTATGCATTGTCGGCTCAGCTTGGTTGTTGCTGCGGGGCGAAGAACAGAAGCAATGCATGGAGTCTTGGGATGATCAGTGGGTCTCTTCCACTTAACCCTGCTGAAAGCTCTTTGTGGAGAGCAGCAGAGTTTCTGTCATTCCCCGCATACTCTCCCATTAGATAAACAACCTTTGCACCCATCACCTTGTCGCCTGCCGCCATGAAGGCAATAATTATGGGTAACAACACGGCTCAAGTGGCGTCATGACATAACTTACTCGTGTCACTGAGAACAAACCCTGCATGACAAACCTGTGTCTCAACGTGAATGAAATGACACATTCCCCTGTACTTCTGTTAATTTATGGCAGTGGAGGGAGAGTTTTTAAGGGGGGTGGGGGGAGATAGGGGGGTCTTAGATTAAAAACACATACAATTAAGGAGGACCTGTCAATTTAAAAGGATCTGCAAATATGGAATTATGAAATGATGTGCCGGAGAATGTAACTGATTAAATTTGCTTCAGCTCAATTACATGAGCTATTGTGGACAAAGTTCCCTCAATAACTGTTTTTATTTCTCCAATTATTATAATGTCACAGGATTATAAAGAGATGAAATGAAAGCAGAGGATGCAAACAATGCTGTAAAATTGTCAATATTCTCTACAGCTTCGATAAGCTTACCTTTCTAGGTAGATAACAAATCACTTCACAGTGATTTCCTGTGTTACCATGCACAGCAGAATGAGTTGTATGACAAGTTTCTGCGATTATGCGTTGTGTACCATACCATACATAATTTAGAAGGTCCAAAATATAGTATGATTGACCTCGAATATCTAGAAGAAAAAATTCATTCTTTCAAACTATTATTCAACGACTTATTTGACCATTTTAAAGCTATCCCAACATTACTAATGCACAGACCTTCTAGAGCATGTATTTTCCAGAGCCAGCATAACTAGCCAGGCTCTGCCAGTTAGCAGGCCAAACAGATTTTTTTTTTTTTTTTGGTGTGGGGGGGTGGACTGTAGTTACTTAAGAACCAAGCCTTTGCTAATATTGCTCTAAAAGAATACCAGGGTTACCAGCTCCCAGGGATGTATATCATTGTAAATTCAAGTTGGTTAACCTTAGCTTTTTAGGAAACGAGTCTTCCCTGAGGCGCGAGAAAATCTTTATGATATAATTATGATATCAATTTTGATATTTTACTGTTAAAATGGAATATTGTTTCATCAAAACTATTCTGCACCCTTTCACAGTTCAATACAACCACTTAATCATAACTAAAATGAGAGGAGGGATCTTGGCTGGCATTCCACAGGTTATTCAACGTTTCATTTTGTTTCAGCAAAAACACATTTAAAAAGACCCCCATGACTCCTACAGAAATACATATAATTTAATTCATTTCTTTTTGTATTACAAACGGGCCTTTCATGTGAAAACATCCCTTAAAATGCAAGTACAACATCTGTTTACAATACAAACGAGACTGAAAACCAAGCAGAAAATATTTTTTTGCAGGCCAGCCATTCTTTCCTCATGCGACAGTGTGTTATTTCCACTCAATATTGTGGATGCCTGTAAATATTGATGTCCAGCAGCGATTATCAGTTTCTTTGGAACTTAAAGTCCCAATGAAAAGTGTTCAATTAAATGATACTGGCACACAAATATCTCAAACAACTTGGTTTTTCACTACTGTAAGGAGTTACTACATATTTTTTGTGACTGCGGTAAAATTAAGAACTCCCATCCAATGAACTTGTTGACATGTTCAGAAAGTCTTTCAACACATGAATTATTTTATGCTTCCATCAAACACTTTTGTTTTGACACCTTGACTAAAGGATGTGTTGAGAACCCCTCAGTGAATAGATCATAATATTCAGAGACAGTATGTAGCCACAGTTAAAGTAAATGAAAATCTTCTTCCAAAATCTGCAGACTGTTCCCATATAGAGAAGTTTAAATGGGGTGAGGACAAACGTACATGAGCAATTTACAGAGCAAGGGAGACGATTGCTAATTCACATCCACCACCCCCACCTAAAACCCTACATATCCCAGGGCATCAGCTGATGAGACTATTAGCAGGAAGGTTCCTTGAGCTGATTGATCTGCAGAGGCAGCGCAGACAGTCCCAGCAGGAGATCAAAGCTGGGCCGCTCCTGTTCCAGATGGTTCTTCCCGTGCCCTGTCACGCACCATAATTGCACAGCGCTGTCGACTCTAGCCACACTCCCCACCTCTCCCCCCCGTGTCCCCTCTTGACATTAGAGTGTAGTGCCTGGTGGGATGCGTCCCTGCTTGCGCCGGCAGCGGTTCGCCGGGGCCTCATTATTACTCTCAGCGGAGTGGGAATGCCCCACAGCTCTGCTTCTGCCACTAACAACCCCCCTCCCCCCACCACCACCACCTCTCCCAGTACTTCCATCCCCCCCACCACCACCACCATCCGAAGGTCCAGCCTCGACCCCCAGACCTTCTCCTCTAACCAGGCGCCCCCTGTCATTACAGGTAGAGAGCAAGAGCTGGAATTACCAAGCAGGAGGAAGAAGGCTAATGACAAGGCAGGCTGTGACTGGCGGGATGCTCCTTTTTAATGTTCTGGCAGACTGGCCCCGCTCCGCTCCTCTCCTGGCTCCACGAGAGATTTGAGTGACTCGAACTATCCAGTTAGGTGACGCCACCGACATCACCCCGCCGCCCAACCTCTTGGCAAAATGCTGTCCCAGTGCGACAAACCGGGCCGCGGGGCAGATGGGAGACGGAGATTAACAGTAGCTGCAGGTGCCACTGTGACTGGGGACAGTGTGGCTTGGGCGACAGAGCTGCTGCATACGCGTCTGTTAGCACGGATGCTAATCATTTTTACAATTAACTGAAGCCTAAGATGAACATATGGAACTTACTGCCTTTGTCATAAACTTTGAGTCCCCATTTTTTCTGTTATAACCTTCACTGAACACTGTTATCTCACTCTGTGCCGTGATTTCACAAATAAAATGTGACTGCCAACCTGAGAGAGATTACAGGGCTGGGCTACTGTACTGCACTAAACAATACTTTTTTCTTTCATTTTCCTGTTTTTTTTACCGTAATAGCGGTTTCTTTGGAGAAAATATTTTTGTCTGATGTTTCAAGAATGAAATGACATAAATTGTCTTTAATCTTCACTGGAATCTCAGCTTTAAAGCTCCCTTTCTCAGGTTCCATCTGACTTCCATGAGGCATACACCCTGAAATGTGATTCCTTGGGATTTAACTAATTACCTTCAGTATTTGCATCTCAATGTGAGAATATTTGGGCCATAGCCATCACTCTCTGAAACATGGTGTGGAATCCTAGCCAATACTGGTATTTCTGACAGAGTTTGTAGCCACACAATTGGCCAAAATTGTATGTTTCTTCACGTGAAAATGACTCTGGTCACAAATATGGCATGCCATGCACATTGATGGATAGTGAACGCAATAACATTATGCAATGAGATCATATAAACTGACACTTGCTAATAAAGTTGATAACATAAGTTAACAATGACAAAATAGTTTTTAATTTGGCATGAAAATAATGTATTATAAATTAACTCAATATTAATTAATCCAAATTCATGTACAGTACACCTTATTGTAAAGTGTTCCCAGTAGACACAAACACACACACACACACGCACGCACATGCATAGACACTCATATACACATACAAATGTATGAAATTTGTGTAGTCACATGCATAGCCCATAAGTCCTATAAAGTCTTAACCAGTACAACAACATCAACTGTATATAGCAACTTTATATTTTGTCAATGAAAATAAAAGTAAGTGAACTGTAATAATATTAAAACATAGGGGAAAATAAATTGCTTGTTAAGAGCACTTGATGCTGAAAATAAATGGTAAGTAAGATTCATGTAAACTCAAGCAGTGCAAAGACCTTTTCCGCATATCTCTAAGGCCTTGAATATTTCATAAAGAGCACATTGTTCCTAGGCTTACCTCACATGCCTTGTTATACTTCTAAGAGAGATCATAAACTGTTCTCGGCAATCCCAATGAATGAAACTCACACACGCCTCCAGCGTTCCTGGCTAATTTCACAAAGCTGAATGTGTAATGTATAAATAGGTGGTGTGTACAGCTCCCTTGATAGTCCTTCATTTCTTGCTTTTTTTGTCAGGCATACAAGCTGGCCATATTCTCATGCAAATGCTTACAGTCCTTCAATTCGTTGCTCATTTAATTCCTGCTCCAGATTTAGTGATGGCAAGCCTGAAGGACCACTTTACAAAAATTATATGCAAAGTTAACTTCCTTATAAAAATATGCAAAGGCTATTCCCCCAACCGTTGGACGAATTGCGTCAGTTTCGTTATTCACCCAACCATTCTCAGCCAATGAAATGCGTGGAATATTTCACGAGCGACATCTTTTGGTGAAACTTTTTGGCGCCATTTTAATGGTCTCGTATGGAGCATGGCATCATGAAGACAGTTGTGGGAATAAGAACAACCTTATCCCCTGTTCCACCAACGGTTGAGGGAATAGCCACTGATAAAAATATGTTCAGTAAAACATCAGAATTATGAATAATCCTGAAGGAGTTTGATGTGACTATAAACACTCCAATTTAAGTTGACGTGCATTAGAGCCAAGACCAGGACAAGCAGGCCAAGAAGAAAATCAAAATGCGTTGTAATGGTCACCTGGGAAAAATGGGGTCCTGACAAGCTAGCTGAATTATATGTCCAAACCACCACACCATCCCCTCTATTTTTCTTTAATAATGTGTTGTGTTTTGAATCATAGGCTGTTCTTTGCTGTGGCCAAACATTGGGCTTTCCACCAAATTGTTCATGTGTTATCCCAGTCTCATCCATAAAATGTTTTTCAAGAACTTTCTGGACAAATTCTTGATTGTTTTTACTGCTCTGAAGTTTCTTTCTCGAAGCATAGCCTCTAGAGATCTGCTCTTAACCCCATAAAACATAAAGACCCATATATGGGTCTGTCAATTGTAGCTGCTGTATTCAAACCAGTGAAACTTCAGGCCGATTTTAAATTGAAGTGGAGATCCCAAGGTTTCCAACGATCCCAAATATGTCCAGCTGAATTATCAGGAAATGTGTATAAATGGTGCACAAGATCTGGATATTTTCCATTTGATGTAATGTTGTGGCCATAAAAACATAGCGTCCTGAGTTTGAATGTTTGTCTGAGTATGAGTGTGATGTAGTTTAATTGAGGCATTGCAACCAGCTGATACTGAATATGTATGTGACGTTGTCCGACAAAATGAAAAAAAGCTTTTCTGATGTTAAACCTACATAAGGGAAAACCTTTCCCCTCAGCTCTCATCTATGAATTCTTGTCAGCAAATACAGCTGTTTGAAACAACTAAAAACTTTATTATAAATATATGAAAATAAAGACCCATGCAAATATGCTGAAATAAAAACTAATTGCCCAAGTCTTCTTTCCTATTTAAATTAAATTAATATTTCCCTGTATTATTGCTATACTTTTGGAAAGGGCAGCGTGCATATCATAATGTCTTGGCTACAGATGAGAATATCAATTAATTATTAAAAATAACTGTGTTACAAATAAGTTATGTTACGTATAGTTGTTGGCTGCCTATATCAACAACAGTACATTGTAGTGTGACCACTTAAGCACACTTTTTGCCAGCTAAACTACTGGCAAATGTATCGCATGTCAACAGAAGCAATTTGCACTTGGATGACCTTCTACAGTCAGTGTAAGTTCACAGATTTGAAATGTTGCGATGCAGTGGAAGAATTACTCTCAATGGAGAATGTATGTAATAAAATAACCACCTCTCGGCTCCAGTGGAACACACTCATAAAATAGAGAACAGTTTTACCGCTAAACCATTCCAAATAATCCACTGTGCACATTCCATTACGCAGACCAAGGCCAGTGTCGACGCCTGATTTTGCAAATTAAAATATGCAGTTCTCATTAATTTATATGCAGTATACTTGCATAAATCCTTGGCAGCACTTTTCAAAACACCTTTGATTTGTAAGTGTAATATTAATACATTAAAAAATTTTAATTACAAGGATGATTCCTGGTGTTAAAATAATCAATGAGAAGATGGCTTCTCAGTGGTGATATTTCCCACAGTATTGCACACAGAATTTGAAAGTTGTTTATTGGGCCTCGCACTTCATCCTCCGAGAGGTACACCCACAACTATAAATTCGCCAAAACATCTCACCATGTCTTTATCTGCTGTAGTATTTGGATATCAGGCACTGAGATCAGTGCCCACAGATACAATTTCCACCTCTGGCTCCAACATGCTGACTGCTGTCTGACCCATCATTCCCAATTCTTCACCAGAACATTCCAGATTCCCAGCCTATTGAGCAGAAGGCTGCCAGAGGACATTCAACTCAGTATTTCATTTGCTGTCGAGTTTGGCATAATTATTAAAAGGAGTTGCTCCCAGGTTTGGCACTTACATAATGAAGATGATATATTTTCCTTTAAAGGCTTGGTGAAGTGGTTATACTAGTTGTCTGGGCTGTTGTTCTTTCTTTTTTCTTGCTTTTGATTCTCTCATGTTCCAATGTTTGTGCTTCATTGGCCACATGAGACTGGTTCTCATAAAAGGGATGGAATGACGGGTACTTTTTTCAGATCGTCAGTTAAATTGTCCCGCACTGTAATGAGATAACAGATTTCTGACGTTATTGGCTCCTGCCAGATCAGACAAGATTACAGTGCCTGAGATGGAAATGAAGACATGGGTGTTGTTTCCGGCTGGTGCAGCTTACTGCAGCACTGAAGTCATTACTGTCTCTGTTTTCCAAAAAAGAAGTGGAAGGAGCAAGGAAAGACAAGTGGCACTGCAGAGCAGGCAGCCCCATCAAGGTTCATGAACCACCTTGGAACACACAATAGTTAGACACCGGCAGCGGGTTGCACTGGCTACATGCAAAAAAGTTGGTCTTAACTCTTAAAGTGTATAGTGCAGGTTAATTTTCCAGAGATTTTGTTCAATTTTCTTGTGGGAAATAAATATCTGAACGATTATATGTCATATTTTATGTTGCTGGTTATCAGAAAACGGAATATAATACGAAAAAGTAGGTACTTTTAACAGCGGTTTACGACGTTCCCCTTTCCTCCCATAATGCAATGTGCTACATCACAAAAGGGAGAGAAGAGCCTGTCAGAGTACGACGGTCAATGAGCCTGCACCATACAGCAGCTTGCAATGGTGAATTATTGTGTTTGTGCGGGGTGTGAGAATTCATCCCAAACAGGGCACAGGATCTCAAGCCTGGCATTTGAGATTTTGTTTATTCCGTATGTCAACAATGATTATGTATGCGCACATGAACGTTAGTGTTGGAGGTGTAGAAAAATTATACAACACATGACCCCTTTGTAGGTAGCACCCTCACAGAAATGGCTAGCTCCCCCATAGCACCCGCAGGAAAAAAAACTGCCGCCATCACTAGGTCTAGATGTTGTAGAGCTAGTACCATACTATCGAACCATGGGACAGTCAAATGGATATGTTTACAACATCAGGGTAAAGGGAGAATCTGATAAAATACACATCAGTTTGACAGGAGGGGTGGGAACTGGCAAGCTACACCCAGGCTAGCTAGCATGATGCCTTCGTTATCATTTGGCTAGTACATGTTTAGTCACCGTCTTCAACTGAACATATCACATTATCACAGCAGCTAGATGTACAGAAAACGTTGGCTTCTTCACTCAGTGTCATTCATACGCCGTAAAATACGTGGTGGTGTTGTTGTTACGGTTTTCACTGCTGTTCATAGACTAGCTCCAGCGCTAGTTGCTATGTAGCTACTCTCCAGGACACCTCGCCAACCCTCCACTCGTTCGCCTCCGACCAAGCATTAATCAGTCTCTGAGGATCAGTATTTGTTGGATTTTCCTCCCCTCTCTCACGCCTGACCGACTCGAAATTATATGCTTGCGGCCTATCATAAATTTCTGCAGTGTTTCTTGCCACCTCCTCATGCTCCCAATCACTCGCCATAGTAAGCTGCGGCTACTTTCCTCCACGATTCCCTTACGTGACGTTGTTACCAGGTTACGTAAAAAAAAAAAAAAAAAAACAGCTACTTCAGAAACAGATAAAAAGTATTTCACGGCATTTGTTGATTGTTTTAGAAATATATATACATCTTGAAGGCTTTATGTACACATCAGTCGAGAGTAGTGTTTAACCTGCACTATACACTTTAACTTAGGCTGGTCATAGCTATATCTGACTTTGTGATTTGAATTTATGCCCAGTACACCAAGCCTGACTGAACATGATGGTTGCTGTGCCTGGACTTATGATGCTATGCAAAGCGAAGATCTTCACCAAGCAATACCTCTTATTCAGAGAGCACTCTAACTTTGTCGAAACAAGCCAGCTAGGTACCAAGCTAGCATGCTATGGATAATGCCAACTTAAAGAGCAGGGAAATTTATTTCACTGATAACGAATTAAGAATACTTGCAGAGATGAATGTAGAAATGTTTCCACGGCTAAATTAAACAAGACTGACACTAAGAAAAAGTATTTACATTGAAATCTGTCACCAGCACATTTCTTTTTGTCTGATACATGCTATAGCTGGTAGCTCATCAATTCATTCAAACAGGGCTTGCCTAACAAACCAAAAACTCTTCCTTAGCTCACCATCTGAAGTTTAGTTTTGTGCAATCATGGACCATTGTTTCTCAGCTTTTATGTTCAGCATATAAACAAGATGTGCTGCCATCATCATTTTTCTTTTCTGGTAATGTTAATATAATCATTAATTTTCTCATTATGTTTACCATATTATCTTGCTCAGTTGAGTTCCCGACTTACGCCTGCTCGATAGTTGGCATAGAGGTTACATCCAGGCCCAACACATAACAGGGTTTAAGTCGAAGTGGTGCATTAGTCATAACCTTAAGTTGGCCATAAATTTCAGTTTTCCATCAGAAGTAGTGGTACACCCAGGTGTTACACGAAGCTGATGCACTCCAGTAGCTGCAGAAAACAAAATTGGTAATTCTCAAGCTAACAGCATGCTGCAGGTGAGCATGGCTCCCTGTCAGTGTTGATATTCTCATTTCCCCATTTGCAGCCACACCCCCCAGTCACGCTTCCCAGTCCCCACTCACCTGATTTGAGTTCATCAGGTATGGACCCTATTGATTTTCACCATGATCTGTCAAACAATATGGCCACCATGGCAGCCATCTTGAAAATCCTTTGATACGACAACTGAACTTCGCTCCCAGTGATATCCCTCAAATTTTGTGGGTTGATTGGTGTTGCATCAGGGCGGAACCTATCAGTTTGGAACATGCTGCATCAAACAATATGGCCGCCATGGGAGCCATCTTGAAATCTTATGTTACAGATACCTTAAATTTCTTATGAGCCATGTTCACCCAGCAAGATTTCGACTGTGCTGCCTTGGCAGAGGTTTGCACTCTTGGAGTGTCTCTAGTTGCTTGTTAACTTTCCCCTTTATTTTGCCATGTTTTTCCCCATTTGCTTTGCGAGTTTGTTACTTTTCTAGTCACTTATGAGCGGGGTATTCCCTAATGTTCGTCTCTCTGGTTCTAACTTATTTTTGTCCTAGGTCTTTGAGTCTGTTTATCCCCATGTGTATTTTGATCTTCTGGTTTTGACATGGGCTGGTTATTTCAATTTATGATTCTGTCTCATCCTTGTATTGGCATTCAACCTTTAGACTGTTCTCTGACCAGGATTTGAATTATTCCTCTTCTGTTGTGAGTTTTTTGAATGGAACTGAGCCAGATTGTTTGACCCTGAGACTCTGTTTTAATAACTCTGTTTTGCCAGTGCGCTCCAGTCTGCACTTAGGTCCATTCCCTATCCTGACCCTCCCTCCATTCCAGAGCAGTCACACTGCTCAGCCTCAGCTGTATCTGAGGCTGTATCTGACGAGTCATTTGAGTTTCCCTCCATGCCGACATCACTTGAAACTACAACCCCAATTCCGAAATAGTTGGGACGCAGTGTAAATAGTGAATAAAATCAAAATGCAATGACTTTCAGATCAGATGAGCTAATAAGTTATTTTCAATAGAACATATATAACATTTCATTAGGCAGTCTTTTCATCAGGAACCTTCCAGTCCTGAGATGTCTGAGAAATCTTCAGACATGTCCTTGTCAGGTCATCCTAATGACATTCTGTCTCGGAAACAACTTATTCAGGAGCAACAACAAGCTCATGATCTAGCACATCTTCTACCACAGGCTGCAAGCGAACAAGAGGCTACTCAAGTTCCTGTCTGTTTTTACTACAAAAATGGTGTGCTTACAAGAAAGTGGCATCCACCTGATGTTTCTGCAGATGAAGAGTGGATGATCACTCATCAAATTGTTCTTCCAAAGTCTTATCGTCAAGAAACTCTTAGTCTGGCCCATGACAATCCTATGTCAGGTCATTTGGGTATCAAGAAGACCCTTTAACATGTCAGGAATCATTACTTCTGGCCTTCCATGAGGTCCGATGTACAGGAGTACTGCAAATCCTGTCATACTTGTCAAATGGTTGGGAAGCCGAACCAGAATATTCCAAAGACTCAACTTAAGCCCATTCCCGCTTTTGAAGAACCTTTCAGTCGGATCATCATTGACTGTGTTGGACCATTGCCGAAGACTAGATATGGTTGTGAGTACCTACTGACTATCATGTGTGCTTCCACCTTGTTTCCTGAGGCAATTCCACTTCGTAATATCAAGGCGAAGACTATCATCAAGGCTCTTACCAAATTTTTCTGCTTTGTTGGTCTTCCTAAGTCTATTCAGTCTGATCAAGGGTCAGATTTCATGTCTGGCATATTTCAACAAGTTATGCATGAGCTTGGTATTAAACAATACAGGTCATCAGCTTACCATCCTGAGAGTCAAGGTGCTTTGGAGAGGTTCCATCAAACCCTGAAGAACATGATAAGGACCTACTGCCTTGACACAGGGAAAGACAGGGATGAAGGTGTCTATCTTCTTTTGTTTGCTGCCCGTGAAGCTGTTCAGGAGTCTCTTGGGTTCAGTCCTTTTGAGCTTGTTTTTGGGCATACAGTGCGTGGACCTCTGAAGCTTCTGAAGGAAAAGTTGCTGACCAAAGATGATGTCCCAATGAACTTGCTTCAGTACGTCTCTGACTTCCGTAATCGTCTCTCTAAGGCTTGTGACTTTGCTAAGTCTAATCTCAAAGAGGTTCAGGGCAAAATGAAAGCCAGATATGACCTTCATTCCCAAGATAGAAGTTTTAAAGCTGGCGACAAAGTCCTTGCGCGTTTGCCAGTTCCGGGAAACCCTCTAAGAGCCCGATATTTCGGCCCTTACACTGTCCTCAAAAAGGTCACTGATCTAAATTACGTCATTTTAACCCCTGGAAGGAGGAAACAAAAACAAATGTGTCACATCAACATGCTGAAAGAAGACATTGACAGAGACCCTCAGCAAAAGCCAGTCAATGTGGTAAATACAATTGAACTGGAAAATTCAGAAGAAGATTGTGACTGCCCCTTGGAAAATGAACCTGGTCCAGCCAAACTTGAAAATTCAGACATTCTTCAAAATATTGACAGCAAATTGTCCCATCTGGACCCTTTTCAACAACAACAGCTAAAGCAGCTCATATTTGAATAAAGTCACATGTTCCCTGACGTTCCATCAAGGACTGATATGGTTTACCATGATGTCATCCTACAAGATAATGCCAAGACTGTAAAACAGCATCCTTACAGAATGAATCCAGAGAAGCAGAAATACCTTAAACAAAAAGTCAAACCAGTTGATGCAAAAATAAAAGTTATCACTGAATTTCCTGAACCTACAACTAAAAAACAAATAATGAAATTTCTAGGTATGGCTGGCTACTACAGAAAATTCTGTAAAAATTTCTCCATCATTTCTGAACCTTTCACAAATTTACTGAAGAAAAATGCAAAATTTGTTTGGGATGAAAATTGTCAAAATTCATTTGACCAGCTGAAAGCTATCCTCAAAAACGCACCAGTTCTCTTCTCTCCTTATTTCAAAAAGGAGTTCAAGTTGGCTGTTGATGCCAGTGATATTGGTGCAGGCGCAGTTTTAGTGCAAGAAGACACTGATGGAGTAGATCATCCTGTTTGTTATTTTTCCAAAACGTTTGATAAACATCAGAAAAACTATTCAACGATTGAAAAAGAATGTTTGGCACTTGTTTTGGCTTTACAACATTTTGAAGTCTATTTGACTTGTTCAGCTACTTCCATCAAGGTCTTCAGTGATCACAATCCCCTCACATTCTTGCACAAGATCAAAAACAAGAATCAAAGATTACTGAGATGGAGTTTACTTTTGCAAGAGTATGATTTAGATATTTCTCACATCAGGGGAAAAGATAATGTTATTCCAGATGCACTTTCTCGCATGTAATTTTACTTTTCTATTTGATTGTGAAAATTGCACTGGTTGTTATGTATATGATTGTTATAATGATCAATGATACTTTATGTGTGAAGTTTCATGATTATACTGATTATAAAACCGTGTTAATTTTAACAAAAGAAAGCTTTTAGCAAACCTTTCTTTTCTTAAAGAGGGGAGGTGTAATGTGTGAGTATTTTATGTAAAGTACTGTGTATCATTTGTAAATGGAGATTTGTTACATACTATTTGTGCTGCCTTGCTGGTCAGCTATTTGTTTATTTTGTTCATCATTTAGCACCCTCTGGTGGTGTGTCTGAAGAAAAACATGATCTAATGCAATACCACTTGTTTGTGATGAAATAGACTAGTGCTTTCTAGAAGTTTCTGGCTTCTTCTTGCCTGGAGGGGGCCGGATCACCCAGGACTCCTGTAGATCTTTCCAGAATGTTCCTAGTCTATATAAATGCTTTGATTTTGGTCAGTTGAAGAGGGTTTTTTGTTTTGACATCAGAGTTACATAGTGGCATTAGAGTACTATTATAAAATTGCACAGTGGATTATTTGTAGAAATTTTTTTTTTCCTAATCAGTGAAGAATACATTTATTTAAGTTGTCATTGCTGGTTTTCTTTGTTGTGATTTTCAAGTCATAACACATTTCAAATGTTGAAACTGAGACATTTTACATTTTTATCCACAAAATGAGCTTATTTCAAATTTTCTGGCTGCAACAGGTCTCAAAGTTGGGACACAGGCAAAAAAGGGCTGAAAAAGCAATTTATATAAGAGAATCAGCTAAAAGAACATTTAGCAAGTAATTAAGTTAACTGGCATCAGGTGTGTAACATGATTGGCTATAAAAGGGATGTCTTAGAGAGGCTGAGTCTCTCAGAAGTACTTTTGTAAAGCTGGCCAGAGGCTCTCCAACCTGTGAAGGCTTGCGTAAAAAAATTGTGGAATACTTTAAAAATAATGTTCCTCAACATCAAATTGCAAAGGCTTTGAAGGTCTCATCATCGACAGTCCACAATATCATCAAAAGATTCAGAGAAACTGGAAAAATCTCTGTGCGTAAGGGACAAGGCCGAAGACCTTTACTGGATGCCCGTGATCTTCGGGCCCTCAGACGCCACTGCATCACTCACTGGCATGATTCTGTCATTGACATTCCTAAATGGGCCCAGGAATACTTCAAGAAACCACTGTCTGTAAACACAGTCCGCCATGCCATCCACAGATGCCACCTAAAACTCAATCATGCAAAAAGGAAGCCATTGTTGAGCATGATCTAGAAGCGTTGCCGTGTTCTGTGGGCCAAGGCTCATTTAAAATGAACTGTAGCAAAGTGGCAAAGTGTCCTGTGGTCAGATGAGTCCAAATTTGACATTCTTGTTGGAAATCATGGGCGTCATGTCCTCCGGGCTAAAGAGGAGAAAGACCACCCCTCCTGTTATCAGTGTTCAATTCAAAAGCCAGCATCTCTGATGGTATGAGGATGCATTAGTGCATATGGTGTGGGACACTTGCATGTTTTAAAAAGCACCATGAATGCTTAAAGGTATATTAAGGTTTTAGAGCAACATATGCTCCCCTCCAGATGACAACTATTCCAGGAAAGGCCTTGTGTATTTCAGCAGGACAATGCAAAACCACATACTGCAGCTATTACAACAGCATGGCTTCGTAGTAGAAGAGTCCGTGTGCTGAACTGGCCTGCCTGCAGTCCTGATCGTTCACTGATTGAGAACATTTGGCGCATAATGAAACAAAAAATTTGTCAAAGGAGACCCAAAACTCTCCAGCAGCTGGAAGCCTGTATTAAACAAGAGTGGGATCAAATTCCAATGGCTAAACTCAAGAAACTTGTCTCCTCAATGCCCAGATGCCTCCACTTTGTGTTAAAAAGAGGAGGGGATGCTACACCATGGTAAACAGGCCCCTGTCCCAACTTTTTTGAGACCTGTAACAGCCATCAAATTTGAAATGAGCTCACTTTGTGGATAAAATTGTAAAATTTCTCAGTTTCAACATTTGCTATGTTATCTCTGTTCTATTGTGAATAAAATACTGGCTGGTGTGATTTGAAAGTCATTGCGTTTTGATTTTATTCACAATTTACACTTGGGGTTGTACATCACAGGCCAAATGGTTCTCCTGCTGTTTAGCCTGGAGGATGCATCATCCTTGATTTCTACAAAGAATTTAATATTTTGATTGATCAGACCACAGGACAGTTCTCGACTTCGTCTCACTCGATAACCAATGAGCTCGGGCCCAGAGAAGGTGACAGCGTTTCTCGATCTTATTTATAAATGGTTATCTTTATATGGTAGAGTTTTGCCTGGCATTTGTGGATGCAGCAGCACACTGTGTTCACTGACAATGGTTTTCAAAGGTGTTCTTGTAAGGTCACGCCTCCAGTCTTCAGATTCACCGGTCTATTAAGACCCAAACCACATTCCTCAGCTTTGCAATGATCGCATTCACCTGTTATTCATTTCCACTGTGCGGTAGCATTGTGCTATTAAGATCGAGCCTCGCACTTAGTCTTTGCGAAGTCTCGTAAACCACATGCCTGCATTGTATTCCTAGTCTTGTACAGACTTATCCTCTGTGGAAATTGCGTGTATATTCTAATTCTGTAACTTAGTGCTGTTTATTGCTGATATCAGCACTTTAACTTTATTATTAAGGAACCTCGTTTCCTAATTCCTCTCTTTATTTTATTAATACATTGTTACTATAGCTGAAGCCCAGTTTTGTATTACTAAAAGCATTATTAAGGAACCATGATTCCTTTTTTTTCGTATTGCTTCATGTGTGACTCCCCACTGCGTAGGAGGCATAATTAATGCAATTAAAGTCCATCCTTACACCTGAGTCCAGTCCTCAACTTCCTGTCCTCCGTGCACATCACCAGTGTGCGCAGCACAACCCTTACCGTTCTGAGTCCATGCAATGATTTCCACTACTAAATCCTGTCTGTTTTTAATGCAGTGCTGCCTGAGGGCCAGAAGATCATGGCGATTCACTATCAATTTTTGGCCTTGTCCGTTGCGCATAGAGAATTCTCCGGATTCTCTGAATCTTATAATGAAATTTTGTGCCGTAGATGATGAAACCCCTAAATTCTTTTGCAACTGTATATTCAGAAACATTATCTAGAGATTGTTATTCACAGTCTTTCACAGAATGGTGAAGTTCTTGCCTTCTTTACTTCTGAAAGACTCAGCCTCTTTGGGATGCTGTTTTTATACCCAATCATGTTACTGATCTGTTTCCAATTAACCTAATTAGCAGTGAGAAGTTCCACCAGGCACCTTTTAAGCATTATACAACTTTTCCAGTTTTTTTGTTGCCCCATTACAACTTTTTTGAAATATGTTGCTGACATCAAATTCAAAATGAGCAAATATTTTCCAAAAACAACAATTTTTTTCAATTTCAACATTTGATATGTCATCTTTATACTGTTTTTCATTAAATAAAGGGTTTAAATGATTTGCAAATCAATACATTCTGTTTTTATTTTACAGAGCTTCCCAGCTTTTATTTGAAACAGGGTTGTAGTTTCATGAGTAAATTTATGTCATATGTTATGTATGGACATGTAGTGCAACCCATAACAAGATAGCTGGCTATTCACGAAGTAAATCTATAGAATCCTTGGCAATGGATGTTCAAATTAAGCTGCCTGAGACAGGAAATGTTAGATGTTTGTGTGTCAACCTCAAAATTGTGTTCAAACCTGTTTAAAAATGTGAGGTCAACCCAGGCATATAGCAAAAAAAAATTTTTTTAATCCAGCACTCACGGATCAAAGTAAAGAAATTTTATTTCGGCACGGGCAGCAATACACGAACGTTTCAGCCTACTGGCTTTCTTCAGCGTGTTACACAGCAAGGCAGGAGGCGTTCTTTTGTAAACGTATGCAGAGTATGACCCTTGAACCACCAACTTAGGTCACTTACAATTATAAAGGAGCAAATACCGATTCAGAAACCAAAAAAAAACCATATAAAACAAACAAATAATAATAATAATAAAAAAATGATAAATAAATAATAAATAAACAAAAAAAATTTGTATACATATATTCATACATATACACGTATACATACATACAAACATATTATCACAAAAAGCACCCCAAAAGCAATTCTTCATTAAGGCCTTTAGGCCATTCAGTTTGCAGTGTGTGTATCCAGTAGGCTTCCCTTTGAAGAAGGGTTCTATCCCCCCCTCTTTAAAGGCTGTACCGTTTCTATCCCCTGAAACCTTAGGGAACACACATCGTGACCTGCCTTGCTGTGTAACACACTGAAGAAAGCCAGTAGGCTGAAACGTTTGTGTATTGCTGCCCGTGCCGAAATAAAATTTCTTTACTTTGATCCGTGAGTGCTGGATTAAATTTTTTTGCTATACGTCTGCCCTGACCGTGCACCCGGTAAGAAACATTGTTACTTTTTCATAGAATGCTCGCATTTTCAATTTATTAGGTCAACCCAGGCACACAAGTAGCTTTCAATTCCCTCTCAGAACCCAGCAATGCTGGGTTCTTAGACTACAGTTTCAAGAATATGTTTCCACCCCGGAGGGAGAGGGGAGACATATTGTTTTAGGCTCGGTTCCTGTTCGCGTTCGCGTCGGCGTTCCCACTTCGTTTCCGGAGTGTAACTCCAAAACCGTTTGCATGATCCTAACGAAACTTTGCATACTTACTACTCAGGTTCTAAAGTGGTGACTTTTGGTATGTGCCTGTCTGTCTGTCCATCTGTCCGTCCATCCGGTGGGTTAGGCAAGGAAGGGGCCGGGGGGGAGACATACGTTTTTACGAGTAAAAACACATTTTAGTTGGACATCTGGGGCCACAGCCTGTACCAGCAGCAAAGTCCTCCATGTTCACCTAATGTGTGCATCAGCCTCACAACCACCAAGCCCCCAACAGCGCCTTTCCAAATGCCCAAGGTATAGCATAGACAGGGCGCTGACATGTTTGGGCAGATGATAAGCTATGTGACAGAGTAACAGCTGGCTCAATGAAGATTGAGTCCTCCCAACCAAAATCTGCCAGATGTACTGTCTATACGCCTGCAGTACTGCCAATGCATTCGGGCATGAGACACTTAGTGGTTCACAACTCCCTAGTGCTCTGAATTCAAGAGCTATTGTGCAAATGGGCCATAGCACTGGTTGACTGCCATGTTAACCCTGAAGGCTCTTAGCCTACCGATCTCTTTTACCTGAAAAAGATAGTGGACTCTGGCCATTTTCTGAAGCTCTTGCTGTTTCAAGCATTACACACAACAGTTGTGTTACAGGAAGTTAAAGCTCAAGACTCAAGGTTTCTCACTGAGGGTTAAAGGAGCTGTCACGATTACTGCGAATGCTCAGAACATACATCCTAAAAGTGAATCTGCTTGACTGCAAGTCATAGTCTGATTCCATCCTTGCCAATCTGTCTTTGTTTTGCATTGTTTTGTACAGTTTATTCACTCTGGCATTATGCTTTTTATATTAAGGAGCTTTCTATGGAAATTTGAGGATTCCGAGCGCAATTTTAAGCCAAGGGATACAAAGAATGTAAGCTGGTTGCCATCACCAATAATTATAGAAAGAAAAAAACCTCCTAGATTTTGGCTTGCAGTTGAGCGGATTTACTTTGTTCAATATTGTGAGCATGCGCAGTGATCTTGACACTGCTCCTTTAACCATGACAAAATGTCCATCCTGTGGAAATATCCATCAATCTACAAGTTTGTATGCTACCCCATTGGAAAATATTACTGTGATTACATTGTGATGCCAATAGCTGGAAAAGTCAGTGGACCTTCCTGAAAAATACGTTTAAACAAAGCACAGTAACTTCAATTCACTCATCCAACTGCAATCATGAAAATATTTCTTTTCCAGATGTAATGTATTCTTTTAATCAAATCTCTACTCCTATGTATGGACAAAGGGCAATATCAATTACCGCTATGCAATTTTCTTTGTCTGGAAATGAAATTCGCAAAATTAAGCTAGTTGAAGCGCTTTTCACATCTTGTTCCCCAAGTTGTTTTCGCCGCAATCCAGCCATCAGAGTTAGTTTCAGTCTCTTCTCGTTAACGGATTCTCATTATTTAATTCTGACCTTGTTACTCTTCCCTCCACCTGTACTTTCCTCGGTCTCTTTCCCTAACCTGTTACTTGTTGTATCAGTGTATTTCACTCCCTGTGTTTTGTCTTCCCTTTGCTGGATTGCTACCCTTTGTGGTCTTAAGCACCTAGTCAGTCTATTCTCTCTTCGTCCTCCATTGTCGGTAATTTAAGAAAGCTCTCAGACACTAGCAACCAATTAATTATGGATATTTTCCAGTTTTCAGCTGTCCTTGTCAGACGCGCTCCTTTCAGTCCTTCCTGCATTGGAGTTCAAGAGTGTGCACAGCCCAGCATGCCCTGAAACAGGACTAATGTGTACTTGCCATTTGGTTTTTGATGATACACACACAGCTGCATTTTGCAGTTGGATTTGATCATGGTTTTCTTGCGTAGACCACGGAGGAGTGCAGTACAATAATTAAGCCCCCAGAGATAAATTATGGATAGGGTTTACTAGGTTAGCCATTTCTTGATACACACACTTCAAATCATACCTGAGCAAGTTGTCTGCCAGACTGGGTCAAAGTAACAGGTGATTAATGGAGAGCAGATTCTGACTTGTTGGACTAGATTTACGATTGATACAACATCTTTATACAATGTACCCGTCCATAAAAAAAATTAATATAATGGCACCATCTATGAAAACATCCGTCAAACAATTAATTTTCAATGTCGTAAATTCAAGTCTCATTGAAACATGCTTTATTTCATTCACAGGGCATCATTAGTTTGATTCTAATCAAGTACAGAGCCCTTTCTTTGGTAATCCCTGTGTCAGCACACTCTGACTTCACAGGCAGTCACAGGCGGCGGTCAGATTGAGTTCACTTGCATTGCATGACATTTTCTATGTGAAATGGGGGAGAGATGGTATCTGTCTCTGATCTCACGCTAATCTAATTAGTTGTGTTTGAACTTGCTGTCTTTTTTACTTAAGGAATTTATGCAGCTCACATGTACTTTGTCAAGGCAAATAGACGACAGAATGAATGAGTGCAGATTTTACGGATTTTTATCCCTCGCTGTAATAAAGTTATTGAAGTATTGACGCAGCCGATTATTTGCTAATAGAAATCATAGCTTGAGCTGGTGAGAAATTATGTCACTAACATTTTGTGGGTTTTTGTTCTATTTTGTACTTCTAAATGCTGCACAGCAGAAAGGAAGTAAACTACATGACTAAATGATCTCATATCCTGTACTTGAACAACAGGGATGAGCCCCTGCAAGCCGACTGTGGATTTCCCGGTGTTAAGCTCATGTTTCTCCTGCGTCTTTCTTTACTCAAGACCACTCCATGAATGCTCCACTAGCATTTTTGAGTTCATCAGTAGGCAACGTGATTTGATGGAGCCTCAAAAGTCACCCCCTTCAGCTCTCCCTGTCTTCTTTTGTTTCCAAAGCATGTCCAAAAACATTTTGTGTATTTGTTCGGGGAAGTGTATCTCTGTCCCAATCTCATTTGTGTCAAAGCAATCACATGACCTTTCTTCTTTGGGACTTCTTTGTTTGTTTATATTGCCATTTCAATGGTCCGGCCACAATCACTTTGTTTGCATTTGGCAAGAAGCTTTCTCTGTTTTTTGTCTCCACGGACATGTTCTGCCAGGGGTCTGACTGCACTTGAAGCTACTCGTGAAACTGCTCTTGAAGGTAGCTATAGTTAGTGTATAGTTTGATGCTTTTCAGATGAACAACTGTTTATTTATTTATTTATTTCTCAGATGAGGGACATTATGGGACTTCACTTTGAGAGCAAGGAGACCTCTTTGTCTCTGTCTCTTTGTTTATATCTTTCTTTATGGTTCAATTTTTTTTTCATTTCTCTCAGCCGTTCAATATAATTAGTTTGCCAAGGAACACATGCTTTGCTTGCGGTTGATTATTTCTATGGGACCAGGAAGCTCTAACAATGCTCTCAATTGAACAGAAGTTCAGGCATCTGATGATACAAGCAGAGGCAAGACCTCGACTACACTCCCAATACCTTAATCAACAGCTACCCCAATCCTCCTTGTCTTTTTTTGTGTGTGTGTAACGTGTCACACGGTTATTAAAGGTGCAAACCTTATTTGGAAATTACAGAGCGGAAGCCTCGCCATTTGTTTGCTGCAGTTAATAATGGCGTGAACAGAAAATGACACAGTTTAGAGGATTAAAAAGAAAAGGAATGCTTCCGCTTCTTTCTTTTTTACATAAAAGTGTGTAAGGGTTTGGGCATTGAATATAATGCAGATTAAAAAAATATCAAAAGACGATCAGGGTAACTGCAGAGTTATAATTTAGTCTTCAAAATAGGGTCTAATGGACCTTCTCTAGCACTTTATTAAAAAAAAAAAAAAATCCAAACCACCCTTGAGTGATTTACAGTCTCCTCTGCCTGGTGTGTCTAATTATGGCTCCGGAAGATTGTAGGGTTTGCACAGATCTCTTGGCCCAGGCAAGATTACAGTTCTGCATCTGCACTAAAGTAGAGAGAGGACAGACAAAAATAATACACTGCAGTCTTTATTTTGAAATGCTTCTCATTCTACGCTGTGTTTTTCTTTGCCGTTCAGTTTAAAATCATATCCCATTTTCTTCTCCACCAACGTAAGAGAAGTCTGGGGAACGTCCATGAAAACTGGTCCCTGTATTTAGGACTAACTTTGAGCGGCTGGGATGTGGGAGGATGGGGAGGGATGGTGATTAAGGGGAGCGAATGGCAGTGCTGGGGGCAGGTAGCAACATTTTACATTTCTTTGAAATGTTACATGGTGGGAGTCAGAGAACGTCCAACTGATTACCACTTTGAAGCCGTGTACTCTGATATTGCATCTATGTGATCGGTATCTGGAATGGAGGTTAATTGGAAGAGAGGTTTTCCAGCAATTATGTAGTTTCAAGCTCAATTTTTCAGTTCAATGACAAGTTTTATCGGTGTTAACAAACTGTGTTTTTTGGCGTACAGTTTTATTAAGTTCTTTTAGAAGCTTAAGTTTTTAAAAGGCGTATCCACTGGACAACAGAGGTCTATACAGTGCAGTGCGTGACTTACTTGAGTGACTCTATAATCATCCACAACCACAGTGATTAGGCACAGTGATTATAACCAGCTACCACCAGAGCACACTGCAGGTTAGACACAAGGTTTCTGTCAAGGGTGACTGATACTGCATGGAACCATAGCTTTACAATGATTGCTCTGCTAGGGTGTAAGCAGATACTCAGTTCCTTATTTTCTGGGGCAATTATAACTCCTGCTACTGACGGAAGGTGCAGCTTCGGGACAAAGTTTGAAATTCTAGAACTGTTTCCTCTTTCATTCCTCATACTATTTCCTGAGAGCAGAGGAAAAAAAAAAATTTTGATCAAATCCAGGAAAACAAGGCATTGGAGAGTGCTGAAGTGGGTTTTTGTAATTTTTTCAGCAAAAATAACACTGATCTCAATCTTACAAATTAACTTACTCGCTGATCTATTTTGAAAGACCACTGATTCTCCAAAATGACGTTTTTCTGCATTTCAAATGTTCGTTTCTGATTTGTCTAAGTGACTTTGGATTTTAACAAGTTATATTAGTGTTAAACAAGTAGATCTGCCTACCATAAAGGCACAAAAGCAAGGAAGCTTAGCTAAAATAACATTTGTATTGAAAACTAAGCAATAAAGGGTTTTTGGTGTTAAAAATACTCAAGTCCATGATTTTTCCACGAAAAGTACTCAAGTCCAGCCATTTTGTCACAAAAAGTACCTAAGTCCAAAACCACTTTTCTCAATTTCTCGGTAATAAAGGAGAACCGTTCCACAAAAAAATGGTGACTAACCCTGTTTAGATCCTAGAACTAGCGCACAAGTCCATAATAAGCCACCTTGAAAAAAAGTATCTGGAGCATATTTTGAAAACTTTGACCATCAATATCTCAAAACTGACATTTTGTGACTTAAGTACTTCTTGCATGCAGGTCTTCAATTCATACTGAAAATAAAAATGCCTTCATCAAAAGAATTTTTTGCAAAGAAAATATAGGAATTGTTTTAAAAATGATTTTCCTCCCAAATTTAGCAAGATTTAATCTCTGTGGATTTATGATCAGAATTCCGGAACAACCCAACATGTAACCTTTGTGCCCACACAGAGCAGCACCGTTTTATGATCCAAACAAGGAACTAAATGCAGATTCATGGTAGAATCCAATGGGAGTATTCATTAACAGGAATATTGACATAGAAGAGGAAAGACTGTAGCCCAAAGCTGAAGAGCATCAGTCCAGCTAAGTTGGTAGTGTGACTGGATAGGGTAGGAGCGTGTCCGTGCCCAGGCCAGTGGCTGTCCCAGGGCAGAAGCCAGGGGGTAAAACCCCATTGCAAATGCAGGACTGCTCGCCAACAGGAACAAGGATTTGGCAGGAACGTAGTCCCAATCCTAGAGACCAATGAAGGCTTAGGAGGTGTTCCTATTAAATAGACTCAGCCAAGGGACAGGCAGGAACAGAGTATTAACTGAAATGTAATCCCAATCCTGGAGACTGATTAAGGTTTTTGAGGTTGTTGCTATTAAATAGACTCCAAACAGTAGTGTACATGTCTTTTCAATATTTAAATCAAACATATGGAGGAGGCCTGCTTAGCTCAATACAAGAAGACACAAACTGACTGGAAGGCATAGTAGGGAATAAACCTGGACAATCCAGAAACAACAAAGATGCCACAAGAAAATGATATAGAAGAGACACTCCACAAAAGGGGCGAGGCATATAAATGATTACACCGGGAAGTGTGGGAGAAGACCAGACAATAGATCAATTAAGGGTGACAAACTGCAAAAACAGGTTATTCCTTTATTGACACTGGGCTGATGCAATCACTTCTTACTAGGCTCCACCGTGCCCCTCCACCCTCTCTCTGGGTTGGCTCAGGTAAAGTGTGCGAAAAAGTAGACAGAAAAGAGAGAGGACGGAGAAGAGTAAGAGTAAAAGTGAGAGTAAAAGTCTGCATAGAGAAACCTTAACATTAATGGGATGAGTGGAAAGTGTGAGTAGGTAATCAAACGTAAGAGGTAGTGCAGCCAAAAAAAAAAGAGGATCTAGACACAGATGTGACCACAAATTCCAAAATTATGGTGATGTTTGCATCTTTTTCATCCTCAGCAGCAATAATGCCGCCCGGCAGTGTTGTGCTGGGACAGCAGATGGAAGAAGGAGTGGTGTTTGACCACTGGCGGTGGTAGGACGAGGGAGAGAGTGAGCGAGCCAGCCCAGCAGCAGGAGAGTGCAGTTTGGTGAGCAGCTGCTAACATGACTGGGGAGGGAGGGATTGTGTGCAATGGTGGCCTATGACAATGATGAAACAAAATGAGCATTTACAGAATCTTTAGTGTCATCAACAGGGACCCACAGTGAGAGTGAGATCATCACTAAACTGCTGGCCAGGTAGCTAGTCAGTTTCAAAGGCTCTGTTTTGAAGCAGGTGTTTGTGTGGCATATTTCCCTAATATTGTCACAACTTCAGCTGATTAACATCAGCTAGTTTGCATTTTCTGTTTGCAATGCTGTTTGCCAAGGTTGTAGCAGGGAGGACGTGCGTTTGAGTTGGAAAGCAAACACTTTGGGGCTTCTAAATAAGCAGCAGAAGCTAAATGTAGCATGGGCTGTTTTAGCTCAACTGGCAATGCATGCTTTGATTATTAATCCCTTGGGCAACATTTAAATGTTCATCAATGTCTTGGCAATATTCCCGGCTAATTCATTTTCGCTCATAGGTATTTGTTTTTTTTTTTTTTTGAATGTTTAGATGAGACGTGTCCTCTCTACTCTACCAACTGCTACTCTACTTTCTACTCTTGTGTCCTCTCTACCTGACTGCTCAACAGGCCTAAGATTTTATAATGTTTTCTTTACATGTTCACAGGTGGTCATCATTGTGTCCATGGACAATGCAGGCTCATTAGTTTTTTAAATCATCAAAACAGTTTTTAATTATTCATATCAAAGAAGACTGCACCATATAACTAGTGGCACTCCAAGAGTGCAAACCTCTGCCAAGGCAGCACAGTCGAAATCTCGCTGAGTGAACATGACTCATAAGAAATTTAAGGTATCTGCAACATAGGAGTTTGAGACTGTTGCTGTGGTGGCCATATTGTTTGACCAATCGTGGTCAGAATCAACTTGGTCCATCCCTGATGTAATAGCAACCCACCCACAAAATTTCAGAGATATCCGTTCATTTCTTTTTGAGTTATCTAGTACACAAACAGACAGACAGACAAACCAACACCGGCAAAAACATAGCCTCTTTGGCAGAGGTAATAAGAACCTTCCTACTCATGCTCAAAAACCAATTCACTGCTGTATTTAACTTATTAGTTTCAGTCTTAATCTACTGTATGTTTCAGTCAACAATTAGGATTTGCCTGTCTAAATCAAATACATCAGATGGATTTGTGAAGCCAAATTCAGTTAGTGAACACAAGTACTTTAACGCTTTGACACCATGACATCAACAATACGTATATGCATGTGAGTATGTCTGTATAAAGTGAAAATAAAAGGTAATGTTTTGGGGGAAAGTACAATGGCCCTCATTTATCAAACGTGCGTACACCAAAAAAATGGGGGTACGCCAAATCTCCCGCAAGGATCGGCATTTATCAATATGAACGTGAGCGAACGATCCGCAAAAATCTCATGCCAGGTCTGACCAGGTGTACGCAGATTTGAAACCAGCGAACAACATGCAGGAACAAGTGCAGCTGTCAAAATGAGCAATAAACCATATGCAGCGATGCGGACATCATGCTTTTGTTGCTCTTATTGGTAAAATGAATAAATAGGCTAAATAGATAAATAGGCTAAATTAATAAATGAATGAATAAATAAATAAGACTGTGTTGAGAAATTAATTAAATTTATATTTTGAGACAACCTGCTTGTCAGGCCAGACGGCTGACAATTACAATCAATTTGATTAACCGCAATGCGTGGCTTGGCAGATATGCAGTCAGTGTGGTATGTCATATGTCAGATATATAATGAACAACAAAAGAAACACAAGTTAATTAAAGGCAGACTGGAAAATAAGTTTGCACGTAATTATTTTTGAAAATCAAATTTATTACTAGCGCGTGCACATTTACAATCATTTAATCAAACTTTTCTTTATTTTGCGGTCACTTTGACTGAGTAACCATAAGAGTACATTAACTAACTAGCTAACTTGCATTTCTTTTGTTGCTCAGGCCTACAGACACTTTGACCGTGATCACATTTTGACAATGGCAGATCTTCCATTGTTAGAGGAATAAGCTTCTGTCTGACATGAGAGGAACTTTCGGCACAGAGAAGATCTCCTCCGGGAAAGTGACGAGTGGCTGCTTGTTTTGTGTGGCACCCAATAAAATGTCATGGAGTAATACTAATAAAAGTACAATGAGGGTGATCTCTGCAGACTGTATTTTAACAATTACCCTCATGCAGCTCCGATCGAGGCGGTGGGGACTCATCTGAGCGGGGAGCCCATCAGTGCCGCCATGCGCTCCTGGAACGGTGACAGCTGGATGTTCGAGTCTGGTTGGCCTCCACCGGTCCGTGCGCAGCTGCGCTTGAGCGCAGCAACCCGTTTTTTGGTGGCGATCTTAAAATCGGACCACTTTTTTTACCTACATGTAAAGCATGTGGATTGTCAGTTATGTAGGCTATATAACGTGAAATATCATGGATTTATAAATTGAATTTATTAAGGCCGATGTTATTCGCTCTTATACGTGTGGCCAATGCTGAATTTTTTTCTTGGCCACACTTATAAGTGCGCCAGTTGATGACCATTCCAGTGCCGTTTATGAAGTACCGCTTAAAATATGTTTGGCCAAGAGAAAAAATTTTAGCTTTGGACACACCTAAAATAAGTGTGGGCAATAGAGAAATGTGCATCTTGGCCACACCTATAAGTGCGTCTAACGCGAATTTCGATCAATTTTTGTGCTTGGACGCACTTAAATAAGTGCGAATAGTCACTTCGATTTATTAATGAATTAAATCAAACCTCTGCTGCACTCCGGTTTTCCACGCCAACGGTGTTTACCGCAGCAGCAATAGTTTTCCAAACTGTAGCCTTCTGGGCTCCCTTTTTGCCACTCTTAAGGCTTCCAAATAAAATTATTTTGTTTTTCTCCACCTCAGACGTGATAATTTATATTTCCTCCTCAGTGAAGTTCTTTCTTCTTTGCCGTCTTTCGAGAGTCCATGTCATAAAGTGAGCAGGACTATGCCTCCCGGAGCGTGAATTTATAGGGGCGTGTCATGTAAATTACAATGGTTTCAGCTGCCAGATTTATCAACGCCACGCCAGTTCTACACCGAAATCAGCGACATACACACTTTTAGTAAATCAGACCTGACACCTGGCGAACGCTGATACTTACACCAGAATCTACACCAGATCCTATGCAAGTTTGATAAATGAGGGCCAATAGATGCACATATGTGAGAGGAACACAAGAATTTGGTGGTGTCGGAAATATTGTGGTGGGCTGGTCTGTACCCAAAATGCCAGGGCTAATTATCCCAGTCCAGCCCCGACATTGACATTGACCTTCAGTATCCTGCCACACTATTATTACAGTTTTGAAGGATGGCTTTTTGTCGGACCGAAGCATTCTTTGTGCCAATTTCTGGCTGTTTTTATAAGGGCTACCCTGCTGTGCATTGTAGTTTCATAATTTCCTCTGCCGTCATCTTCAAACAGTTCCTCAAGTCTGAGGGCTAGCCAGAGCAGGATGGCCTGGCAGAGTTTCCTGTGTGTGCGTGTGCGTGCGTGTGCGTGTGTGTGTGTGTGTGTGTGTGTGTGCGAGTGTATGTGTGTGTGTGTGTAACAGGAATGTGTTTCTGCATGGTCTTTGTACACCTCCAGTGTGCTTGGAAGACGTGAGCATGGCCTCTTTGTAGTATGCAGTTAAACGCTGCCCTCACTGTGGCCTCGCAATCCTGTGCTAATCCTCTGTCCGTGTCGAGTAAAAGCCTGAAGCTCACAGGATGGTCTGTGTGTTTGTTTGGTTTTAATTTATGACCTGTGTGTATGAGTGCCATCAGTTCAATATTTTTGCTTGGTTTTTTGGGCAAGGCACATTTCATGCGTTCATCTATGTTTCTGTGTATGATGTGTGTATGCATTTGAGTGTGTTCCTGGGTTTATGTTGTCATCAATTGGACAAAAGTGGTAGGAAATGCAGTAAATCACTGACCTATATGCAAACAAACAGTAAAAAAAATCCTGGGATGCACTGTTTTGGGCGAACGTTGGCAGCGTTGAGTCATGGAAAGAAAGATTTGATAAAAAACCATTCGGACCGGGAGTTCAGTCTCATCAGTTATGGTGAGGTATTTTTCTATGGATTCAAAATAGCTCACAGTCAGCTACTGTCCAAACTCTAATCTAAAAGTAGAGGATATGGGGTGGAGAAGGCCCCATTTGAGGGTTGGTAGCACAAAGCCAAGCTCCAGACATCATTTTATCTAAATCACACAAGACAACATATTACATGGGAAGAAGCCCATAGAATAGTGCATAGTCATTTTAAATAAACTGCATAAAATGATGGAATTCCTCTTATCTAATGCCAACTTCATGAACAGTTTGAGAGTGGCACAAAAAAGAAAAAGGGCTGTTTGAAGCAAAGAGCCACAATTAAAAAAGCACTCCCAGCAGGTCCTGGGGGGGTATTATTGCCATTTGAGAGGCAGCACTCATTGCTGTCTTGGATCGTTGTGACGTTTTAACTGCAAAGAGACGCTACATTGTGAAGCAATCTGACAACAATCAGCCAAGTACTTTTAGCTGCGGTGTGACAGATCGTCCGCTGGAGGAAGGTCATTAGGAGAGGCCGAATTGGGGGAGGTCAGAAGGTCCCTAAACAAAGCTTCAGTGAGACACAAATATGCCACGCTTTGTGAAATCCGCCTTTATTGACAGACACACACAGAAAAGCTGGTCTTTGCAGGGGGGGACTCATGGGCAATTTTAAGCCAAGAAAATGTGTATGTTCTCAGAATGTTTCCAAGCATTTTAACCCTGTGTGCACATGTGAGTGTGTATGTGTGTGTGTGCGCGCGCGCGCATGTGTGTGCGTTCGTGCGTGTGTGCATGTGTATGTGAGTGTGTGTGTGTGTGTGTGTGTGTGTGTGTGTGCTTTTGTGCGTGTGTCATTTGTCCTGACCCTCATGAAAATATCCTATAGTTATTTCCTAGTAATACTGTAGTATTACTATAGTTTACATAGTATAACTAAATAGTACTACAGCCATCACATTATAACTATAGTTGTTACAGTCAACAACTGTATTGGTGTAGTTTGAATAACTATAGTGTCACTCTAGTAATACTACACTATGGTGGAGAAAATACGACCATTTACTGTAGGATAACTATAGCTTGGAACTATAGTCATTTTTCATAAGGGGAATCAGATTTTTAAACATTGTAGTCACATAAAATTACATGAGATGTCAGAGAAACTTCCCAAGAGGCATTACTACCTCCACAGTGCATCATCAGTGCGGTTACAGGTTAGGGAACCATTTGTGATACTTGCAGCTGAAACACTTTGTTTAATGGTACGTTTCCATTAAAATTTTCCTCAGTGCTTCATGTATTTACTCATGCTAAACAAAGACAGAATAAGTAAATATCTGAACTGAGCATTTAAGGCATCGTCAAAGCTCAAAATGCATGAGGCACATATTGGCACATCACTTGTGCTGTTTGGATTGCGCACTGTGAGTGAGGACATTTTGGAGAGTGATGGACTATGTTATGAGATTGTACATAAACGGTGTGCGGGTATGTAGAAGGGAGAATCCAGTGCAAATGCACGCATTGGTGATGACAAACTCCAGATGGCCTCGTGAGCATGAGATAAGGTGGTAAACGACAGAGACGAATGTCTGGTCGGGTGAGTATCAGTTTGAAAATGTCCGGTTGCTCAGCTATTTCACAATGCAAAAAAAAAGCTAGGCTACAGCTGTCCCTCAGGTGCCACCCTAGGAGAAGTTAGAAACGTGGGATGTGAATGATTGCTCATGCAACTGCAAAGAGTGAGTGCATGTTGAGTTCCAGCACATTAGGGGCACGCAAGGCCCCTTCGGATGTCCGGTAACAAATTGCTTTGACCGTTGACCGTCTGCCTAACCTTGCTCACGCATCACGCCTCACCTCATCCACGATACAGCGGGGTGCAGTGAGGCTCCACTGGAGCCCGTCAACAGCAGCTCCAGCATCTTCAAACAGATGAAACCGTCCCCGACATCCTGCCTGATCCCGGCTTCTCGCCCGATAGCCTATATCCTATTATCCCATTCCAGCAATTTTCCCCTCATTTATAGATGGGTTTGCCCCCCAGGAACCTTTCTTCCGGCACCCCCCCCCCCCCAGCCTCGGCTCCTCCATCCCCGTTTTTTCCTTTATTTAATGTCCCTCTCTGTAGTCACTGTCCTGGCGGCCTGGCCCATCTGGTTTCTATCGCTGTGTCACGCAGCGGCAGTCAGCAAAGAGACAGGGTCCGTCGCCTCGCACAGGCCTGGGCACGTCTGGAGCTCGTGGCATCTGCCTCTCTTCCGCCCCCGGCCCGCGTGATGAGAGTTAGACCCATTAAACTCATTAATCCTCTAGGTCTCTATCACTCCAAACCACCAATTATTAAAGGACTGAAGATGAAACAAGGATAGGGTTCCCACTAACTGTTTAATGCGTCCGCCACCATTGTGGAGAGGTGATAGAGTCTGAACAAAAGGATATCTGTCTCTCCCCTCCCACCAACCACCGCCACCTTCCACCTCCTTCTTTACTGCCGCGGGAATCATTTCATTTTACTTCAGGAAATGAAATGAATTTCTGTGCCGTCGAGGCCCGACACGCAAACTGGAAAAAAACAAAAATCCACCTTCCTGTCACGGTTAGGGATCTGAGCGCATTAGTCAGGCGAGCAGTGACATACCCCTTTCAATTATCCACCATTACATGTTACTAAATCTGAGTGCTGAGGCCTCGCTCAGGACGGGGACATTTTTTTTCCATTAACGGACTTTCCGCAGCGCAGCGAGGAAGTATTTTTATTACCAGTTTCAGAGACAATGAGCGTGACTCATCTGCTTCTGCGCTGACGCCAGATGGCTCTGGCTCGGCAAGTGCACTGGCCCAGACTCTCCCGGGGAGCATCTTTGGGGTGGTGTGCATTATTGGCGTAAACAAAGGTGGCATGCATTATTGCTGTACTGTGATACTGCGCCATTGCACGGAAAACAACGCCCCATTTCCAGAGAAGCCGCAAGCGAGGGCCGTGCCTGGAACAAAAGGCTTTTTCATTTGTGGGATTTCTGCTGCTCCTCCCTTCCTTCTGGGGTGTAAAAAAATCCTAATCTAGTGGCTACGGCTTTATATGTCCCTGTCTTTGCATTATTAAAGCTGGGCGCATCATTACTAATGGGACGGGTATGAAAAATGCCGCCGGTCACATGACCCATGCCTATTCTTCAGTGGCCAGGGGAGGGACGTGCGGGGACACCAGGCCACGTTCCATTGAAACAGTCTCTCCCCACCCTGGCGCCTGTTTCATCTGATACTAGTGTACACTTCTGGGTCGCTGTGTCCCTCTCTGTAACTAGAGAGCCAGTGGATTTTTGGTCAGCAATGAGATAGAAATATGGATTGTGCCAGGAGCATCCATAAAGATTTATGGATACGAGGTCTAAATTCTTACTTGGAAGGTCAGATCTCGCATGCTCGCCGAAACTATTGATGATCTAGGCTAATAATTTGATAGCTCCCCTAAAATAGGCTTAGGATTGTTCCAGAGCACTGATAATCATGACATAGACAGGTGAAGAATTATATATTATTTATGATAAATATGCTTGAAAAATAGTGTACTAAAAATTTATGCCCATTTTTGACATTAAATTAAAGTAAAATTGTGCGCTTTGTTAATGATTCAATGCAGTCAAACAAAGTCTCCTTGCTCCTCAAGTGTAAGTTATACCCCTCCCCCACTAGAAAAAAAAACAGGCCCCACTATTATTCGCACCCCTGGAATAGCACTTTGTGTAACCACCCTAGCAAAGGTAAAAGTATTTCCCTTTATTTTCCCATAATGTAGGATTTTTGACCATTCCTCCATGCAGGGATTTTCAAGATCATTGATATTCTTGGGTTTGGGTTTGTGGACTGCTCTTTTCAGTTCAGAACACAAGTTTTCAATGAGATTTAGCTCCAGAAACTGAGATGGCATTGCATGGGTTTTGTTATTTCCTGTTCTTTCTTTGGGGATTAGGATTCTCTAAAGGGTTATTGTCCTCCTCGACAATCCACCCACAAACATGCCTCAGCTTCTCAGCAAAGGCAGTCCAATTTACACTAAAATGTTTTAAGACTTGGTGCAATTCGTTATGTCATTGAACTACTGCCCCTAGACCACAGGCAGCAAAATATTAATGACCCTCCAACATATTTCCCAGTAGGTATGAAGTGTCTTTAAATGTTCCCCTTTGGTGTGCATAACCAAAAAGTCATACTTTTTGTCTCATCTGACCACAGAGCTCTATTCAAGTTAAATTACAATGTTGTTTGGCAAACTCCAGAAACTTGGCTTTATTTATTTATTTATAGATATTTTTTCCCATTTTTTCTTAAATCTGTTCAGCAGGGGCTTTTTCACAGAGTCTTTCCCAAGAGCTTGTTGGCATGGAAGTGATGTGCGATGTCTCATAGTTCTTTTTATGTCTGGATAACGCCTAGTCTCCGTTGCAGATGTCTTATGTGGTTTACTTCGGTCACACAACAACGCCTGTGCATTCCAGCTGGGTTTCGTGTTCAACCAATCAGAGAGAAGCTCTGAAATTTTTGAAGCTATAGTTACATTACTGTTGTGAGAGGTACGCAAACACATAAGATGTTTGCAACAGAGGCTAATGAACTCCAACATGTTGAAAATGCTCAAAAGGTGGAATTTCGCCAGGTTTCTTCGGTGTTAATGTTTTCCCGAACGCAAGTTCTTTAGATACAGAGCAGCGCACTTGGGTCGACGCTTCGGTAGTGATGCGTCTGATGCTAGGCTGGTCGCTATCATGGTAAAGTCGCTTGATTTCCTTTATGCTCTAATTCACTCGGCTTTTTATTCTTGAGAATTTTTCTAATAAACAGAAGGATCTCTTACGGCACACAAACAGCTCGCTTGAGGAATGCAAAGCAGTTTTTACGGAAAGAGCGCAACTTATAATTGAAGGAACATCTAGTTCGCTTTTTTCATAAATGCATATTTTCTCTTTCCTCGATCCATTTCTTATTTTACCTACAAAGCAAATGTCATTATCAACAATTTTTTTAGGAGTCACTGTACCCGCCATTTTTGTTTATTAGGCTAATATTTGATAGGGGAAACCCAAAAGGACTATCATTTAGCAAGCATTCTGATTTGCTTATTTCGCACAATGCCATTACGTCACGGAACTCAAAACCCTGGCTAGAGTGCGCGGACGTTGTTGTGTGTTGTGTGAGGGAAGCGAACCACATAAGACATCTGCAATGGAGGCCACGTAACTCGCAGATTCAACCAATTTCATCGATTCTCTTGGTCACTATCTCCCTTACTGCCTATATGGACAATCTGCACTTCTGTTTTACTTCTGGCATGTTTGCAACATTCCATTGGTTGCAACATTTTTTTTGCCTAAAATTTTTATTGCCCTAAATGTGGCAAGTGGATCAGTTCATCGTTCATATAAAGCATAACTTGCATATTTTGCATGTGTTCCTGAATTTTTATACCCCAGCAAAGCAAAGAGAGGGAATGATAGTTCCTGTAGACTGAGATTAATGTAAGAAAATTGATTGATTTCCTTCCAGTACAATGCAGTACAATTTCCTGTATAAGGATTTTGGGGGTGCCAATCATTTTTACTTTTTTGTTTCTCATAAACTTTAATTTGCGAATGTTCATTCATTCATTCATTCATTCATTAATGAAAGTATTAAATAAAAACACGTGTGGACATTTACATGTTTTTAAATAATGAAATAAGAGTGGAACAAAAGCCCACGGTCTTCCCATCTGCTTTAATTCAATACATTAATTATATATATTAATATATTAATTATTAATTGTGCTGCTTATTACATTTAGCCATTTTTTTCTTTCTTATGAAGGGCACCAGTGATTCTGCACCAGACTGTATTTTATCCTATCACCTGTTTTGTATTTTTTCCCTCATGTTCATTGCCAATCATTAATATTGTGTAATGTGTAAAGAATGTGTAAAGCATTCTGTTGAACTTCAGCATCAAGAATGCATGTGCAGCCTCCTGATATTTTGACCCAAATGGTATATTTTAAAATGTGAGCACATTTAGTCCTAAAATTTGCTATTTAGTCCAAAGAACCTCCATACATGTCATTTGTTATTCTAACATCAGACTTGCAGACAAAACAAAAATGTAAAATGATCTAAAGTTTTGGCAATGGCCAAAGCTGATAATTGGTCGCCATTATTCGTCACAGCAGACATTATTAATAAAATTAGCATGGTGTTTAAATCACATCATGTATACTTCCTGTAAACTAGTATTGTGGGAAGGTGCTTTAATTTCATGGCATAAATTGATACCTTAAGAATTTGACCATAACAGTTGCCTATGTATTTTTCATGAAACTTGAAAGCATGGCAAATTGACACAGTCTGTGTGGTGTAAAGCTTTAGCATTACTAAACGAGCTCGCTATTTTTGGAGGCTGGATAGGAATCAGCTTTTCTGAACTTCAGCCCCTTCGGGATTCCAAACCCACAATTAGTTTATGGTTACCTAGGAAGGCAGAATTCTTCCTCAGGAAGCAAGCAGGAATTCGGACAGAGTTTGTTCCACTTTAAAGTGCAGCACATTCGGTTGGCTTGTGTAGGCGGGAGAAGGATGTGGTTCTTGCTTTTGGAGTTATGGGTGTAGCTTGAGATGGAGAAAGAAGGGGGGTTGGGGGTGGTGGCTGTGGCATCCAAACGCTTTCAGAATAAATTTGAATCTGGCGACCATTTTCCATCCTGTAAGCCATGGTGTACTGAGAAGATGGGTTTGGAGCTCTTTTAAAGAGAAGGGTATTTGAAGGGGAAGAGGATCCCTTTTTAAACTATAATAATGTGAATAAGCAAGCTGAAATACAGCTTACCTATGTTTACTGTTGCATACCCCCATTGTCTGTATACATAACCTTTGATCTCTGATATGGTGCTTGTATCCCCTCCATGGCTTTTTCCATTTTGTCTGAGCATTATAGCAGTAGATGATGGCAGTAAAACAGTTCATGTTGCACCAGGCACATCTTCCTTATGTGTTTGCCTCCATAAACTCCTGTTTTAAAGTCTTTGCCATGGTAACCTGGGAGATTTAGAATTGATTTGAAAATACTTTTGATTGATTTGTTTTTTCAAATGGCCCAGCTCCTGACTACATGTCTGACATGCTTTCGGGATTTTAGCCTGCTGGATTCTTCAGGTCTCGCAGCAGCTGTTTCCTGGCTGTCCCACGGGTCAGAACACAAACTCATAGAAGGACTGTTTTCTGCTATTATAACACATTCTCAATCTGCCTTGTCACGTATTGACACTACCTGACCAAGCCTCAATATACAACACAACAGGAGGTTTTTAGCATTCTTTTTTGATGCTTATGATTAGGATTTGGATTAAGCGTTAGGGGTTAGGGGGTAGGGAGTAGGGTTTGTTTTAAACTGGCATCAAATAAGGTCATCAAAAGCCTCCTTTTGTGTCGTATATCAATGCATGGACAGGTAGTGTCACTGTATGATGCCTCAGGATAAGACTGGGCCTGCAATTATGGACCCAGCCTATGGAGCAGTCTGCCAGAGGCTTTGAAATCTGCAGAGAGTATGGACATATTTAAGAGAATTCTCAAAATGCACATTTTTAGTCAGGCTTTCAGTAATTTTTAATATGCTTAATCTTAATTTCATTTACTTAACCCTTTCAGCACCGTGGGCAACTATAGTTGCCAAATGATGTAAGATATCAAAGTCAGATGCTGTTGAAAACCTATCATGTGGCAACTTGTTTAAAAGAGCTCCCGCAGGGGAGCTCTTTTAAACAAGTTGCCACATGATAGGTTATCAACAGCTCAGGATAACTACATTTTTAATTCCTTGAAAATGTATTCGGCACTCAAAGGGTTAAATAATTCACCTTTTGTTTCTTGTGTTTTCTTTTGACATGCTTTTGATGTCCTGCATTGCATATAGAATAAAATTGAGTCGCATAATTTGTGCAGATTGTGCTGTTTAACTAAAGCTTGATTAATATTTGATTGATTAATTATCACGTTCAATGAAGAAGCAAGGCTTGTCGAATGACTGCTGTCTTCTCAGTGTAGGACTATGAGCATAAATTTACTATACAAAGCTGTAGGCACGCTCACATTGCAGGTTTTCTGCTGATTACTGAAGTGATCTGAAAAAAATATAATAATGGGATTTCACCCACATTCAGTCATGTCATGTAAGCTCTTTTATGTAAATCTTGCAAAAAATGTCTGAGTTATGCCAACTGTTTCCACACAACTGAGCAATGTAACTCCTAATAGGTTTCAAAGAATTTAGGCTAAATTCATGAATCACATTAATTGGAAGTTATTTAAGTCAGTTGCTTGGAACCAGCTGACATGGCCCTTGAAAGTTAATTTTCAATTTATTGAGTAAGTTCTGTGCTGTAATTCTGGAAGAAAAAACTTCAATGGACACATCCCGGGAAAGCCTTCTTATGAGACAGCGGTAATATTACATGTAACATATGACATGCAATATCGTGAAAAATGTCAGAAGAATGGCACGCTAAACATATCAAGCAAGGCTACATACAAAAAGTGAAATGTTAGATTTACATAAAAAATGTTTTACACTAGTTCCACACAAGTGTCTTCTGTTACGTCCAAGTTATTTTTTGGCTAATTTAATTAATCAAATTTATTGGAAGTTGCGTGAAACCAGTTGATGTCATATTCTTCAATACATCTAAAATTTCACTTTTTGAAAGCATTGTTTTTTGAAAGAGAAGTGATAATCATGTGATCACCATTAGGGCCCATCTGCAAACAAGCTGCCATAATGTGTCCTCATAAGCGAGTAATTCTATTTGCCCAAAATAGCCAGACTCCTCTAATGAACATTATGGCTCTTAGTAAACTGTTCCCTGCAGGGACTGATGTAAAAGACAAACACGCAAACCAGACAAACAAACAGAGAAACACATCTGCTTGTGGTTTGTGTTAGTTGTGGGCCGTTGAGCTTTTCATGTTCCACTTGATCCAAGGGGCCAGTTTTGATCCAACCTTGCTTTCACCTCTCAAAAATAAAACAGGAAAAACCCACAAAGAGAATTTGTCATAAAACGTAGTTACAATCAAATGTGATTTCTCGGTCCAAATGTGGTAGCTAATATGATTTGATATGATGGCATTGATCCATGTTGGCCAAGCTGTGAACCCATAGCTGCCCTTTGTTATAAATATGAAAGCTCAAAGCTTCAAACCACAGACCGCTGAATTGTTTTTGCCAATGTATGTAACCGCTGTGCAAAAATTAGCTCAGAAGTACACTTTGGGAAATGTCCCCTGTAGATGGTTCTGTGTTTTTCTAAGGGGTACATTTTACTGGGTCCCAACAGGAGGTTCGACTTAGCGTCATGACCACTTGAATATAACAGAGTCCCCTTGCGGTTCTCCCACAGTGTGAGTATGGAAGGGACCCTGGCACTCATGGAGCCAGCAATTTCATTTGTATAGGAGGATCTTAATGTAAATCTCCAAAACAGTGAGATGCAGAAGAACGAGAAGAATGTGGCCTGGCCTGTCCCTTCCCATCTCTCCTTTCACCCACTAAAGCTAAATGAAGTGAAAAAAAGATGAGAAAGTGACTTTCCCCCTGAATCAGTGCTGTGTATCACCAGGCTGTTTGTGCATCTCTGATGATGCTGTTATCATCCTTGGTGTGATTTCAACAAGATTTTAAAGGTTATGGTTGGAAGTAGTTCCATCAGAGCAGTTGTGGGGAGGGCTGACAGTAGCTCTGATCATGAGTTGCTCTGTGAAGTGACCGTATCGATGCTGGAAGGGATGTAGCCTGGCAATACATGTAATGATCAGGGCACACTGCCCTCAGCCAACATTAACTGCCACATTAGGGATTTAGAGGTGAAATTACTTGGTATATGAGTATACACCCATTCCTGAAACCAGAGTACCCAAGTTCTGATTTAAAATGAACATTAACCCTTTGAAGAGTGAGTTTTTTTTTTAAATTTGTTTGTTTTCAGGAATTCATAGTTCCAGAGGATAGTCTTCTTGAAGAGGGGATTATAATATTGAATGTTTTGTCAGCATTTTAAGTTGGTGTTAGAGACCTTAGTGTCTTTGAGTGTGTTATGATCCAGAACAGGAATCAAGTGCAGAGGCAGAGTGCAATCCAACAGTAAGGGTTATTGATAGTAACACGGTAATGGTGGGATGGAATCCAGAAGAAAAAAAAAAGCACAGTTCAGTTCAGATGTGGTGTTGTGGCTGGTGGCTTTCCGGCTGGTGGCTGTCCAGGATCCCTGCCAGGTGTAGTGAACAATTTGCCAGAGCTGTACTTCCCGCAAGGAGGATGAAGTAACTTGAAGGGAACTTGATTCCAATCCTGATGACTATAGAAGGATTGGGAGCTTGTTCCTAACAAACTGGACAGAGGAGCAGACTTGGACAAAATTACCAACAACCCAATCCCAATCCTGGGCCCTGAATTAGGCTTTGGAGGTAATTCCTATTAAACTGGACAAAGGAGCAGACTTGATCTGGGTAAACTTGAACGCAGTTCCGATCCTTGGCCCTGAATAGGCTTGGGAGCTTGTTGGAATTAACGAAGTAACGAAGAAGGCCTCTGCAAATTAGTATCATTAAAGCTTATATTTAACTTTCCAAGGACAAAGAGTTTCTACTAGTAAATACTGACTGCTTCTTAGCATAAATGGCAAATTACAATCAAGCAACTTGCAACGCAAAGCAGGGGTTGTAAATACATGTCTCAAGCACATCAGGAAGTTACAATGAAATGAGACACAGGCAAAGATGAGAGCACACGCGAGATGTAAAGCAAATAAAAGAGACATGCAACTTCTAACCGACATGCAAGTTGCTGAATGGGAGAAAACATAGAAGACATTCACATGAGCATTGTGACAGAGTATTCAGTGGTGATTGTTTTTAGAAGTTCTGTTAAGAGCACTCAAGTCACAAATTGGTGACTGTACTCCTGGAAGGGTTGCTTGCAGGTTACGGGCCTTGAGGTTCAATATTCACAAGGAATATAAGAACACAGCATTGAGTGAGAAAAAATATTAATGTCAATTTGTACTGTACAGTACATTCATCATCGTATTGGAAGTTTTTTAATGTGTGTGTTTATTTACATGATCCCAAAAAATAAAAACCCAAAATCTCATGCTTTCTCAGCATCTCCCTCCCAACGACAGAAACCTGTAGCCTCTCTGACGTGTCTCTTCCTGTTTCCCTGCACCCCCCAAAACACCGCATCTCCCTCCCCCACTTCAGTCTCTTTCTGGAGCGCTCACATTCCTGTATTTCTCAGCCACAAACAACATTAACTTAATGCCTGAGAAATCATTAAAGCAGGAACATCTGTGGACTTGCAGCAGCCACCAGGGTGAGCTCTGGAGCTCAAAGACACGAGTTCTGATTGGCTGCCTTGCACAGAATACCTTGTTAAGCCCCTCCCACATATGTGCATGCTGCTTTATGGTCAGTTTGGCAACGGATATACACAGCGGGGCACAGCTAGGAAAAAAACAGAAACCAGAAAAGGAAAAAAATGGGCAAGGACGCATGGACAGATGGAAACGTTTAGACTCCCTGTGGTAGCTGCTGTGCTCCTTTCCTTTCTTTACTTTTCTTTCAATCTTAATGTTTAAATAAGGACCAGATTTTCATTACAAACTTTCATTTAGCGTGCTTGTCTGTTAAGGATGTTGCTGGAAATTGCGATGGAAATTGTAAATAATCAAGGGGTGTGGGTGAGGATGGAGTTTAAATCACTTAATGAAGGGCACAAAGTGGGTTTTTTCAAAAATAAAACCTTCTCTCCCACAGTCCCTCTTTAATTATTCTTGGGAATACTGTCTTTAAAACTTAAGATTTGCGTTTTCCTAAAACATGCAAAAGAAATATCCTTGTAAAGTAAGCTAAATTGCATATATGAAGTCAAAGGAAATGCAATAAATCTATATAAGCCAGCATAGCCAGTACGTGTGCTCAGTGGACTCAGTTTAACTGAATATCACCATTGTACTGTGAGTGAAACAACAAGGTACAGCTAAGGAAGCGTCTGAGTCATCCGTAATCTGTAATGTAAAAAAAAAAAATCATTCATAAAGGGTGCAGACATTACTACTTACTAAGCCGAAGTGTCTGCAGCACTGAGATACATAGGGAACTTCAGCCAGATCCCACTTGCTGGTTTCATAGATTCCTATTAGAGCGGCTAGACGGCGCTGCCTTGTTTGACTATGGTTTTCTGGGACCACAGCATCCACAACGAGGCCATTTGTTGCATCAGCACTTGAACACTGGGCATCCGAATGGTAAGGAATGAAAATTATTCTGATTTTTCATCTGTTCGACTCCCTGGAGTATACTTAGCTCAGTGCAAGGATATTACTATCCAATTTATTTGAATTTCAGAACAGTAAAGTCATAGCTTTGAATAAACTTAGATGGGGGATGTTTGCTTTTTCACATCAGTGGCTAATAAGCTGCATTACCCTTGAGAGCCACTGGGGCTGGTGAGTCAGAGGGGCCGTCAATGGTCATTGTAGTTATATCTGTAAAGAACCCTAAAATGTTCCAGATCAGAGGTTCCAAAAGTAAAACAAATTGATGGTGCCAGTTAACAAATAATTACCAACTGCTCTTGAAAGAAAAGGTGGTGCAACACAGTAGTAAACACACCCGTCACAACTTTTTTGGGACTTGTGGCACACTTCAAAGTTGAATGAATATCTTTCAAAAAAAAAAACCATAACGCGTTGCTGAATACCGCTCGGCCCGGACAAGATTTCCTGCCTCAAGGTCACAGCGCTAAGGTCAAAGGTCAAATCCAGTAAAAAATGTGACGTTGCACATCTATGTGTCACAGTGAGTTACCATACCAAATTTGGTGAAGCTGCCATCAGTAGTTGCTGAGTACTGACCCGTACAAAATTTCCTGCCTCAAGGTCACAGCGCAAAGGTCAAAGGTGAAATCCAGCAAAAAACGTGACGTTGCACATCTATGGGTCATAGTGAGTTACCATACCAAATTTGGTGAAGCTGTGATAATTAGTTGCCGAGTACTGACCCGGACAAGATTTCCAGGGTCAAGGTCACAGCGCTAAGGTCAAAGGTCAAATCCAGGGAAAAACCTGACGTTGCATATCTATGGGTCATAGTGAGTTACCATACCAAATTTGGTGAAGCTGAAATAATTAGTTGCCGAGTACTGACCCGGACAAGATTTCCAGGGCCAAGGTCACAGTGCTAAGGTCAAAGGTGAAATCCAGGGAAAAACCTGACATTGCACATCTATGGGTCATAGTGAGTTACCATACCAAATTTGGTGAAGCTGAAATAATTAGTTGCCGAGTACTGACCCGGACAAGATTTCCAGGGTCAATGTCACAGCGCTAAGGTCAAAGGTGAAATCCAGGGAAAAACCTGACGTTGCGCATCTATGGGTCATAGTGAGTTACCATACCACATTTGTTGAAGCTGTGATCATTACTGCTGAGTACTGGCCCAGACAAAGTCACCTGGACAAGATTTCCAGGGTCAAGGTCACAGCGCTAAGGTCAAAGGTCAAATCCAGCAGAAAACCTGACGTTGCACATCTGCGGCTCATAATGAGTTACCATATAAAATTTGGTGAAGCTGCGATAATTAGTTGCCAAGTACTGACCCAAACAAGATTTTCAGGGTCAAGGTCACAGCATTAAGGTCAAAGGTGAAATCCAGCAAAAAACCTGACCTTGCACATCTATGGGTCATAGTGAGTAACCATACCAAATTTGGTGAACCTGCAATCATTAGTTGCTGAGTACTAGCCCGGACAAAGTCATGGACTGACGACAGACGACAGACGGACGACAAACAGACACGCAGGTGACGACAATACCCCTCCAGCCTAAGTCGGCCGAGGGGTAAAAATGAAGCTGAGGATGTACATACTGAAGAATGAATATCTTGTTGTTTGTACTGTTTTCACATTAATACAGATCAAGTATGATTTACTATCTTTTGTGGTTAAGCTTTTTTGTAATTGCATTTTAAATTCTGTCCAACTTTTGTGGAAATTAATTTGTACAACCCCAATTCTGAAATAGTTGGGACAAAGTGTAAATTGTGAATAAAATCAAAATGCAATGACTTTCAGATCACATGAGCCACTATGTTATTTACAATAGAACATAGATAACATTTCAAATGTTGAAACTGAGACATTTTACTTTTTTATCCACAAAATTAGCTTATTTCAAATCTTCTGGCTGCAACAAGTCTCAATAAAGTTGGGACACAGGCAAAAAAGGGCTGAAAAAGCAATTAATATATAAGAGAATCAGCTGAAAGAACATTTAGCAAGTAATTAAGTTAACTGGCATCAGGTGTCTGACATAATTGGCTATAAAAGGGATGTCTTGGAGTCCCTCAGAAGTAAAGATGGCCAGAGGCTCTCCAACCTGTGAAGGCTTGCGTAAAAAAATTGTGGAATACTTTAAAAACAATGTTCCTCAACGTCAAATTGCAAAGGCTTTGAAGGTCTCATCATCGACAGTGCATAACATCATCAAAGGATTCAGAGATACTGGAAAAATCTCTGTGCGTAAGGGACAAGGCCGAAGACCTTTACTGGATACCCGTGACCTTCGGGCCCTCAGACGCCACTGCATCACTCACCGGCATGATTCTGTCATTGACATTACTAAATGGGCCCAGGAATACTTCAAGAAACCATTGCCTGTAAACACAGTCCGCCGTGCCATCCACAGATGCCACCTAAAAAACTCTATCATGCAAAAAGGAAGCCATTGTTGAGCATGATCCAGAAGTGCTGCCGTGTTTCGTGGGCCAAGGCTCATTTAAAATGGACTGCAGCAAAGTGGCAAAGTGTCTTGTGGTCAGGTGAGTCCAAATTTGACATTCTTGTTGGAAATCATGGGCGTCGTGTCCTCCGGGCTAAAGAGGAGAGAGACCACCCCTCCTGTTATCAGCGTTCAGTTCAAAAGCCAGCATCTCTGATGGTGTGGGGATGCATTAGTGCATATAGTGTGGAACACTTGCATGTTTTAAAAAGCACCATGAATGCTGAAAGGTATATGAAGGTTTTAGAGCAACATATGCTCCCGTCCAGATCACATCTATTCCAGGAAAGGCTTTGTGTATTTCAGCAGGACAATGCATAACCACATACTGCAGCTATTACAACAGCATGGCTTCGTAGTAGAAGAGTCCATGTGCAGAACTGGCCTGCCTGCAGTCCTGATCGTTCACCGATTGAGAACAACATTTGGTGCATAATTAAACTAAAAGTCCGTAAAGGGAGACCCAAAACTCTCCAGCAGCTGGAAGCCTGTATTAAACAAGAGTGGGATCAAATTCCAATGGCTAAACTCAAGAAACCTGTCTCCTCAATGCTCAGACGCCTCCACTCTGTGTTAAAAAGAAGAGGGGATGCTACACCATGGTAAACAGGCCCCTGTCCTAACTTTTTTTTTTTTGAGACCTGTAGCAGCCATCAAATTTGAAATGAGCTCATTCTGTGGATAAAATTGTAAAATTTCTCAGTTTCAACATTTACTATCCTATCTCTGTTCTATTGTGAATAAAATACTGGCTGGTGTGATTTGAAAGTCACTGCGTTTTGATTTTATTCACAATTTACACTTTGTCCCAACTATTTCGGAATAGGGGTTGTATATTTATGGATTCCTTCAGCAAAGAAATCAGCCAATTACAACTTTATTTGACGGCTCATTGCCTAAACCAGAACTATTAGCAACACGTTTGTGCTTGCATTCAATTTGTACCACACTGTAAAAAGGCAGAAACATTTAGTACACACAAGGAACAGCTTCTTTCCTGTCTTGTCTGTCTTGGAATGCCTTTGACTATCTTAAATCCAAGAGAGTGATTAAAAATACTAAAACATGTTGTTTTGATAATGTTGTTAAATAATTTCATTGACTGGAAACGGTTTGCCACTGAGTATTAAAGGTGCTCTAAGTCTTTTTTAGACAAAAAATATCTAACAAAAATAATAAAAATGAATTAATGCATAAATAAATATGTTTAAACTTATGTACACTCGCATGAGATGAGGAATCAAATTGCTCTATATGATGAAAAGGAGCTATTTTATTCATATTTTATTCTACACATCGCGGGCCGCGAATACATGGAGGCCTCCATGTTGAAAACAACTAACTAACGTCCGCAGAAGAAGACGAGCTTCGTGATCATTGGCTGGAGCTGCACCCGCGCCTAGTTAGTGCTGTTTCTGTGTCAGGTGTAACACATTGTAGTCTAGATCCAGAAAATAACGGAAGACCACCACTACGCAGCAGGGTCTGAAGCAGTCAGACCCAAAAAGCGTAAGCAGGACGCAGGGAAACAACTCAGAGACCAGAGAAGGCAAAGGACAAGGGTCAACATCGGAGTGGCTTTTGAAAGATGGAGAAATCTTATGCAAAAGAACGGCCTTCGAAGTGACGCCGAAGTCGCATGCTTTCTCCTGGATAGGTAAGTAACAGGTATAATATTTTTTACAACTTCTGCCCTATTTGGATGGGATTAGTTTTCCGGCGGGGGTTAATGTAATATTTACCGGAGCATCTTGGCTATTTCAGTCCCGTCTGAACGGGAGTGCTCAGTCTGTAAAAGCTAACTTTGTAAAAGCTAACTTTTACAGACTGAGCACTCCCGTATCAGTAAAAACTACAGTGTCTTTTGCCTGCTGTGAAACGCCCTGTAAAAATAACTCGAGGTGATACTTAACCTGTGCAGTTGAAATCCTCATAAATTATCGTGTCAGTTACTTGACTTGCAAATGCAGTACAGAGGTCCTGCGATAGTCCAGAAAACCTAATATCGTACCGATAGGGTTTTATAAGATTGTTTCTGTTTCACCAAGTTCAATTGCAACATTTCCTTCGGATGGTATGCTAGTCTCAACTTTATTGCTCATTCTTTTAGCATTTCTTTTGACCTAAATAGAGGTGAGCGCTCGCCACCGCCGGGGTTTCCTACGACATTGCATAGGTTAGGGCAGAATAGATGGCTTGTAGTGGGCACACGTGTTTTTTGAACGATTTGGCATTTATTGTCTCAATATAAATTAGATTGCATGCAAAATCAATGCAAAGACGCCAATACACGCGAACTCACGTGTATTCGCATCTTTGCATTGAGTTTGATTCGTTTCACGTTCAGTGGAAGAGTAGTTTAGACTAATTGTAGACGTCGACAACTTGTCAGATAAGATCTAAAATATTCGCTGAGTTGCTGTTTTTTCATCAACAGAGCTACAGCTATTTTTGGGCCACAACGAGAAATAAAGATTATAAACAACAAAGCTCGGAGGCAAAATATTGGACATGGGTCCGTCCTTCTGAATAACGATAACGCTACATAATAAATGTTTACCAATGTTATGAGGTAAACTCCGAAGAAAAGGTTTCTAAAATGATGACAGTAACATCATCCATGCTGCTTTTACAAAGAAGCTGCTGCCAACAAATGACATGATGAAAAGGCAACAACAAAAAACTTACCTCCGATTCTGACATCACGTGGGTGAGAATAGAAACGGTGATTGAACGAGTTCTACTTTTTGCCGTGAAATGAGCGCAGTGTGGCCTCCAGGGCTCGCGAGGGCAAAGGTGAGCTGCGAACCGTTTTTCATCCATGCTGGTGGGTGTCGCAGTAGAGATTAAGAGCAGGGTGGTGCTTAACGCGAAGAAGAAATTTGGGGAAAATGACTTAGTGCACCTTTAAAAATGACAATTTAATAATTGATTCTGTCAGTTTGTCCAATTACTTTTGAGACCCTAAAACTGAGGGGGCTGTACATAAAAAATGTGTAATTCATTCAAGGTTTTGGAAAATATTTTTCTTAAACTTAAGTTGAAAGTCTGCACTTCAAGCGCATATTAATTTTCTTTTTTCAATTCCATCTTGGTTGCCTGCAAAAGTAAAACAATAAAAATTGTGCCTCTGTCGAAGTATTTATAGACCTACTGTAATTCAGACTATTGTAAAGTTAAAGTTCACCGGTTTGTGACAAGGAATTAAGCCTCTCGGGAAAACTTGGGAGGGATAGAAATAAATCCGGAGAACATTTTATAAAGAAGCACGGACAATCTATTATTTTTTTGCAGTTTTTGACGTTATTCAGGCCGAAGGAAAGCAGAGAGAATTACAGATAGAGCCATAGAGGTACAGACTACAGAGAGTGCCATGGTTGGGTGTCAGATGGTTTGTGTGAGGCAATGAGATTGAGGGCTCTAATTTCTTGGCGCAGCGCAGGGGTGGCGCAGCGTGGCGTAGTGTGGCGCAGCCCACGCAGTGGTAATTTCGTCCGGTGCAGCCCACGCAGTGGTAATTTCGTCCGGTGCAGCCCGCGCAGTGGTAATTTCGTCCGGTGCAGGCCGCGCAGTGGTAATTTCGTGCGGTGCAACACCGTGTGCAGCCACTTTGGCAATTTGGTAGACGGACGGCGCCGAGATGGGTCTTGGCGGCGTAGTAGGGGAGGTGTCACATATTCATCAAGACGCAGTGACAATTTCAGAGCAAAAGTCTCCGCCGAAACTGCGCAGAAAGCTTGCCAGCTCCAACCTGGTTTACTTTTCTGTGCAGTGGTAATTTGGCTGACCGGCGCACAGTGCGCACACGTCACCGAAACCTCACAGGCAGGTTTCCAGAATGTCAGGCACATTTCAATGCAATAAATAATTACAGCAACCACTATTTAATGTAACTATCTGAATCAGCACATAAATTATAGTATCGATATCGATTGTCCTGATGTCAGATCAAAGGCGGTTGGCACGTGTAATGGAAACTCGACCTGACAGCCCTCAGAGTGTCAGTGCATTCTCTGTGGCATGTTGCATGCTACACAACATAGCCGTACGCCACTTTGACCTCGCGCAGGAGACATTATAGGACTTGAGACAGAGAGAGGCTGAACTGCATGTGCCGTAGAAGCAGGGAGAGCAGCAGCGCGCACGAGAGAGGAGAGACCACCTGGCTGCACAGCTCTGTCCTAAACACTTGAACCGCGGCACTGATGTTAGTAATGCATGGTATTTCATCTCAGTAAAAAATATGAGTCCATCCGTCCACGACTTTTTCTAAATATGTGTTTTCTATGTTATGTCAAAGTTTTGAACTTCTGTTATAACACATGAGTATTGATATTAAATTACTTTGAGCGCCGTAGCCGTTTTTTTGCGGCAGTGGCTTTGACCGCAAATACCCCTGACTGCAACGTACGAGAGAGAGAGAGAGAGAGAGAGAGAGAGAGATGTGTGCAAATGGGCGTGTGAGTGCGTGTATAGGCTATGTGGGTATGTGTCCTTCAGCTAGTTTCACACCGGACGCGAAACGAATTTTTCGCACGACTGATTACATTCAAAGCCAATGCAAAGACGCGAATACACGCATGTATTCGCGTCTTTACATTGACTTTGAATGTAATCAGTCGCGCAAAAAATTTGTTTCGCGTCCAGTGTGCAAGCGGCTTAATACTATTATTGTCACTTAGGGTTTATCGTTTTTAGTGGGGGAAAGGATGACAGCCTGATTGCTATGATCTCGTACTGAGTTAAGATCACATATTGAAAATACACGGAACAAAAATATAAACGCACGAACCAAAAATGCTGAGTTAAATTGACCTATAATGAAATATGCCCACAAATAGTGTTTATTGGTGTACTGAATGATTTGTGTTGCTCAATTCTGGTGACCCACTTCTCATTGACCACTCCCTGTGAGATTACTCACTCATTGAGTTATTCCGCCCCTGAGCTGCATAGAGCATAACATTGAGTTGGTCAGTCAGCGTGACCAATACACAGGCAGTCCTTGCACCAGGGTCAATAAAAGGCCACTGCAAAATGTGCACTTTTGTCACAAGTAACAATGCCACAGATGTCACAAGTCATGAGGGAGCGTGCCATTGGCATGCTGAATGCTGGGATATCTGTGACAGCGGTGTCAACACACTTGAATGTGCGTCATTCCACCATCAGCTGGTTGAGAAGTTGATTTAGAGAGACTGGCAGCACTGTGAATCGTCCACATGCCCCTTGACCACGTGTGACCACGCCCACACAGGATCGGAACATGCGGCTCCAGCACCTCCGTGATCAGCTCCAACCAGCCACCAGGACAGTTGACGAGACCGTTGGACTGCACAACAGGCGGATATCAGCTCAGACTGTCCAAAACCGCCTGAGGGAGGCAGACCTCCAAGCCCGCCGACCGCATCGAGGTCTCGACCTGACTGCCGTCCATCATCGGTACAGACTCGACTAGGCCAACCGTAACCTTCGCTGTAGGCTTGCAGGGTGGAGGACGGTGTTATTCAGCGATGCAGCATGATTCCAACTGTACCGCGCTGATGGCAGACAATGCGTATGGTGACGTGTGGGCTAGTGTTACGCTGATGCCAGCTCCGAGTTGCACTGCAGGAGGAATGGGACAACATTCCACAGTCCACTATTGACAACCTCGTGAACTCCATGCGCCGGAGGTGTACCGCTTCACGTGATGACGATGGTGGACACACTCATTACTGAATGCTGTGAACTCTGCCCGCTGACCCCTGCTGGGTTCAGGCTGTGATAACTCATGAATTGCATGCAGTAAATTGTTAGTCATATTTCTGTTGCTTGAATATTAAGGCAAGAATAAAATAATAATTGTTTTGTTGAAATATTTCCCGATTGATAGAAAATAATTTGAAAAAAATTTGTGCGTTTATATTTTTGTTCAGTGTAAATGTGTTACGTATCTTGCATTGTTGTCCATGCATGTTAATCCCAAAATTTTAAGCAGCAACAGGGTGTAATAATAGGAACACACTATCCATCGTTTCTCTTCCCAATGATGCAGGCAGAAGAAATAAATGAGCAACCGTCATATTTCATTCCAACTTCATAAGTTTGAATTATCTGACATAGTTTCATTTTGAAATTCCATTCCAGTTCGCTAATGGTAATAATTCGCGAATGCCCTAGCTAGCCAGTTAACTCATATTTGTAATGCTTAATATAGACGTAAGCGGTACAGAAAACATGCCTGAAGCAGCAAAGTAAAATGCAACATTAACGCATCATGCAGATATAGGACAGAGGCTTCTTTATTCCAACATCTTAAAGGTTAGGAGAGGAGCTCATTTGATTGGTGAAGATTTGACTTGGCTGTGTTAATCCCACTCACGCCTTCTCTCCTTCCTCTTTGCCACTTGCGCCGGCAGGAGGGACAGAGGCGGGACAGAGGAGTACTTGCGCCGGGCTGCGCGAGGCACAAAATTGCAAAATACGCCTGGATGCACACCGTTGGCGCAGCGCTCCCCCCATTCGCTGCGCTTGCGCCTGGTCAACGAATTTAGAGCCCTGAGACTTCACTGAAGCTTTTGAAAACAAACATACTAGTTGTCCAAAGTGCTGCTGAAAAAATATATTTCTGTTCTGCCAAGGTTCTTATCCAACTTTCAACTCAGAACCTTTGCCCAAGTAAAGCACAGTGCTGCCATTTTGAGTATAGCAGCCATGAGCCAAATCACTCTTAGTTCCAAGTACAGTGTCCCATTCATTACTCCCACACTGCCACCTCAAGTGTGTAATGGGCAGAGAGTGTTTTGCTGAATGTCGATACGGTCAGTGAGGATCATAGAAGTGGTTTTTATTTTATAGGGAATTTTTTATTTTATGAAGTCACAGAGTTATTACTGCAGGTTAGGACAGCCAGTAGGATCAAGGAAGGAATGCTCTCTCTCTTTCTTTTTCTCTCTCTTTCTTTCTTTTGCTCTCGCTCTTGAGCTCTCACTTCCCTCCTTGAGCACAGGCATCAGAGAGATCTGCTTGCAGTCTTTTTATGGCTGCACGTGTGGCAGAAACATGGCAGCCTTTACTGGGCTGTGTAAACAGGTCATAAAAGAGCACTTCAGTCATGGCCTGGGAGCCAAGAACCCAAGACTCTCAGCTTGCCTTGCCACAGGTGGATCAGTCCAACAGCAGAGCTATCATAGAACTACAAATGGATTTCAGCTTGCACCACTGTTTAGTTTTTTTTTTTTTTTTGTGCTGGTTTTAGCGGGATTCCCCAAAATATCATGTACACTTATGATGCTTTGTTTATGATGACTGAGGTTTTGACATTGTAAAAGGCCTGGAAGGCCTGTTGAACCTGAAAAGTCAAATCCTTTATAGTTTCTGGCCCATGTTAAAAGCCATAGTCATTTACATCAGTGACGTGCTGTCGGTGGTAAGTAAAAACTAACCTTATCATACCTAAAAAAATGATTGGGGAATAAACATTCAGAGATACTGTGGCACGTGATCATACACAATATCTTTCGATTGTACAGTCAAGACCAGTCAGTGGTTTCTAGCAGGTCAGTAGACCCATAAAACATAATAGAGTTTAGTGTTGTTGAAGTAAATTGAAGCCCCATCGGTCAGAGATAACTGATTATTGATTGAGGTGGTCGGAATGAGGCCCATCTGTGTAATTATTGAACAAACCTCAGGCTAGTAAGCAGATTAGTAGTTTATATTCACACTCCTACACACAAATGAAAGAAAAACAGGCTTGTGATGGTATCATCTCTTGTATTCATATCCATAATGTCTGCTGAGTAAATGCTTTGTTCCATTAGTGGCATTGCAATTAAATTGATTGTACTTAGTATGCTGTGAAAAGTGTATACTAAGTAAGTTATCCAGTGGAACGGGGAAAAAAACAAACACTAAAACTTTCTCTCTTTCATAAAACATCATGTATCTCCAACATCCCAGTATGTCCAATTTGGAGCCACATGAATGTACAACAACATTTCCAGGAAAAACTGGGGCACAGCATAAATGTACAAACCCCAATTCCAATGAAGTTGGGACGTTGTGTAAAACGTGAATAAAAACAGAATATAATGATTTGCACATCATTTCAACCCCATGTTTAATTGAAAACAGTACACAGGCAACAGATAAAATGTTGAAACTGAGAACTTTTACAGTTTTTTTTTTTTAATAATATCTGCTTGTTTGTATTTCATGTCAGCAACATGTTTCAAAAAAAAAAAAGAAGAAAAGTTGGGACGGGGCACTGTGTTATATCATCTCTTGAAACTCTATCAGAGATTGGGAGCTGAGGAGAACTTCTACTATAATTTTGAAAGTTAAATGCTTTCCCAATCTTGCTTGATATTGGATTTCAGCTGCTCAACACTCTGTGGCCTCCTTTGTCAAATTTGGTTTCATAATGTTTCAAATGTTTCCAGCGGGTGACAGGTCTGAATTGCAGGCAGGCCAGTTTAGCACCGAGGCTCATTTTTTTAATTTGTTTTTTTGTAAGTGATGCAGAATATGGTCTGCCATTGTCTTGCTAAAAAAAGGGAGCAAGGCCTCCCCTGAAGAAGATGTTGTCTAGAGAGCGCTTCCTCTGTGGAGGTGACTTTGAGTTATTCTCCGACACAGACCTTTATGATTTACACTACGGCATTAAAATAATGAAAAACCATAATAGGTACTCTTTAAATTGTGGAACTATTTGTTCATGCAGTCTCTCACAGAATGGTGAAGCCCTCACAGTCTTTACTTCTGAAAGACACAGCCACTCTGGGATGCTGTTTTTATACCCAATCATGCAACTGATCTGTAGCCAATTAACCAAATTAGCTGTGAGATGTTGCACTTCATGTATTTTTTTTTCTTAGCGTCCTACAACTTTTCCAGTCTTTTGTTGCCCCTGTCCCAACTTTGTTAAAACCTGTTGCTGGCATGAAATTCAAAATGAGCAGATATGTTAAAAAAAATAAATAAATAAAATTTCTCAGTTTCAATATTTGACATGTTGTCTTTGTGCTATTGTCAATAAAATATAACATTTCAAAGACTTGCAAATGATTGCATTTTTTAAAATTTAAATTTTATGTAGCGTCCCATCTTTTATGGAATTGGGGCTATATATTGTATCACCGTTTCAGCAGTGCTTGTCCACTATTATAAATTAGTGTGACGAACTGATATGCTGTCCATTACACTCTTTACTGGACTACTACTACTACTACTACTACTACTACTACTAATAATAATAATAATAATAATAATAATAATAATAATACATTTCACTCAACCAGAAATTTATCAAGGTGTTGCTTGATAAGAGTCCCACTAAAGGTAAATAATAAGTGTCAGTTCTTGCGACATAGTTCAGTTTCTTCTTGTATTGTGGTCCCTCTTCCAATGATGCTGGTGAGCTTGGAGACATGGGGGAGACTTTGGGAAGTAGGAGGGACTAAGGACAGATTGGACATGGTAAAAATACCCCAGACCCTTAATCAAAGATGAATGTTTGGCCTTTGTTTAAATAGCTGAATGGAGCTGGCGCTGCCAAGAGTAATTAGCGGTAATTGGCAGGACAATAAGGTGATGACAGTGGCGGAACTTGCACCAGAGGGGCAGGGAACTGACGCTCAGGCCCATGCGTCACTGTCCAGGGTCACGATTGGCTGAGCTCAATTAAAGCACACAATAGACCTCTCTGTGGACGGCTGGCCAACACTTATCAGCATCGCATCAAGGTTTTTGAAAAAAAAAAAAAAAAAAAAAAATTCCTTAAAAAAGAAAAATCCAAAAAGTGTAAACGACCAAAATTATTAAAGGACAGGTACGAAATTAAAGTCAAATATAAGCTATTGAATAATTAAAACCAGGATACATCATATGAATATCTGTTTTTATGACATTTTTTTGCTTGTTTGTAATTTTCTAAGCTTTTTTTGAAGATCCAACTCAGTTGAGCACATTTATTATGTTGTATGGATAGTGAAAACTCCTACTTCTTTTTTTTACATTTCAGATATATGAACACTTTAACTGATGAACAGATTTTGCATTGTTATTTCAGAGTAAAAGGAGCCAAAGTGGTGACAATGATCATTTACATTTCAAACTGTCATTTTGGTAGCTGCATGCTACTGATCCTGGTCATTCTAACACAGGATGCAGCTCATAAAAGGGTTGCTCCAGACTGCCGGCAGACAACTGTGATACGGGACAGGGGCTGGGGTTTACAGTAAACTCCACACTAACATAAAGATTCCTCCCCTGATAACTGTTCTTGGGTCCAAGGTGACAGTATTTGCCTAATAAGAGCATCACCTCATGCCCCCTTGCTTTTGGCATATATCGTTGTACATTACAACATTGTTAAGGTGTTTTGGTGATAGCTAAATTGAAATATTTTGACATTAAAAAAAAATTTGATTGCAGTGAGAAACAAGAATTTAACACACTGTTGCCCGACTCTTTTCCTCTTTACATATTAAGGGTGGCGGGTAGGATTGGCCACTGAAGAAACCACTATGCAACAGAGAGTTGAAGTATGAGATATGCTTATTTGCTTTTAATATTCCACTACTTAATTTGTAAAATGTTGATGATGCAAGGTGTATTGGGTAAAGTGGTTATTATTTCATTTGGTTCTTAGAGCATTGGTTGTCTTTCTTGTGATCCACAGTTGATTACAAGAGCTGTGTAACAAACTGTACACTCACGACCAGAACCATGCACGCTCACAGCAAAGGAAATGAGGTGAAATTGTCTCCAACTGTTTATTCACAAAGAAAGAAAGGTTAAATTCTCTGCCCTTAAATAATTTTCCTAATGTTGGAGTATGAGGTTGATAAACACATTTGATTCCTTTGTGGAGTATCTATAGAGAAATTTCCATCTAATGATGGCTGCTTTGTGTCTTCAAATTCCACAAAGGTAACAATAGTCCTTAATTCTCACTTTGAGCTCAGAGACAGGGATAGGCCTCACAGGAGAAAATTCATGATAGTTTTGCTAAAAACCCTCCCGAAGAGGAGCAGTGGATAGGTGGTATTTCCTCCCTCTGACCCTCAGATATTGTAAGGACACAAGGAGGTGTGAATTATTGACTGATGGTCGTTGTAATGGAGCTTCTGTGCTGCCTTTGTGCCTCGGAGCCTGAAGATTAGCCTGCGTCTTTAGCCGTCATCTCAACGACCGTGTCACAACTACCTGAGAACACTGCTGCTGATGTCCTGCCCCCCACCCAACCGCTCGTGTGCCTTTCTCCGTGGGTCACTAAAATTCAGCGGCAGACAGACTGGGAGACTGGCCTATCGCACCATCATTGTTTTGGCACACCCACTTCCCCAGCCACCTGCTGAAGGTGAGATTTGAAAAGGGCAACTCGGGATGTTCTGCTGAAAATTTCAGAGTAACAACCTATGCAATTAAAAAAAAAAATCAATACAACAGACCTGTGTGGTGTGAAAGTGGGAGAACTGTATCTTCTTTATCATATTGTACTTTTAAGTTCCCATATTATGGTATTTTTTAAAACAATTCCCTGGCGTTCGTATAACAACGTGTTGAAGCTTTTTGGGGAAAACATTAGTAGCCAGCCAGTCTCTCGTTTCTTCTCCTCAGTTACTATGCACTGTTTTGAGTGGAAAGTGAATTGGCGAAAATGAGCTGGGCTGCATTACAGAGTTTATTCTACCTGTGATCTTGAAACAGGCACAGAATTAAAATGAGCCATTCAAGAATATGATTTCTGAGGGAAAGCGCTACCGCAAAAAACACTGAAACAATCTAGATTCAAGTTTTGTGAGATGGTAAGTAGAGGAAGGACCAAATTATGTCTAAGTGCAAGAAAAAAATATGAATGTCATGACAGGGGACCCTTGAAAATTTACAGTCCATGCCTTGGAGTCCCTTTATAAACATCTTTAAAAATACAAATCGTGGGGTGCCCCGGTGGCTCATCGGTCTAAGCGCGCACCATAAAGGCTGTGTCCTTCCCGCAGTGACCTGGGTTCGATTCCGGCTCAGGTCATTTGCTGCATGTCTTCCCCCATTCTTCTCCCCAACCTTCCTGTCTCTCTGCACTGTACAACTGTCAAATAAAGGAAAAATTCCCAAAAAATAATCTTAAAAAAAAAAACGAATCGCAAGCAAGAGAGCCGAGAGTGAAGTTCCCCCAGCTATAGGCAATCTGGTAACTTAACTGATGATTTTATACCAGTTGACTTACGTTTCATTGGACTAAGCGGGGGCCAAACCTGGGCCTCAGCCTTTGACGTCTTATTTTGGCTACACGCAAGCTTGAAATGCAAATGACCGGCTCATTGACTCCCAGGAAATCACCTTACCTGCTAGGCCAGCGGGTGCCTTGTTACATCACAGCAGCACAGAGGAAACCCCCTCCCATTGAATTACAAAGCAATTTGTTTTAACAACAAAAGGCTTATGAAAGAATACAAAATACCTCTTGTCAGCAAGAGTAAGACTGTAATAGTGAGAAAACTGGGATTTATTTGGAAAAGAGAAAATAAATGTGGATTTTGTGTTATGGGCTGTTGAGATAAACTGTAGACACTCTTAATATAGCGGTTGGTGTTATCTGCAGTAAAAGGGTTTCTGCTCTCTGTTCTGTCGGTGGGAAGTCCCGTTCTTCACTGTGGGAAACATCTCTCCGGTGATAACAAGGCAGAGTATCAGCAGGGAATCATCTGTCAAGGACGTTCAGCGCATCCTTGCCTCAAATACTGTAAATGTTGATTGTGCGACTTCCTGGCCTGGCAGAGCTGATTGAAGCCCCTTGTTAAGAATGTTTGATAAATCATGCTGATTCACAGCCAAAAATATTCCCAGCGTTGGCCTTGAGTAAGGTATTACATAAAAATGAATGGCAGAATATAGAGAGCCAGTAAAAGATTTCCAAGGAAGTATTTTATTTCTTCCTTGTTATGTGTCACATGGTTCAGTGACCATACTCAAGAGAGGAAGCTTTAGTGTATTTAATTCAGTGAGTAGAATGGAAAGTTTTGAGGCCTGTGATTTTTCTGAAATGAGTTTACATAATCTAGCTCTCTGATCTCTGAAGGAAACATTAAAAATCAATTGGTCTAGACAATAAAGTAAGATATTACGACTTAATATAAGATCTTATGCCAGTGTGACTGTGAAAATGTTTTTTTATTTCTTTACCAGAAGAGCTGGCCTGTAATAGCCGGTGTATGTAACTGACACAGTGATGAGCTTAGGTGAAATGTACATGCATAAGAAGACTAGTGTATCCCATATTGCATAGGTTCTCATTAGAAAGAGCCAGTCCAAAACTGCAGACAGATTTTTGTTTCAGTGTGTGCGTTTGAGTATTCTGACGGAAAATCTGATTCGGTGCACACACAATCTATTGATTTCATTCTGAATTTCCAAATGACCACAGAGCATTAAGAGCTACATAAATGCAGCCAGTGATAATGAGGGTTTATATGGTCCGATGGAAGGAATCCAATCAATTTCTCTTTCCTGTATTTCAGCAGATAAAGCTAATGTACAAAAAATCTTAACCAGCAGTGAAACAACCATATAGGGTGACCGGATGACTTTGAAAAAAAAGTCCTGCCTTATTTGGATGTCAGAGATGGCATGGGTGTTCATGCTGTTCTGAAGTATTTCTAATTATCAGTTCTTTATGCTTTTTTTTTTTTTTTACAACAGCTAAGGATAAACATTTTTTTTAAACAAACGAAGAAGATAATTGGATCATTTGCAAACTTGTTGCTACTGCTACAAAAACACTTTTTTTTATATCTCTCTCACGGTAACCCCAACTCCCGACAGAATAAGGCAGGCTATGCTGTTTTTGTTGGGTTTTATAAATAAATGTTCTTCTTGTGAACTTTCAGTGAAATGTTTTTTGTTTTTAAAAACACGTGTGATGTCTATAAGTGATGACACACATAGTAGCCAGAGGCCAATTACGTTGTATAATAGAAAATAAGAAATAACGACGATTTCAATAGGCAACTTAATTTTTTTTTGGTCTTGTTTATTGAAGCTTTCAAATCTGTATCAAGTGAAATACTGGGACAAATGGTGTTCCCAACTGCATCTCCGTTGGTCATAGGGACTTGGGACAAGGTTCTTAAAAATGGGAATGTCCTGATTTTATTGGGATGTCTGGTCACCTGATACTATAGCTATGCCAGTCTGAGTTGGGCTTATAATCGACCTCAATTCGATGTACAGCAGAAGACATCAGATGGAAAGCTGATAGAGTGCAATAAAAAATATCAGCATTTCAGTCAAAATTAAAAGTGGTCCTCTAACTTCAACATCGCAATTACACTTAGCTGTAAGTTTTACAGCAAGCCTATTAGTTGATTGATTAAGACAAAATGTGCAAATTTTTGCTGGGCTATTATTTACATTTCTTTCTGCTGACATTAGCTAGCCAGCTTGCTTACTTGGCTTTACGTGTGACCTTATTTAATATCTAATTGGCCGGTCATTCTATAATGTATCACAAATGTTTAGGGCCCTCTACGGGACATGAAATCCCTCCCCCAAGCAGGACTGTCACGCACTTGCGTCTGTTTCCACGTAAAGAAATGGTACCTTATCACATCAAATTGATAGAAATGGCCATCGTGCATTGATCTGTTATGGTTTGTATGGCTTCTTTTTTCTTTCCTGGTAACATTTTGTGGTAGGCCTGCTAGAAACAGCCTCTATTCTGAAGCAAGACTGGTACAACAAACACATCTGTAGTAGGTCAGGTGCAAAGTGTAAGGAGGGAAAAAACGTCTTATTGAAACATGCATGGTAACCTTGGTTCTATGTCCCACCAACACTTACTTAGCTTAACATACTTGCTATTGGCTGTTGCTCTAGGAAGCAGTGATGTTATTTTGCCGCTTCTGGATTTAACTTTATCATTTTTGTTTCATTTTTTATACATTTCTCGAAAGTCCATTTCTGAATTCACAGCAGTTGCAGAACCAATAGCGATATTAAAGTGAGTCGATGAGGGTACTTTATGCACATGCAATATTCCTATAGGCTCCCAGGGCACTTACAAAAGTAAGTGAATGAATGAATGAATGAAGGAACAATATGTTTACAGTACTATACAGGAGTCTTTGCTGTTTAATAGTGAGCATTGCTGCAGCCTACTGGTTGTTCATTTGCCGTCCATAGTCCATGGTCATAGCAAGCTGTCATATTGCGTCCGTTATTATTCTAAAATTCACTGACTTGTCCAGAGCTGGCCAATGTCACACTGAGGGAAGAAAAATTGGGCTCAGAATGACAGCGTTTAGATAGACAGCAATATGTACGTATTTTAAATTTTTCTGTGACATCAAATTTGTAGAAAAAAAACCCCTACTGGGTCTACTGTAGACCCAGTTTTAGCTATATGTGGGTCTAGCTGAACTATGCTTGCCTTGGCAATGTCACACTTTGTTTTTCACTGAAATTGATTGGTTTGATTTCCTTTTTCTGGAAAAAATCAGTTGAGGGCCTTAATGAGAAAATTAGACTAATTCTTTTATCTGAAACCTTTGGGGAGGGAGAATTAGTGATGTTTGATCATATTTAAACTATTTAATATTAAAACTATGAATGAACAACAATCGAATGGAGGATGCGCGTGCAATAATTTTTGTGCAACCCTCTCATTTGGACATTCAAAATTTTCCAGCAGTTTCCATGAGCCGTAGAGCAGGGTACAGCTGCAGCAGCAATGATAACGGTTGTTTTTTTCCCCCCGATGACTGAGGCTCATTAACTCAATTCATAATCATCCCATTGTCTCCCCTTAACTTGACTCGGGGGGAATGTGGTGTTTGAGCTCATTAGGCCTGCGCCACATCTTAAGCCGTCCAGTAAGAACGGTAAACAGAGCTGTCCGATCCTCCAAGTTCACTGCCTGGCTCCCAGGACCTTGAAGTGTGGCTGCTTCAGTTATTTTTTCTCGTTTTTTTTTCCTTTTTTATTTCTTTCACTCTTTCACCCTCTCTCTGTCCTTTTTGTTCATGCTTGAAGCAGTAACAGTAAATGGGGATAATTGGGGCAGGAGAGATTGGGTGCAGGGGGGTATGGGTGGGGGGTTGCCTTGCCCTGTCCGACCAATCTTCGCACACAACAATCATCTAATTGTTCTGGAGACTCGGTGACACAACAGCCTTGTACCAGAATCTGTGCCTGTAATTAGCAAGCAGTTACCGTCGTTGATGTCAGATGTTGTTATTTGGTGAGCTGAAGAGAGGCAACAACTGAAGTCTTGTCCTCCATTTTCATTGTTTTTTTTAGCTAAAGGAAGGCAGGGTGACAGATTGTCGGTTATGTTGTGGTAAGAACAGGAAACGCAGTTATTCTTCCTCTCGCAAAACAGTTTACGTGGTCTCCACTGGACATGGTTGTCCCGGATCCTACACCAAACTGAAGTCAAAAGTCACGGATCATCTGCTGACATTTGGAGGTGGAACTTACTGAGGAGAAACTGTTTATCTTCTGCCATTTTATGGCACTTTATATATGGCACTTTAGGCACTTTATATCCACATCATTCTTCCTGTCTTCATCTGTTGTGGAAGCATATGGTGTGATGGCTGGTATTTCGAGACGCCAAATGCAGTGGCCGGAACGAAAGGAAGCATAGCAAAATGACAAACACAGATAAAACAAGAGAGAGGGGCTCGCGCTTCCAAAGGACATAAATCTCGTCCGAATAATAATCAGGAAGCAAAGCGAGCTAAACAGAATGAAATAAAGGAAAAATCTCGGAAGCCGAGATCAAACGATTAAGCACCAGACGCTGCACAGACAGAGGAAGGAAGAGGGAAAAGAGAGAGAAAATTTCCCTTACTAACTAACACTTTTCCTCTTTTGCAGCTAAATCCTAACCAACTCTCTAGCCAGAGAACTTGCGGGCTATAGTGCAATCGTAACACTGACACTCTAGCAAAGGTGGCGAGGCGGAACTTGGGCTTAAATAGAGTCCGGGCGCCGCCCACAGTTAATGCTAGCTGGCCAAAGAATCCGATGTGGGCAAAACGATATTGTCCCGGACAAGAGTAACTAAGAAAGCTCCCAAACAAACGCCAACCTCCAAAACCATGATATATGGTCACATTTTACATAAACCCTTGCAAATCCCGTCTGAAGTGTCGAGTAACCATGGAAATTTCAGTCACAATCTCAAAAGCTACTCCAAAGCAACAGTTCCAAAATACTTGATCTCATCTCAATGGTGTCACGGTATTACAGAAGCATCCTAACTGGATAAAATATCCTAAAAATTGTCCTAACTTTTGGATAGCCCTAACAGTTTATTTATAATGCATGAATTTATAATTTGAACATGAACAAATGATGATGAAGAGGCTCATGTATTGTCAAACCCAAACAACGTTTTACGGTTTGACGATAAAACTATTTGTAAATATCATTATTAGAGCTCACAGAGCAGTTGGAATCAGTGCTGGAGGGACCTTCTAAGTCTCATGGGGCAATACCTGTCCCGGTGCAGGTAAGCAGTGCACTCAGTTTGAAAACTAGAAAGCTCTTGTCAGTACTCCAGCTGAGAGCGCATCTTCAGTTGCTTAGCAACAGACCTGATAATTTATTGACGAGTGCCATCAACTACTTCAGGAAATCCTGACTTGAGATAAGATGTTGTGAGATAAGGAATCTTAATTAGTTAAGGTTGGCTTCTGTACTATGAACTTGTGAAAAATCTTACCTTTTCAGATCTGCACTTACAGGACCTGAGACAGGAAGTTTCCGTAATGTGAGTTCTGTACTCCAGTGAGAAGCTCATATGTGTTCACTGGGGAATATAGAAGCAGGACCCTTTAGCCAGTATACCTGTGGTTTACGGTGCCATGTGGTATTGAGAAAATACATTGGATGTATGTTACGGCTTTCAACAAGAATCATTCTTGATGGCACACTTACAGTTGGTCCAAACAGAAACATTATGAGAGCTAAGTTGAAACCATAATGCCTTCAAAGTTTTCAACAGTTTTTAGTAGAGAACACATGGTACTACTTTATCCCAAAGTCATGTACCTATTGCTTACTACAAATATTACATCAGCGAGAACAACCAACTTGGATTATATTGCCATTTGAAACTGGCATACATTTTTATTTTGTTACACTTCTTAAAATGATTCCAGATCTTTTTTATATTTGGCCACTATATCCAAGTTAGTGACACCCAGAGCATAAATTCCAGATAGAAATATGATTATACTGTGCTTTTAATCATTTTCAAATGTGAATGCTATCTCTAAACCGCATTTCAAAAGCAGCCTATGTATTCTTAAAATTTGGGATTCAATCTTTGACTTATGCAAGATATCCTCCTCCATTTTATCAATCTATACATCAGTCATCAATTATAGAGATCTAGCATATTAGAAAACATCTTTTTTCCATTCATCGTCAGTTATTGTATGTATTATTGTATTATATATGTATATTATGGTGTTAAAATGTATAGTGTGTTCATGTTTTGAGACTGTGTCCTTTTTTTTTTTCTCAATGCATTTTGATATATTTGTTGTCAATGTATTGTTCAGGTCCCACTGTCAAACCCTTTGAGGATTTTTTGGTGTACCTTCACATGCATACGTTTTTACAGCCTTTTAAGTATTTAAATATGTATGTGTAACAAATAAACAAACAAACAAACAAGCAAAATTTTCTATTCCTGTGTGTTAAGGATGCAGCATGCAAGTGCACACACAAACTTTACAATAACTGATGCATCGTGCTTGAAATATAGATGTAAGTATGTCATACAATTTCCTGTTTCACATTTTCAACATGACTCATTTTCATATTTCTTGTATTCTACTGTCTGGTGAATTGTTACTCTGAGAGACACTATTCCCTGCATGGTGGTATTATTTGCAGTATTATGTTCAATGTGTCATCACAAATACTTTGCAGTCTGCACTCCTGCAACTGTGCGGACTTTAGGAAGAAATATTTGGCCTTGTGGAACCTGCTAGTGGCAGTTTTATGTAAGTTTTATTTATGCGCTCTGAAAGCTTCCTGGACAGTGGTAAATGCTCTGTGGACTTGGCTATTGTGCACAGATTTTAAGTCTCATCTATTTAACTCAATCGAGGCTATATTTACTTACGCAAAACTGTTGTTTATTTAGTATTTTTTGTTTGAAGAATGATCAGTTAAAATATGGGATTTGTTCTGCCCTATGCTGAACTGGTGAACTCCATTTCACCCAGTCCCAGCTGGGTTTGTGACCATGACCAGGGCTGCGAGGGTGAGATGATAAATGGATGGATAATTCAGTCTTTTGTGGTTAGATGTAGTCTGAGGGCTTTATTTAAAAAAAGAAAAAAAAACATACCTTATGATACAGTTGCCTCACTGAAAAGAATTGTTCTAAATTAGGCTTAGCCCTTCAGGTCATTAATAGCTTGTTTCTTCAATATCCTGCCAGTGTTTAACCTCTCGATGCTTACAACTTGCATTGATGGAAGGCTAAGTGTAGCTCAGCTGCTGTCTAGCAGCTTTCTCAATAACTGCTCAACCAAATAACTATACACTCAACAGTACTCTTCTCTGGGTCCTCAGCAATACACTTGCCAAGTGTGAAGTCAATAAAATGAACAGTTATCAAGAAAATCATGGGACAGATATGTATGCAGAAACTCCCTCTATTTATAGCAGATATCCCAAAGTAACTATACTGTAACTATACTTTTTTTTGGTCCGCAGTCTACCATAATTTACATTTAGGTAATTTATCACCAATATGCTCAGATATTTATATTCCATAACTAGCATTCAATCCATACCCTAAATAGGTTAGCCTCGGAGCGTCCCGGCCTTAATGAAATGATTCCTGATTTGAGTGACGGTAGATTATATACAACCCATAATACATTTCAATTCCCAATACCAGCAGCACACTAGCAAACACATGGTCATGACAGTGCTATATTGACCTTCAGCACAACATTAGGGGGAATCAGTGCCACAGGGTACCAAACACACATGCCCTTTGTCAGCACCTCCAGGGCTCTTATCATGGAGGCATTTTTCCCAGGGTCAGAGAAACAATCGTCATGACAGAATATTATGAGAACTCGAAATGCCAAATCAATAAGTCCCATTCAGAGGTCGTAAGAGAGAGGTCAGAGGTTTTGGATAGGTGGGGGAGAGACAGCTGGGCACAGGGAGCTTTAGACACTGCCTGATAGAGATAGATGGCCCATCCTGATTAGCTTCAAACCCACAGAGAAAAGTGCACTGATCTCTGCTAACCAAAGATACAAAGGAGCGTTAAAAAAAAAAAATTCTCAGGGTGTATCTTTCATCTTTAGAAAATGTTCATCGCTTATTAATGCAGATGCATGTCTAATATGATTTGGACTGTTGACAAGGGAAGGTGAAGATAATTTGATAACCAATGATCAATAGGACTTTATAATAATATTAATAATATTATTATTATAATTAATAGTAATAGTAAATTCCTCACTATTACTTGTGAATATATACTGGTTTATTAGATCACATAAGCATTTTTGTTCCGGACAAACCAGATATAAATTGTCTGAGGATTTATGAGAAATTTAAATGAGTCCATGCATACCATTAAATAATTTAAAGTCCATGGCAGTGTCCCATCTGACCCAATTGTTTCATAATAAATTCTCAAACTGTCATGATAAATTCTCAAAAAAATCATTCCCAAAAATTCACAAATCTCCTGCAAGCAGCTGACTGCTTTTCCATCCTTTTCCCTTCACTTAACTGCACGTACTGCAAATTCTATTCTCTTTTCCTCAGTGTGGGCATCGGCTAACTTAAAAGAAGCTCAGAAGGTAAAATAAAAGGAATATGAAGGGAGCGGTGGGCTCTGTAACTGCTGTTGATGCTGATAGCAATCTGCCTGTGTAAGTGATATGTGTGGAATTCAGGCCTGGCCAAGGGGGATCAGCGAAGACGGGGCTATTCTGTGTGTCTGAGAGTGATGAAAACCTGCGTTTGTGCCGCTTCGAAATCAAGCCTCGGAGAACTGATGAGGTCCTGACAGGGTCTGATCTCTTTCTTTCTTTCTTTCTTTCTTTCTCTCCTCTCTCTCTCTCTCTCTCTCTCTCTCTCACATACCCACACTCCGAAAACCATGAACACATTGACACACATATGTACAGTCACCCCCCTGATGTATTCCTCATTGCTTGTTTACCACCGTACTGAGTTGAGCACTCCATATATTGTACCTTGGAATGGCTTGCACTGAAAATATTCAGATGTATATTGAGATATTTAGAAAGAATTGTGTTTACTGGTATTTCATAATCAGACATTGCTGCTCATACAAAGGATACATTCATTGGTAATTCAATATGGGACAATATTCATGAGTGAGAACACGTTTTGACGTTCAAATCTCAATATTACAAAATACAGTCTTTACCTTTGCACTGCAAAAAATTAAGCACAATTGTTAATTCAGAGGTTCCCTCCTCCTGGACATTCATCATGATTATAGTGAGCATATTTTTAAACACTCCTTATTCCAAATAATGATCTTTGTGGTTGAGGTCATATTCCTATGATACCATTCACATGTGATGAGAATACCCAAATTTTTTTCCAATTTACAGTATATGAAAGGTTGAATATTCTGTATATGTCCTTTGATACAGCCGACAAGCTTTTCCTGCGGAGTCTGAAGAGAACGAAGAAGAGAAAGAGTGATTTAAAATTTGCTATTTATTTTATCCACCTTAATAGAAAATGCTATCTTTTTATCATAGCAGTGGGACACCTGTGCAAACTCCTCGTGACCAGTTTCACGAGGATGATTGCTCATGCTGGCAACAGCCTTTGAAAGTCACTACGGTATTTTATGGTCCATCCAATGTATAGCAGAAAGTCTAATTATTCTAATAAGAAAACGAAAATTTCAGTTTCCACAGTGATATAGAGGACTTCTGTTAGGGCTTTGAACTAGCCATCACACTTTTACATTAAAATAACTGGCTGACCTGAGGAGCCAAGATAAAATTGGTTGTGGGCAATCGTTCCTCAGAGTCACAAATGGGATAAAACCCTTGCTTCCTTTTATTTTCAGGATAATTAATGGCATAGGCAATCTGTCTCATTCACATTTTTCATATTTGGAATAAGGGATCAACAGGTTTTGCCATTTCAATCCGGAGTTTGCATGGCCTGCTCTGTTACTTTAATGCCACTGTCGCCCTTTTGGATGCTTACTCTGTTGCTCTTTAGCTGTTTGCGGCAGTTAAACCCTTGATAAAATGACGCTAACGTCAAACTTGCCCTGATGAACCCTCATTCCTTAATGCTGCTTGTTGTTGTTTTGTCCATGGAGCAAACACAGCATATCTCATGGACATCCAACAGATGAATTTCCCAGCATTTTTCTCTCCCCTGTTTTATCTTACATATTTGTCTCACCTATTTTATCTTACATACTTGTCTCTCCTGTTTTAGGTCTGTACTGAGATTGTCATCTTTCTTTCCCAGAAGCACCTGGGATCTGAGAAGGAATCAGCAGGAACCAATACAAGTACAAAAGTATGACAAGTACAAACAACATTAGAATGTACCTTAAAACTGTGACATTAAATCTTTCAAGGATACTCTGACATTTATTAGAACAAGTAGGCAACTCCATATAATTTCTATTCTAAAATTTTTATTGTGTGGCTTTACACTTGGTGTTATCAGAGCCAGTTTGACCTGTTCCTGTAGCATGTTCCAACACCAAGATACACAATGACTTACTACTGTCTTACCAAGTTCAGCGCAGGGATGAACTGTAAAAGGTAGAAAAAAGAAGTAATAATAGAAACGTCAAACTGTAAAAAGCAGTGGTTTTTCAATACCGATTTTGCAACATTCAAATGAAAATTAACTCTGATGTTCGAGTGGTCTCTCACTGTCCTAACAGATCAGATATGGGACAATCGCAGTCGTCAGTGCAAATGGCTCTTTTGTATCAAGCTAACTTACTTCATCTGTGCCTTAGTTGGAGCAGAAGACTGTTTATTTGAATTGATTTCTATTGTATTTGAATTGATTGAGCGCTGTGGTGCAGTGGGTATGAGACAGTGGTAGCCGCCTCATAGCAAGAAAGTTGCGGGTTTGAATCTGGCCCGGAGCGTTCTATGTTAAGTTTGCATGTTCTCCCCATGTTTGCATGGGTCTCCTCTCAGAATCCAAAGACATGCATTTCAGGCTAATTGGAGTCTCTAAATTGCCCATAAGTATGAATGAACAGTGTGGGCCTTGCAATACATTGGCGAGTTGTGCAGGATGTGTGCCTGCCTTTTGTCCATAATCAGCCGGGATAGGCTCCAGCTCCCCTGCGACACTAGTGAGGAAGAATCAGGTATAGAAAATAGATGGATGGATCAATTGATTGATTGGACTGGCAAACCAGGGATGGATTTTCAGGACTGCATTCTGTGTAAGAGTTTGTTATGCTGTAACATGCTTCATACTATTTCTAAATATGCACTCCTTTATCTCCTGTGGCATGTTTATATTTTTAATCGTAGCCACCAAGCTGGATTTATATTAATATTCAACTTATGGTACAAATTGTTTCTAAATTTGTGAATGTTCATTTATAATATGAACTATGAAATCATTAACCATTTATTTATTAAGGATAGTGAAGTCTTTGTTGAGTTCTCTTGTGAGCTACAGAAACCATGCAACGTGAATAAATTAACAAATCATTATAATTTTTTGTGTTATCAATTTGGCGGATTCCTAGCAGAAAAGGGGAGCCATTTTGAATGCATATCCTAGTAGCCCCAAGCAGAAAGAACCATTTACAAAGTACATGAACATCGATCTGAAAAAACAGCAAATTTATAAATCTTCGGGGGATGTACAAGTGATATATATGCTTGTCAATGTCTCAATGTCCACAAGCACTTTGACTGCTAGTGAATGAGTGACTTGCATATGTATTAGAATCAGAAAATTAAAACATCTTTAAAACGGCAGTGATGGAGAGAGGCAGTAATATCATTTTAGATGGGGAGAGGGGGCATGTAAAAGGTGGCATAGAGTGCGGAGGAAGAGTATATTAATGCAGAAAAGGCTGATATTAAGAAATCAGGAAGCTTGGAGCGGAAATAAAACAGCCCACCGACTGCTCAGAAGCCAGCCAAGTGAAACAGCATCCAGTGCGGCGTTTATCCTAATGGAGCACTTCCTCAAAGAGCAGCAACAGACGGGGGCATTCATTAGGCCTCGGTGTCACCTCCCGGTCAGAGGAAGCACCTCTCCCAGCCTGACGCCACCTCCCTCCCGCCCCCCGTATCCACCCCTCCATCTCACACCTCCTCCGTAACACAGATTCCTACTGTGGGAGCCATAATGCCTGGGACTCCTGCCCAAATCTGCAGGGGGAGGAGGTGGGGTGTGTGTTTGAGGGGGAGGTGAGGGGCCCCCAAGAAATGAAGGGTCAATCTGACCCTTCATCTGACTGGTGTTTCGCATTTAATGAGGACCACTGTCGCTTTAATTCAAGGCGCTGGAGAGAGAATGAGAGCCAAGTGCGGACACCAGTGTAAAGCAATATTATGGATGGTTCCGTGCCACCCTGGAAAAGTGAGAGAAAGAGAGAGAGAGAGTGAGACTGAGATAGTGAGAGAGTATGAGAGGGAAGAAGAAGAGAGAGGCTTCTTCTCTTCTCCTCAACTACAGTTTTTCCTTTTGAACATTTCCACCTGCTGAAGTGAAACTGGGCTCACTTATGATTTGTGTGAGAGTCTCAGTGAATGTGTTTGCATCATTTTCATTAGAATGCAGTGAAACAGCTGCTCCAGCGTTTATGTGATCAGAAACATCTACAGCAATATGGTATGTGTCTCAAAACAATATTGTGACCCCCCCTGTCCAAACTCAACGCGAATATAGGGCGTGCTGTTTAGGGTCTCAAGCAGAAAGCAAGAGTGACAGGTAACTTTGGACGGCCTAGCACTGTAGAGAAGGCACTTCCTCGTAGCCATTGGGGAAGTCTCATTGGACAGTAGCAGTTCCACAGGCTGTGCCCCCCCACTGCGTCCCCTCAGCCCGCTGCCAGATGGACCTCATTAGGTCATGTTTACTCAAGCCCGTTGTTCCCCTGTCTCTTAATGCTGTCTGTCACGGGACAAAGGAGGGGTCGAGAGCAGGGTAACAGAGCGTCGCCAGGGCACAGCCTCGTTCGGCGAATTTGCCATCACCATGGAAACTGCCCCCCACCCCCCCCTTACCAAGTTAGCCACAGCCAATAAGGGGTAATGAATGGCTGGGTCACTGGAGGAGATGAAACAGTGAGGCCTGTCGAACAAGCGGAACAAGGGAAGAATGATTGGTAAAGCAAATACCTGCGGTTGTCCATTGCAAGCCCCCAGCCTACTCGCTGTCGTTCTTACAGGCTTGCATGACCTGGAGAAAATTTATAAGGGACCATATGAAACATTCAAATTGTAACTTTCGCACACTCTATTAAAACCATACACAAATACTCCTTCAATCTTATAAGTCAACATTTCAGAATAACGTGTGATTGCATTTCAGAAACACACTACGAGCACATTGTGTATGTTAGAAGTATTTCAATTGTGTACGTTAAGGACTTTTTAGGGTTTGCGGAGTGTATCAGTGGTATATGTGTTCGGTTTCAACAGTGAGTGTGCATAGTTTTAATTGTTTTTGTGTTGGCTTTCAGTAGTGTTTGTCATGGTTTCAATAGTGTTTGTGTGAGGTTTCAGTAGAATGTGTGCACAGTGTCAGCAGTGTTTATGTGAGGTTTCAGTAGTATGCAAAGAAAAGTAGTATGTGTAAATACAGTTTATATTGCTTGAAAAATGCTCTCGAAAAGGCTGGATTCAGCCGAAATGTGCCAGCAGTTTTTAAGTGTTTGCATGATAGTAAATGGCATATCTATATTTTGTCTGATTTGTATAATTTGGATGTGCATCCATTCTCTTAGTTGAGAGTACCACACTAGTTTATATTGCTTGTTTGACTTTCTAGTATGGGTGCAAGAGTTGTAGTTTGAATTATATCCCATACAGCCTCTCTTGCAGCTCGCTTTGTGATGAGTAGGTGTTTGCGATTGGCACGGCCCATCCTGCTGTTTAAGTGTTTGGAAATTACCACTTCTACAATTTTACAGTAAGATACTCATATTTCCTGTTGGATTGACATCTTCACATGAACCTGAGAGTGCGCTTTGTGTATGCATGTCTGACATTGTGTGTGTGTGTGTGTGTGTGTGAGTGAGAGAGAGAGAGAGAGAGAGAGAGAGAGAGAGAGAGAGAGAGGTTCCCAGCTGATTTCTCCTCTTTGAAGCTGGTTCTGTTAATTCAGAAATGCTCGGGCGATATCTGGTTTCTTGACACTGGACCCCTTCCAGCGGGCACTAATAAGAGAAACCGTGTTCTCCCTGACCTCTCCCTGTACTGTACTTGAAAGCCAGAGAGTCCAGAGTGGGCCCACTACTTTTGATTAATTTGGCCACCGGTATTTGCCGTGTCCAAGTGCTGGCTGAGTGTGTGTGCTTTACATATTAAGCCAAAGGTTAGCCAAAGGTCTCTCTTTGTACTTACAGACGGCTTTTCTCACACACCAGAGCAGTTAGGCCTTGAAGGCTGACTTACATGCCAGTGTGAGACCCACGACTGTATCCTATAGGAAAGTTCGCTCATCTTTAATATTTACTAAGATTTTAAAATCACTTTGTGGAAAATGGTTCAGCATTTCAACTACAGATCTAAACGGGAGCTTGTTCTTTGAATGAATATGAATCTCATAACAGTAAAACTTACAAATGAGCACGACTTCAAACAGTATTGCTTCAAAAATCCCAATCCTAGACTTGCTGTCTAGTATTTCAATAAGTATAAAAGTATGCACATAATTTTTGATTTATTCTTATAACGCATATGTACATACCTCCTTGTGGAAAGAACAATAATGCTAAATGAAATCCAAAGATTGTGTGATAGAGCTGTACTGCCTTTCTGCTGCAAATGCATGTATTTCACAGTATGAATACACTGGAATGCTGGCATGCATGCAAACTGTAATGTAGCACTTGCATGCATGCAAAAATTAATCGTACACAAAAAATGAATAAAAAACAAAACTACAGTTCATGTAGTACCAACGCTGCTGCACAAAACACACATCCAGACATATACATGCAAAAACATCCACGCACACCAATGAGCATACACACACCATGCACCCACATGCACAAATTGTAAGACAAAAGAGTGACACATACGCGCAGGGGGTGGTAAAAACATCAGATGCACTGCCATATATATCAGCTTTGTGAAGCTCACGGCCTACGGTTTTTGCATACACTGTCATAATTTTTAAAACAGGTTGCCTCATCACCTACAAATATTTTACTGTTTTGTCGATGCATTTGCAATTCAGGCGACAAGTTCTTGGCCCCATTACTGTTAGTATGCTCATCTCTCTTTGGAGGCTTACCCAGCAGACATACTGACAGGCTTACCTGGTTAGAATGCACAGCAAGAAGGTTGCGGGTTTGAATTTGACCTGGGCCCTCTCTGTGTGGAGTTTGCTTGTTCTCCATGTTTGCGTGGATCTCCACTGTGTACTCTGGTTTCTTTCCACGGTCCAAAGACATGCATGCCAGGGTAACTCGAAATCGCCCATAGTTATGAATGTGTGAGTGAATGGTGTTTAATGTTTTGGCTCACTGTACAGGGTTCCTATCTATTACCCGTTGTATGCAAGGCTCTAGCCCCCTTTGACTGTGCATAGGAATGTGAGGGTTAGATAATGGATGGATGGACTTGTGAAGATTAATTTGTAACTGTGGTTCAGGGATTTCAAATTAAAAGCCATTTTTCTTCAGATGAGGTTCTGATATTCGTCAATTTGCAGTACAATTTTTATACACTAATACAGTGTTTCCAAAACCTCTCCTGGAGTACCCCTTGTCCTGCATACATTAGATCTCTCCCTGTTCCTGTACAGGTGACTCAAATGATCAGAAGTGTGGTACCCAGAAGCATAGTTAGTTAGCAACTTGCATAGTTCGTTCATTCGCAGTTAATGGTTTCAACTAAGTAAGTTAGCATCTGTGCTTTTGGGAAATGCACCCCAGGTCGTTATTACCCCCTGAAGCTGCAAATCATTTGAATCACCTGTGCTGGAGTAGGGAGATATTTAAAACATGCAGGACAAGGCATACTCCAGGAGAGGTTTGGGAAGCACAGCACTAATATAAGGATGACAGACCAATGTGCACTAATACTTATAATGACGTACACTCTGGGAAACAGCTCCCTCTGCTGTGTTTCCATTACGCTTCTGAGACAGGCCCACCGCTTTTCTGATATCTCCCACTCAGCTCTCCCCCAGGTCACTGCTCACACACCGCACTGCGCCCCAGACAGAACAGAAGCCCTAACACGGGAGATAACCCTCTCTCTGGAGATTAAGGGTGACCAAAGATAAAGGGAGACATCTCTTTCCTTTAAAATGTGACAAGTAAACTAATGAAATGATAGCATTCCAGTTCTTTTATCAGCTCATTTGAATCTATCACTCACAAGGATGGGCATTAGCTGCCAAGTATGGCGAATGTCACTTCCAAAACCATTAGCGCTCTCCAGAGAAATTTTGGCGAGATGCACTTCTGACAGACCCCAGATATGTGTTCATGTTCTCCACCCTGTGTTTTTGTGCTCCCTGTGTTTGCACTTTTGAGTACTCTGTGGGTATTTTACTATGATATAAAATATATGATGTCATCTGAGCGAGACTGAATCATTTCTGGTGTAAACTGCAACCACTGTTGTGAAAAGTTGTTATGCGAGCATTTGTGGTTTTTCAGTTAGCTTGAAAATAAGCCTCTGACATTTGGCCCATTTAATAAGGTGTGTTGAGCTTCGGAACTTTAATTTTAATTTTAATTTTTTTTCCATTCTCTGTAAACAGTGGACACTGTAGTGCAAAAGCGCAAGAGTTCAAGAGTATCATACATGCCAGAGCTACCCCAAAAATCATACCAATCATACCGCGGTCAAAGTCATTAACATCATGCACCATGCTCAATCTGATGTTTTCTCAAACAAAAAAGAACCTCTTTACCATGTCTGCATCTTTTGTATGCTGGATTGCAGCCACAAAATTCAATTTTGTTAAGAACAGTTTATTGTATTACCTGGAAAATAAATGTCCCTAATAAAGTGAGAGAATGGCAGTGCATAATTTTCACACTTAGACCCAATAAGTAATACAAATGCTGATAAAACCCCGTTTCTTAAAAAGTTGGAAACATTTCATTCACAGAGTGGTGAAGCCCTCGCCATTTTTACCTCTGAAAGACTCCGCCTCTCAGGGATGCTCTTTTATACCCAGTCATGTGACTGACCTGTTGCCAATAAATCTAGTAATAAAACTAATGTTCTACCAGGTGTATTTTTTTTTCATCGTGCACCTTTTCCAGTCTTTTGTTGCCCCCATCCCAACTTTTTTGAAACATTTGCCAACATCAAATTCAAAATGAGCATATATTTTTCAAAAAACCATAAAATTTTTCAGTTTTAATATCTGATATGTTGTCTTGGTACTTCGTATCTTCAACTAAATGTAGAGTCTAAATTTGCAAATCATTGCATTCTGTTTTTATTCACATATTACGCAGCGTCCCAACTTTTTTTGAAACAGGGTTGTAAGAAAGTGCATTATATCAGTGTTACTGATGGTGTAATATCTGTGGATATGTTTCAATATTTTATTTTTTGTTATTACACAATGTCAACAGCTTAAGGTTGGCTACGTGACCCGAGATGATACAGACTGATTTGAAATGATATCAGCTGGTTACATATTCCCAATAGAGTTCAATACACTGGGCACAAAAATGTGTGTTTTTGCCAGTATCAACACTCTTATAATTTTTTGTTTTTAGAAACAGTGGGATTCTGTGTTTTTACTGTGATATATTGTAACCAACATTCAAATTAACGTTCATCTGTGAATTAAGCTGAATTATTGAGTGCTGCATATGAAAAATGACTTTGTTCTAACTCTTCTTCAATTAGCATCACTGTGTTACAGTGGCCTCTTGAGACGTAGCAATGACCTGTTGAAACTCACTTTTCAATGTTAAATAGGGGAAGCCTCAGGTCTCAAAAAAATATTACGTGGTGGAAGAATGCCGGCGAATAAAAAAGATGATGAAAGTAATTAAGAACAAAAACAGACACAGAAAGCCATTTTTAAAGTTTATATCCCATAAAATGAGATACAAAGCATATGAGGTTAAGTAAATTATCGAACTTCTTTCATCAAAACTATTTCAGTTGGAACACTCTACCTGTTTGTGGAGAGAGAGAGAGAGAGAGAGAGAGAGAGAGAGAGAGATTGTTTTAATGGGAAGAGAAAAAAATCAATGTGATTTGTATTTGATAAAATTTTAATGAGGCTCCAGACACAGTTCTGCCTGCTCTGGTGCTGAGAGGAGATGGCCCGGCTGCTATTGATCAGACTCGAGCCTCAGTGGCACTGATACGGGGCCGGAGAGGAGATGAAAGTGGGGGGTGGCGGGTGGTGCGCGGATATCACTGCGGGGACCCGAAACGTTGGGGCAAAGGTGGGCACGGACACTCCCACAGCCTTTGCACTATGTAGGTATCCCGAGGAAGCAAACATTTCCAAAACTCACTGGTATAATGGTCATGTATGCAGTTGTGACCATCTTGGAATCCTGGCCTTAACAGTCTTGCTGGTCCTTAATGTTCCAATCATGGTTACCTCAGCTCATTTTAACCTTTTCTTTCAGTTGCCAGTTTCAGAAGAGGCCTTTTTTTTTTTTTTTTTTTGAATTACATCAAGAAAGCCAGTATTCCAGATTGGTCTCTTCACTGTAGCGGATGCTGATGTTTGGTGGGTAAAATATACTGTAAAAAAAATAATGAAAATGTCTTGGTTTGTGAGGTGTGTGTGTTGTTTGGACTTTTCTTTGCGGCTCTCGTCCCAGAACAATATCGAATTCCTGGGCTATCGAATTCTTGACCCAGCTGGCTGATTGAGCTGGGGCGGCGCTTTCCCAGGCTCTACATAAGCAGGAAGTCCGGCACGCCTCCTTCGCTAGAGTGTCTGTTTTTAGCTTCGCACTATAGCCAAAGATATCTGTAGTCAGGTTTTGCATGACTTTCTATCTTCTGATTATTGGAGTTTCTTCTCCCTTTTTCTATCTCGCTTTGCTTCTGTGGCTCGGACTATTATACGTCCTTTGGAAGCGCGAGTATTTTCGTTTGGTCTGTATTATTCTCTGTGTTTGTACTGTGTCCATGCTACACTCTTTCTCTCTGGTTGTTGTGCTTGGCCTCCGAATTCTACCGGCCATTACAGAATACTCTAGCCGACATGGAGTCGTCAGCAACGGCTGCCTTAGAGAAAGTTGTGACAAACCAACAAGCTGTTCTCTCTGGATATGGCAAGGGTCTTTCTGGCCTGAACAATCAGCAGGCAGAGTTGGCGGAGAGAGTCTGCCTTGAGGCGAATGCCATGGAGAGACAGGAGAACGTTCTGTTAACTCTCACTGAGAGTATTAGATCCTTGTCCATGCAGATCACACAAAATGTTGTACAAGCACAATCCGTACATCTTCCCTGAGAGCCAAAGCTTCAGTTACCCCCAAGATATGGAGGCGAGGCAGGAAGATATAAAGATTTCATTGCCCAATATGAAATATTTTTTAAAGCGCAGCCTTCACGGTTCTTGAATGAAGAGTCTCGAGTTTCATTTATTTTATCCCTGGTAACTGACACAGCACTCACTTAGGTCAGCCCACTTATTCGATCTAATTCACCGGTAGTGAATACTGTGGAGACTCTCATTAGAGAAATGGTATCGGTGTTTGATCAGGATGTTTGTGGTCAGGACGCAGCTACGCGTTTAATGCATCTAAGGCAGGGCTCTGAGAGTGTCGCTGCATTTTCAATGACATTTCGCTCCTTGGCGACAGAGACAGGCTGGCCAGAAGCACCTCTTATGACAGTGTTCGTTCACACTTTGGCTGAGGAGGTTAAGGACGCTCTGGCTACATTGGAGCCTTGTTTGTCTCTGGATTCGTTGGTTCGCACTGCGGAGCGAATTGATAATTGCATCCGCGAACGTAACAGGGAGAAACGTACTGCATTGACTCTTGCTGGCAATGGGGCTAATGCTCCTAGCAGCATGCATACAGCTCCCATGAAATTTCCACTCCTGGCAAGCCAATGCAGGTTGATGGCTCATATGAGTGCCGGGTTCGTAAGCCCGTTCGCAGACGTATAATCTGCTATAATTGTAACAAACCGGGACATATCCGTCCACGCTGCCCTGAGCTTAAGGGAAACGGGAAGTCCCTCTGGCGGTATGGGGGGCACTAGAGGGACAGACCCATTTTCCCTTCCGAACTTTTAATCCTGTAGAATTGACTGTGGGGAGACAGAATATTTATCGAAGCTTTTGTGGACTCTGGCACCGTGGATTGTTTTATAGATGCAGAGTGGGCTAGGAGACATTCCATTCCCATCCGCCCTCTTTAACATTCACGGTCTGTTAGATCTTTGGACAGTCGCCTGCTGGGAACTGGATTTAAAACCAAGGTTTCTGAATCATTGACTATGTTCATCTCTTTTGGTGGCCATTCTGAGGAGGTCCGGTTTTTTATTATCAGTTCTTCTGTTTTCCCTGTCGTTTTAGGACACTCTTGGCTACGGGAACATAGGCCTCACATCATTTGGGGAAGTCAGAATAACCCGATTGTCCAGTGGGGCACTGATTGTAGGTCCCACTGTTGGGAGAGTTTGGCGTGTCATCCCGGGCATCAACCTATGGGGGAGGCTGACGCCTGGAGTGATTCTGAGGAATTTGTCTCACACAACCCTCCTAATCTAGAGAAAGGGGCGGAGGAAGGGTTGGAGTGGGATCCTTAATTTGACTGGCAGCAGCCAGAGGAGGATTGCTATTCGAAGGATTTCTCTGACTCGGAATCTGACATAGAGAGGGCAGGTTCCGAACAGGGTGAGAATTTGGGGGCTGCTCTGAACTTCTGTCTGCCTCCTAATGTTCCTAACAATTATGCTGATCTCGCAAAGGTTTTTAGCAAGCAACGGGCCTCGACTTTACCTCCTTGTCGCACGTTCGATTGCGAGATCAATCTCCACTCGGGTACCACTCCCCCCAGGGGTTCATTATACTTGCTGTCAGGGCCTGAGCGAAAGGCCATGCGAGAATATATTCAGGAGGCTCTGGCTATTGGATTTATTCGGCCGTCCAAGTCTCCTGCCGGAGCGGGGTTCTTTTTTGTGGGCAAAAAATATGGCGGCCTGAGACCCTGTATTGATTACAGGGGCTTGAATAATATCACTATTAAAAACCGATACCCACTTCCGTTGATGAACTCTGCGTTTGAACGTCTGCAGGATGCATTGTTTTTTACTAAGCTAGACCTCCAGAATGCTTATAACTTGGTTCGGATCCGGGAGGGGGACGAGGGGAAAACGGCATTTAATACGCATGACGGGCACTACGAATATTTGGACATGCCGTTTGGATTGGTTAACGCCCCATCTGTGTTCCAGGCACTTGTTAATGATGTCCTCCAAGAGATGTTGGAGAGATTCGTCTTTGTCAACCTTGACGATATTCTGATTTTCTCTTCAACTCTCTCTGAGCATAAACAACACGTCAGACAAGTGCTTGAGGCTCTCCTCAAAGCCAAGCTTTTTGTCAAGGCTGAGAAATGCGTTTTTCATGCCAAAACTGTTTCGTTTCTTGGCTTCATTGTTCCGGAAGGGTCGGTCCGCATGGATCCTGACAAGGTGGCAGTGGTCAGGGATTGGCCTGCCCCTCAAAATGTCAAGGAGGTGCAACAGTTTTTGGGGTTTGCTATTTGTTATAGGAGGTTTATCTGTAATTTTAGCGTGGTAGCTGCCCCCATTATCGCGCTCACAAAGAAGAATACCTCCTCGTTGTTTGCTTAGTCTCTAGCAGCTGAGGCTGCTTTTCAGGAGTTAAAGAAACGATTTAGCCCAGAACCCATTCTCGTTTTGCCCGACCCCTCCCTCCCATTTGTTGTGGAGGTGGATGCGTCGGAAGTTGGGGTGGGTACCATTTTATCCCAGCGCCCCCTTCGGGACAATAAGTTGCACCCATGCGCCTACTTCTCCCGGTCGTGGTCGGCGGCCGAACGGAATTACAGCATTGACCGGGAGTTGTTGGCTGTCAAATTGGCGTTAGAAGAGTGGCGCCATTAGTTGGAGGGGGCTGAACATCCGTTTGTGGTTTGGACGGATCATAAAAATCTCCAATATATCCAACGGACTAAACAACGTAATTCTCGGCAGACGCGGTGGTCATTGTTTTTCAACCGCTTTAACTTAACATTAGCCTATCGCCCGGGTTCTAAAACCGTCAAGCCTGACGCTTTGTCATGGATTCACGACCACTCCGGTCGCGACCTCATTCCTGAGCCGGTTATCCCAGCAGCTCAGATTGTGGCTCCCATTCAGTGGGACGTTGAGTCTGTTGTGCGGGAGGCGTTGAGAACCGATCCTGGTCCTGGTGGGGAGCCGCCTGGCTGTTTGTTTGTTCCGTTGGCAGTACGGTCCCAAGTTCTCTAGTGGGGGCACTCTTCCCTCCTGGCGGGTCACCCGAGGGTTCATCGGACTAAGCAGTTCTTGGCCTGACGTTTTTGGTGGCCCAGCATGATTGAGGACATCCGGGAGTTTGTAGCGGCGTGCTGTATCTACACTAGGAACAAGACTTCCCATCTCCCCCCCTCTGGTCTGCTGTGGCCATTGCCTGTCCCTAAGCGCCCGTGGAGCCATATCGCTCATGATTTTGTTACGGGGCTGCCTGTTTCTGAAGGCAACACTGTTATCCTGGTTGTGGTTGACCGTTTTTCTAAGGCCACCCACTTTATCGTGCTGCCTTCGGCGCGGGAGACGGCCCCTCTTCTTGTGGACCATGTTTTCCGGCTGCATGGCCTCCCTCAAGATATGGTTTCTGACCGGGGTCCTCAATTTACGGTCAAATTCTGGCGTGCGTTTTGCAACCTGTTGGGGGCCACCGTGAGTCTTTCTGCTGGTTTCCACCCAGAGACTAAGAAGCAGACAGAGCGAACCAACCAGTCATTGGAGAATACTCTTCAATGTTTAGCGGCTGACAACCCATCTTCGTGGAGTCGATTTTTAGCATGGGCCGAATATTCCCACAATTCACTGGGTAACTCCTCCACAGGCCTTTCCCCGTTTGAGGCTCAGTTGGGTTATCAGCCTCCGCTGTTTCCTGAGACTGACAGGGATTCAGAGGTTCTTTCGGTTAATCACTTTGTTCGGCTTTGTCAGTCAGTTTGGGCCAGGGTTCGTTCCTCTTTGTTACGCTCTGGACGGAAACAAAAGACCGGCGCAGATAGAAGGTGCCATTCGGCCCCATCTTATCGCGTTGGCTAAAGGGTCTGGCTTTCCACGCGGGACCTGCCCTTGAGAGTGGAGTCACGGAAGTTGGCTCCCCGCTTCATTGGTCCTTTTAAGATTGTGCGAAGGATCAATCCTGTCACAGTCCGGTTGAAGCTCCCTAGATCCTTACGGATCCATCCCTCTTTTCATGTCTCCAGGCTCAAACTGGTTAGCACTTGCGTTCTTGCTCCGGTCGACAAACCCCCGCCGCCGCCACGGATGATTGAGGGGGGGCCTGTTTACACTGTCAGTCGTATTTTAGCCGAGAGGAGTGTGGGTCGTGGGGCTCAGTTTTTAGTCGACTGGGAGGGTTATGGTCCTGAGGAGCGGTGCTGGGTTCCTTCTCGGGATATCCTGGATCCTACCCTTATCTCAGAGTTCCGTGCATGGGGTTCTCTGAGAACTTCTGGAGCCGTTCCTTAAAGGGGGGGGTCCTGTCATGGTTTGTGAGGTGTGCGTGTTGTTTGGACTTTTCTTTGCGGCTCTCGTCCCGGGATGCTATCGAATTCCTGGGCAATCGAATTCTTTACCCAGCTGGCCGATTGAGCTGGGGCGGCGCCTTCCCAGACTCTATATAAGCAGGAAGTCCAGCACACCTCCTTCGCTAGAGTGTCTGTTTTTAGATTCGCACTATAGCCGAAGATATCTATAGTCAGGTTTTGTATGACTTTCTATCTTCTTATTGTTGGAGTTTCTTCTCCCTTTTCCTATCTCACTTTGCTTCCATGGTTTGGGCTACTATACGTCCTTTGGAAGCTCGAGTACTTTCGTTTGGTCTGTATTATTCTCTGTGTTTGTACTGTGTCCGTGCTGCTCACTTTCTCTCTGGTCGTTGCACTAAGCCTCCGAATTCTACCGGCCATTACAGAAAAGTTGACGAAATATAAAAAAGGCGACCAGCTGCAGTGTTTTTATGTTTACTCAACATCAAGTCGTAGGGATTGTGTAAACTCATTTTTGAAAGAACGTGAAACTTGCAGTTAAGCCAGTTCAAAAATGCTTTGCGCATAGTTGCGATATTTTTTAAAAGTTGAGTCAACTTTTTATTTTTTTTACAGTACAGTTGATATAGCTGTCGGCAGAGGATCTTTTTTAAATGGGACAGTTTGATGTGCTTGCACAGTTGTGAATCTGGGCTTAAAAGCATTCTTAGTCTCCAAGTTAAACCAGTTTCAACATTCAAGACACTCGTGGACATCTATGAAAGAAATCTTGAGTTTTTTGAAAAAATAAATGGCTTTTTCAGGCTAAATATCTCAAAACAACGACCAACTGACAAGTTTCAAGAGAACTATGTTTCTGTAAAGCTATTTTTACACAAAAATTTAACTTTACAACTTAGGAAATTATCTGGCAGCAAACAGAAAATTATGTTTCGCTTCTTATATGCTTAAAATAATGCAAGTGTTTTTCTAGAATCCAAATAACACAGTATGACAGATGCATAAGCATGGGATGACAGCGAGTATGCAAACATTGAATTTAAAAAATCTTTTGACCAATAATTTCCTTTTGTAACAGTATCAAAATTTTCACTATAATTTTTGATTGAAACATCAAAATATTTGGATAATCACAAACTTTTGAACAGTATTGTGTATCTTTTCATAGTCTTTTACAAAAATTGCATTTTAATGTGGTCACCTGTATATTAATTGAGCTACCACATGTTCCACCTTGGCAAATTCACATGGGTTGTTGGCTATCTCAACAAACAACTGAAGCAAAAAGAAGTCAATGTATTTGTGCTCTACTTTGAGAAAATTCCACAGTAATAACATTTAGTTGGCAGATTTATTACGGTTTGAAGGAATGTTCTTGGTCATCCGTCAGCTTTTAGGTATCCTGAGCTGCAAGCTTGAAGATGGACATACTCAGCATGCAGTGTCACACAAAAGGATGTCTTTAGTCTTTAGTCTTTTTGTCTCCTGGGAAAGCAAAATAAGCAAATGCATTTTTGAATTTCTTTCTGAATCCTGAGTCAGTGAATGGCTGCAATAATACAACCACAATTCCGAAATAGTTGGGACAAAGGGTAAATTGTGAATAAAATCAAAATGCAATGACTTTCAGATCACATGAACCAATATGTTATTTACAATAGAACATAGATAACATTTCAAATGTCGAAACTGAGAGATTTTACATTTTTATCCACAAAATGATCTAATTTCAAATTTTCTGGCTGCAACATGTCTCAAAAAAGTTGGGACACTGGCAAAAAAGAGCTGAAAAAGCAATTAATATACATAAGAGAATCAGCTGAAAGAACATTTAGCAAGTAATTAACTGGCATCAGGTGTGTAACATGATTGGCTATGAAAGGGATGTCTTAGAGAGGCTGAGTCTCTCAGAAGTAAAGATGGCCAGAGGCTCTCCAACCTGTGGAGGCTTGCGAAAAAATAAAAAAAATTGAGGAATACTTTAAAAACAATGTTCCTCAACATCAAATTGCAAAGGCTTTGAAGGTCTCATCATCCACAGTGCATAACATCATCAAAAGAGTCAGAGAAACTGAAAAAATCTCTGTGCGAAAGGGACAAAGCTGAAGACCTTTACTGGATGCCCGTGATCTTTGGGCCCTCAGACGCCACTGCATCACTCACCGGCATGATTCTGTCATTGACATTACTAAATGGGCCCAGGAATACTTCAAGAAACCACTGTCTGTAAACGCAGTCCACCGTGCCGTCTACAGATGCCACCTAAAACTCTATCATGCAAAAAGGAAGCCATTGTTGAGCATGATCTAGAAGCGCTGCCATGTTCTGTGGGCCAAGGCTCATTTAAAATGGACTGTAGCAAAGTGGCAAAGTGTGCTGTGGTCAGGTGAGTCCAAATTTGACATTCTTGCTGGAAATCATGGGCATCGTGTCCTCCGGGCTAAAGAGGAGAAAGACCACCTGTCCTGTTATCAGCGTTCAGTTCAAAAGCCAGCCTCTCTGATGGTATGGGGATGCATTAGAGCATATGGTGTGGGACACTTGGATGTTTTGAAAAGCACCATGAATGCTGAAAGGTATATAAAGGTTTTAGAGCAACATATGCTCCCCACCAGACGACATCTATTCCAGGGAAGGCCTTGTGTATTTCAGCAGGACAATGCAAAACCACATACTGCAGCTATTACAACAGCATGGCTTCGTAATAGAAGAGTCCGTATGCTGAACTGGCCCGCCTGCAGTCCTGATTTTTCACCGATTGAGAATGTTTGGCGCATAATTGAACGAAAAGTCTGTCAAAGGAGACCCAAAACTCTCCAGCAGCTGGAAGCCTGTATTAAACAAGAGTGGGATCAAATTCCAATGGCTAAACTCAAGAAACTTGTCTCCTCAATGCCCAGATGCCTCCACTTTGTGTTAAAAAGAGGAGGGGATGCTACACCATGGTAAACAGGCCCCTGTCCCAACTTTTTTGAGACCTGTAGCAGCCATCAAATTTGAAATGAGCGCACTTTGTGGATAAAATTGTAAAATTTCTCAGTTTCAACATTTGCTCTGTTATCTCTGTTCTATTGTGAATAAAATACTGGCTGGTGTGATTTGAAAGTCATTGCGTTTTGATTTTATTCACAATTTACACTTTGTCCCAACTATTTCGGAATTGGGGTTGTAATTGGATTTATAACATGCTAAGCTATGTCTCATTTGAAAGGTTTACAAATGAAAAATTGTTAAAATTACACACCAAGGCAAGTGGAGACCAGCACACACATCACACTTCAGCCTGGGTTAACTGTACTTTTTCCTATCCTGAGAGAATATAGTTGTGTCAAACTTAATCACTGCATCCAGTGCACAGCTGGTATGAGTCAGCGTGCTAGTTGGAAAGGTGTTCTGAGTTCAGTGGTACTTAGCTAAGACATTCTACATACTACAATTAGCTGAAATTCAAGCTACTACTACAGAGAAACACACACACACACACACACACACACACACACACACACATGCCTGCAGCTGAAACAGTACAGTGGTTATCAGGCTCACAGAAGCTCAGACGCCAGTAAAGGTGTACCCAGTCGTCCGTAATCATTTAAAAGCTATAACAGGAGACCCTCTCAGTCCCCCCCTCCCCCTCCCTCCACCTGGACAAACCCCGCAGCTCCATGGACAGACGATGGGCTGGCTCCGCGGAACGAGATAATCGATGGCGTGAGGGACCGGGCGAGTGTTTGGGGCCTCTCTCAGACGGAGGAAGGCTCCCACATTAGTGATCTTTGCTCCCCGTGCGTCTGTGAGTCTGCTCAACCCCCCTTTCCCAGCTGCTCTCAGACATCGCCATTGACTGCAGGATCAACCTTTTGCCTGAGTCAATACAATTTGAGCAAGGAATTGATTTTGGGAGGTTTCAGAGAAAAAAACAGGAAGGGGACACAGAAAAATAGAAAAGAAAAACTAAATCAAATGAAAGAAAGGTACATATCATTTTTGGGAGAGACATCTGAAAGAAATCTATCACTGACATGATTCATGGGACCTTTTAGAATCTATACTGTACATGCTGTATAAAGAACATCATTCAGTAATGGACCATAAAATACACAGTTTAGTGTACATATTGAATATATACAGCACACTGCAAATCATAATGACATATTCATACAGCACCTAAATTATTTAGCGCACAGTCTGCATAAAAGTCGCAAGGACAGTTAAAATCACATTTGCATTCACTGAAGTGACAAACTGCGCATGAATTTAAGTTGGAAATCCCCATATATGGCTGCATTCGAAATGTGCCAAAGCTCCTCTTAGTTTTTTGGGGAGATTGGTTGACTGTCTGGACTCCAATTCTTAATTTCTTCACAGTATTTGATCAATATACAGATCCCCCTTTTAAAAACCTAACAAATTTACCTTGTGCTTTTTCTTACTGTTGAGAACAAAATGGAACAACAAGCATGGCCATTCAGAATGATGACCAGATGCACAGTGAATAATTAGGAGAAACACAAGGCTTCTTCTCTGAGATGGAGTTCTTTTAAAATGTTTACTCTCAGAAGAGAATGAATTGCAAGGTTTCCTGGGTAATTAATCACAAAGAAAAGAATAGCCAATCATAGTGACTTCAAATACTTTTATCATCCCAAGAAAGCACAGCAATATATTTGCGATGAATTTACTTTCTTTCCTCAGCAGACGTTACTCCACAAACAAATTCAATGAAAAATGCAGCATTCAAATAATGCGGAGATATGGACTCAAGCTGCTCTGTCTGCCTGACTGTGAAACAATAGTCCGCAACCGACAAACAAATCCATGCAAACGTTAATAAACATTGGAATTTCAGCCATTGTTATGAATCAAGATTGGGTAATAATTGAAAAAGTAGGAGTTGAATAAATTTAACACTCAGTTAAGGACAAATAGGACAATTAAAAATAATGGATGGTAATGCTGTTCTGTCACAAACACAACCTGCAACCTTGTCATTGTTATGAGACAAGATTGGGTAAGACTTTAAAAGGGAAGAGTTGCATACGGTTATCACTCAGTTAAGGACAAATAGGACAATGAAAAATAATGGTTGGTAATTCTGTCAAAAAACAAAATCTGCATCCCAATATTTATCACATATTCATTAACATTGTGGAAATTAAATCAGTGCTTCCTGAAACAGCTACTGAGACTTTACACTGATGAAGCAATTCATCATTAACAAAAGCACTGTTGTGGCACATAACACTTTAAGAGTAAGTGCAAATACTTGCCCACATAACTAAAAAATTTGAGGAGTTGGCACATATTTATTTGGGATAGGTATCAAATCTGCCAAGGCACAGAAAGGAATATGGAAATCAATGGCTAATAACAAAAAATTTGTCAATGATTACAAGATTGCGAAACAGGTGTAAAAAAGAAGCACCAAAATGCCACAGGGGAGCACAATGCACTGGTGGAGGGATACACCTTGTGAGAGAATTTTAACTGGGAGGAAAAGGCCATTGGGCACCAGTCCATACCATTTGCCTTAATAAAACACTAAAAAAAAAAAAAACATTCAAATATTGCTACATAATTTTGGAATGAGGTAATATTCCGTCAGCCACAGTTGCAGTAGTATTTTCCAGGAAGACAGAGTTACACGAATCTTCGATGTCATAAGCAAATGCCCAAATGTAATGAAAATGATGTAAAGTCCTAAAGATGGTTTAAGTTAAGGTAATAACAAATTGTAATGGCCCATAATGATGCCACAACCCCTATTCTGAAAAATTTAGCACAATATGGAAAATGTAAATGAAGTGATTTGAAAAGTCCATGCACCCTTTACTGTACCAAAAACACCGCAGCAACACATTATTTGATATTACAACTTGTGGATTCAACTGTAAATTGAAACTATACACTATTTTCAAAACTGGTGACTGCAATAGACTCCAAAATATTTGGTACGGGGCAATTTAGAAATAGAAATGATGTGACAACTTGCAATAATAAGGGGATGTGAAACAAGTGATGTTAACCCTTTAACTGCCTGCTCAACCTTTTGGCAGAGCACATTTTGAGTCACTATTTCTAATTGAAAGATGTGTTGAACTTAACAGATCAGATTTTTTTTCAGCATTACAGACTGTAAATGATTATTGGAGAAGGCTTCATCAGGCTAAGTTCAACACATTTTTCAATTTAATACAGCAACTCAAATTGTGCTTGACCAAAACGGAGCAGGCAGTTAAAGGGTTAAACAGCTAATCCTGTTATACTATAAAAAGAGCCTCCAATAAAGGACTTGTCCCCAAAGAGCAAAAATGCTCTTATAATAAACAACCTTCAGACTAATATTCCCCAAAGGCAAATGGCTATTTTGGGAATTTCATGCTCTATACTGTTTAACACGTTTGCGGAGTTTAGATGCCTGCGGACATGGGGCTGCTCTATTTATGCACGCAGTTACACTATTCTATCAATAGGTGGCACACCCGAAATGGCTTTTCAGTATTCACGAGGAAGTAGTGCCTGTTACTGATTTAGAATATGGGCGAGTTAAGTCCCATCCCTGTTTCCCAGAAATTGTATGAATTAAACTCCTCAGCCAAGCCTGATGTGCAAACTGCCTCATATACTTGCCCATAGAGTACTAAAGTGATGACGTCACAGCTAGTTAGCTTCTGGTGTCGGTAGTAAAATCCCTATGGGAATTTATAATGGAGTTTGGACACTTTCTGGCATTGCTCGAACTTGTATTAATTTTTTGAGCCGCTTTGCTCTGAGATTAGCATATGGGGTATACAGATACAAATGATCACATCAAATTTGTTTTTTATTGCCAAAAATTATAAGCTTTTGCACTTGTAGTCCAATTTGTAGTCCACTTCTGCGAACTACATATCCATTGCATAGGTGAGCGAGTACCCTGTGATTTGTTCCCAGCCAATAGGGTACCTCAGTTTCAGCAAACGTTCACAACGTGCCACGACGGTAGCCAATTAGCGGCTCAAATTGCAGTTGTCTATGTCCGTGCAACCATAACTACATAGCGGGCCACTATTAGCAAGCAACATGACTAGAAATGAATGAATCACAATGAATAGTTACTTTGCCATTTAGCTTGCTAGCTAGCTAGCATTTAGCTATGCTAGTGAACCACCAAGCTAGCCAGCCAGTGAGCTTATTACAACTTGTGCATATAGCTAAATCGATAGAAACAGTAAATGGTTAGTTTAATGTCACTTACTGTTATTTCGCAAGTTAGCTAGTATTAAAATTCACCGACTATAAATGGCTAAGCTAGCGAAATAGCTAGCTAGCTATTTAAGTCAATAAAAATGGTGAATAGCCATTATTTGGCTACTTAGGTTGCGTGGAGCTGGGAACATTTTGCGAGCTGGCATTTACATAATGCTACCTAATATGACGTTGGTCAGCTACCAAAGTTATTAAACTAGTTTGCTGGTTAAGTTAGCCAGCCAACAGTCAGTTTGCTTGCTCAGCTAGCCTCACATGGTGAATATTAATCACTAAAAACAGTAAAATTGTGATTATTTTGACATTTTAGCTGAATTAGCTATGTAGCTCGGTTGGTCAGTTATGCGTTGACAAAGCTGATTAGCTCAATCACTTGCTAGTTACCCAGTTTTTAAGCAAAAAAATGTTGGCCAAAGATGCTTGGCTATTACAGTAAATTGGCGCTAGTTGTAAAACTTAATATCTAGCAAGTAAACATAACTAAGTAGAACGTAGAGTGGCTAACTAATTCACAGTCTCACCAGGCTAAGAAAACAAATAGCTATGGCAAGGTGCAGGTAATTTGTAATGCATTTTAAACTTGTTCTGCTCGGGAATTGGAGGATCATGGGATGTGTAGTTTTTAGACTACAAATAGGATTGGCATGGTGGCGAAAAATGAAAATGATTTAAATTATACCTGACTCGGTCAAGAAAAACGACATTTGTTGTTACACAGAAATATGACATAAAATCTCGAAATTGATGGAGGCTTGAAAACAATGGAAAGTGCTTCAAAAGTGAACTTAAAAAAAAGTCTATAGGTAAAATGAATGGGAAATTTTACTTCCGACACCAGCGTGACATCATCACTTTCGTGCTTTACAGTATTGCATCTATGCAGCAGTTAATACAAATTTGAATTTTATTAATGGATAGCCCCTTGAGATGAACCATCTCGTTTTCAAGGGGGTCCAAATGATATCTTGTGACAAAAAAAATCATCGTCCTTTGTTATAACCACTAAAGCTATAATAGGCCAAAGGTATCTCAATTCAGTAGTGAAAAAAAGTTTTCTGAAACAAAAATTTGACACAGTATTGGTACTATATCATACTACAATCAATTATAGTCATCGAATTTTACAAAACCTTGATTCCCTACCATTGATTTACGCATAGATTCATCCCTTGACAATTTCAGTGGTTCCTTACAACCTTATACAATTTCTCACTGAAATCCAGTCTTTCTAATGATTGGTCAGGCTTATCTGCATAAAGCACAGTTTTAGTTCACGCCCACATGAACTATGACCGGGTAATTGTCTATCGATTGACACGTTTTTAACCTATTCCAGACAGTATACATTTTCCACAGTAATTGAAAGACTTTGAGTGGACCCTCAAAAAAGTATTTAAACCCTTGTGTAACAGCAAGTTAGGTTGTATTCTATCAACTGTGTGCAGCTGAATGACATGAGTACAAAGAGAAAAAAAAGACTTCTAAAACCAACCCAGAAGTGACTAGGTTACATTTACATGATGGCAAAGTGATACCGACATGGATAAAGGGAGTTATTTTGAATGGAACAGTAGTGGAGGGTTCCTTCTACCGGAAAGCTGTGTTGCTCTGTTTATCTGGAGGACGGCTTCAATGATGGAGAGTTTTTCTTCACTATGACTGAGTAAAAAGGAATAATTTGAAGTGCTTATGACTAGCTAGCAAGCTGGATAGCTGTTTTTTATTTTCAGTTTACCATAGCCATGATGATCACAGAGCTTGTTTGCCACACTGGTTAGTGTGAGTAACGGCTTGCCTTTGCTAATAATACTGTATATGGAGGCATTTTGCTCAGTGGCAATGCTTTAGAATTTACACCACATTCAAAGAAATTGAACGCCAAGGTTTTTGTTAGCTTAAAATGAAAACAGCCCCAGGACTTCGGTAAATCCCCTGCTACATTCATTGCACCAATTCTGTTCAATCTAGAGTAGCATATTGCCTGCTTTTTTCTGATAGTGGAATATGTGTTTTGTTAAAATGAGGTATATATCAGATATTACTGTGTAAGTGAGTTATACTTGCTCCTTATATGGTGTGAAAGAGCTTATACAAGCTTGCGTTTCGCTTGGGTGATCGGAATTGTAAATGGTGAGCTTTCCGTTGCAAGGTGAATGTTCTGACCATAAAATAAGCAGTTCCTTTAATGAGTATGTCTGCTTGCTGATGCAGCTTTGTGGAAAAATGGACAAAAATCTAAACTTCATCATGGAGAAAAGGCATATTTTGTGTTTGGAGAGGTTACTGGTGACTATTGATGTCCATCTGCGCCTATATTGATAAGATCATGCTAAATTCCACTGGAAAATCATTCATTCATATTGAACTTCATGAGTCAAAAGTTAAACATATGATTATTTTACAATTTGACAGTGTGTAGTTTTGAGAGATCTGAAGGCTGGCGGAGCCACTCGGTGAGCTATCTTATTTGGCTCATAAACAGTAGATAATTTTAAAAATCACTGTGAGATGAATTACACATGTGATCAATGAGTTTGTGATCCCAGAAATGCATTGTTTTAACTCCCAGACATTTTCCAATTCTCAGTATTTTTTTATAATTTCATTGCTGAATTTTCATAAGATGTTTTTGTGTTTGTGGTCCTCACTCTCAACAAAAATTATGAAAAGAAACTGAAATATGATGGAATTCTAAATGCTGCAAGTGTCTTGTTTAATTTAAGCAATTTCCCCCCTTTCTGTGACGTTCAAGTCTTTAATTATAAAGCTTTAAATGATGTAACGCATAAATAGCCATATTTGGCTTATGCGCAAAGGGGTTAATATAATTAAAAAAATAGAAGGAATCTGGTTGAATCTCATTGCATAAAAGGCAAGGCCAAAACAACTTCTGAATGCTTGTGATATCTGATCCCTGAGATGTCACTGTCTTAAGAACCATCATGCAACTGTGATGGAAATCAAAGAATATTCTCAGAAATACTTTGGTAAACCTTTGTCTGGCAATATGATTCACTGTTGCAGCCACAGATGCACATTAAATGCTTTAGTATGTAAAGCGAAAGCCATAGATCAAGAGCCACCAACTTCTCTGTATTCAATTTAATTCGGATTGAAAGTAGCACAGTGGTAGCTTGTTTGGTTGTCTGACAACTCAACATTTCAAGTGGTTCTTGGAAAAACAGCTGCCGTGTTCTCCATTCGACAAAACGACAAGTACCACCCAAACTGTTATCAATGACAGTATCTCAGGGTTTTGAACTGTCAATGAAAATTGCGTAGGTAAGTTGCACATTTGCAAGGGCAAGCTTAGTCCGTAAAGCAAAAGTATAGAAGAAAAAAAAAGATAATTTATTTAGAGAAATGGAAAATTTACTGCTCTGCCAGATAAAATGGTCACAGAATGAACTTTATTATTGCTTAGGAGACCCAATCAAGTCCAGGGGTCCTTTGTTGGGAAAAAGGCTTTGTCAAAGGGTAGTCACACCTCCATGGAAATGAGCTAAATGACCCTTTTCATCTGAACTCTAGGTAAATTGACCACAATCCATGCTCACACTTGAAAACCAGAAGTACTTCATGTATAGTTATTTGAATTTCATCTCACACTGGGGGTGGTGTCTCTGTGTGCAGCCATTCCCAAACAAAAAGCACAGCCGATCAAAAGCCATTGTATTGACAGCTTTATTTCCTTAAATGCTGACTGTCTCCAGTCAAATTAGATTCATATGAAGAAAAATGAGTTAGACAGATCAAATTTGCTTATGACAGCAGCATGTGCAGTCTGCCTCCACTACACTGAAACATTACCAGCAATAAGCCCCTCCACGTGAAAAGCATCGGAACGCATCACTGTGGAGACCAGAAAGATTATAATATTTTATATATATATAAAATACAGCATATATATGATCTAACATAACCAAAAGTGTTTCCTTTCGCCACAGAACCTGCATGCCTGGATATCCCAGCCAGAATCCAGCACATTGTTTGCTGTCACTATAATTGCTGCACTAAGCTGATGGCGCTGGAACAGATAGCATTATTACATTATCTGCATTACCGAAATATTACGAGGCACAACATATCTACCAATGTGTTTGTTTGCGCCGCTAAAGACTGATCTACGATAATATTTATGGCCGAATGATTGAATGCCTTAAGGGGACCTATAGCTAAGCAGTGGTGTCGCTCGGGGGGGGGGGCACAGACACGTCACTTTATGACAATTAGACCTGGCTAGTTCTCAATCATTTTCCTTTATTGACGCGTTTTCCAATTATTGTAATTTGCAACTGAAGACATGGTTTCTCTCCATATGCGATCTAACAGCGATTAAATCATGGGCTAAATTCAGTAAAGTGGCAGAACAAGAACCGAGGATTGGGATTGGGTTGAGGATTGGGATCCGTTTAAAACAATTATTAGTCCTGACCTGTTCTCAGTCATTTTCATAATTAACAGAAGGTTCAGTCCGAGAGCACTCCACACTTAACAGGTGCTGCTTGTTCTCCCCGATTAGGTAAGACGATAGTCATTCATCTGGACGCGTATTTGCTGTATTTAAATCAAGGTTATTCAAAATTGCATACCTGTCGACTCTCACGCAAATAGCTGGAGCCGCACGCTTTTCATAGCCTATTGAATTGCCGAGTGCCACCTTTTTTTATCAACCCACACAATAGAGTGAAAGCCCGCGTTTCATTGGAACGCGGACCAGTTCAATCAACGCAAAGCATTGGCCTATTAATAAGTAAATTATTTTTCTGTACTGAATTTAGCCCATGATTTAATCGCTGTTAGATCGCATATGGAGAGAAACCGTGTCTTCAGCTGCCAATTACGATAATTGGAAAACGCGTCAATGATGGAAAATGATTGAAAACTAGCCAGGACTAATTGTTGTCATAAAGGGATGTGTCTTTGCCCCCCCACTACCTACGCCACTGTAGCTAAGCAAAATGCCAATTTTGGTTCAAAATTTTAGTTTTGAGGTAAGAACATGAAGTGGTCCTTCAAATAGTCCGTAATATGGAGTCGTGTTCCGAGGGAAACATTTGTCATGAACACTGTCTTCAAGGCTGGAACAGCAATGGGTGTGGTGACTTTCAATGATGGCCAACGAGCAATTGCCTCCATTCTTATGAAACTTGGCATAAAGGCAGGGGCACACTCAATGAAGGCTATCACGAAATGGACAGAAAATGTGTGAAACAGAGTGAAAAACGTGCACTAAAACTTGAAAAAAGAAACGAATAGACGCTCAACAAGCACATAAAACTAGGGAACAAACACAGATTGAAGAAGAGGGAGTTACTTATGAGGCTGGTGCCTTTTAAGGAGGTAAAAAAAAATCCTTAAAACCACTAAAAACAAAATACTAAATGTATTCCTCCTGAGAACATTACAGTCAAACTTCGATCACATTATCACTGCCGAACTAAAATCACGTTTTTCTAAAAATGCAGATTTTCAACAAGAAAATACAGATTTCTCAGCAACTGTACATCCAATTAACTTCATATTTGGCAAGTTTCTTCATTTTGTCATGATCTATGCCTTTACAGAGCTCTTTTTGCAATATGTACCTCTGAATATGAGTAAATCAAAATATGCATATTTAATTAGCTGTTTCCCATCAAAATTGATTAGGGGGGTCAAAATCAATACTAGAACATAGAGACCTGGAAAAAAAGCTCTGTAGTGACATTAGGAATGTTTTTTCCTTCACATTACAGCTGAAATTATAACCAAACACTGTTTAGTTATCTCAATAACTGTTTCTCTAAGTATCTATAGATTCATTAAAAGAGCCGTTGCCATGGCAACCACTGATGTGATGCAACAGAAACTCAGTATTTTAAGTTGCAATTTCTAATAGAATTATTTTGATAATAATTCTTAGTTTAAAAAGTGAATATCTTGGAAAAATGTTTGCTGCTTAACTATAAGTCCCCTTTAACTTGCAAAGCTTTCATGGCTTCTGAAAACCTTGCTTTTCTAAGGTGGAATAAATTCATTCAGTTATAAAAACTTGTCTAAAAACACTTCTTTCTGATTAAGCTCTTTCCTGGTTTTCATGCCAGAAATATCCTGGATTTAGCCACTCCAAAAACAAAATTATTGAGGTTTCAAATGCTCAAAACCTGTATACACAGAACTTCAAATTGCAAGGACTATTATGCATTGCTCAAAAACATCAAAATTTTAATCAGCAGATTTTACAGATCAGTGAAATAAAACTCAGACTTTCAACTGAAAGTTTCATTTAAGCAGGTTAAGAGTCAGAAAAAGCTTTTTTGCCATATTGTAGGACGTCACACACTTTCTTTTTTTTTTTTTTTTTTTTTTTTTTTGCTGGGTGCAGCACTTCCCTGAAGCTAATTCATATTTCCCTACTTGAGGGAAATATTCAAACCCAGGATGCCATGTTTTCATGGCTACAGTATTACATCCAATGGAAAATATAATGTTATATGCATTTCCCTGCAATTCAGCAGGACATGTTTGGGACCTTTGGAAACCTTGGGATCGCCTCTAGATTAGAAAATCGGCTAGTAGTTTCAGCAGCTGCATTTTATGGACTGATATATGGGTAGGTATAGGGTGAAGACCCTGTTTTCTCAAAATAGACATTTTGTGACTTCACTACATTTAGCATGAAAGTCTTCAATCATACCGTTTGACGGGGAGCAGGCGAGTGTTAACGTCAGGTAAGATTAATTTCTTTTCTTTAGAAAATTCCCCTCATGCAATATTTCAATCAAAATATGGTTTTAAGTAATTATTATTATTATTATTATTATTATTATTATTATTATTATTGGCACAGTTTGTATGTCATCTGGTGATGTTTGGATCACTCTTCTAATCCAGTGGACCAGTGGAAGAGATTGTGTGTATCTCTCTCATTAGGGTTCTTCAGATGAGTTAGCTTCTTTACAGGAGCCATAATTACACTCTGGCTGTTAAGAGCTACTCTCAGTGTTTACCCACAGAAAATGGAGTGATATAATTAGGGGTAGAGTATTGCAGGCAATGAGTATTCATGCTGGATATTTAGCACTGGGGTGGTCTGGAGGAATTCTACCACCAACCAGTAGTCTCCCCATTGCCTGTCTCTCAGGTTATTTCCACTCCTCTTATCTCTCTCTCTCTCTCTCTCTCTCTCTCAGGCAGTTTGGGAGGCCTGATTTCGGTCCTGGCTCACCCAACTCTGGAATGTTCGGGAGCGTTGTAAGTGCATGGAGCGTAAAGTACTGGAAGACGCCGATAAGCAGGCTCATCACGTTTCCGCCCATATTTTGTTTCGTTCGGTGAACAGGGGTAGCTACTGTGCACAGGAGCCCTCAGATGTCTTTTCTCGCTGACACGAGTGAGCACATCAGAGTAGATGGTGACACCACACGAGACAGACGAGGAAGGGGGTGTTGGGGTGTGGTCAGACAAAAGGCCACCTCTGTGCTGGGAGTGGTAGCAGACAGCACTTTTTTCCACAGGTCTGGAACCAGTGGGAGGTGAGTAATTGGATAATTACAGGAAATGTTGGAAGAAAAAATTTACTGAATCTAGGAGTAAAGGAAAATGATGTCTAGAATGAGGGTTAAGGGGTTAGGATGGAAAAGTGAGTGACGTCCATACCTGTGAGGTTGAGAAATATCACATGACCATAACTAACCAATCAGTGACTGTCCGGAGCAACACATATTTTCCTGACACAGTATCTTTTTGCCATGATGTACATATGTAAGCCTGCATGATAATGTAAAATGCTAGGTGAAAATTTTTAAAAAACATGCTGGCGGTGTTTCAGACAGTGAATAAAATGGCATATCAAGAGAAATAAGGAGTGTATATAGAAATCTTCTGTGAAGCGCATGATTTTCTTTTGTTAATTAGCTGTTGCTTGAGAAATAAACAGCTGAACTTTCTTTTTTTCTGAGTTTCTCTTTTTCATGAATCAATGCTATTTTACATTAAACTAAACTTGACACACCTGGACCTGAAATTTACAGCTGCAAATGACATGGAATGAAATCAGCACCGTAGTCGAGAGACCATCAAATCCAGGAATGCTGTACAACAGCATTCTATATTTACACCTTAAGTATGAGTTTCAGATTTTATCATTCAACTCATGCAGCTATTTTAAGGTTTCCAATAAAAAATCAGTAATGTCCATTAGGGGTTTGTTTCCTGGGACGGTTTTAATGTCTAATAAAATGACCCAAGTCATTATGGATATTGGTCATCTTACAGTCAATGGAGTCATCTTTATGATGTAAAAGTGGGCAGTGTATAAGCTCAGTACGAACAATGGTGATCGGGTTTCAAAGTTAAAAATTCAGTTTTCTCATAAAATTTCATGCGTGACAACACTCGTTTTTCCCAGGAGAGTCTTCATTTACTTTGTCAAACCAAGAACAGAGGAGTAATGTCTCCCTCTGAAGGTAAGGTGTAGAATCCAAGTGAGCAGTTTGAGGAATTTATAAGCAATTATCAAAATCATGCCCAGTCATTCTTCAACAGCAATCTCAAAATAGCTAGCACACCGCTTTCCATTTGGTTTGAAAAAAGTAACCCTATTACTAATCCATCAAGATTAGATTGAATCGATTAAAGTTAGAGATTCATCCAGTAATATGTGTGGAGTGTTTAATTTAGCTGATATATCAAAGCAAACAAAACCAACTGAAAAATCACATTATTAGATGCAGAAAAGGCATTTGATGATGTGAGATTCCTATTTGAAACATTCCACAAATTTGGCCTAACAGAATTACTTTTTGCACTGATAAAAATGTTGTATAATTCACTGGTGGCCACTGTTTATACCAACAGATTAACTCCACAGAGCTTCACACAGCACAAATGGTCCAGGAAAGGATATCCACTCTTACAAACAAACAGTCTTGTTCGTTGAACCTCCACTGTAATATGTCAAAGTGATCACATCACCGGAATCCAACCCCACCAAACACCACAAAATCAACCCATTTACTCTTAAGACGATGTATTGCTTTATCTAAAAAAAGAAAGGAAAGAAAAAACTAAGAAAATAAGAAGACTCTGATATCAATAGTCATCACCACCATGGATTCCTGTTTTCAAACCCAATCAGGGTCATGAATTGTAACAAGCACAGAAAAAAAAAAAAAATTAATCTAGGGAACGTAGCTTCCGAAAAAACTTGTCCCCCCCCCCACCACTTCATGGTGCGGGATAAAAAGTGGGGGATAATCATACTCACAAACACACACACACGCACACACACACACACACACACACACACACACACACACACGCACGCACACACACAAAAGCCTGCCCTAGCTTTAACTCCAAACAGGTCAAAGGTCTTACAAACAAGTTCCTTTGGCTGCAGTTCCGGTTGGTTCTTTGAGAAAAGGCCACAATCTTTTGACCTCGGGACCTTGTGGTGACACATCCCCTCTGCTCAGATCTAAAAATAAATGTGTTATATACTGGCAACCCAAATTTACCGCACCTCTTGGAGAGAAGTATCCAGCATTTTTTTTTTTTTAATTATGAGAATTTTCATTAAAATATTGTTCATTTCATGAAGTAATTCTCATACATCTATGGGACAATGGTGTTTGATAGAAAAGGACTAAATAAATATTACATTTGCATCTTTGAAACACTGATATAATCATTTCATATTTGATTTTTATTTTTTAAATTTTTATTTCATACAATGGACTGCGCACAAGCTACAATACAAGTGGGGAACCAAAAATAAAATTTGGGAGGAACATTGGTAAAAGCATCTGTTCAACATAAACATGTCAAGAGAAATATATTTTATGTTCAGTACGCTGTACTATTGCACGTCCAGGTAGAAATAAATGATGTTGATGATTATTCTGCTCCTCTTAAACATCACTGCGGTTCATTCTCTGGTTGCAGAAAAATATGCTCACCAATTAGATGATATTGATGCAAGAAAATTTATTTAAAATTTTTCTTAAAAAACTACCAGCATGGATAGGAGAAACATTAACAGAGGTTAAAATACTGGCTACTTCTCTTTGGGAAAAAAATGTTGTCCTATGAAAATTGCACAATAATGTTTTGCTTTCAGCTGTGACCCATACCAGCCCGATATGCTTGTGAAATGATATGGCACAAACACATTCTGAAGGGGTGCAGTCTTACAAAGGCCTGAAATACTCTTGCCTGTACTTTGTGTGGAACATATTCATTCCTCACTCATTTCCTTAACAGCGACTGAGTGGACTGTGAGCAGCAATATACAGAAATGACTGGTATGAATGTTTCCATCATCATCTGTGCCTTTAGACAGGATATTAAATAACGATCAAAGAAAAAGTTCAGGATTGATGGATCGGTTGATTTTCAATGTACACTGCTGAGAGTAAACTTGAGTGCTTGTGCGCTAACAGAAACATGGATGCACACGCACAGGAGTAGACACACCATAGACACGCACCCTCACACAAATACAGAAACATACACCGAATACAGGAATATATCCTCACACACACACACATGCACATATAAACACTCACTTGCCATTGCACAAAAACATACGTACACTCACACATACACTCACAAATACACACACGCTCAAACAAACAGAAACACACACACAAGTACACTCACATGCACACTCACACATACACTCACAAATACACACACGCTCAAACAAACAGAAACACACACACACAGTACACTCACATGCACACTCAGACTCTCTCTCTCTCTCTCTCTCTCTCACACACACACACACACACATACACACACACTCACAAATACACACATGCTCAAACAAACAGAAACACACACAAACACACACTACCTTTGTTCGCTCCTCACCCCAGGGCAGCATCCTCTCTATTTTGGTGAGACAAAGGAAGCCGTTTTTTCTGCCGCTGGAGGGAGGGAGGAGGGAGGAGAGGGGAGAGAGGGAGGGGTGTGTCTCTGGGACAGACTGGTGCCAGGCTGCGCTGCGTGGGCAAAACTCTGGAGCCTCCGGCAGAAAACCACAGCTGAGTCCTGGCGCAGACTCCGGCCGCGCTCAGCCGAGCCTCTACAGCTCTCTTATCCACTCACTCCTCCGGCACTGACCTCCAGCACACAGGCGCTTATGTCTTCGTCTTCTTCTCTGCTCTGTCATAATGGCCTCATGTTTTCTCACAGCCACCCAAGTTTTTTTTTTTTAACCCTTAGAGTGCTAAATGCAGCTTTTTTTGCTCAATGATGTAAGACATCAAGATCAAAGCTGTTGAAAACCTATCATGCGGCAACTTGTTTAAAAGAGCTGCCACATGATAGGTTTTCAAACTGCACAAGATCATTTATTTATAATTTTTTTGGAATTTTATTTTCAGTGCTTAAGGGTTAATATGATGTGATCGAAATACATATTCCCATGTATTGTGCCCTTTTTTGCGTCCATTAATTTGTCTTTGGTTATTTTTGTCTCAATGGATACGCTCTTGAGGAAGAGATATAATCTCAATGGGCCTTGCTGGTAGTTAAGGATAAAATCTAAATAAATTACTGGACCTGAATCCATTCGGCACCAGTGGCCAAAAGCTGACCCCTCAGATCAAAGATAATTCATTTAGTCAAATGTAACCTCGATATGCTTCCCTATACATGTGATAAACTCTATTTCCGGACCTTCAAGAGAACTTGAGAGGTTCATGTCACTGTGTAGCCAAACAGGCAGCGGATAGTCATCTCATTAACCAGGAATAGTTCTGCTTCAGTTAAGGTTTTCTTACTTCACCCAAAGTCTAGCATTAGATTGCATTTTTAACAACTAAGAAGGGTTGAAGAAAGAAATTACTTCTGTAAAATTTATTTTTGGACCATTCCATAAAAGACACAAACAGGACTATTTTTTTTTGTTATGGAAGAATTTAATGAGTATTCACTTAACAGGATGACTTTTTTTGTATAAATTATTGAAGACTACATCTGCCATATCAGATTTCTGTTTCACCAACAGGACATTATGCTTTTCCACAGAAATCACTTCAACAACACATGAGGTTAAATTCATCAAACGTCATTGCACAACGATTATCAGCAATTGTGTAAGAATTTCCAGGTAGGTGGACAACACTAGTGACAAGGTCTGACTTGGGTGGTAATTCACACATTACATACGTACCCGACTACCTTCCCGCGGTACTCTTGGTTAACACTGAGACATGCAATGCCCAGAGAGTAGGTTCACCACTGGAGTCTGGGAGTGGGGAGAGACCTGAGTTTTGTGGTGAAACAGAAGACCTCTGTGGTGGTTCCACGGAGCATGCAGGATTCTGGGTAAGGGAAGGAGGTACCGGTGGTGGGAGTAGCAGTTGGGTCTGCGCACCTTGGCATTCTGGAAAAAAAATATTTCTGATGACTTCCCAGCAGAACTCCTAAGTTTGGCACTGGAAATAAATATGCACACATCCACTGCCTAAATTTGGCACAGCAAGTCACATTGAGAAATGACAGTTAGTGACTGGGCATCTGCTGAAACACCTCAGGCTAAGGACTGAGTGCAAGGGTACAAGAACAGCAGCTCACTAGGAAATACACCCTAAAAGCTCAGAAAGAGAAATCCTTTCCCACTAATTCTGTGAGACTGAAAAGTCAGTGTGAAACAGGATATTTCTGCGATTTAGCTAAACTGACTGCCTCCAAAAAGCTTACCAAGGCGAGACAGTGGCTTTTAGCATTCAGTGACACTAGATCTTTTATTCCCCTAACCTTAACTTACAGTCTTCAAGAGGCCACACCTCGGGGTAATACTGAGTAATAAACCTCTGCCAACCACCCCCCCCCCTTCTCCCCGCTCCCTCCTGCCTTTGATCTCCAGATCTGATTGATACCTGTCTGTCACATCTCTAATTTGCAGCTCTTACAAGTGACAGGAAACTAGGCACTGAAGACAAGACAGTGTGTGTGTGTGTGTGTGTGTGTGTGTGGGTGCACATGTGCATGTGTATTCTGGTACTTAGTATATAGTGAGGACTCGTAAAAAAATTTTATCCAACGGAGTGGTGGCTGGTGATGTTTTTGGGGTATGACAGCATTTTTAACCATCCTCATGACTGCACAGGCAAGTCGTGCCTCAGTGGTTTACGTTTAGATGGTTAGAATTAGGAATAAGTTAGGGTAAGGGTATGGGTTTGGGTTAACCATGCGGTGGTCATGCTTGCCATTAGGGAGAGGCTGCTGTGATACACGATGATGTATGTAATGTCCTCACACGGATAGAAGTATAAGGTGCGAGTGTGTGTGTGTATGTGTGTGCATGTGCTTGTTTAAGTGTGTGTGTCTGTTTATGCGTATGTATGTATGTATGTATGTGTGTGTGTAAGTGTGTACATACACAAGCCTGTGTGTGCATGTGCTTGTTTAAGTGCGTATGTGTGTCTGTTTATGCGTGTGTACGTGTGTGTGCACATACAAGCGTGTGTGTATATCTGTGTGAGTCTGCGGGAGCCCCAGGGGGATAGTGCACTGACTCAGAGTCTCCGTCTGGCTGGCGCTCTCCTCCCTTCGCAGACGCCAACATCACACCTTCGCTCACACCCAGAGCACCTCAGTGTGGCTGGGGTTCAGGGGTACTCACCACTTTGCTGGGTTTAATTAAACATTTAATGCGTCTGCCTCTGAATTTAGAACATGGATGACTCATGGGGCTGTTAACCCATTTACCAATCTGGAGCCACTGGCAAAAAAAGCCTTGCCCACAGGGAGGTCTAGGAGGCTGAGTTTGGGGTACTGTATAACTCTCAGTGGTGGTGCTCAGTGCTGCAATTTCAACTGGGGGGGAGGCAGGTGGGACTGGTAATTGGTTCAAATCTACCAGGAAAATGCAGACTGGCTGGCAGACAGTCCCTGTAATGTAGCTTTTTCTAAATAAAAATCTATAGGCCAGATCTTAAATAATGGCTTTTTACAATTTTAAATGTACACTTAACTTATTTTGCCATGGAAAATTATCATATTTATCGCTCCACATCTCCGTCTAGCGCGATGGAACTTTTCGGTTGACTCAAGACTGCAAATATAATGAAAGAACAGTCTTGCTGTGGCTTGAGAAATGAGTATATGCCCTCAGAAATGTAAGGCGAGTGGTTAAGTAAACACTACATATATTGTTTACTGAAAATGAAAGGTCTTCCAGAGTTGAGAACTGCTGCTTACACTGCTCTAAAATATGACAATACAGCGTTGAGTCAGACTGTGCTACGTTGGACCTCCGGCTGTTGAAAATTGTGGTTTCTTGCAAATTTCTTGGGGTAATTTACTGTAAAATAGTCCTGGAGTGAAAGTAAATACTTAACTAAATGGTTTTTGACTACAGTTGTTGCAATTGCATTAGTGCCTCAGTGTGTCAAAAGCAAACAGCATTCATCATCAAGGAACCACAACATGTTGACTGATCGTTCCACTGTTCATGAAGGGCACATCTTCTCACATGTTCTCATTTTTGGCCACCGATATCAGCATCTCAGTAAGTGAGCGAAGACTAGTCCGAGCCTCATTGTGATTCCAAACACAGCACCAACCATGAGAGGTATCTTAAATCCACGCAAATTAAAACACATATTGAGGCTAATTTCACCCCCTTCCTTAGCTTTGCTGATAGGAGGTGGTTTTCTCAGCCTACAATGCTGCACTGGGCTCAATGCTTTACAGGTGCTTAAATGCTTTACTTGTTTCCACCAAGCAGTTTGGCTCATTCAGTTTGTTCAGCATTAAACCAGCTATTTTCTGTTTCCATTTTCAGCAGCTGTGGATGGTACCAAAAGAACCGTTCCAATCTACCGCATTTTTTGTTACCCCTCTGTTGAGGTAATTAGCACACTGATCGGATACTAAGGCCTCATCCACATGGAGACAAAGATTTTTTAAAACAGTCTTATTCTTTGTCATTTCTAAAAAATCTCCACGGTCCACAAGGTATTATTTCTAAAAATATCTGCATCCACACAGAGATGGAGAGGCAGTAAGAGCCGAAATTGTCCTGTGTTCTGTGCGGTGTCCTGCGCGCTGTCCTGTGCAGTGTCCTGTGTCCTGCGCGCTGTCCTGCGCAGTGTACTGTGTCCTGCGCGCTGTCCTGCGCAGTGTCCTGTGTCCTGCTCAGTGTCCTGCGCGCTGTCCTGCGCAGTTTCCTGTGTCCTGTGCGGTGTCCTGCGTGCGGTCCTGTGCAGTATCCTGTGTCCTGCGCGCTGTCCTGCGCAATATCCTGAGTCCTGTGCAGTGTCCTGCTCGCTGTCCCGCATTACCCTGTGTCCTGCACGCTGTCCTGCGCAGCATCCTGTGTCCCTTGGCGGTGGCCTGCGGCAATTGAGCAGTGTCCTGCGCACTTGTAACAGGATAGGACAGTTTTATTTATATAAATTTCATGCAGTCGGAGAGAGGAGTTGAGTTTATATTTATTTTCTATCTTGAGAACAGCGGCGTTCGAATAGCACACATCCTTGCAGATTTTAGCTCTGCGTTTTTAGTTTATAGGCTACGTTAACCGGATCAATCACAGTACTAACCAGTTCAATATATCAAATCTAGCACGCTGCTCCTGTTGCAGGAAAGTCGCTATCTGTACACCATTTCTAACATCGGTATTTTTTCAAACACGCCCCGGTTTTACGTGGGTTTACAATGCTCATTCGAAACTGTAGTCACGTTGCCTGTACATAGGCAGAGATACGACATAGCTTACAGTTGAATCACTAAGTTGAATTGGCCAGCTCGTGAAAACAATTTTGCGGTTCATTCCGACAGATGACATTTGGCTTAGGCTAATAGGCCGTGTCATCACCTCGTCCCCCCCGTCAAAGAAACAGTTTCAAAACTTGAATTGCAAACTGATTCTTCCCATCAAATAACAGAAATTAAACCAAGTCACTGAGTTAGTAGCTCATTTAAGAGGGGTTTGGATTGACTTAATAATAGCCTACCGGTCATTCCAAAGGGAGTAAATAAACTCCAGATGCATCATAGGCCTATCCTAAAAATATCTCAGGCGAATAAGAATAAAGAAATGACCATGTGTATCGTTGCGCATGCTTTATTATAATGTATGGCAGTAAACCATGTGTGCCTCTGATTTATTGTTGTGGGTCGAGAACAATATTCAGACATGCCTTGTTTCATTCCAAAACATGTAAAAAGTTGGAGTAGCCTCAAGGTTTCTGCCAGAGAACTGAGCATTACTACCAGAAACCTTGCATCAAAATTTTTGAAACAATGGCTGTGAGACTGTTTGACAGGTTTGAAATGGCCAAATCGCGGCTCGCGGCAGTGGCGAAAATTGTCCTTTCCTGTGAGATTGACGCAGGACACTGGCATACTTCCACAGGACAGTCAACAGGACACTCGTGCAGTGCTAGACAGTCAGCAGGACACGTTTGGCGCAGGACAGTCTGCAGGACAGTCGTTTGGCGCAGGACAGTCAGCAGGACACTGGCGTTTGGCGCAGGACAGTCAGCAGGACACTCGCGTTTGGCGCAGGACAGTCAGCAGGACACTCGCGTTTGGCGCCAGGACAGTCAGCAGGACACTGGCGTTTGGCGCCAGGACTTTTTGTTTGTTATTTATATTAGGATTATTCTTTAATGTTAACATTTTTTAAAATGCAGGATTTACTTTTTGTTTGTTATTTATATTAGGATTATTCTTTAATGTTAACATTTTTCACAATGCAGGATTTACTTTTTGTTTGTTATTTATAATAGGATTATTCTTTAATGTTAACATTTTTACAATGCAGGATTTACTTTTGTTTGTTATTTATATTAGGATTATTCTTTAATGTTAACATTTTTTATAATGCAGAGTTTACTTTTGTTTGTTATTTATACTATGATTATTCTTTAATGTTAACATTGCATAAAAGCAGGATTTACTTTTGTTTGTTATTTATATTATGATTATTCTTTTATTCACAACTTATTATGACATGTAAATAATAAATATGTGTGATACGATCCTTCCTGCTGTGCTCAGTGTTCAATGACCAGCGATTTCGTTCACTATCAAAGAGACAGCAGGGCGGATCCAGGAATTTTGCAAAGGGGGGGCGCACCCCCCATACGAGCGCTGAAGGTGCGAAGCCTGGAGGGGTCTGGGGGCCCTTCCACAGAAAAAATTTGAAAATTAAAGTGCCAAATACGTGTTTTTCTGGCATCTGAGAACAAAATTCAAGGTCTTATAGTTAGCTGAAAAAAGCATTTTTTTCATTAACAATTATCTCTATTTAAGGTATAAGTTTGCACTTGACTCTACAAAGACAATCAAAACAAAGAGACTTAGGTCCTATTCCGATAGAAAAGGACAAACTGTGAAAATGATCAAAGCATTCATCAGTATACATCATGGATTAAACATTTAAAACACAACACTAAAGTTGTTTCCTTTCATGGAGAATGGTATTTAATTCACTTTGAAGTGAATTTCCTACATGCACATTAGGCACATTCAGTAGGCATGCAGAGCTACAAAATCATCTTCTGGAAATTTTTAATTCTAACTAAATGAGTTGATGAAGAGCATTCTTCGGGGGTATCTATGGGCGTACATATCATTCACTTTGTCATAATCAAGTTTAAGATCCAGTTGCACTGGCACAAATGCAGTTGCACTGGCACTCTAAGATATAGCGCTGTTATCACTACTTAAACAAACGTTATAGCTCATCTTAAAGTTAATCCATATAGGACTGCATACAACAGATAGTGTACAGTTGTCAGAGTTGTATAGTCACTTGCTGTTTTATACATTCAGCTATAGAAACCACTAGTATTGAAGAGGCCTAGTTGTCCCGTGTTAAAATATAGCATTTAAACTGTAGTGCAATAAATACTCAGCGGATTAACTTCACTAAGAGTGTCAATATCACAATGTAAATGCTTTAATAAAAGTAGAAATCCTGCATTTAAATTAGGAATGAACTCATCCATAAAACCGTGTTTCAGCTTGGCTTGCTTGTGAATATTCAATAACTGATCCTGGTGCGACATCTAGTGGTAGAATATTGTAACTGCGTGCATAAATTTGCAGCCTCATGACCGCTGGCATCAACATCTGTACAGACACCCTGCCGAGCACCGTTGTTCTTGAACGCGCCAAATCCAGATAATCCTTATGATGAATTACATTCATATTTTAATTTGTAACGAGTAACGAAGTGGCCAGTGTCAACGTAAGGAAGTGAAAGTATACTTTTTATCTTTTAAATGTAGTAGAGTAAAAGTAAAAGTCAAAACTCAAGTAAAGTACAAATCCTCACAAAAAAAAAAAAACTACTTAAGTAGGCTACTGTTCGTTACTATACACCTCTGACCAACACAAAGTGAGTTAGAACTCTTTTTTTTTTTTTTTGACTACCCCCGGTAATTTCATTTTTCCGGCATGGCAATTTTTCGATTTTTAAGCCCTGTGTGTCGTGCGAAAAAGGCTGTCTTCGAAAAGTCAGTCTGCAGAACTAAATCCGCCATGGACAGTATATCTTAAGCTGCTTGGCGGCAGGAGGCACTCACAAGGGGGCTTATCACATAAAAGTAATAACTGGTCATGCCATTAAGGGGACCTATGCAGGATAAAGCAAAACGGACCCTTACTATTGCTGCACAGGAAAAACTGAGACCTGAAAAAACTATTGCTGCACTGAATAATACAAAACCCAAAACCAGTGAAGTTGGCACGTTATGTAAATCGTAGATAAAAACAGAATACAATGATTTGCAAATCCTTTTCAACTTATATTCAATTGAATACACTGCAAAGACAAAATGTTTAATGTTCAAACTGAGAAACTTTTTTTTTTTTTTGCAAATAATCATTAACTTAGAATTTAAAGGCAGCAACACATTGCAAAAAAGTTGGCACAGGGCCTTTTTTACCACTGTGTTACATCACCTTTCCTTTTAACGACACTCAGTAAACGTTTTGAGGAGACCAATTTTGAATTTTCAGGTGGAACTCTTTCCCAACAGCTTAAGTTGTTCAACAGTCTGGGGTCTCCGTTGTGTATCTTACGCTTCATAATGCGCCACACATTTTCAATGGGAGACAAGTCTGGACTACAGGCAGGCCAGTCTAGTACCCGCAGTCTTTTTACTACGGAGCCATGCTGTTGTAACACGTGCAGAATGTGGCTTGGCATTGTCTTTTGAAATAAGCAGGGGCGTCCATGAAAAAAGACGTTGCTTGGATGGCAACATATGTCGCTCCAAAACCTGTATGTACCTTTCAGCATTAATGGTGCCTTCATATATGTGTAAGTTGCCCATGCCTTGGGCACTAAACACCCCATACCATCACAGATGCTGGCTTTTGAACTTTGCGCCTATAACAGTCCGGATGGTTCTTTTTCCTCTTTGGTCCGGAGGACACGGCGTCCACAGTTTCCAAAAACAATTTGAAATGTGGACTCGTCAGACCACACTTTGCATCAGTCCATCTTAGATGAGCTTGGGCCCAGCGAAGCCAGCGGCGTTTCTGGGTGCTGTTGATAAATGGCTTTTACTGGTTTGCATTGTAGAGTTTTAACTTGCACTTGCAGATGTAGCGACGAACTGTAGTTACTGACAGTGGTTTTCTGAAGTGTTCCTGAGCCCATGTGGTGATGTCCTTTACACACTGATGTCGGTTTTGATGCAGTAACGCCTGAGGGATCGAAGGTCAAATTCAATGTTGGTTTTCGGCCTTGTCGCTTACGTGCAGTGATTTCTCCAGATTCTCTGAACCTTTGACGATATTACGGACCGTAGATGATGAAATCCTAAAATTGCAATAGCTCGTTGAGGAATGTTGTTTTTAAACTGTTCAACAATCAGCTGACTTGTTCACTAAGTGGTGACCCTCGCCCCATCCTTGTTTGTGAATGACTGAGCATTTCAGGGAAGCTGTTTTTATACCCAATCATGGCACCCACCTGTTCCCCAATTAGCCCGTTCACCTGTGGGATGTTCCAAATAAGTGTTTGATGAGCATTCCTCAACTCTCTCAGTCTTTTTGCCACTTGTGCCAGCTTTTTTGAAACATGTTGCAGGCATCAAATTCCAAATGAGCTAATATTTGCAAAAAATGACAAAGTTTACCTGTTCGAACATTAAGTAACTTGTCTTTGCAGTGTATTCAATTGAATATAGGTTGAAAAGGATTTGCAAATCATTGTATTCTGTTTTTATTTACGATTTACACAACGTGCCAACTTCACTGGTTTTCGGTTTTGTACTTCGTGCCATTATTTGGTTGAAAATTTTAAAAAAAATTACGGTGTCTTTATTTGATGCATTATAGAAAATAATCAAATAAAGACATACTCGTTTTTACTATTTTAATTTTCAGGCAAATGACAGCTATCCATGTGTTCACTTGAAAAGGGGAGGTGGCTTTTAAAAATTGCTGTCTCGCAGCACACTATAGCAGTGTTCTGCAGTAGTCCAGTAGTACCCCGTATAATTTGAGTTCTGCGCGGCTGTGGCACTTTCAACAGGACTGGACGATCTGCAGCACACTGCAGTCAAGTCTAATTACTGGTCTAGCTCAAGCACTAGTGAATAAACGGTTTTTATGTTACACGTCTGTTTTATTGGAAACGGCATCAAAACATTGTGGTAATATCGAACTTTGTATTTTCATGGTAAAAATTATGCCTTCATGAACGCCTAGTGGAATTAATGCAAGAACCTAAGATTATATTTTGCTGCGAGTGTAATAATTTACCTGCACAACTCGCAGCACCTTAGAGTGCTGTGCTGCGACTCGTCGCTGTTTAAAACATATAAAAAATAAACATAAACCCATCACCTCTCTCCAACTGCATGAAAATTTCAATAATACTACTGTCCTCTCCTGTAAGAAGTACGCAGGACACCGCACAGGACACCGCACAGGACTCAGGAAACTGCGCAGGACAGCGCACAGGACACAAGAAACTGCGCAGGACAGCGCGCAGGACACTGAGCAGGACACAGGAAACTGCGCAGGACAGCGCGCAGGACACAAGAAACTGCGCAGGACAGCGCGCAGGACAAAAGAAACTGCGCAGGAGAGCGCGCAGGACACCGCACAGGACACAGGACAATTTTGGCTCTTACTGTTACTGGAGAGATGCCTAAAACAACCCAAAACGCTGTAGTAAATATTCAAGGCCTGTGTGTGGTGCTGTATGGCGCTGTAGCGTTTCTACGGAAATAGACCAAAAACAGAGAAGAAGGCGCATGGTTATTACCATCCGGAAACAACTCCGCCAACATTTAAGTGGTGAAGAGGCAATGCAAATATAGGTTTGGGTGACAGTCTGTACAGGTTACGTCCCAGTTTTAAAGGGACTGTACTGAAAGTAATCAGTGGAACATCTCAACAGGACCGCAGTGCTCCCTGCAGTCTTGACATGCGTCCTCTTTGAAGCTGTAGTTATTGTATCACAGAGAATAATTTCGAAAAACCTTTGCCTTTGCGTAGAAATAAAAAATACACAAACACATGGCTAATTGTTTTCAGTCACTGCAAAATTCATTAGTCATTCTTCTTAAAACAAATCAAATTCTACTTAAAACAAAGCTAATGCAGAAGAAATTTTCAAAGAAATAGCTCTAACTGCCCTATGTTACCAATAAATCCAGTTTTAAAAATAATTTGCAAAATATCTCTTTTCATACTGTTCATAAAAAACCATCAGACTCATGACAATAAATTCTGATATAGTGTGCAATAATGGACTTTGGTTTGTGTGTGGACACGAAAGAAATGAGGACGAAGCTGAAAATCCTGAGTTCTGCAGGCATAGAGGCCACCGTGTGCACAAACCCTCTGTCGAAAATTTAGAAACGCCACTCAAGACAGTGTGGCAAGGATATATAAGGGGAGAGGAATGAGAAACTACCTAATCCTGGCAGTTAGTTGTCATGGCATCAATGTCCTGACTCCTGATCACACCATAAGAAAACATTTGACAGGCGCCACGCTACTGTATTATTGATAATTTTGAAATATTTATAGCAATCATTGTTCATACGGGGCAGAGATTTGTTTATCTAAGGATAACAGAGTATTGCTTTAATGGCACCGTCTTAAACAATTACCAGCGACAAGCAATAGACTGAGCTGGAATACAGCCTATGTTGACTTCCATGTTAGCCACACAGAAGGCACCCGCCCAGACCTCTGCTCTCTTGGATGTGTGGGATGGCGATGCTGCAGGGGTGTTATATGATAACTGCCTTTCCACTTAAAAACAAGGGGGGCCTTTTAGTGACATTATAAGTGCTGTCATGTATTTCTAAGGGCAGCTTGGTGTTAAGTTTTCTGGTGGAGAAATTTCTGATGCCAGTGAAGATGTTTCTGGAACTAGCAATGGCTCTCTGAGTAAAAAGGCAGTTTTGAATTAAAATCTGAAATACAGTAAAATATTACCATTGCCAGGCCAATGGATGTTTGGATTTTAATAAGCAAGTACTTAAGAGCCTATAATTGGACAATTGTTGCAATGATTAATATATTTCAGCTTGCAAAACAATTCTTTTAACCCTAAATAATGAGTGTAGCCTCTCATGTCTTGATCAACTTTATCAAAACACATACCCATAGTCATGGAAAAGATGTTCCAATGTTTCAGAAGGGGAAAATTATTGGCCGGCATCAAGAAAACAACTCAGGAGGTTGCTGGAATCACTGGATTGGGTTAAGAAATATTCAATTTAATATTCAATATCAACCCCATTGAAGGTTTTTGGGATGTGCTGAAGAAGACTTCATGGAGTGGCTGGACTCTTCCACTGTCCATTCAAAATCTTAAGATCTCAAAAATTGATGCATTTCTTGATGGGAATAAGTGCTGTGATGTTGCACAAGGTTGTTTTTACAATGCCATGACAAATGCACACCATAATCAAAGCTAAAGGCAGTCCAACAAAATATTAGTGTGACATTTTTTTTTTTTTGACAGGCAGTGTATTTTATAGTGTCATTATGGTCAAACTGAAAATGGGTAATAGTTTGTCTGGGGTAGTCATGGCAGAAGACTGGAGGTGAAAATGGGTTCTGGGTTAGATATGTTGAGGGTTAAATTCACAATTGTATATGTGTATACTTGCTTCAATGAAAAAAATTGTTAAAAAAAAGGAAAGAAAAAACAAAGTTGAAAAAGACAACTTGTCAAGTTAAAGCTGCAGAATACTGATATAGCCGTGCATATATTATGTCAGGAAACTGGTGATTGCAACCACCTTCCCACCCAGTTTAAGATCACAATTTTCAATTTTTCCAGCCTCCCCGCCTAATGTTCGCAAACGTATTCGAAACAAGTTGAAGACTCCTGCAATATTGAACAAGAAAATATTTTGCCCACAGAGGAATAATGCAAAGAATTTGATGTACAAAAGCTCAGAGTTATGGACGTGCCCATTTTGCCATTTGTTTAAATGGCCATCTTTCTTTTCCTCACAGATTTGGAACAACAAATCTCAATTGAAGTTTGCCTCAACGCTGTCACATCTTCCACAAGCTGGTGAGAGTCCTTGTAGTCACCTGCTGAGCTGCAAACTTACTGCTCTATATGAGTAAGTAACCTGAGCAAACAACTGGTGCACACAGACTGCAGTTACACAGTTGACTGTTACCGGCAGTTATGACCCTCCCTCCTGGTGCTGTCAATTATGTACTTACCTGTGAGGCTGTACGTGATGTACCCTGCCTTGCAATTCAGAACAGCATAGTTTATTTTTGTCTGTATTTAACCTGGAAGATCCCACTGAGAACAAGTTCCTCTTTTTCAAGGATGCCCCCAGGGGAAAATCCCAGTTTTAAGGTGAGAGCATTAGAGAGAAATGGGCAAAGCCCCTAGAGTGGTTTTGGAGTAAAGGGCCCAACAGAGGAGCTTTTTCCCAACTTTCAAAATGCAAGTCAGAATCCCAAGCCCCACTGGGGAGCTCTAACCAGCACCTCTATCATCCCTGTCAAGCATCATACCGCAAGGCTACCCTGCCGCCCCTCAGAATAACCTAGGTTGAGTGAATATGCGGCCCCCTAGCCGGAATAATTTAGCGTTTTTTCCAAAATATTTGCAGTTTTAGGTATCTGATTTTGTTTGAGTTAACATGCCTGGCAGTTTATCTTTGCTTTCCTGTTTTATATACGCTGTGTAACCTACATAAACATGAGCAACAGAATAAAATGTAACAGGGGTCCAAACATTTGCGTAAAACCCAAAGACCACGATGGTGCTGACTTGCTGCAGATTGAGCCACTTAGTGTTAAGTGCTCTCTGACCACACTAATGCACTGACATTTTCTGAGGGTAAAATGTCATACACAAAAGACCCTCTTTTGGCTGTAATGAACCCCAGGTTGTGTAAATGTTTGGACTGAGACCTATATGATACCTAATCACTCCCAACATTCACTGTCAGTCCAGAAAAAAAGGATCTTTTGCGGTCAGAAAAAGCTTTCCTTATCAGTTTTTTTTTAACTTTTCAATTCAGGTCTCATTTCAAATAGCTTTGTTACTCATTCCTTAGTAATAATGTTTTCTCTCTGTGTTTTTCTGTTCATCTTATGTAGCTAGTGGGCTGGCTATAGGCTAATGCACTTATGTTATTGACAGTATTTATTCATCTTTATAGCATATCGTCGGCCTGCTGATAAAACCTCGTATCTTCAAAATGATAAACTTTACAGGAAAATAAAAAATAAATATAAAATAAAAAAAGAATAAATAATAAAATAACATTAATATATAGATATAATTTAAAATATAAATAAAATAAAAAATGTTTAATTTTGCATGTAAGAATAGTGGAAATACGAGTTTTTGTTTCTTATCAATTTGGAGATATGAGGTTTTATCAGCAGGCCGACAATATGATGAGTATAATTTCCGATCAATCAGACGTAAAGCTACTGTGAATGATTTTTTTGTTTTTAAAAAAGTGTTAAACAGCTCCATATTCCGACAGAGATCATTTATTTAGAGTATCTGGTCGATAGCACAGGTCTCTCAGTCACTGTCTTCTGCAGTAAAGCAGCATATAAAATTTTGGAGTCACCGACTGCCTTTCCAATCAGGTGAGAGAATGCCATAAAGACGCGTTTCTCTCTGCTTGTGAACACGCAGAGCTGGATCTGTGTTGGTAGTGCGTCATCTGCCTGAAAAAATCATTAGAAGAAGACAAAGAAAAATCTATGTTGTTGGCAAAACCAGAACAGATGAAGCTTCCGATCCCAGCGCTACAAGAGACGGCGTACACAATTAAACAGCCAAAGCGCCAAAGAACGGTAGAGGAACAAATAGAATTCAGGAGGAAAAACGTGAAATGGCTAAGAGCTGTATTTATATTGGTGCCGCTTTCAATGGGGAAAACTGAAGGAATCAAAGGGTCTAAAAAGCGATGCACAGCTAGGCTTGCTGCTACTGGACAGGTATGCTATGTTTTACTCTGTTGTAGTTATGCAGTTTTATCAGTCTTGGATAGTCCTGTTGGTGGTTTTTAATCCTGCTACTGTCAGTTTATAAATGAACCGTCATCATTTGTGGCCGACTACAGCTTGCTTAGCTGTGTAACGATAGCATGTGTGGCTTTAGCTAATACCTTCAAAAAGCCATTCATACTGAAATTTCTGCATGGATGTAATGTGTCATTGGTCCATGCATTTAGTGAGGCTTTCACATGACAATCACTGAGAGTGTCTGTTTGTATTGTACTTATATTGTAACTGAGTCCCTACTCTCCTCTGCCTCTGTCGGAAACAGATGCGCGTTCCTGTGCGTGGCTTGGGGATGGGGGGTGAGGACTGCTTACATAGGCCTCGGACAAGAAGCTACAAAAACGACCAAATCAGTTACAGCAGCTTTAAATATATAAGATATCAAATGTTCAATTCGGGTTTCCTCAATATTGAAGTAAATAGTGGAATAGTCCAATCCTTGAGTGGTGACATTTTTAAAACACTTTTGTAAAGTGACTCTCGCAATTTGTATTCAATTTACTAATTTTTAACGCTAAAACATTTCAATTAAAGCCATCCTTCATAAATTGAACTATGGAAATGGCCTATAATTATGAGCATTTATTTGAGATCTGTTTGAAACCTGTTTGTCAACTGCTCCAACTGCCATTTCAATGGCTCTGCCAATCCACATGTAATATGCAAATGGTTTTGCTGAGTATTGTGGTGTTCTCTGCCCTCAAACAGGCTTGTATGAGCTGAATTTACAAATAAATGTTTGCATTTCACTGAAGGGAGTTGATAAAGATTATGTAACCTTGACAGAGCCTTGATCTCAATATTATCAAGGCTGTCAGGGAGTACCTGGAGAGACAGACACGTGTAAGACAGTCAGCAGAAGAACTGTGGCAAGTTCTTGTATATGCTTGGACCAAGCAAAAAGCAAATCATCTCATGAAACAATGAAACTGCAAGCCAGTATATCTAATTTTAGCTAAAGGGTAGTCACACCAAATGGGTCTATTTGGTACATTTTTCAGTTAAAAAAAAAAAAAAATGTTATTTTGGTTTAGTTGGCCAAGTCACTCAGCAGGTCTGAATCTAATTGAGCCTCCATTTTCCACGGTGGACAGGTAACTAATAACAAAAGACACCAAAACAAGCAGAAACTGAAGATGGCTGCAGTACAGGCCCGACAGAGCATCACTCGGGAGGATACCCAGGGTCTGGTGGTGTCACAGACTTCAAGCAGTCGCTGCATTCGTAGGATAAGCAATCAAGTGTTAAAAATGAGTACTTTATTTTACATTATGTTAAGATGCCCAACATAATGCATCTAAAAAAGGGGGGACTATGAACAAAGGTGAGGTCATTTCTGAACGATTCGTCCAATATGGATGAAAAGACCCCCAATTTAAAGCTGACAGTCTGCTATTCAACCTCATTGTCATTGTCATAGAATATATACCTATACAATGGCTTGGCTGAATAGAGAAGTCTGATTAGCTGGGAAAGATAGTTCACTTTTCCACAAAGGCCAAGCTTTGAAATAGCACCACTGAAAGATTTACACCACATGAAATTAATCTAAAATGTACACTAACAGTCTGATTTATGACGTGACTGATAAAGCAACCTGTCAATTGAGTTTGAAGTTTTGCAGATTTCTTTCATAAATTTTATGAACATCTCTCAAAGAATAGTAATGAAGCAAGAAATGAATGTGCAATAATTGCAAACACTAAGATGATTATGAGCACACAACCTTTAATTAAATTTTACCACTATCTCGTCTTTCTCATTACCAGTGGCAAGTAAGGTTAAAGGCTAATTGTAGCCAGAGGTTCGTCAGGCGATAAGAAATTTATTCAAGTAAAAAGTTTGACGTTCATATTTCACAAATAAATGAGACATAAATCTTACTGTGAGCAAAAATGTAAGAAACGTGCTCAATTTTAACTTTTGAACATAACTAAAGTTCATAATTAAATGCTGCTGATCGTATTAGCTTCTGTAAAATGTGTTAAAGAAATAATTATGTTAGCTACAGTGGCAGCGTGTTACATCATATATGATATGCCATTGCTTTATGATGTAAATACATAAAAGCCATATACCTGTTAAAAATATGCACAGAGAACTGAAATGGTGTTATAAACTAGTCCTCTATTTCATGACACGGCAACAAATTAAGCAAGCAATAATAATAATAAAAAACACTATGTATGGCAATAATATGTAGTAAAATAAAAAATTATCATACTTAACTTTATTGTGAAAGAAGAACATTCATAAATATCGACCACTATCTATTCAACATATTTGAAGATCACAAGTCTTCCCTTGTGTTCAGAAATCAGACTGACTGAGACTAAATGGAGAACTTTTGGAGGCAACGTGTGTCATTTGCTTTAAGGATAAAATGCCCTCCACAGTAATTTGTAAAAAAAAAAAAAATTTAAATGAATGAATAAATAAATCTTACATATTGACATTCAACATGTAGTGCAAAATGTGGTTTTCCTCTCATGATTGCAGCTGCTGCATAAATGGATATGTGTTTGAATAGAAATACTACAGCTAATATCCTGAAGGAACACATATTCTGTGGCCTCTTGTACTAATGATTTGTGCTGACTACTGTATGTGGATGCGGGAATACGGGAACATCCCAACACCTCTAGTAGCAGTTGCCTGTCAAGAAGTGGTCAGGGGGACACCAGATGCAGGAACAATAGAGTTTATTCAACACCAAAACTGATTGCCTGCTTTTCTAAATGAGAAAAGCAGGCAATCAGGCCAGAAACAAAACACCGTGCACATGCACTGAACAAATGGGAGAAACTATGGTACACTGCCCAAGGCAGGGGGAAACAAAGTTACACACTCAATGAGTGGCTAAACTAGAAAACAAAAACTTAACCTAACTAGACTGACGGAAACACTGCGAGACGTAGACAAAAGGGAGACAAGACGTGGGTGCAGCAAAAACACAAGGCTCGGAAATCGCACAAAGGAAATACTCGGGAAGGCACAGGAGCTGAGATTTCACAATGTAGCGCGAGGCAGACAAAGTTCCGTCGGAGGATTTCTTCCCTCCTGCCCACAGATATACACACGGGAGGAGGCGGGGACTCGGAAAGCAATCTCAGAAGGAAACAAACACATGGGATTAATAAACAAATTCACGAGAACCAGGTTAACAATCATGACTCAAGCCGAGACGCTGAGACAATCAATCAAACTAGATGGTTTAGATCGAGGTAATCTAAACGTGACAAGTATAAAAAGACCACGAGAGAAGCGAAGGAAAGGGAGAGAAGCGAAGGAAAGCATAGCTTTAAACTTAGTTAATCAGGGAAAGCTTAGGAAGAAATTACAAAAGCTAGAAATGCTCGCACACGCTAATGAGTTAATTTAGGTTAATACTACGTGACAAAATATATACAATCACCCTCAAATAAGTGCTGGTTAGTACGGGTTAGTAATGATCCTATCAGAGAACGCATTCACTCAGAGTTTAGCAAGACCCAGAATTAGGCACAGGTGGAAGTAATGAATGAAATACCACAGCCGATTCCGAATGAGGAAACGTGATTGGACAACGAGACGCAGGCATGCTGAAGTCTGTCAAACGACATCATAGGAGTTTGGGCAAGAGTGAATCAATCCTCAGACGGCGAAATGAAAGCTGAAAAATAAATCGAGAGAGTGAGGCACGGGAGAAAAGGCACAAGCACAAAAATAAAAGTAATAAGCACAATGACAAAACAGCACACATGAGGCAGAACCATAACAGTTGCCTATTACGGCTCAGATTTCTATAAAGGAAAACGTGCTACTCAAGTTAGTTGCAATCATCCATATACATAGTGTCTTTTCACAATACTGGAGAGATTTCAGGGATAGTGGTTGCTCATTGTTTTATTATCAGCAGATCATATAGTGAGGATAAAACTACCACTTGAACCCAAGTAGGTATTTTTTTTTTTAATTAAATTAATTACATGATTTTTGGCTCAAATAAGGACACCAAAATATGACATCAAAATAAGTTTTTATCAAAAAGGATGTGGGAAATTCAAATTCAGAAGTAACATGTACATTTGGCTTTAAGTTATTTACTCACAGTCTAGTGAATAAATTCCACTTTGTTACAAAACTATTCTGTGTAAGAAAATAGGACGATGTCAGATTGAAATTATAGGGTTACGGTCGTTGTCCATCATGTCTGCTGTGTTAACAACTATTACCATGGCAGGCAGGTTGAGTGAGTGGCGCTGCTCTAATGTACTGCTACTCCACAGAAGAACTGACTTTCCTACAGTGACAAATCAACATCTTGACCACTAATTTCCGTCAATTTTGAAAAATATTAACTCAAATACTGAAAAGGAAATTATGATAAACCCATCCTTACTCTTGATCATTGTTCAGGAATTGGCCGTCCTCCCATAAGGTAAGACATTACTGACTGCTATTTTCATGACTTCTCCATATAATTTGCATTATTGATTTCATATTTTAGTATTATAACGCGATTTCTGATTATGCAGTGACGGATTCATTCCTACCCATTCCTTGTCCACCATAACCCATCGCGATGTAAGGTATGCTTCAGAATAACATTATCCCATAAAATATCACATGAATTAATTGTACAGTTGACGTTACCCGTAAGCAGTGATGACGACTTTTGAAATTCAATACGAATCGGCGTTTTCTTGCTTGTTTCACAGTCACACTTTTGTTATTCAGTATTGTGAAAAGACACACACACACATGCATATATATATATATTTATACAGTATATGTGTGTGTGTGTGTGTGTGTGTGAGTGTGCGCGTGAGTGTGAACAATATTATAAGAAGAGTTCATTTGGAAACATTTGTGAGTTTGTTTTTCATGGCGCCATTGCTAAGACCTTTGGCCATTGTTATGCCGCGCAGAGACATTAGTCATCTCCTGCAGCATGATTGGAAATGTTATTGTTGCTCCCATGGGCTTTTATTGAATGAATGAGAATATACAATGTAGCTCTTTTCAATATGGTGTTGAATGTACAGAAATTTGAGTACTCACCTTGCATTGCATTTTACCTTCTTTTATGCACCCTTCTGCAGATTTGGCTCTTTATTCACCAACTGTCGCTGCGGATGAGATGATTATCATTGGTCCGCAGGCTTTATTTTATGGCACACCCCCGGTAAAAAATCGAAAGGACACAGTGTCATGTGCAGTCTTTCGCTGGTTTTATGGTGTAACCTAACCCTACTGTATGAATAATCCACTAAGAGTTTAATAAGTCCATCAAACATACCAGTACCAAACAAAAACCCCCATTTATAATGACTGGTTTTGCCACACGAAACTGAACACAACCTTTGATTCTTTTACATTAAGATAAATGTTCCAGTTTCACAGGCTCATGTCACCCATTTCACAATTTTGACGAAGTAGGCCAGACTTCTTAGGCTGGTCCTCAAGCTTTTTTAGATTTTAGACAGAAGTCCGCATCGTGCAAAACCTGTAGATAACGCCCCCCCCCCCCGACCCGCCCAATAGGGTGAGCCATCTGGTATGAGTTTGGACGCCAGCCTAAAATATCTTAAGAACTGACCCAACACCCTGTCTGTCTCTGTCTGAGCAGTCAGGATGCTCCCCCCTGTGTGTTGGTGCTCACTTCTGTGAATGGCTCCTGAGTTTTCTGCCTTTTCCCTTCCTGTATATTTCCGTATGAGATCAAAGGTCATCAGTCATCCCGGAGACTGACAGCGGAGCGTTTGCTAGTGTGGAGGAAGGATGGAATAATAATAATGCATTTGGTCTATGTCATCTCGCAGGCCAAGATTATTGTTCAACCAAACACAATGAATTATCTGTGATATTCATTCACCAGTCAAATACTCTGTAAAACAGAGGGCGTGCTGTATTGTATTTAAATGGGATGGATACAATTCAGTCTAACATACTTTTTGATTCATTCTGTGGCTGCTATCAGGAGTGACAACACAAATAATAATAATAATAATAATACCTATTATTATTATTATTACTATTATTAGCATTATTAGCATTATTATACCAAATGAAAAAAAAAACAGCCTTTATTGGTTGTGATTATAGATTGCACTTGTGTTCCAGAAAGCACCCCATTGCTGATTTTAACTTTGGTACGCTGATGAGGCCAACGACTATGACTCCTTACCTCCTGACAGAGGCAACCAGCTGTTTGGCAAAAATATCGTATTACATAATAGAATTAATGAAATCATATATCCTATCGAGCAGGGTCACTTTTTTGGAAAATCTCTTTGTTTTTTCCTTGTTGATGGATAGCAAAGGGATTCCCTATCTGTACAATCTTGTATTTATATCTTGAAGAAACAAGAAATGGTGAACAAGCAGTGATCAGGCAATCTAGTGTGATCTCAGGCCCTTTTTTTGTATTGTCTTATTGGAAATACTCTGTTGAGGCACCATTAAGTTTTATTTATATGTAAAAAGTACTTGCGGCAAGTGTAAGCAATTTTGCTCGATGAAGTTGAAATTTTGAGTCATAGTTTTGATTATTTCTTTTACACAGTAATTTTTGCACATTTCTATAGGATGCCCATGCTCAGGCACACGGGAAGATGTTTGAATTGGGGGGGCTGCCAACTGAAAGTAGAAGAGTGACGTCATTTTTTTTTTTTTTGTTTTAATAGCACAGCATGAGGGCGTTATGACAATGTTGGTCTTTGCAACAGCGGTCATAGCAACTAAAGGTGCAAACGAGTACTGGAATAAAAGAATACTCGCCATATAAATCATGACCGATTACAAAAAATGAAAATTTATAATTGTTTTGTTGTCCAGGGGCCTGTATTTTTTTCTATGTTTTATCCCAATAAGTTCCTTTGTTTTGTACGCATGTGTCATTAAAAAGCTATCATGCTTTGTTACCTTATTTGTTTCAACCTCTTCAACCCCAACTCCTGGTAATGCTGCCAGGATTTGCCTGTCTCACACATGATGGCTCACAACCCCTCCCAGTTCGATATCGCCTGATTGACAATCAAACAATTTATTATTTGAATTAACAAGACCAATACATAATCATATTATGATTTAGAAATTATTAATGAGGAAATGACCAAGAAACCACAGACAGGCTAAATTGAAAATGCGCATGTAATTATAGGGATGACAAGTATCCCCCTTCTCACAAATAAAACCCTCCGAAATATAATGGCGAGCCCCCTTTTAAAATTGTTCTGGAAAATAAGAAGCTTAAAAAAGTTGAGGTTGGATATGGAATTATTTCCCTTTCTCTGAATTCCATCTCCCGTTTAAGCATTTTTTACATTTAAAACAGAAACATCTTCCTGTCGTGCTCTATAAAACATTGGCGCAGAAGGACTTCACTTTGTAAGCCTAGCTATTATGCGCCGTTTTATGAGCTACAGGAGGTCATCAGCCCCAAAAATAAACAAATAATCCTCGGACAAAATCCTCCATTTGAATAAAGTGATTCATCACATTAAATGACATAATTTTTAATTTAATCAACTATCCTTAACGAATGTAGCTTGTTAGTTTCGCCAACCTCCAGGCAGCAGACTAATCCCATAAAAGGCAAAAATAATCGTTCCCTTTGGGATCATAATCAGCATTCTTAAAATTCTCCCAAACTGGCGATTTTTTTTTTTTTTAACATCTTTTTACAGTGGGTACGTGAAAGCCATTATCGAGTTTCTGGTAATGAGTGCATTCTGTCACACAAACTGCTGCAGTACGTGTCGCGATGACTGTGCCCTCTGAGCGGTATTCCTTCATGGCCCAGGAATTTAGCCGATCTGAATAAATGTTACAACACTGTCCTTGCAGAATGTTGATTCCTAGCTGCAAACTCCCAAAACATAAGACTGACTGGAGTGACTTAAAGCATCGCTAACACACGTAATGAATCAGACTGCAGGTCTGACAACTCATGCTGACCAAGTTCTTTCTTTTGCCTTTTCTCAGTTGCTAAATCCCCCTTTAGCAAATGAATGGTCACTGAGGTTGGAGATAAAGCAAAGAATGAGGTCAATGCAATCATAGCCATTTTCAAACAAACCTCATTGAAACGATCTGTCAAATCACGCCGTGATTCTCTTCTGCGACATTGTTTAGCTCCTCCGGCAACCGCCAAAATCCCCCTACGTGCTGTCTGCACTTGACCTTTTGCACTTTAACCTGACATGATGACGATTGTTGTCAGGTTGGAGAAAGTAATTTATTTATATCGAATAAAATAATATTTAGGCTACGTTTCAATACCTTCTTACAGGAAATTTATTACAAATTGTTGTAAAGAGGCTGCACATTTTAAAGTTGTTAATGTTTACACATTGTCTGCGAGCTCATACTCCCTGCCAACAGGGGGTGCTGCAGCACCCTCAGTACCCACCTTCCTGCCCATGCCCATACTTCTTGAGTTGCATTGTTTCGGAGCGGCATCGATTATAGCAGCCTGATGAGCACACAAACAGTAGAGCTCATTCATATGCAGTTGGTATCAAAGTCTGGAAAACCTAACATCAGAAGTACAGCATGTCCCACATTGGGATTGTTTGCCATTGCCATGGTTTAATTATCCTTGAAAGCACTGAAAAAGTTAATCCAATAAAACAGTAAATTGATGCTTTGTTAAATGAGGTGAATGTGTTAGCTAAATATTTAGCCATTTTAGTTTTCATATGGAATCTCGCTGGCTTGTATGATAAGCAATGATTTCCTGACTGTGACTGACTCAGTCAGAATGAGGTGATTTTCTCCTGAACCATTTTTTTTCTGCTCTGATTATTGTCCAGAACTCAACAATGTAAAGCCAGAAAGCTTTTAGTCAAAGTACAGCAGTTTCAACTGAAGGAAGTCATGATGCTCACGGACACGTGTCCTCCATTTTCCCAGTATCTCTCAGTTAACCCTTTCAGGAATACGATCCCAAATATCTGATGTGAAAGATCTTGACATTGAAAAATTCAAATGCGGACGTAACTCTTATGACTGACGGCTGCTGAGTATTGAACATTGACTTAGAATGCAAACAGAACATTCCAAAACATCTACTCCTCAAACAAGTAGATTTCTAGATCAGTGAAGAATTTAAAAAACAGAAACATACATCAAAGTGTTAAGGACTGGCCATGTTTCATACATCTTCCCATGGGGTAATGCCTGCCTGGATGGTGCTGGGCTGGTGAGGATATCCTCTGTGCTTTGACGAGTGGAGGGATGACAGCTGTACTGTGTGAGCAGAGCTGGAGGGAACAGATGAAGCCTGCCATTTCTCACACACACCTAACAGAAGAGCATCCTTATCTACTGGAGAGCTCCTGCTCTGTGACAGATACTGACACATATGGTCAACACATACAGAATACATACACTCATACGTGCACATACACACATGTACACACACAAGTGCGCTCATGCACGCACACACACGAGCACGCGCGCACGCATCACACAAACATGCAAACATACACAAACACACATAAGGACACACACCTGCACATGCCCATATGCATTTTAAATCTTAAGAGGATTCGCCTTTTTTTCATTGCTATTCATGGAGGAAAAATAATTCACATACTGTCTCATGTAATATGAATGAGCACTCACATCACACTGACATCAACAAAACTGCAGAGGAACTGAAGACGGACAGCTGGTTCATGAATGCACCTTTCAGTGTTTCTGACAGCACTGCTGATGATGGGACAGATGGGGCTGCAGCTGGCAACAGAGAGAGCAGAATGACTGGCCATTACACTCACCACAAACAAGCAGAACTAAGTGAATAAACCCCCTCCCCCCACCCACGCCCATACATATGCTTCAATTTCATATTCCTGGCTTGTTTACAGGGTCCCTTCCTGCATAATTTTTCCTCAACTGAGACAAACACATAAACTCAATAAAACTCTGAGACCACCGCTAAAACTCAATGAACACAGTTTACCCTCTCAGTTGTGATCCTTGCTAAATTGAGCAGCTGTATACTGCAGTTTAGGAGTTGTGTCACAAGCTCTTTGTCTGGGCACTTCCCAACGCATGTGCAATATGAATTTGCTTTGTATTAAAAATTTAAGATATCGCATTTCATTGAAACAAATCTGATAAAGAGAGAGAAATCAGAGTCTTTCACCATTTAGATCATGCTGTTCTGCATTACGGATACGCACTGACCGCTAAGAGCTACGGATATTACAGACCGCTTTTCCAAACTGCCAAATTGCTTTAACGTATGCCCAAAAGCAAAAAATAGTGAAACAAAAATGAACTCAACTAAATGGTGAAAAGCACTGTTAAATTGAGCCCCTAAGAACAAAAAATAGTGAAACAAAAATGAACTCAACTAAATGGTGAAAAGCACTGTTAAATTCATCTGCCTGGTTTCTTCTTGAAAACAGACAATGGTGGGTGATACAAACAGTAATGGTGGCCTCTGAAGCACATTTCCGCAGTGTCATACACAATCGCACAACCTCCATGAGTTGACCAAAAACAAATTCAGCATGAACAAAAATAAATTCTGGCAGAGCCGGCAGTCTGGACTGGAACCACAGTGCCTGGCAGGCTGACATCCTTATCCAGACGGCGATCTCTGTCTTAAGCAAGCGTGCAGTTTTAGTTTATCTCAGTACTGGAACTGGCCGCTGTGGACACTAAGATTGATTTGGTCATAGCCACGTGGCTCCGCACAGTTCAGTGTGATATCCTGTAATAAAATGTGAATAAAGGATTGATATTAGAAAATGAACCCATTTGGACTGACTCAAAGCCTAGATGTTCTACTTTGTTATGGTTTTGAGAATATTAGGGTTTGACCTATTGCCTCACCGTTAGCATTTGAATATTTGAATTACAGATTCAGTAGCCCAGTAAACTCTGCCACATTGTGCAGCCATTTTCACCCCACTGTAGCAAAAATGTATTCTACAGTCATTCAACGTTCCCCATCTCCGAGGAATTTGAGTCGCAAGTCTCCTAGTGCGCTGGCACAGACCATGACAGTTGCAGCTTGTTTAAGTATTTATGTAATGCAGAATTTTTCAGTCAACCCAAGGGTTTTTTCTTCTTCTTTTCTTTTTTCAGTCTTATGTCATTGTTAATCTCTTTGGTTCTGCCCCCAGTTATAATTATTTACCTCCAGGATCATAAAAATTTGTACCCGCTTATTTTTTTTGGTTTGGAGAAGCAATAATGTTTACTGCTGACTTTGTCTTAAATCTTGACCCTTAAACTACTCAATTTTCTTCCACCAATACAGAACAACGCTGTGATTTTTTTGTTGAATAAACTAAAAAATTGCAATCATGTAACAACAATTCCTTTTAAAATCAAATAACAGGCATGATTTGTATCAACTATATTTCTGGTTACAATAAAAATTCCAGCAATTGTATGACTGGTGTCACTCTACTGGTAAGCCACTGGTGACGGAATTTATTTTGATCGGTAGAAGGGTTAAATAGAGTGTAACTAATACCTTGTATTGTATTACCTTCAGTCTTCATGGAAATGAGCAAAGAATACAGCAGTGGGAATGAAACAGGTTACTTGTGTTCCTAACAGCACTGGAAGATGCTTTATTGTTTTATAATTGCTCCTTTAGAAACAGTGTACATTTAGCCCTTAGAAGTCAAGTTTCAGTTAAAAATACCTTGAGCTGTAATTTCAAGTCATATCTTAAAAATCAACCTTCACTATCATGCTTTCTGTGTTAACCTTCAGGAACTGAACTGCAGCCTCCCAATGCAGTCACTTTCACTCTGATAAATGAGAAATTACACATTTAAAAACAATGGGAAAGTATGGTTGACCGTCATAAATCAGGTGTAGCAAATACTATTTACCAATATTCCCACAACTTCCACTATTACAGCATATGCAATAATTACACAAACAATTGCTGAAGGTTTGGCTGTTTCTCTCAGCTAAAAAGTGGCTTCAAGTGACTATTGACAATGATCCCACGCATACCTCCAAGTCGAATGGCCTTGACAAACTACAAAATTACTGCAAATTTTCCAGATTTAACATGTTTGAAAATGTGTGGTTTAAATGGATACCAAAAGTCATACACCAATAACACATTAAAGAATCTAGAGACTTTTTTCTATTTGGATGAGCTCACTGAAAACAAGATAACGGAGAAGGAATTCAGAATTTACGAACTATTGAAAACAAGATGATAATTTCTTTACACTTTTTTCAGAAAATAAATTTGTCATTTCAGTGTTATTTTGGACGATTCCCCTAAGCTATTAGAAAAAAAAATATTTTTCTTGTGTTTCAGGGATAAAATATATCTCTGGACTTGAGTCGTTAAATTTATGTCATCTTTCTTTCGTCTTTGCCAAAGGTGTGTACCATTTTAGTGGGTGCTGTGCTTTAAAAGGTTGCTTCACTTATCAAACTGTTTTTCCACTGATACTTCATTAATTGATCAAAGACTTTATTGACCAATTTGCCAGCAAACTTTTAACCAAATCCACTGTATTATGTGAGTACTCCAGTGAGACCAGGTTGGTTTTGGAGGGGCTGGGGAGGATGGGGGGGGGTGTTAAATTCCCACCGGTCTCATAAAAGTCAATGAGCAGTGATGGGTACATTCTGTATAAACTCCTGTTACCCAGCCAAGGTTTGTGTGTGTGTGAGTAATACAACCAGTTTCACAGGAAATACAGGGTTCATGGTTCAATGAAGATTCAGCAATCGAGACAGTATTGGATTTCAAAATGCTTGTATGAAGCACTTTTGTCAGAGGGTCTAGAAAAAATAAGTTATGCAAATATTGCATTCCTTAATTTAAAACATTTATGCTGTGACATCACATATGGGGAGTTGAAATTATAACGGAGGAAGGGAAAGAGGAGAGAAAGACCAGGCATCTCAAGGATGCTGAAGAAAGGGGGAAAGACTGAAAAATAAAAGGAGGAAACCCAATTTACCACATAAATGCAACCTCCTAAACCGTGCACCGCACCTCCATGTGTAAATCAGACCAAACCAAAAGAAACCCCACGACACTCAGTGACACTCGCAATACATGCACTCCTATTGAGCCCCATGTCTGTCTGGGTGCATAACCTAGAAATAGGAAACTCAAGAAAGGGAGACACAATGGAGGGATTAAAATGGGTGGTTACAGCGCTGCTGAGTAACTGCACAGTACCTTTAAAATCCCACTGTGTGAAATAATAAAATAATGAATAATGAAATAATTGAATGTTATTACTATCATCAGCACTGCGATAACATTGGTCAAAACCTGTTTATATTTTCTTTGAAAATCCACCGAACTGTTTTGAGGGAGTTTGGACTTTTGGGCCCAAAGCAAGGGCGTAGTGTGGAATTTATGGAAAAGACCGACGATCTGTTTGATGTCAACTGTCCCAAATCTTCCCTTTGAATTTTATGGTGCTTATCTTCTGTATCTTAAGAGAGGCCTATTGGCTTACCCCCACTCCTACACTACATCCACACCCCTCAGCACAGACAGTTATGAAATATGACTTTGATATATGGAATATGAGTTGAACATACATTACAGAGAATGGCGGAACGTATAGAAATAGTGCATATCCCAGAGCGGCTTCTTCTCAAATATAAATGAGTCAGTTTTGTCATGTTTGCATGAAGTATGTTCATGTTATCAAGCCATAATTAAAATGACATTAATAATAGGCAGGATGACCCAGTTTAGAGTCACTGCCAAGTAGTCCTAAATCTACAGACACAGATCATTCTGTTTATTCAGTCGTTGATTTAAAAAGAGAATATTGCGTGACTAATACAGTGTAACTACATCTTATACTGTCAACCAAAGTACACACTTGTCTCGCCTTACAGGCGTGCATTAAGGTGACTTCATTCATGGTGACAGAATGTTCACTTTGATTAAATTTTCTTATGACACTTATATAACAAATGCATTTGCATATATTTAGCTAGGTCTAATTAAAATATATTTTCCAATACACCACAAAAGTTTTTCTTTCCATCCAATAGTTATTTCTACTCTAAAATGGTAATTGTAAAGGACAAAAATTGTGGTTATTCAGCAGAGTAAATTCTGCTTCAGTAATGAAAGGTGAGATCATGACAGTTCATGAGTTTCTTACAATATCACTATTTTATGGTCTTGCCACTAGGGTGGGGTTTAAGAAATTTTCTCATTTTAATATTGGTTTACTGATTCATAAAACATGTTTGCATACATACCTACGTACATTTACAGTACTGTCCAAAAAATATAGGTTCCCTAGATTGCTATCATTTAAATTTGATTTAAATGTTGCTGAAGATAAAAAGTACACTTGAAACATGAAATGTGAATTTAAAAAAAATCTCGCAAAAAGTTTGTATTTCTTTAAAGGAGTAGATGCAGATAATATGGCCATGACAGAGCCATCATCTCAACATCACCAAGACTGTCTGGGATCACCTGGAGAGACAGATGCAAGTGAGACTGGGAGCCTGAAAAAAGAGCTGTGGTAATTTTTCCCAAATGCTCAGAACAATTAAAAAGCCAGTTATATGGGAAACTATAAAATGGCAGAACACTGTTCCTAATTTTTAGACAAAGGTTGGTCACCCCAAATATTATTGTGATTCAGTTTCAACAGTTCAAAGCTACACATTACATTTTTCAATACAGATAAACCTTCCATTTCATGATTTTATAAAGCATTTTCACTTCAAAGAACTGTATTTAATTAGCCTAAAACTTTTGCACAGTGCTGTACATACATACATTTTTTCCACTCGAGTTACTGATACTGCTAAAAACTCACGAATTGAAGCTATGTCATGATCTCACCTTTCATGATTGAGGGAGACTTGGCTCTAAATTTGTTGAACAACCATGACTGGTGTCCTTCATGATTACCATTTTGAGAGTAGAAATGAAAATTGGGCCTAAAGTAATGAATTTTCCACAACAAATGCAACCATGCTAGTGGCGAGTAAGCACAATACATTTGTGCTAGACAAACATTAGCTATGCTGGGGATGAAAGTCTGTGACAGCAGTGTGCCTGTTCTCTCCGAGGGACATCTCCGTGGACCAGCTGGTCCCCAATTCTTTATTGCTCGGCTGCATCCTAGCTCTGCTGTTCTTTCCAAGTACACGCGTGTATACCCACCTCGACTGCTCCCCAAGAGGAGAGCAACAGGAAACCAGGTTTTCCACTTCCTTCTTCGTCCGTCCTCAGTGCCAAAACACCGCATTCGCTGGTGTGGAAAACTTCGACCATGAAAATCTCTGCCACTCCCATGAGCCATTGTGAAACTCTTTGCTCTCTGACTTTCCTACTGAAGGGAATCCTGCCTCACAAGTTGTAGACTGGGGCTAATAGCTGTTTTATACATCCACTTTTTTTTAACCTCCCTAAAAGTAAGTCCTGTGTAGCTGATGAAACATGGTGCCAATAAAAGCATTTCTTGCTGAATTAAATACAGTGTTATTGTATAATTTTGCTACAACGTTGTACTTGGATGACATTCTTTTTTTATGGGGCGCAAGTTTATTGGGAAATTGGAGTCTAAACATTAAATCTCACTTGTTACGCTGCAAGCGTCCCTGTGTAGCAGTAATGTGAAGAGAAAACACTGAAACGAGGAATCACAGCTTCATTGTCCATAGCATTTTCAAATGACCCAGAGGCTGACGCTGTCCCAGTCAGTGCAATCTCTGCATAAAGCACTGCTTGCAGCGTCAGTACACATCCTAAAAGATCATCTTAAATTTAAAATATCTCACGACTTTCCAATAAAAACAAACCAGGAAGACATACTGGTTACTGCACCCAAACGTAAGCCACTCACAGTCACAGCTTACACTGTGTCAATCAAATTCTTCAAATATAATTCACAATGTACTGATACTATAGAAGAGGCCATGGGGTATATTGCTCTGGCATACAGAATGGTTTCAAATGCATTCTGGAGCTGGTTAGTGTGGCAGGCCGAAGGATGGCCCGGGTGGGGAATTGAAGCCCAGACTGCCGGGTAAGAGTCAAATGCGCTGACCACATCGCCTAAGAGCCTGGCTCATTGGCAAGGGCGCGTACTTATTAGGAGGCATTTCTAGTGACAGGAACCTTCAACTGTCACATTAGGAACAAAGCAGAGATTCAGTACTGAGTGTAAAAGGGATCATGATTTCAGAGTGGACTCTCTCAATAAAATGTGAAAACACCCCCTTATGAGAGCACATTTCTGCCAGCATGCACCGTGACCAACAGTATGCAAGCACCATCACTACCCACACATGCACACAAACACACACTCACTGAGCAGGGTTTAATTCTTTTTTTGTGCAATCTCTATTTATTGAGCTTTCAGGGGTTGCAAAGTACATTATTTATCCACAAAATTATACATTTGACAAAATCCAGAGAGAGAAAAAAATAAAAAAAGAAAAAAGCACTTTCCCCCTTTGCTTTTTTTTCCTTCCCCACCCTCCCCCTTAAATCCTTCTCCCACCCAATCCCATCTCCTAAACCCATATTACACTGCCTATACTATTTAACATCTCAGTATGATACACCTATATATTTGTGCGTTTTGTAAGATCAATAGAAAGTCAGTCAGTCAAAAAAAAAAAAAAAAGATATAGGAGGAAATTACAGCGATCAAATAAGGAATATAATTTAAAAAAGCCAAAAAAAAAAAAATACATAAGGAAATAAAAGAAAAATAAATGCATTAGAATGCAATAAGAAGATCCAAATAACAAAAAAAAAAACAAAAAACAAAAAAGATAAAAAATTAAGAGCTTAAATCAAGAGTCTTCAAGTTGTCAAAGTACTGAATAACTGGGCCCCAAGTGATTTTAAATTTCTCAGTATGCCCCCTCAGTGAAAATTTGATTTTCTCCAATTTTAAAAATAAAATTACGTCCGTCAACCACATTGAGGCACTTGGGGGGTTAGGAGATTTCCAATCCAATAATATTCTACGTCGAGCTAAAAGGGTTGAAAAAGAAATTATATTTTGATGCTGAGTATTTAAAGTTTGGTATTCGTCACCCTGAACCCCAAAAATGCACATCCATGAATTAGGTTGAAGTTTTAGATTGAGAGACTCTGAGAGGACTTTAAATATTGTATCCCAGTAGTTAGTTAATTGCGGGCAAAGCCAAAACATATGTGTAAGATCTGCAGGTGTAATTATAGCATCTGTTACATCTATCTACTACATCAGGGTATATTTTCGAAAGTTTTGAGTTAGAGTAGTGGAGGCGATGTAGTACCTTGAATTGTATTAGATTTAATCGTGCAAATGAGCATCCATTAATCCTGATTAGGGCCCGATTCCAAAATGAGTCTGATATGGGTTTATCAAATTCTTTTTCCCAGTCTGCTTTAATTTTAACAATATTAGTCTCTGTAATTGAACTCAGGATTTTATATATTTGGGATATAAATCCTTTCACATTTGGTGAAGTATTCAAAATGGTCTCATATGTTGAGTTTTGTGGTAAATTTGGAAAGTTAGGATTATTTGATTTAGCAAAATGTCGTACTTGAAAGTAACGGAACAAATGGGATTGAGGAATGTTATATTTCTCAAATATATCCCTGGAGGTCCCAAAAATCCCACCAATGTATAACTGCCCAATATTAAAAAGGCCATTTTTATGCCATAAGGAAAATGCAGAGTCTAGTTTAGATGGAAGAAAAAGGCAATTACCATGAATAGGAGCTAAAGTGGACATATTTATGAGGCCAAAAGCAGCATAAACTGTGCTAGAATTTTCAAAGTCGTAATTACTATAGGGTTGGTTGAGTGTTGTCTCGGGGAGACAGGTAATTTGGAAGTTATAAGTGCTACTAAAGCAGGGTTTAATTCTGATGTGATACTAGTTGGGCATGCTGATGAATCACAGCACTTTCATGAAGTAGCATGACTCGTCACACAGGTGTTTTACATCATTACAAAATATGAAAATTAGATTACAAAAACAAATGTCATCACCTTCAGGATGTGATCTGAAAAAACTCGCAAAAGGAACCCGTCGTCGAAGGAACATTGTGTAATATAGCACAAACTCCCTAAGTTACCCCAATGAAACTACATTTGAAGCTACACACATTTTCATTGCAAGTATGCTAAACTAATGGTTGTATACAAGTGGTGAAGGAAGAAATAATCCAAAATGCAATATGAATCATCCCACACATAGAAGACAGTCTGAGTTTTTTTTTTTTTTTTTTTGTTCCATATGGGACGAGATGCACTGTTTATATGGAGGATTACAGTATCAAATGTGGGGCAGTTCATTGTTGTTTTCTGGCAGGTTCCCTCATTGTCCATTCCATATAAGCTCTTGGTCAATGGAGCCCTGCCACTGGATCTCCAGCTCCTTTAGACTGTATGAAAGCTATAGACATAATTACTATGATGTTAGCGATTGACTTTCCTTGGGTTTGGGGACAAGCATATCAGCACACAAAGGTTCTGCTCTTTGGCGCCAAAATGTTGTGCCATTTGGAGACAGAACCTGCAGAGAACAGCTGCCGAATCCAAGTTGTTTGCTAAGAGCATCTGCTGCGGTGACATAAACTGCTCCCGATTTGCCGGCAAGAAGTTTATGTCATTTTTCTATTTGTTCTAACAGCGCTGTAGCTTAATTAATTAATCAATCAGCACATGGAAAGACAGATACAGAAAAATCACACTGAGCATATGCTTACTTGTGGGAAATAAACAATGGGCTTACTACTGAAGTTACCATTGATTTGAAATATGAATGGGGTATTTTGACCACTGTGTACTGGAGCTAAGATGCCACAACTGAGCAACTTATCTCAAGAAGAGCTGTGAATGTGTCCCAAAACAAAGTCTAATTTACCTATATATGCAGCAAACACTGGATCTGAATTGCTAGATCTGCACTGGGAACATGGAGTTCTGTGCTCTCAGACATTACTTATAGCCTGACCTTCTGCATTTTACCTGCACCACTTCCTGCTAAACATTTTGATTCAGCAAGTAAAGCTAGATCCCCCTTGTGAATAAACGCATACTAATTTCATTAGGCACACGCTATATAGATATGTCCTGAGTATGGGAAATACAGTAATGTTTTTGGTGGAGGATTTCAGTGTGGCCCAGATGGACATGTGCTGTTGAGTGAACTTCACCTGAACTGAGGGAGTTGAACTGTTGGACAAATACAGTGACTGTGAACCTTGGAAAACAGTCCCTTCCTTGCCAGCCTCCTGCCCTTCATCTCCTGCCAGTTTGACATTTTAAAAAATGGCTGGGACTGGAGTTCAAAAAAGGCTTGATGATTTGGTTTTACTTTTTAATTATAGGTGCTTCCCTTTTCTTTCTGAATAAGGCTTGAGACAGTGGAAAGTCTTTTCACATTCAGGGAGATCTTCAATAATCTATCATACAGTAACCAACTTACCACTGAGGTGACTAGTAAGAAAGCACTCATGCTATCGGGCACCTTGCACTTTAAAGCACATTGAAAGATTAGTACAGTCCGGAAACGCTATCCTGATTTATTTTGCACCATGACAAATTTTTCTCACTAAAACAACTCACAGTTGTGTTTGCAGCATTTATTGGTAAATCCTTATTTTAACGAGAGGACATCGTCATCAATATTCCCTGCCATACTGAGATCCCATTTTTAAACCCAATCAAGGTCATGACTGGTAACATACACACACTAAATTTCATATGCCTGCGTAGGTAAACTAGTTTCTGAAAAGACTTGTCCTTACTTATGCAGATGGGCAGAAGAACAGACAGACAGACAGACATGCTCCGTTGCCATATCCCCCACTGGACTTCCTGGCGGGGTGCAGGGTTGGGTTCAATTCCTTTTTTCAATTACAATTACAGTAATTGTAATTCATTACTTTCATAATTGTAATTTAATTTTAATTGAATTTTTTATCGAAAAGTAATTGTATTTGAACATTCTGTCCAGAAAGTAATTGTAATTGTAATCAATTGTAATTGAAAAAAGTAATTGAACCCAACCCTGGTGGGGTTTAATAAACATGTTGTTGATCACAGCGTGGAATGGGATGTATGATAGGGCAAGAAGTCACCTCACTTCTTCACCAAGTGGCAGCAATAAGACTTCATTTTTTGATCGCATTTCTAGTTCTTGAGCGATGATGCTCACTAGAGCTGCTTTGGTCGGCTCCAGTATAGGTCAGGGAGAGTTTTTCAACTCAATGGTGTCTTTAGTACAAAGAGCAAAGCCAATTAATTTTTTTATCCTCAAAAAATATATGCTCAACATATGTCTTTTCTCTAAGTTTATTTGCAGTCCATACGCTGATTTCTTGTTGTGCTATTTGGACAATAGAGAAATGTTTAGTGGACAAATCAGGAGCTGGTTATGTCACTGCATCTGACGATTCGTGAACGAGCACTTAGGCACTGTACTGCAAAGAGTCTGGCTCTTAATTATACAATATGGTGGCACCTGAAAGCTGTGCCTCTGTTTACTGAAATGTTCATATATCAAGGTCAATGGCAGCCATCACAGGAACTTTACGCAGCCTGTGTTTCTAAAGCATTACTCTCCCCTTTCTTTCATTAACTATGCCAAAGATACGCAAACATACATCAGGGTCAGTTGCGTGGTGTCATTGACATTTATGGCTGTCATTATGCAAAAATCAAGTAGCATGCCAAAATCGCCACTCCATTCCATGCCTGCTCTCTCTATGGCTCACTTAAAATCTCTGACAGCAAAAAGAAAAACAACAACAACAAAAAAAAAAATCACCATCCAACCCGACCTCAACAGCCTTTTTGCTATGGCAAAGTGACAGAGGTAGTGATATTTAGATGAACATGCTCCGCAATTCTGTCAAAAGTTCCACAGTGTAGTCTAGAGGCCTTCTTGCGATTCGTCCACAGAGCACCAGACTGAGGGGGCACAAGTAAGGGTAGTAGGCAAATGACAGGCATATACAGTAATCCTGAACAGTTAAATTGCCTAAATTGATTTTTGGAGTCCGCCCACCCCACCTCCAGTGTTTTCTTTTGCATTCAGGACCCTGAATAGGCTTATATTACTCTTCTCCCCTGTTCCCACACATTGTGAAAGATGACAAAGAATCACATTTTGCCTGCTTTAATTTGATCAACGCTGACCCTGAGTGACGGGGGCTTTTCTGTGGCCGAGTGAAAAAAAATACCAGTCTGATCGGCTCAGGCCAATTATCAGGGAGGACTATAGGCCTGGGAGCGCAGGGAAGAAATTCGGATAATAACCTGTTTTTTGTTGGATGCTCAATTATTAGACAAAGGTGTGCTTTCAGGGAGTGAAAGAGAGGAGAGAAGGCCACAGGACTGGCTCAAGGGGCAGCATGTGAACTCCCTTTCGTCCCAGCCGAACTCTGCTTTATCAGACGCGCCGGAGAATCTCCATCTAGCGACTGCCAAAGAAAACACTCGCAGCGAACGGAGAAATCCCTGTCGGTTGATGCGTGGAAAGTCACGTTGGCGTTTTTCTCCGTGTTTCTGTAATCGGATAATCTGGGAATGCTGCGTGCGGGTAGGGCACAACGACGGAAAAACCTTCAAAATGGAGGCGCTGCTTCCTGGGTTTTTTTCTACTCTCAACTCCTTTGGCTGTTTCATGGGGGGTGCACTAACTTGGGTGGGATCTGTTGAGTATACTGTACATTCTCCATGTAAGTGAACCCCCATGAAAGAACAATTTCTGCCCATGAATCGGCACCCTGGCATAAGACAGTCCATTGTTAAAAAAATTGAGGACATGCCATCGTCCCCAGAAGCAGACATACATACACAAATTGTTACACAAATAAGGTTTTATAAGAAGTCGGTCTTAAGGCACCCATTATGGTTTGAACCAGCCCAACTGAGTACAAACAGTATTTCTTTCAATGTACTTCGGAAGTACATTTTGAGGTCAATAACCCTATTAAAACAGAGGATGTGAGAAGGCCTCTGATCTTCGAAGGACGTCCTTACCCCCATATTTTTTAATAAACTGCCTGGTACAGTGGTTGAAAAATAGCTCTCTGTAAACCATTGTTTTACTTTAAAATGAAATTGTACCGTTAATTTCTCAAAAAAAAAAAAAAAAACTGCTCGGTTAATCGCTCTCTGGTGTGTTTTTTTATTTTATTTTTTATTTCCGCTGGTAAACGGAGCCTAAAAATAACAAGACACTGCCCATTCATGAGCAAAATGTCTGCCATTTGTACTTATTACCCACCGGAAACCTGCATGCTGACAGCGGTTCACTGGCGTAGCGGTCTGTGTTTATTAAAGGGGAGGGGAGACCTAAATCCTCATAAAAATTTCTACAGCTTGACCCTCAACGGTACGTATCAGAAATAATAATTTTTCTGTCACGGCTTTGCCACAAATCAGTTTGCAGCCAGCTAAACCATCTAGAGACCCTCCCTCTCACTTCCCTGTATAAACAGTTGTGTTGCTGCCATTGGTTCAAAATGAAAATTCGAAGCAGTTTTAGTGAAGTAAACACTTTGTCTGAGAAGACACCATTGTATTCTTTTTAGGAATAGGAGGGTGTCATGGTTTGTGAGGTTTGCGTGTTGTTTGGACCTTTCTTTGCGACTCTTGTCCGGGGACGATATCGAATTCCTGGGCCATCGAATTCTTTACCCAGCTGGTTGATTGAGCTGGGGCGGCGCTTCCCCAGAATCTATATAAGCAGGATGTCCGGCACGCCTCCTTCGCTAGAGTGTCTGTGTTTAGATTCGCACTATAGCCGAAGATATCTTTAGTCAGGTTTGGTATGACTTTCTATCTTCTTATTGCTGGAGTTTCTTCTCCCTTTTTCTATCTCGCTTTGCTTCCGTGGTTCGGACTATTATACGTCCTTTGGAAGCGCGAGTACTTGTGTTTGGTCTATATTATTCTTTGTGTTTGTACTGTGTTTGTGCTACTCTCTTTCTCTCTGTCATTGCGCTTGGCCTCTGTATACTACTGGCCATTATAGAGGGCTGTTGCCAATAGTCTACCTGGCAAACAGATTCCCATAAAAAAATCATAAAATTAAGAGGAAAATAAAGTTTTAATAAAGTTTTGGCAAAATAACAGAAACGCGCACAGGTTCACACAAAGTCATATACACATTTAAGTAAATATTTGACAATGCATGATACTGGCAATATCTAAAATATCTTCTTATGCGTTATGGCTAAATAATCAAGCAGGAATTTCCTCTGAATGAACTGTTCCCTCTGGCAAAGTTCCTGCATAGGCATCTTTTGAAGCAGAGCATGCATACTGTTTCTCATCCGACACATTGATCCTTCCAATCTCATAACTGTCCTTATGACTGTAACAATGGAGACAGAGGCTCTCCCTGGCCTGCAGCCCCTATGAGGAATACAGCCATGCCCAGCAGTTATCCAAGCCTCAGCCCTCAAAACCTCAGAAGTTTTTATGAATTGTGCTATGGCAAGCAAATACCAGCAAGACAATTATGTGTTTTTTGAAAGAAAACCAAATAGATTATTTTTCATAATGCATGGATATTCATAAAATACTTTCTTGCTTCACTCATCAGATCTTTCTGATTTGAAGCAAAATTAAAAAAAACCTAGATTATGAAGCTCAAAATATGTTTTCTTCATTAAAGAATTTCCCGAATCAAGACTGTCTACAACATTGTCTATAGCTATCACAGAGAAGGATGGAAGTATGGAATATAGCAATGTGTAAGAGTTTGTGCTATTGCACTGAAATAAGCAGCTTTACACTAATTAGCATTTGTAAAATCCCTAAGTGACTCAGCTAGCCTGTAGCCATTGCCGCATGAGCAATAATATAATAATATTTGTCACCTTCAAATGCAAATATTACAATAGAGGAATTTTGGAAATGTTACTAAAAAGTACCACACTCACAAACTAGTGACACTACACAGCCAAAAATATATGCGTATGGCCACAATGTCACTAAACATCTCGTTCCAAAATCATTGGCATTTATATGGAGTTGGTCTCTCCTTTGCTGTCATTATCATCTCCATTCTTCAAGGATGGCTTTCTTCCTTATTTTAGAGCATTGATCCCAGACAGATTCGGACAGAAAAAACATTTGTGTGGATGGTCACAGATGTTGAGAAATTTGGCCTTATATTGGCTTACCAACTGATCCTGAAGGCATTAGGATTGAACAGTGAGGATTTAGCCAAACTGTTAAGGCATTTTTACTTCCCACACAATTAAAGGTCGGTAGGTAACTTTAATACTTATTCATATTTTCTGAAATTGTCCCTCTATGCTCACAGTAGTACTTGAGACAGGAAAAAATCAGGCATATTTGACTACTCCAGAGGTGTAAAATCCAGGGGTCAGAAAGTAAAAATCCAGGCAAGTTTTTTTCCCTCCCACAGAATGAGCTGATCACTCATATTGGCTCTATCTCCTGTCCGAAGTAAATCCAGGTAGTTGGAATAAAGTTCTGGGGAGGATTTTTACTTTCTGAACCTGGACTTTACACCCCTGGACTACTCCTAGTGCTTCTAATGGCATTGGCAAGAATGCACCACACCCAGGCAAAATTTACCAATCAGAGTTAGTAAGAGTTTCTCAGTCAGTATCAATCACTTCTCGTGCACACTACAGGAGCGAAAGAAGGAGCAGAGAGGGAGGGGCGGTGATGTTCCTGATCAAAAATGTCTCCCTCTTGCTCTCTTCTCCAAAGTTACAGACTGCAACTTTAAGGACCAAAATCTGAGAAATTTTTTCATGGGTCATTATGTGCGGGATCGCTCATGATTTTAACATCAATTAAGATTGGTCAATAATATATACCTCCATACTGCAACATGCAGTGACAATTGCATATATATTACGTACAACATACGTTGCACACAATGATATACTTTACCTTGAATACCTTGCAAGCAGCAATTGTATGCCACACAAGCAAATCTATGCCATCCCTCCTTAGGATGTCTAGCTTTAATGCCCTAGTACTCAAACTCTACCACAGGAAAAAAAAAAAAGTGATTCATTTTAGTAATATATACCACACAAAATTTAACTTAGCAATCTGGAGGGCCTGGGTCCTGATCATTAAACTCCAAAAAATATCATGTCTTATTTCCGAACCTTTTCTGATTTTCCGTTGGGACTCTCAAATTTAAACTTCATTCTCGGGATATTGCAGTTAAATAAGGCATAGAATCATAGATACGTTGCTATAGATGAGTAATAGCCCAGACAAGGGTTGCCCTGACCTTCCCTGCAGTCTGCAATGAACTGAAGTGCTACACAATTTTACGCAGCCTGGACTCCCGCGCTGATTTCAAGGATAAATCTGGAAGCGATGAAATAAAATGTGTAGGCACTCCTCCAAACATTGGGTGCATGCCCTAAAATAAATGAATAAGCAGTTTGGATGCAGACAGCAAATTTCCACAGCAACAGCAGTGCATCTCTGTGGAAGAAGCATATTTTCTGTCTGTCAGTGTGTGTTTGGACGTGTGTGTTGGTGTGAGGCGAGTGGGGTGAAGTATGAGTCATGGGGGGTTAGGGCAGGCAATGATTGTCATATCATTTCTTCGGGCTGAACGGTCTCTTTGCAGCTTTTTTAACTGCTGATATCTCAATATTGCCTTCCCCCACATAACTGGCACCCAAATCAAGGTTTATCATGATTGCTTAATCATAAGCTAGCTAAATGGATACCTTTTACCCCCCATCCATCGAAGAAAAATCTGTGACAAAAACTGTTGCCTCCCCCTTCAGCGTCTTCTACAGTCAGTGAGGTTCCTGCTCACTTGCAGTGCCAAGCAGGGCCGGCGCTAAGATATGAGATTTGGCAGTGATATTATGGAACCAATAACCTTTGTGATTTTCCCAGGAGTGTTCGGCCATGGGCGCTGAATGATGCAGCAGTTTGAATGACATTTAATTGGCACCGTGAATCAACAGTTTAAGCACTCCCAAGTTCTGTCAAATCTTACTATAAGCTTTGTTGCAAAAAAAAATATATATATATAAAAGATCTCTGTCTAAGACATTGTTTGCTGGCTTGTTTTGTCAGAATTATGCCCACTGCCTGTCTGGAAAACTGCCCATAAAATGCTGTTAAAGGTCCCATGACACTCAATATTTCAAACAAAATTGCTTTTAAGCCGTTCTATAGTACTTTTGGCATGTGAATCTGAGTCTGACACTGTTTTTTTTTTTTGTTTGTTTTTGTTTTGTTTTTTTTTGTTATTCTATTCATGAGAAGTGTAAAATGCATATAAAAACCAGGCATATGAACGCCCATTTAAAATTGCTAAATCGCTCGGTGCAATTACGTAATTCATGAGACATCAACTCTGGAAGGACAATACTCTGAGCAGAGTCACAGGGAGTGAGTCTTGTCTGCAGTACCACATGCATTTGCCTAGAACTACAACTGAAAATTTGCAGTTTTCACTCCCAAATTCAATACAAATCACGTGCAACAATTCCAACAACAGTAACGAAGAAAAAGAAAGAAAATACTTTGTTTTCGGAGTCTGCTGAAATTTCAGATCTGTCAGAAGATTGTGAAATTCTGTGAAATTCAAGCTGGATTCAGGCAGCTGCAATATGTTGGCTGTATCGTTATGAGCCCGAGATGGAAGCAGGTTTTTGAAACTCGTTGCAAAGTCAATATGATGCGAAATTAATAATTATAAAGTAATTTTTGGTGCTATCCAGTTGGCAAAAGTGGAGAATGGTGCCTGGTGAACTGAAAATTGGTGAAGCACAGACTATTTGTTTGAAAATAATGATTGGTCTTCACCTGTTTTCAATCGTTCAGTTAAAATTGACTTTACATGAACTTCGAAAACAGTTCGGACCATCAGGAGTGGCAAGTTCTGCTCAGTGAGATCAGATGAGCACTCATGAGCATCCATCTGTTTTCAATCATTTTTCGAGATGAACACGTTTCCCAATGATAAAAATGAGCCATCGGCAGTTAAATAAGTGAAATGCACAGCTTCCATCCTAATGCAATGTTGCAACAATTAAAGAGAAAATGTTTTATTCACTCTACAAAAAAAGATAAATCAAGATTAACTTTTAACTTTTATACTTGCTTTAAGCACATCCTGTACTATCAAATCATAGCTTCACGATTGTTTAATTACAACAAAGAAAGCAAAAATTAGCAACAAAAATTCGCAAATGAATAACATTGATTGAAATGGAATTTCATGTCAAAATGACTTATTTTCTTTGTGTTCAATTATCGAGGAAAACTTGTTGCATCAACCTTAGCTATTCCATGTAGACTGCTATGCACACTTACTGTCTCTCACTGCTCAATATTGTAAAACAAATATGTAAGTTTGCAGCAATGAGATGGTAGTTTCAGGCCATAATCTATGTAGCAAGTAAGCATGAAATGGCTACCTTTTATGTTCTACACTAAAAAAGAAAGAAATCTTTATCTAGATGCACTTTTTCGATACGCAGACTTTGCATCAGTAAACCTCCCTAACTGAGATGACATGTACGGTCACGAAACTTGACAAGTTAACTTCTTAAAGGGGCCGGGCTTAAGAAGTTAAAAGTACAACAAACTGGATTTCACAAAGTAGTGATTCCACAAACAAAACATGCAGAAAATATCAAACAGTTTGCATATTTACATACATGTAAAAAATAGCATAATTATTTTCATTACTTGGGACTTTTAAAGGCAAAGAAAACGCTTTCTTCAGCTCTAACCCAATAAAAGTATACTGCCCCTATTATTCACATTTATTTTTGGGCAATTTTTGAAACAATTTTAACAGCTAAATCAGCTTGAGAAGATCAGATATATACTTTGTTGGCAGTGCGCCATGTTTGTTGGAATCGGGATAGCTTGCCAAGGCACACAGACACCGGAACTCTCAAGCCCGTGGAGGTTATAAATGAAATAAAACATGGCTTCTGTAAGCAAGAGCTCATCCAATTAATTATTTGTGAATCAGTATAACTAAATTGACAAATTATAAGACGGCATAAGATTTTGAAGCCTACCTGTTCTATCGGAAACTAATGCTGTCATTTCTCTAGCTTCGCTGAAGTTAACAGGGGCTTGGGTTCGGGGGCCAGCTGATGACTGAATTCCACTGACAAGGCATCATCTTTCAAAATCTTCTGATATTTACTGGGTGATTCAATGTCATACTTTGAGTAAATGTGCTTCTTGAAACAATTGGGTCAAAAGTGTGCAAAACATAACCAGTGACTCTTCGTTAAATCTGATGTTGTGCAACCAGTCAGTACGTTTACATGCACAGTTAAGTCGAGCTACTGTAATAGCTCAATTAGGCCTTGCAATTGGACTACTGTCCTTGTCCCAGTATACATGCACAGGATGAAATTCGATTTATTGACTGAAGCACGTCCGTCTCCACTACGATAGGTGGCGATACGCCTTTCATCTTGTTCGTGTTGCATCATTTTCTGATTGACCTATTACGTCACAGACCGAACATTTGACAAACATGTTAGCTAGCGGCTAGCTCGTAGCATGTCGAATGCATTGACTGTATAATTGACTGTATAAGATTAAGTGGCAAGAACATTGACAACTTTACAGCTCCGTACGTTATGGGCTGTTCGCCATTCTTTTGTACAACTGAGATGCACGCTATCCCCCATGGTTATGGCATTAGCTGAAGCTTGGCTGAAATGCCGCAATGCTCTACTTTGTGCCCTGTCTACTACCCCGGAGTGTGTTTCCCAGAAGCGTAGTTGGTAGCTACTAACATAGTTCGTCCATTTACAGTCTGTGGTTCCAACTATGTAAGTTAGCATCTGTGCTTTCGGGAAACGCACTCCTGGGCTTCTCGTGCTTGTTGGACGCAGGTCAGGAGTAATAACTGGTGGGAGAGTGTCATTTTTCCGATGGCAAGTAAAAGGAAAATTTTCAGATGACACGCAAGTCATTCCATAAATCATGCGAATTAATGATAGAAGTTAAGAGGCCCCAAGGCATTACTGTTCAAGCACCAATGCCCTTGCAAACGAGGATTGTTACTGTTCAGTACAAACTTGATAGCTGGTCAGAGCTCAGAGTTCTCACTAAGCAGTTTGGTGTTTACATGTCCAAAAGACTTCCACGTCAAAGCCCTTCACAAAGAATGTGGAGCATGCTCAGAGCGCATAGTCCAGTTTGGTTCGATTCAAGTGTTTACATGCAGGCATAATGCGACTATTAACCGCATTATCTGGGTGTGTTAGAGGGACTATGAGAAATTCGATTTAGCGCGATTCCAGTCAGACTAACATGTTTACATGCATTTTAAAAGTCCGATTATAGTCGGACTAACCCAATAATTCGATTTTCTCTAACGTTATTTAAACACACTGACTGTTCTAAGTCAGGCTTCGCTAAGGGAGATCTGTGCAAGCTTATGCCCACGGGTAGGTCCGAGTTTCCAGTTTTGTTGGAGCAACCAACAGCCACACACAGCGGCATATGACTGATTTTGTCGCTCAGGTTCTAATCATGATTGATAAAATCAAACCTTAATCATTCGGCGTAAAATTAAGCTGCAGCAGTGATAATCAAGACTATTTGCATACACTTTATGTAGCTCATGTTGTAGATATCCTGGTATCCAAGCACGTCATAACATCCAGGACAGTATTTTTTGACTGGCTGAAATATACGGAATGGCAGCATTTACGAACATTTGCTAATTAGTTGTGTTTCAGAGGTTGGAGGTTTGATTACTCAGTACATAAAAATTGCAAAAATTTGCAGAAAATATTTTTAGGACAAGAAGAACATGTACTTTTAATGGGTAAGAGCTGAAAAAAGTGTTTTCTTTGCCTTTAAGTAGAATAACATTGGAAGATGCCAGTATTCCCAGCCATGACACAAGCTGGGTGTTTGCATGTTTATTTATTTATTTATTTGCACCAATTCACTATGTGCTAGCAAGCTACATTTAGCGACCAACTAGCCTATACTTTCAACCAATTCTGTTGGGATGCTAGTATATTTTTAATATTGCTATGAATACCAACTTAGCAAACAATTGAGTAGTTCCAATGTGGGCTCATCCTGGAGTGTTTGCCAAAATCGTAGTTACTAACTAATTCACTGTCCATTCACTGTCATTGGGTCCGACTTTGTTAGTTAGCATCTGTGATTTTGGGAAATGAACCCCTGATTGACAGTTTGGGCTCAGTTGATTGACTGACCTGTAGTTATTTTCCAATGGTTTGTCTAGTTTTAGAGCCTGTTCAGGAAATAATCATGCAAATAAGTTTCCCTGACCACCAGAGGCTCATCAAACTCAGTACTAGGACCTTAGATGACTCCTAGGTCCAGGGGTAAAGGAGAGATTAAAGTCCTCTGAGGCTGGCCCAGAATATCGTCCATTGCCTGGCAGGCATCTCCACACCCCCACTGAGCTGTCGAGTGACACCAGAGCAATTTTCCCACTCCCAAATTGATTGGGTGCTACATGCTCCCAGCTACTGCGTGTAATTGATGATTTCCTACAGAGACTAATAATGTCTGCACTAATGGCTCCCAGGAATTTCCTGTCACAGTGTCTTCATTCGCAGCATATGGGCCCGACCGCAAGGGTGAGGGGGGTGACTCTGGAGCCTGGCATCTCCTTCGGGGAATTTTTCATGGAACCTGAATCAGCTCAGGCACAAGAAAAAAAGAAATGTTTTGCTTCTGAAGCGTCCATATTCAAGCGCGGAGTCGGTTTTCAGCTCTGTCCTCATTCTCCCCACCGGCTGAAATTACCATGTATTTGTTTGTTTTCTTCCTATAAAGCTTAGTACATATACCAATGAAGGAAGCTTGCGGTGGTAAACAGTACACATTAAACTGCAAGTGCCTCTCTCATGACCAGAACAACGTCAGCGTGGCTTGGCAGCTGTTTGGCCATTCTATTTCAGAAATGCTTCCATTCTCTGATATTTACACCCCCCCTCCAAAAAGGGTTGGGTGACAGTATTGCAATCAACTTGGTGAGTATGTAAATTTATTCATTTGTTTATGAGCAAGATTACGAGAAAACTATGGTCTCAATTTACACCAAATTTGCACTAAAGTTGGGCAATAACCTAGAATAGATCCCATTGAATATAATCTTTCTATTGCTGTCAGGAAAACTGCATAGTTTCAAAGATTAGTATGGGTCAAAATTCAGGAGGTCAAGGTCATTGATCTGAATCATCTAATATACACTATTTTAAAAACTACTGTAGATAGCCAGTTAGCTACTACTAACCACATATAGGAAATCATAAATGGAGATGACACCATGACCTTTCACCATGAGTAACCTTGAAAGGTCAGATAGGCTACGGCAACTCAATTAACGTCTCTGTACAACTGTGGTGAGTGGAAAAGCATTTCAGAATTCACACTATGATGAACCTTGCGGCGGATGGCACGCTATGACAGAAATCCATGTCCACTGCTGAGGCTACTGTGGGCACCAACTCTTTAAACCTGGGCTACTGAAGAATGCAAAAACATAGCCCGATCTGATTATTCTGGATTTCGACTATGGAATGCAGGTTGTACGGTCAGACTTCGGCATCAATGGCATGGATTGAGCTAACCAGCATTGCGTTGACAGTTTAGACTGGCGGAGGTGTGTAATAACACGGGTATTGTATCTTGGCACCCTTTAGGTCTTGTAATACCAGTAAATTATCTGTTTATTGCTACTGATCATGGGCATCCTATTATGGCCAAAATTTACAAATCTTATAATGGGGACTCCCAGCATAATATTGCACCATGTCACAAACCAAAAGTCATCTCACACGTTTCATATACAAGACAATGAGTTTCCCAGTCACTATATCTGAGTTTGACGGAGCATCTCTGGGATGCGATAAAACAGGAGATTTTCTGCATGAATGAGCCGCTATGACCTGCAGAAATTATATGATGCAATCATATCAACATGGACAAAAATCTCAAATAATTGTATCCAGCATGTTGCAGAATCCATGCAACAAAGTACTGAGACTGTTCTGACAGCAGCGGGCAGCTTTACTCAGTATTAGCATTGTGCTGCTAACAAAGTTCTCAGTGAGTGTATACTACACAATTCACTATGTTTCAGTGTTATTCACTATGTTATAGCTGATATTCCCAAACTAAAAAGTTCATGCTATTTAAAAAATACAACATGAGCTAATTACAGTTAGCTAGCTCTTGCTTTTTTTCCCATATGATTTACAGACACGGTATAACTTCAGTTGGCCACAATGCTGGAGTGTACCTGGTATTTGGGGGAAGTGAAACATCTGCAGCTGAACCAAGGGGATTGATTCTCAATGATTTAGAGATTCTAGGTGACTTCAAGACTTTTAAGACATTAGATCCTGCTCTCCCTTCACACTCCATGCCAGCACAAACAGTGTAGAATGACTTTAACATTGGACAGATGGGTATTTATATGGATATTCTTCCTCTATGATGTAATGTAATGTAATGGGGGCTCAGTTGCTCAGTCCAGGGAAGTTGCCTTCGGAACCGGGAGGCCTATTTTTATGTGCTATTAGTGTACCACTGCTTTCAGCATTTACTTATGCAGTCTCTGTGGCTGATAGGCTGGTGCCTTTAGCCCATGAGGCCCTGTCTTACTAACTCATTGAAGATGTGCAAGTGGGGCTGATAAATCCCTCTAAATAAAGAGTGGGTGGGTGTTAGGAAGGAAAACAGGAGATAACCCATGCCAGAGGGCCGTTTGTGATTGGCTCGCTCCACGAAATTTATCAGGACTGTACCTCTGCCCATCTCAATCTCTCCACAAACAGCAGTCTTGTTAGCCAGCAGCCTCTTCACTCAGAGAGCGACCAGGGACCAGGACTGCTTTTCACCGAGAGACAGATGAGTGCTTCACTGATAAGGCCACATCGATCGCCACTACCCGTCAAAGTGACTGTCTTTACAGAGGGATATTCATCAAAAAATACACATGTAAAAATACTCAGTTCTTATTCAAGTAAATATTTATGAGAGTGTGTACTGCATGGTGAGGCTCTATCACTCACAGTATGTACTTGAGTTTGTGTTTCGCCAAGTAGGTCCAATATTGCCATCCTGTATATCTGCTATAACAGCTTGACTACTCCTGGGAGGAGTCTCCAAGCTCCCAATGACACTGCTGCCGACGAGGGCATCTGTGGCATTATGCAGTGCCAAAATGGAGAACAGATTGCTCTGTGCCCACATTACCAGGCTTTGGGTGACACAAAGTGCACTCAAACCATGATCCTGTGACCTCTTGGTGGTTTATGTTATTGTATAAGGCCATTGCTTCATTTTGTGGGCACCGATACGTGTGTGTGCCTGAACGGTGCACAGAAATTAATCAGGGTGGAAAATATCAGTTCCAGGTCTTTTATGTGTTGGATCTGTGGGACACCTTTCCATGTGCCGTACCAATCACATTTTGCACCCAACTTGAACCCAGCTGAGTGAGGAGGCATCTCACTAGATCCGAATGTGTCGGCAGGGGACTCAGTGGAGCTTCTGTGGAGTAGAGGTAGTTGTGATTATTTTGTTAAGGTCTGAACATAGTTCTGTTTGATGATTTTCAGATAACTGCACGCTTGGTCAGGTGAAAAGGTTTAGATGAGCTTGTGAGAAGAAAAAAAAATCATTTTTACATCTGCATGTAGAACTGTTTGAAGGCAGCAGAATTAGTTACGTTGATTAACTAATTTCTTTTGTGACTCCATTGCACTGAGTGAGAATGAAGGGTAACTTCAAGGACGATATGGTCCTGTGAACAGGAGGGCATTTTCTTGGCTGTGCAGCTCTGTATAATGGACCGCTGCTCATTATGATTTCAGTGAATTAGTCATGGCCAGACCTCTATGTATGGCTGGTGCTGCCACCTAGTGAAGAGCACTCAACATGGCCTTCATGCTAGCTCAGTATCTTTTGCAGAAAAAGATTGATTTTTTTGTTTTTAAATCACTTGATTCTCAACTAGGTATTAAAACAATTTAAATGATATGTTATATAGCTAAATTACATTACTTTAAGTGATCATAAAATTCCCATTAAAATGGAGCTTTGACGTAAATTCTGATGGGCGGCCCAGTCAAGCTCTCTTACCAACTTTGATAAGCTGCTTCAACCTGCCATTGAGTCACTTGAGTGCACATGACTGTCATCATTGTCAGATGATTGACCAGTAATATGCAGAATTATTTAAGCTTGCATCCTGAGAAGCTGCTCCTTGCCGTGCTCGCTTGACAAACTGACCCACCTGCTGCAAAGGTTTGTAGTTTTTCTTTCTCCTTTCAAAACTTGATCATAAAGTACTTGCTCATAAAGTGGTTAATGGGCTTTTGCAGGATTTTTGGGCTCATGCGATGGTGATTGAATTTGCGCTCATGCTCTTCTGGTTGCATGTTTCGACTGGCTGGGGGGTGACATAACATATCCAGCCAATTAAATTTTTCTTCAAGAGATTTTTGTCTCCATACTGGCGAACTTGCTCTATAAAGGCAATGCTGAGATTTCCTAATTGTGGTCAGTTGACTAATTCTTGTATAGCCTCGGCTCATTGGGTTATTATACATACTTGGGTTGCAGGTTGGTCAGTATTCTCAACACTTTCAATTTATTGTACAATTTGGTTCTACTATGCTGCCTCACTGGAGCTCCTTTGCTCAGTAGCTTACATTTTCTTGAAGGTTGCTAATTGTAAAGTGAATTGCCCATGTGTAAGCAGAAGTAACCTTTGGGAACAGGCTTGTGTCACCTGTCGTTACATCAAAAGTTGGAGCTTTGCATGCTATTCCAGATACAGCCGCATATATCTGCTTGACTATTCCATGCACATGCTGAGCTCAGCAGTATTCTGGCTGCTTTTAAGTGCTATCGCAAATCGCCCCATTTCAGGAGGCTGATCGTTTCCAGGTACTGTAAATCGCTGCTCAGATGCTTTAAAAAAGATGATAATAATAAACAAATAAATAATCATAAAGGCAGCGCACCAGTTACACCAGCATGTCATGAATGAATGGAAAGTGTGCTGGAGAGTTAATATTTTATGGAATCTCAGTCTCGAGACAAATCAGTTTATTTTTAGTCAAGGTGCAGTGAGTTACACTAATGCTACATTTTGGAAGTAGCTAGCTTCTCTATCCATTTTTTGTTTAAACAACGTGTTTGCCTTTTTCTTACTAATGGTCAGAAAAGGAGATTGGGGAAAGCCAAATTCAGGCACATCATGAAGGTAGCCTACCATTACCAACAGCACTGAGTGAGCTCACAGCTTCTAAATATCACCACCCTTATCTTGAGTTGTGTTCAAGCCAGGCTGGGAATTAGTGAGCTAGTTACATGAAAAATATTTTGGCTTTTCAGTCAAGATCAAATTGTTTTGGCTATAGAGTATTATTTTACATTGTACTGTCATTTGCCAGTCAGATCATTAACCTGCAAATTATTTTATGTCTGCTTTAAAAATATTGTTGTATCTGGCCCTGCATTTTATAGTCTGCAATGGTTAAACTACAGAATGGCCTTTTCTCAACTTCTTGCAAAATTCATTTGAAGTACAGCATGGGGCACCTAGTCTTGCATTCGAACAAGAATGCTAGTCGAACACAGCAAATGTATTTTGAGCAATTACATGCTGTTCTGAACATCTTTGACAGTGTTTTTTTTTTTAAGGAAAGGAATGCTTTTAAGATGTTTCACATATATCATAAAAGAGGTAGGTTACTCATTATGTTTTTCAGCAGTTCTATGTTTGGCGCAGGAAATAGTTTATGAAATTTTTGATAATTTTGTAATTTGAATGATGCTCATTGGAATAGACTAAGCATTTTCAGTTCATGGTTGCCATGCTGCTCATTTAAATAACTGGACCGAGTCTTATTTAAAAAATAATGTTTTCATTAATCGCAGACATACTGCTTCTTCTCTACTTGTTCCAACACCCTATGCTACAACCACTTGCCTCGAGATCAGTGTTGTTCCATTATCACTTGCAGATGCTATCATTAGCTGAAATGTTCAGTAATTCTGGTAATGGTTTGCAATACTGCATTCCACATTACCTTACATTACAGGAGCTTAGCTGATGCCCTTATCCAGAGCAAAGTACAAAAGTTCGGTCCAAAAGTGCTGAGCTCCTTGGAGGGAAGTTAAGTGCCAATAGTTCGAGACGAGAAACGCTTAGTAAAAAATAGTGACAACAGAACAAACAGTAGCCAACAAAAGAGACCAGTAAAGTTAACAAATGACCAGTAAAGTATATCAAAAGAGAACTAAATGACAGTCAAGTAACATGGCTGTGATGTCAGGAGAGTCAAACTGAGGGCAGTGAAGTAGAGGAATGGTGGAGCCTGAAGAGGTGGATTTTCAGGCTGTGCTTGAAGATGCTTAAGGACTCTGATTTTCTGACCTCAACGGGTAGATCATTCCACCAACAGGGAGCCAGGACAGACAGCAGTCTTGAGCGGGATGAGCAGGAGTGGAGAGGAGGTGGAGCCAAGCAACCAGAAATGGCAGAGCAGAGTGATCTAGTGGGCAAGTATGGTCATATACCTTGCAAATGGCCACCCTGCAGGAAAGCTGGCTACTGGAGTCCTCAACAATTTCAAATCTTGCATTTTAACTGAGGCTCAAAAATTAATAAGTAAGCTTGTGTAAGCTGATTGGATGTTTTAATTGTTCCAATGTATTGCATCTTACAACACATTCTCATTGCACTCACCTTCATTCACTTCTGGCTCACACATCACATAGAACATATTTCCATACACATAAGCAGGGCCATAAACCGACACTGGATTGTACCATGCCAACTCATCCATTACCATACACAGACCATTTAAAAAAAAAGAGTAGCATATCTCTTTTTCATTTTAAATGGTGCCAGCCACCTGGTTGTCACTACACATAGAGCATTTCAAATGACAGGCTTCATATCATATATTTCAACTGAATCAGCTTCTAGAAAAAAGGTGGCAGCCGCTGAGCTGTCACATCATAGAACACTTTGTATAGTATATTTTTCTTGTATTGGCTTCAAGAGAAATTGTGCCTGTTGCCGTGCAGCCACTACACGTAGAACACTTCATAAAGTATATTTCTCCTGTATCGGCTTCAAGAGAAATTCTGTGAGCCGCCAGGCTGCCACTGCACATATGAGCAGGTCACGGCCCTTTTCCTCTGTATAAACTTCAAGAGAAATGGTGTCAAGCCACTGGACTGTGACTATACTGCTCATCATTTATTCTGTGGTTCAGGCTAGCCTACGCCTGGCATGATTCTGTTTGGGGGGTTAGTTGCAGCTCTTTGCCTTCAGTTCCACATCCTTGGACGGGCAGGGATCTCTCAGAACAGAGCCATGTCACCAAACCCAGTGTATGCTTGTATGCTTTTAATAAATTTTTTCTTTCTTGACAATGTGGTCCTGTCAAAATGAACAAATTTCAATAAAGAATCATCAAGCCTCCTCAAATGTAATTAATGGTATCTCAAAAATGTATTCATTCTCTAATCTCTTAATCAACACAAAAACTGCTATTTTGAACTGCTCTGTTCCTCCCTTTCCAAACCATGGGAGTGGATGGATAATAAAGGCAGTGAGGTCCTAGAAATCAGAACAACCTATTTATGGGCCTTATATAAACTCTATGTTCTGTGCCACCAGGCTTTTGTCATTGGGACAAGTACACTATGGTTTGTCTGTGAGTCTGATGCACATATGGTTTCTTAATTTCAAGTGCTGTACAAACTCTGAACATCTGTGCCTAGGAAGTAATATGAAAATAACTTGACCAGAAACTATTTGAAAACAAAAAAACATCAAAGAAATTTTGCAGGCATTCAAATGCAGGCATGTACAGTAAAATGCAATAATTTAAAATGATTAAATGATTAGACTCTGATTAATGTTTTATTCATTCATTTTTTAATTGAATTTTTTTTGCAAAGGTGCAAAATATTTTGTAGTCTTTCCAGATTTGCTTCAGCACAGAACATAGACTGATATAGATGACTCCACTGTAATTCGTTTTCAGGAATGTCTCTCAAGCACAATGAAGGTCAGTAAATTGTTTTTTTTTTTTTAGCTACTTTTGCCTTATCCAAGAAAAACAGTCAACTGTGCCTGGTTTCATACAGAATACACTTGAATACTACGATTAAAACTGGATCTTCTTCTCGTGAGGGCCTGGAAAATGCAGCTCTAAACAATATAATAAGTACTGGTATATGCACATACCAGGACAGAGCTGTGCTTTGCAATTTCCACAGGGGCAGTTTTGAAAATGACCATGCTCGCTTTTCCTCTGATTATATACCTGATAATGCATCTCCCTCTGAACTTGTGGCCAGATGGGGCTGGAATGTTAACGGTGAACTTTTTTGGTCATGTCAAAATGCATAATGAACCTAAAAAGACGTGTTTTTTTTTTGTCTTATAAGGCAAGCCAGAGACAGTTTGCTCCTCCCTGAGCTTGACTGGTCTTACAGGAATCTACACTGCCTTTAATATAGCCTGGAGAACTGGTGGTTGAATCTTACAATAATAACAGTATTACTGGTCTTGATCATGGTGAAACCCTTCGTAACTCCCCAAAGAGAAGTTTAACCTGAGAGAAACTGACCATAGAGCTCAGATAACAGTAGAATTTACAAAAAACTGCTCTTAATCAGTTGACTTTTAATGAATGATGTCATGGCCTTTATGAACCAATGGGAGAGATTCAAAACTGAGAGGGTGTGGCCTAAAGGACATGGCAGCCCCTCCTCAGTGAAAAAAAAAAAAAAAAAAAAACCTTGCTGATGGGTCATCGGTCATGCACAGTTAACATGCCTCATTTCAGGTTTCGACTTCTCTGCATTTTGTGTGTTCAGAGCCAATGCAATTTGACAAATCCAAAACAAGCTCTATCACAGGTCTCCCCCCGCACCTAGCAACCACATTTCCTACACTTCTTTGAGCTGCTAACCTTATATGAATTGTCAAAATTAATGCACAATTAATGGCTGTATGACATGGTTGTCTATTGGCATTATGTTGAAGATAACAGTAAATCTGCATAAAAAGCTTTCTTGAAAAAAAAAACTTTAAAATAGTACTTGGAAGTTTTTCCAACAACAATGTACAACAACAGAGTCTTTTTTAGTCTCTGTTTGGAAGTCCAATACTTCAATGAGCATATTTTATTTTCGAGTCGGATTTTCTACAGAGCCAAATTTCAAATTAACATTCCCTGAAGAATTTCATTGTGTGGGTGTGAAGCAATAAGTCTCAACTGTCATACGGCTTTGATACAACCCATACTGATCAGTGGGCTGTTTCCTTTTAACTGTTGGACTGAATCTCTTCAGATCTAATTTGAAGACCAAAAGCAGAAGAAAGCCATTTGTTTCTTGACCTATCAGTTTTCATTGCCATTAAGCAAATTATCGAAGGGCAATGGGGACACAGAGAGTGCCGGAAAACTCTGGTACTCTTTGTACTCTTCAAAAAATGCAGTGTCTCCAAGGATCCTATTTGCAAAAGAAGAATGGACTCATTTTGTAGCGAAGGAAAATAATGACTGTACAGTACATATAAACACATACCACTGAGATCTTGAGGGTCTACGAAACTCAACGAACAGTACCAGTGTACTGTTTCTCTTTTACCACCACAACTATCTGTGTTACTAATAGACAGAAAACCTCTTCCTGCCTCAATTTGTCCACAGACTGGAATGAAAAAAGGGTTGACATCAGGAAGACTGGGAGTAATTGCCCATTCAGGGGTGGCCATTTTAGAGCATCGCATTGCATTTATTTAATTTCCTGTTTCTCTTTGTTTTCCTCTGGAATAATGAAATGCCTAATAGCAGGAGATGCAGTTTGGCTCCAGTGCTGGAATTCATTACGATGAACCTGAAAAAAAGAATTTTTTCCTGTGGTAACTGGGTCTATGATTGTTTCCTGGAGTAACGTATAAAAAAATCCTGCTTTACTTTGTGGTACTTTGAATTTTTTATGCTGCTTTTAATTACAGTGCAATTAATTATACTGCTGTGCATTTCTGTCAACTGCAATGTAATTACTTTTGTTGCAAAGGATGTTTAACACTGGTTTTAGAATTACATATCTTTGCATATATTTGTAAATATATGTATATTTATATACAAAAAATGAAAATATATGTTCTTGGCATGTTATAAGTTACATTTGAATTTGCATAGATAAGAGAAGTCAATTGCAGTTGCGCTAATATTAAAAGGCTGAATTATTAGCCTTTGTGTATGAAAAAATTGTGATAAATTGAATGAGATAATGTAGGAAGTGGTTAGATGAATGTTTGCATGGATTTATCTTCATCAGTTGTCTTGTATTATAATACTATATTATATTATTCTATAATAGAAATGCATTGAGCTAAAGAGAGGCTGATTCAGCTGCTTTGGTTTTCAGCTTACCTGGTGACACCTTATGTTTTGAACTGCAAGCAACCTTCTTCGTGGCCTGCAGCTTTGGATTCATATTTTCTGCTCTCATTAAGGCTTTTTGGATGGTAATTGAATTCAGCATGAGAGTGCAGTTTGGAATAATGGCTCAAGGTGGAAGTCAGTGAACGTCTACATTTCATTCCAATAAAATGTAGAAATTTCAGGGCCTCTCCTGTATTCAATACAACCTGAATATATGTCATATGAATATTAGTATAAAACAAAAAATATTATGAACAATTCCCTTCATAGTTAAAATGCATAACCTCTGGCTGACCATTGCAGACAGCTGCTGTTTTAGGGCAAGTCAAGTGATTATCTGCCCCATTTCTGCATTGCAAAGGATAAAAACGGAACGATAGCAAATTTACAATCAAAATGATTCTAGTTACTGATTTTAATATGGGTTGGTACCAAGAGAGATATGACTTTCAGCAGCGGAAAAAAAGTCTCTGTTTTTAAATTTGCGGACAAATACTGAAGAATTCTGTTTTCATGTTATTCCTACGTTGTTATTGCATAACAATGAACATTACTCAGTGCTTGTACTATATTTCCCTTGTCTTCACAGAAGCAAAAATATGGTTGAAAATATGATACAGTTTCTATCTTCAGTCCATTTAAACTATAATTTGACCTGCCCTCTGCCTTCTTATCCAGTGAAGTGCTTTTCCTGGATCCCCTTGGAGCACAGTCCCAAATCCTCCCTGAGGTCTTGATTATGAGGGTGCACATGCATAGACCTCTAAAGGCTTTAGACGGAGATCTGTGTGAGGCTGTAGAGGGTGAAACATGAGACAGGGGAGGTGGTCTGTCTCACCTGCTTTGGAGCATCCAAAAGAACTCTTCTGTTCCCCAAAAGATTACCTGCAAGTGCATTTGCATAATAATTTTTAGGTTACATGCTTAGCATGTTAAGATTTATTTGTTATGTATTTGATCTGGGCCAAAAATAATTTAATAAAACATTTTAAAAAATTCATGGATTGTAAAATCCTTTATAGTCTGCCAGTTATATAAAACGGTGGGATCACCAAAGCAAATTTTGATTGGTACACAATAGTGGCATGAGTAAAAAAACAAAAACAAAAAAAAACAAAAAACTGCACAACAAACTAGATGTACAGTATTTTATCTATGCATGCGGAAAAAAATTTTTTTCAATGTCATTTTTAATTTAAAAATATTGGTAATTGCTATTGGTTTAACACATCTGAATTCATTTTAAAAGAACAGGCTATTCAAGGAAGGTTCAGCACAGTAATTTTAATATAAATTTCAGATTGATTTCAAATGTAAAATTGGAGCATACAGGCACTATGCATGAGTGAAATATATTTTCATTAATTTGTAAATTGAAAACATGTGACGTCTATAAAATATCAGTTTTCAGATTAGTTTATCAATTAAAATGCAATTAAAGTACGACTGAAAAAATGCCCTATGTTCTTCATTTTAAGGCAATATGTTGCATTTTCTGTCACAATTATGCAAATATGACAATAATTGCTATTTTGAAAGCTCATTGAACATGTGAATCAATAGTGTAACCATACATGCCAACTCTATCGCTTTTGGTGGTAGACTACCGCTTTTGGGATGTTTTTTTTCAGAATGAAACGCCCCGAAAGCAGTAGTCTATCGCCAAAAGCGGTAGAGTTGGCATGTATGGTGTAACTGATGTACAATATGCAAGTTCCCCTAACCCATTGTTTGTTCACACGGTCCCAAACTCAGTAAGATACATATTATACTGTTAATTTGTATTCTGAAAAAAATTCATTCAGGTTAATGTGTTGTCACTCAATCTGCAAGTTCTTGGTGAATTTTCAGTTTGCAAGCGATTTATTCTGTAAACATGTGACGGACAATATGGTGGAGATTTCTTTTTTTTTCAAGATTTTTAGTTCTAATCCCTCAGTATCACAAAGAAAAATCAAGTTTGCCATTGCGTGACAGAGCCCTTCTAAACACTTGTATACTTTTTTCCCTTTAAAGACTCCTTTCATGCTCCACCCGGGGATTAGACATATTTGGTGATTTTTTTTGTACGATAAATATGCAGACATCAGTGAGAGAGATCTCCCTAGCTCCAGGAAAGATAAAACTGTTTCTGTCTGTCACAGATCTCTACAGAGGTCCCAGTTGCTTTGATTCTTCCATGGATCCAAGAAACAGGGCCAGGATGAGGTGTGTGTGTGTGTGTGTGTGTGTGTGTGTGTGTGTGTGTGTGTGTATGTATATGTGTGCGTGTGTGGAGTGGGGGCACATAGTGAAATGGCAGCATCAGGAGGGGTGATGGAATGTGTGACGGGCAAACGTCTCAGTAAACATTGTGTTTGTGTTGCAGGAGATACAATCAAACCATCTGAACGCCTGCCAAGCTACACTAAACTTTAAATTATATCAGCACTGTGCGAGTCTCTGTAGACAAGAGTGTAAAGGAAGAAAAATATCCCAAAAATACCATGTTATGCTGTTAGAACAAGAATAAAGAAACAAAAACTGAAACTTCACACACACTCAAGCACACACAAACATACTTTCCCTCTCTCTTTCTTTCCCTCTCTCTCGCTCTCACATGCACACAAACACCCATGCGGAAACACTTGCATACACACACCCTGAAGGGTTGATGGCTGCTTTCCAATTATACTGCTAGCCATGTACAAACTTCACCTCCACAGCACTGACATCTTAACTCCTGTAGTAAAATACTTCCCGAATCATGCCTCCTCTTGCTTTACTGTGTTGGAAGTGGAGTTGTGTAATCAAAGGTAGAAATTGCAAACAACGCATAAGTATAAATTTTATCATAACATGCTGTTTTGTTCAGAAAAAAGGAACTCAAAAACTGAAGTCTTCATGGAAATGGAGCCATTATCTGATATACATTACACTACAGGTCCACAGTTTCAGAAAACCAACAATTTTTAAACAGACAGAGATGGAAAAAATTAAATTTACTGAAACTATCAAAGTCTTTGATGGATCAAAGTAGCTACCTTTTGCCACAAAAACTGCCAATATTTTTTCTGTCTTTCTATGAGAACAGTCAGTTTTTATACATCAACAATTTTCAAGGAGTCAGAGACGGACAAATGAAACTTAAATGTTTTTTGTTTTTCAAAAAAAAAAAAAAACGATCTAATCTTACATTCGAAAGGATGCATTGCACCTGTGGTTTGCTTTCTCCTTGATTTTTCTGTCCAATTTGCACCAGTCTCAGTTAATTTTACATTTTTTGTCAGTAAATGGAAATAATTAGTTTACCCATTTATTTTGCCTAATAGTTGTTTTATTTCAAATGCTAGGCCAATATCAATTGAAATGATAATACTCTCTTTGACTTCTAACACCTTGTCTTGTGGCCTCTGAGATTATTTACATGAGTTATTTCCCTGAAACTGGGAGAAAAGCCATGAGTAAAGTATTTCAAAACTTTAGACTGGCGGGGTGTATTGTGCATATATGTTTTATTGCAATTATTTTCCTGACAAACAAAGAATCAGGCTGTGAGGAAGCCTGCTACACTATTATAAGATGGCGTCCTTAGTTCAGGCTATCACAGGAGAACTAGCTGTTAACTGCCGGAAAGCAGAGCCACATCCTCTGGGCCAGGATGAGCCATGCGCCTGAACCGCACGCTAAAGGGGAAACCCAGAAACCCATTACATTCCTCTTTGCCGCTTCATTTTTTGACTCCTTAGCTCCTGTTTTGTTCGGTATTCGATTGACTCATGAGCCATAACTTTATTATTTTTATTATTATTATTATTATTATCTTTTTTGCACTGTTGAAACCCAAATAGATAGAGTAACTAATATATTGTGTAGTACGTAATTGGTCAGGGATGTGTTGCTTATCTTTGAGGTAGGAAAACAAGGCCTTTTCCTATTTCTTATTTACCTTACAGGAGTATTCAGAATGCACAGAGAGCTCTTTTCATTTATTAAATTAACCAAACCCATGTACTGCTAACACCCATGAATTAAAAGAAAACATTCTGTATGTATGTATGTGCTGTACTAAGAATTGACTTTGAAAATCAAGAGCTCGTGTAGCTATTACATATTAGTCTGTAAGCGCAATTGCGTTTTCTTTGGCTGGTCTAAAACTTCCTCATGTCTGTAGCAGTTAATGAAAACACTCTACTTGGAGTGGGAGCCAGAATTGGAACCTAATGTTGATGCTGAACTGACGAGATTGTTTTAATGGTGTCCAAATGTGTTTGTACAGAGTTCAGAAAACAAATAATACCACTCAATTACTGCCTATTTAACAAACACTTGGACATAGTTTTTGAACAGACTCAGGAGAGAGAAATGATTAGGGGAGACTGAGGTCCGATGAGGCATGAGGACCAATGAGTCATACCACTATTTTGCCTATTTTAAGCAGCTCTGACATCCATCATCCCCATAGCTCATTGTACCTTAGTCTCCCCTATATACTTGTGCATTAAATCTGTCACTAATACAGCCTAAATATGCAAGAAAAAAGTATGCATGTATACAGAACACGTAACAAAATCCATATCAAGGCAGCTCCAAAAATATAAGATTCGTACAGAACAATAACTTTGAATTCTGCTGCTTCTTTCTCGAAGTTAAAAATGTGCTAACAAAGACAAAATGTGAGGAAAACAATTTTTTTTTTGTATGTGGACATTCTCCAATGTACTGAACCTTCAAGAACTTTTAGAAAACTTATTTTGTATGGTAAACAATAAAGGTTGACTATTGACACCTACAGAAAATATTGAGCAGTGGTGACAGAGATGAAGGCAAAAGAGGAGGTTGGAAGCAAAAGAGAAATATATCTGCAATGCAAAAAAGAGATGGATAGAAAGGAGGAAGAAAAGACCCTGTGATCCAGTGAGAGAAGAAAATGCAGAAATAAAGATGTGAAGGATATAGACAATCAGACAAAGAGACAAAGAGAGAGGAGAGAGAGGTGGGAGAGAGAAAAGAGGAGAAGAGAGATTGTCTGATTGAGCGAGGGAGAGGCAGACAGAGAGAGAGAGAGAGAGAGAGAGAGAGAGAGAGACGGTTGGCGACTCCAGCTCTGCCCCGGTCACAGAGATTACAGAACCTTCAGTTCAAAGTCCTCCAGCTCTAGGCTTTGATAGTGTTGTCTCCCTTTCACAGGGTTATTATAGTTAATCACATTATTGCAGTCCTCAATGAGCGAATCCAAGTAGATGCACTGATAAAAGGTCAAACGGGATTCCCAGAACTCAAACAGACAGTGCGTGTCACCACATCAAAGCGCCGCTCCATTACCCTAAGTGATGTCACTTAGGTACGGGGGGGAAATAAGATGTAAAAACGTACGTGCCTTGGCAAGGTGCCATTCCTAAGTTGTATTGTTCATCTTCTGTGCCATCTGCCATTATAAATAATATCTCCATTCAGAAAAGCCTTTTTAATTTTCAAAGGGGGTTTGTTCTTTAACCCTGTTCTAACAGTCAATTCAGTGAATTTACTACTTGGAGCTGTGTCACCAAAAATTTGAATGCGTTCATGAGGTAATTGGTTTTCTCTATACATATTCTGTATACATGTGCATTTAAAACATAGAAGAAGATCTTAAAACAGATTGTAAATCATACAGAACATCAGCACAAGCCCTTTTTAGAGGATGTCATATCATATGACTCTATGGGGATCAACAGACACGAGCAGCTTGATGACCTGAGGGGAGAATCTGTCTCTCTGAAAGAGTGTGAAGCTGTCTAAAGATCTGCTGAAGGTCAAAGGTCAAAGTCCACTCCATTCACAATGAAATGATTGCATCCCTGCAGGCACCAAGGAGATATGATCCTCGGAGTCTCGTGGTAGCAGAAAATGACTTCACAAGCATGACGGAGCTGCAGGTCGCGTCCGAGCGCTTTCACGGCAGCACAAATGCATGCGGGTGTTTGTTTGCTCTGCCTTGCGGGACCTAAAGTTTAGTCCGGGTCAAGGCTGAGCCACATCCTCTACTGCTGCATGCCCATCCTGACCGAGCCCAGAGAGTCACCGATCTACATTACTCTTTTTTTTTTTTGTTGGACAGATGCTCGCCCTTGTCTTGGCACCAGGGAGAGTGATTCGCTTAAGGTTTCAATAGCAGGGCCCCACCAAAATGGCACTCAGCTCACACTACAAGTGCACGGCCCAAACTGAGGAACAGATTCAGAGGAGTAGGACACAATATGGGTAACAGTAGTAGTAGTAGTAATAATAATAATAATAATAATAATAACAATACTACTACTAATAATAATCGTCATCATCATCATCATCATCATCATCTCAATCATACTAAAAAAATTATAGCAATAGTTTTCCCTTATTATTACTATATTTCTAATAATTCATGTAGAGAGACTGAAGTCATACAATTTACAGTTATCACTTGTGGAAGGTACTTTACAGTGAAATATGATGTATTTTTTGTTATCTTCAGATATTGGGGTATATTCCAGTCACTTCCTCCAATGCTGATGACTAATTTACTAAGTAGTAATTAGTAAATACTAATTTCACAGAAATTGAATGCCTTTTCTTTTTTTCCAATGTGGAATGTAAAATGAGTTAAAAACTAAATATTTAATATGTGTGATTTAAAGCGCGATTAAATTGGCAGGTATGTGCAAAATCTGCTCAATACTTCCCTCTTCAGGAGAAACCGAAGAAATGATTTTTGTCATATGCAATAGAGTTCGAAGGAATCATTTGAGTATGGGGTTTTAATTTTGTTAATTAATTAATTTATTTATTTATTGATTTGCTTTTTGGAGCAGTTTTAATTTATTAAAGTGGTAACATATATATACATATTGAGAGGTCCAGGAAGCTAAGCTGCAGAAACTTGAATGTTTTTGTTCTGTTTTTTACTATTATTCTACTTCCCTAAAACTGAATGAGCTGCAAAAACAAAATGTTTATTCCTGTTTCTGCAGATTTGAATTTTTCTGCAAAACTCTTATTGCAAATTAGTCCCTAGATTTTTAGCTCTGAGAGGGGATGAACAATTACCCGCAAGTTCCCCAACCCGACTGCCAGGCCTTCTCTTGACGTCATGTCACACAGTGGCTGACATTTGGAGGGGGGAGACATTGTGACTACAGACATTTATCTGAAATGCTCAGAATCTCCCAAAGACGTCTCTGCCGCAACCCCCTTGCCCATATAATGATACGCCCTCAAGGGACTGTTAAAACACATATTATTGTGTTCAGCAGGGTCACTAACAGGCCATCGTGATTCATACACAGAGCAGAGAACTGTTTGATCTGAGCGCTGTCCACATTAGTTTTCTTTGATCAAAGAAAGAAGAAACACAAATTTAAAATAATAAAACACTTCATAATTATTAGTCCTGTCTTTGATGTCGGCCCCAAAGCTATGGGACACGAGTGAAGTTTAAGTATACTTCTTGATAATTAAACTGCCTAGACACGTCCCACCGGGTGAACCATTTGACTTGCTTTTCTATTTGAGAATGAATTTGACTTGCTTCTCTAGTTGAGAATGAAGTCATTTTCTAATAGCAAAAATTTAAAAAATGAAATAATAATAATAATAATAATATTGACCAGTGCTGATTTCCCAACTCGGTTCAAACTGACTAAAACAATGTCCTTATAAGCAAATCCAGGTAATTGGAATCAAATATTGTGAGGACTTCTACTTTATGAACCTGGGTTGCCCACCTCAGTGTTCTACCTTTGTGAGACACAAGGACATGTATCATCACACAGAAGATCAAGCTACTTAGCCACTTTTGCTGACTACTCTTGGGTTATCATGGAAGACGCCACATTTGTGAGCATTGCTTCATGTTTTAAGCTCTTGAAGGCAATTTTTAGCTCCCCATTTTTTTAAGTGGGACGAGAAAAACTGTAGATGGTGCCAATGATTGCTTAATGGCTGGTTCTAGATAATGGTCAGATATCAGGTTGTCTACTATTGGTCGTGAGACATACTTTGATTTAGGCTGTCCACTTAGCGTCTTAGCAGGTGTGTGGGCATCTAATGCAGGAGTAGTAGCATGCTAAATGATTCAATGAAAATGGAAGCTTGTCCACATGCAAAAGCTGCAGTTGAGATAGGACCAGATGTGAACATTGCAAGGGTCAGAAAGTGAAGGTTCTGCTATGTTTAACATCTTCACACGAGCAGATGATTTCACCAATAACGGCAACGTCTAAACTTGGATCATCCACCTCTGGTTGAGGCACAGCGATGTGGCTGTTGGTATCGGTGCTGTAAAGGAGGGTATGTGGCAACCTGGACCTTATAGCCTTTCCTGCACTAATGAGGGAGGACTCCAGAGGCCTGTAATCGCTTTGGAGGGTGGAGCTGCGAGTTTTTGACAACCATATGCTCTGAGACAAAAGGGCTTTGAAAGTCTATGCTGTCTATGCTTTGAAAGCCTCTCCATGTCTCCAGGACATCCCAATATTGCCACAATTAATCCCTGGACATCAAAAAAAAAAATTAACGTTGTTCCCTGCCAGTGAGAGGCCTCCTCCCTGCGTTGTGAATTTGCAACTATTTGTTTAATTGCTAATTGGTAAAAGGATAGTGCGGAATCCAGACCTCCATTTCAACCTGATCCAACTGCTAAATTGCAGTAGAATTTATCCCACTTCTGGTTATCAGAGTCACACATTCCAGGAGACTTCCAAATCGACCATTATTTCTGAAATGGTTCTTGGTTGTCAAAACTGTCCAGTCTTGGTGCTATTATGCTTTCCATACCTAATATAAGCAGTTTGATAATGATCTGACAGGGTTCTCCAGATTGACACAAGCCAAGGAAACTTTTCTTCAGATAGCGGATTCAAGACCCGTTTTCCACTTCTCAGGTCAGTATTTTAAAATATGGTGCCTGGCTCCTGAGCACAGCTGTGAGTGAACAATGACACCCTCTTTGTTTTCAGTGGGCCACCAATTTGAGAGAGCCAGCTTAACCCCATGCAACACAATTAGAACATTTTTATAGCAAGTGCTTTTGACCGTAAGAATAATCTCGAGCATTATCACCCTCCCAGGAGACTGCTCACAGTCATATTGTCCATTTGGTTACCCTGTAGAAAAAGAAAACATTAAATCTGCTCTGATGGAGTAATGTTAGTCCTGCTGTACAAATATAAGCTCAGCTCAAATGAGTTCAACACTGAAGGTGTTGCGGCACTGTTACCAACAGCTACATAATGTGTTAATGAGAGAGCAGGTCCTTGGGCTTAGCAAAGTGCCAAGGTTCTGCTGCATCTACAAGAGATTAAAAAAATGCAACTATAGTACTGTAAACTTAAGACCTGGTGAAATACTGAGCTATGAAGACATGACTATGAAAGGAGTCAAAATTTGGTGAGAACGTTATATGTACCGGATAATTTTCAAATCACACAGCAATGACAAGCGCTGTAAGGTAAGGAGAGCTGAATATGCATTCTAAGTTTGGGTCTGGCCAGGCTTAGCTCAAAGATCCATCCAGCATGAGAGAGAATTCTTCTCCACGGTCATTTTGTTCCACATATTTCGACATGTAATCCCGTCGAAAGCTCAGAATTCATGGTTCTTTGCAAAGGAGCCCCCTCCCCTCCTGTTAGTATAATAAGAAAGACTTACTGAAATAAAGCTGGCACTGAGATACGTGTGTGGGGTCTATTTACTCAAAGAGCGGCCGGGATCTCCACTAACCTTGAGTAATCCCCGCACCCCCCACGATGCCCCTCTGCCAGGTCCAGTGCGGCTCCACTCCCCGTTGGTAAGGCCTATTTCCTGGCAACAGTCAGGCCTGTGGTGGTCACATGACTGCGATTAGCTAGCTATTTTCCAAGAAAGTTGACTAATTTCACTGCAGACTTATAAACTGAATTTTATTTAACATGTCATGTATTTAGCATAGTACATTTAGGACCCAAACATTTTTTACAAGTGACCCAATGCCACAAGTTATTAGACATCACCTTCATGGTTTTTGATTGAGCAGGCCTGCAATTATGGAACATCCAATCCACAGGAAAACAATCAACAGCGGCCATCTTTGCAGATTTATAAATGTCAAAACAAATGCAGCTGAGAATGTCTCACAGGAAGCAAGTGGACTTTCACGGCCACTTTTTTGTGCAGAGCTGTGGAACATTAATGGTGGTTTCATTAGCAGTGAAAGCCCTGGTTAAGCCCATGTTGGCAGCGCTTCAAACCGTGGGCCGTAGCACAGGCCTGTTGCTCTGACACATCCAATGCCCCTGATTATCGCTCTCCCACCGAGGCCAATTGATTTTGAACAGAGATTGCACTCCAACAACCCCCATCACCGGAGCCACGCACCCGACAGACAACACATTCGTCTCGGACACTAGACCCTGTGTGGCGGCATCCGCTGGTCATCAGTGAATTCCCCAGTGTTTGGCACGTGTACATGGATGGTTTTGGCCAGCGCACTAAATTGAATTCCACATATGCAACAGCAGTGGAGCTAAAATGCCAGGTATTGTACAATGCTTAACAAATTTATTAGACCGCCACCCAATGTAAGTATGCGCAAGCTCTTGAACTGAAATGATATTTTTAATGCTAAAATATAATTATTGTTGTAATCCATGAATTTTCGAATTTACAGTTTTACAAAAAAGCAGAAAAAAAGTTAAGCACATTATTATATTTTGGTTAAGATGCCAAATAACAGTTATTTTCTTGTATTCCTTGTATTATTCTCTTGTATTCCTCCTTTAGTGGTGAGGGGTCAGATGAAAAGTGATTCGCTAGTCTCCTATGAAGAGCACCCCAATGGAAATAAGGACCTTGCTCGGAGCTTGGTTCCGTAGCCAGAGATGTGCGTAGAGGTGAGTCCGACTATATCTAGCCGGTACCGCTCAACCTCTTGCACAAGCTCCGGCTCCTTCCCCACCAGTGAGGTGAAGTTCAATGTCCCAAGAGCCAGATTCCATGACCGGGGCCCAGAATGCAAGAGCCCTCGCCCTCATCTGCCACCCGATCTTCTTTGCACCCATCCCCTACTCCTCTCCTCGCGGGTGGTGGGCCCATGTGGAGGCAGCTCCCCGTCGCCTCTTCGGGCTAAGCCCGGTCAGATCCCGGGAAAAACCCGGCCACCAGGCACTCGCCTGCGAGTTCCCCTCCCAGGCCTGGCTCCAGGGGGGGCCCCGGTGTCCCTAATCCTTGATAGGGGTTGGACTCTCTCCTTTTCTGGAGTTGCCCAAGGTGAGAGGTGGCGAGCAGGCCTGGGGATACTAGTGTCCCCTCGACTGAGTGCCGTCGTGTTGGAGTCAATCCCAGTGAATGAGAGGGTCTCTGCAATTCGCATGAGGGTTGTGGAGGGGAATGCTCTGAATGTTGTTTGTGCTTATGCACCAAACAGCAGTTCAGAGTATCCAGCCTTCTTGGAATCCCTGGGTGGGGTCCTGGAAAAGACTCCTACTGGGGATTCCATAGTTCTACTGGGAGACTTCAACGCTCACGTGGGCAACGACGGAAACTCTTGGAGGGGAGTGATTGGGTGGAACGACCTCCCTGATCTGAACCCGAACAGTGCTTTGTTATTGGATTTCTGTGCTAGTCATGGATTCGAGCATAAGGGTGTTCATAAGTGCGCTTGGTACCAGAACACCCTTTGCCAAAGGTCGATGATCGATTTTGTAATCGTGTCATCAGGTCTGCAGCCATATGTCTTGGACACTCGGGTGAAGAAAGGGGCTGAGCTGTCAACTGATCACCACCTGGTGGTGAGTTGGATCAGATGGTGGGGAAGACTGCCAGACAGACCTAGGAAGCCTAAACGTGTTGTGAGGGTGGACTGGGAACATTTGGTAGATGACCCTGTCTGGACGATTTTCAACTCACACGTCCGGAAGAGCTTTTCCCATATCCCGGGGGAGGCTGGGGACATGGAGTCCGAGTGGACCCTGTTCAAAGTCTCTATTGTGGAAGCAGCTGCCACAAGCTGTGGCCTGGAGGTTGTCGGTGCCAGTCGTAGCGGCAACCCAAGAACCCATTGGTGGACCCCAGCGGTGAGGGACACTGTTAAGCTGAAGAAGGTGGCCTTTTGGGCCTGGTTGGCCCAGAGGACCCCCGACTTAGCAGATCAGTACCTTGCTGACGGAAAAGTCAGGCTTGGGAGGAGTTCGGGGAGTCTATGGAGAGGGACTTTTGGACCGTCAGACGACTCAGGAAAGGGGAGGCAGACCGTCAGACCGTCAGACGACTCAGGAAGGGGAGGCGGGGCTTCGCCCAGGCTGTTTTCAACAGGGGTGGTGAACTGCTGACCTCGACAGAGGATATCGTCTGGCAGTGGAAGGAGCACTTTGAGGGACTCCTAAACCCGGCAGACATGCCCTCCATTGTGGAGGCAGGTACAGAGGACTCACGCAAGTCTTTGCCCATATCCCTGGTGATAGTCACAGAGGTAGTCGAAAAACTCCGCAGTGGCAAGTCACCAGGGGTGGACGAGATTCATCCTGAGATGCTGAAGGCCCTGGATGTTGGTGGGCTGTCATGGTTGACACGCCTGTTCAACATCTGCGTGAATGTCGGGTACAGTACCTATGGACTGGCAGACTGGGGTGGTGGTTCCCATTTTTAAGAAAGGGGATCGGAGGTTTTGCTCCAACTATAGGGGGATCACACTGCTCAGCCTCCCAGGAAATTCCTATGCCAGAGTGCTGGAAAGGAGGCTCCGCCCGATTGTCGAACCTCGGATTCAGGAGGAGCAATGCAGGTTCCATGCCGTGGAACAGTAGACTAAATTTTTACCCTTGCATGGATACTGGAGAGGTCATGGGAGTTTGCCCATCCAGTCTACATGTGTTTTGTGGACTTGGAGAAGGCTTATAACTGTGTCCCACGAGGTATCCTGTGGGGGGTGCTGCAGCAGTATGGGGCTCCATGGCCGTTAATTCGAGCCATTCAATCCCTGTACAACCAAAGCCGGAGTTGTGTCTGCATTCTCGGCATTAAGTCGGACTCGTTTTCAGTTGGTGTTGGACTCCGCCAAGGGTGTGCCTTGTCATCTATTCTGTTCATGATTTTCATGGACAGGATATCAAGGCGCAGCCAAGGTTTGGAGAGTGTCCAGCTTGGTAGCCTCAGGATTTCATCTCTGCTGTTTGCAGATGATGTGTTCCTGTTGGCATCATCACGCTGTGATCTCCAATGCACACTGGAGTAGTTCGCAGCTGAGAGTGAAGCGGTCGGAATGAGAATCAGCACCTCCAAATCTGAGGCTACGGTTTTCTCCGGAAAAAGGTGGATTGTCCCCTTCAATTGGGGGGTCAGTTGTTACCCCAAGTGGAGGATTTTAAGTATCTCGGGGTCTTGTTCACGAGTGAGGGTCGGACGGAGCTTGAGATTGACAGACAAATTGCTGCAGCATCTGCAGTGAAGCGGGCGTTGTACCGGTTCATTGTGGTGAAGAAGGAGTAGAGCATAAAAGTGAAGCTCTCGATTTACTGGTCGATCTACGTTCCAACCCTCACCTATGGTCATGAGCTTTGGGTAGTGACCGAAAGAATAAGATCGCGAATACAAGCGGCCGAAATGAGCTTTATCTGTAGGGTGGCTGGGCTGGGCTGACCCTGAGAGATAGGGTGAGGAGCTTGGACATCCGGGAGCAGCTCAGAGCAGAACTGCTGCTCCTCCGCGTTGAGAGGAGTCAATTGAGGTGGTTCGGGCATCTTGTCCAGATGCCTCCTGGACACCTCCCTTTAGAGGTTTTCCAGGCATGTCCAACTGGGAGGAGGCCCCAAGGGAGACCCAGGACATCCTAGAGGGACTATATCTCTCGGCTGGCCTGGGAACGACTTGGGGTCCCCCAGGTAGAGTTGGAGGAAGTGGCTGGGGAGGGGGGCGCCTGGGCCTCTTTACTTAGTCTGTTACCCCCGCGACCCGGCCCCGGATAAGCGGAAGACAATGGATGGATGGATGGATGGGATAGTTGAATGCAAGAATGCAAGCTGCTCTCAAGGCCAAATGAGACCATACAAAATATAGTTTTTTGTTTTGTTTTTATGTGTGAATAAGGACTGTTTAGTGGTTTCAGTTTGTTATTTGCCAAAGAAATAACAAAATCTTTTTTTTTTTTAAACAAGTTAAGAAAAATTTCTTAAATATTCGTGTTTTCTAATTTTTTCATGACAGGTGGTCTAATAAATTTGTTAAGCACTGTACGTAACAGGCAAGGGATCTCTCCCCTACTACCCCTTAGCCCCAGGTATTAGAGCTGGAAAATACACGCAAATAATGTCTTTTTTTTTTTTTTTTTCCACTTTCACATCATGCGACTCCTGAGGCTTAGCCAGAGCTGAAAATAGGGTGGGCAGAAAAATCATCCCTTTAAATTTATAAAAAGTTCTGACCTGTTTTCAATTATTTTCCGTTATTAACACGGTTTCCAATTATAAGAATAATCCATTAACCCCTTTGCGCAGAAGCCAAATCTGGCTATTTATGTGTTACCTTATTCAAGGCTTTGTAATTCAAGATTGCAGCTTCACAGAGAGGAAGAGAATGGGTCAACTGAGTCAAGACACTGGAAGCATTTAGAATTCCATCGTATTTCCATATATTTTCGCGATTTTGGTAGAGAAAAATGGCTGCAAACATAAAAAATCTTCATGAAAATTCAGCATTGAAGTTGTAAAAAAATAATAATGAGAATTGAAAAATGGCTGGAGGTTAAAACTTTACATTTCTGGGATCATAAACTCCTTGACCACAAGTATAATTCATCTGAGCATTACATTCTAAATTACCTGCTCTCTAGGAGCCAAATAAGACAGCCATCCAGGTGGCTCCCTGAACTCTGAGATCCCTAAAAATGCCGCACTGTCAAATTATGAAATAATCATATATTTAACTCAAATCAACTTTTGAGGCATGAAATTCAATATTGATCAATGATAATCAGGTTGAATTTAGCAAGAGTTTATCAACATAGGTGCAGTTGGACATCAGTGGTCACCAGTAACCTCTCCAAACACAAAGCATGCCTTTTCTCCATAACAAAGTTTGTCATTTTGTCCATTTTTCCTCTGAGTCCCACAAGCCAGCACACATACTCATTAAAAGAACTGCTTATTTAACAGTCAGAACATTCACCCTGCAATGAAAAGCCAGCAGTTCCCACTTCTGAGCTCGCAAACTTATATAACATAACATAACATGAGTGGCGATAACAGGTCGTTCAGCCTAACTAGGCTCGCCAGTTTCTTTTAACTATTGTGAATATATCACTTCAGATACTCAATGACTCAATGGTATCTAGCTTTAAGTCAAGCCTGCTCTTGAAAATTCCCAAGGTTTCTGCCTCAACAATATGCTCAGGCAAGCTGTTCCACATCGAAATTACTCTTTGGGTGAAAAAATATTTCCTAATATCAGTGCTAAATTTACCCTTGGTCAACTTCCATTTGTGACCCCGAATTCTACTAACAGAACTTGGCCGAAGGAATCCTAGATAATTCACTTTGTTAATCCCTTTAACATATTTAAAGACCTCAATCAGATCACCCCTGAGTCTCCTTTTCCTAAGACTAAAGAGATTAAGGATCTTCAGCCTGTTCTCATCGCTTTCATCTTTTATACCCGGAATCAGCTTAGTTGCTCTTTTCTGAACTTTTTCTAGAGCCTCTATATCTTTCTTAAAGTATGGTCCCCAGAACTGCACACAATACTCCAGATGTGGTCTGACGAATGTGTTGCACAAGAGAAGTATCACCTCCTTGGATTTGTACTCAATACTTTTGGCAATGTATCCCAGCATCCGATTGGCTTTTTTTAACTGCTATGGCACAATGGCTAGAACCTGTGAGGGTTGGGTCAACAATCACTCCCAGATCTTTTTCATGTGGAGCACATTCCAGTTTTAAACCTCCCATGAATTAATCCTGTCTAATGTTTTTATTACCTACATGTACAACTTTACATTTTGCTGCATTAAATTTCATTTGCCACATTTCTGCCCAATTCTGGATTCTATCCAAATCATCCTGAATCACTTTAGTAGACTCTAAACTATTTGCCAAACCTCCCAATTTAGTATAATCTGCAAATTTAACTAATTTGCTCTCAATATTCCTATCAAGGTCATTAATGTAGATGAGGAACAGCAGGGGTCCCAACACCGATCCCTGAGGGACGCCACTCCCCACAATACCTAGCTCAGATGAGATTCCACTGACCACGACTCACTGTGTTCTGTCCTGTAACCAGTTTTGAATCCACTCCAGAATACCTCCTGTAACTCCAATGGAGCTCATTTTAAAAATTAGTCTCTTATGCGGTACTGTATCAATTGCTTTCTGAAAATCCAAGGATATGATATCATAAGCCCTGCTCTGATCATAAGTCTTGGTGGCCTCTTCAAAAAATTCCAGGAGGTTTGTCAGGCATGACCTTCCCTTACGGAAACCATGTTGGCTATCCCTCAAGATATTATTACATTCAAGAAATAATTCCAGCTTGTCTTTTATGCTAGATTCCAGTATTTTGCATGCAATGCAAGTTAAACTGACTGGCCTGTAATTTCCTGGCTCAGTACGGTCCCCTTTCTTATATATTGGTATTATATTGCCCTGCTTCCAATCATTTGGTATTTCTCCAGTTTCTAAAGACCGCCTGAAGATAGCGGAGAGCGGTTTAAAGATGATCTCACTAACTTTCCTGAGCACTCTAGGATATAAGCCATCAGGACCCGCCGCCTTATCTGCCTTTAGTTTATGCAACTTGTCTAATACTTCATTATCCCTAACCTCAATTTCCGCAAAATAATCTTGAGCATTGGACATGCCCGCTGGCCGAATAAAAACCCGCTCCGAGGTAAAATTCTCAACAAAGTAATTGTTTAAGGTATCCGCAATATCCTTTTTATCATATAGCAGCAATCCATATTTATTCTTTATGCACTTAACCTCCTCTTTGACTTTCCTTTTTCTGCTACAGTACTGAAAGAAGCGCTTAGGATTAGTTTTTGCCCCTTCCGCAATTTGTCTTGCATACAGTCTTCTAGCATTCCTCAGCTCTTTTTTGACCACAGCTCGCATTTTACAGTATTCAGCCTTAGTATTCTCATTGTTATCCTTTATGTACATCTTATAAAGATTCCTCTTATCCCTCAAACTCCTACAAATAGCTGTCGTCATCCATGGAGAATTTTGCTTTTTCAGCTTACTTTTGGACACCTTTGGAATGAATTTACATTGTGAATCAAGTAAAACCCCTAAATCTTTCCCACATCTCATTTACAGACTCACAGTCAAGAAGTGTCTCCCATTTTATTTCGCTTAGATATGAGTGCATCCTGTCAAAGTCTGCTCGCCTAAAATTAAAAATTTTGGTTTTCAAAGACACCTTTTTAACTTCCCATGAAACGTCAAAATTAACAGTAGAGCGATCACTAGTCCCAAGTGGCTCCAGTACCTCAATATTGCTAATTCTATCAGAGTCATTACAAACCACTAAATCTAAAATTGCCTTCTCTCTTGTAAGTTTATTAATATACTGCACCAAAAAATTGTCATTTATAAGATCTAGAAATTCTTCCTCCCCTTTGCCCTGTTCTTTCACCATTTCCCAATAATTCCCAATTATTACCAGGATAATTGAAGTCTCCCATAATAATAGTCCCTCCTCCTCTACAAGCTTGCCTAATCCTCTTAAAGAGCACTTCATTGACAATACTATCCAAAGCTGGCGGTCGATAGCATACTCCTATGTTTAAACCTGTCTCGTGTTTGCCAATGAGCCTGACCCAGATATCTTTACAGGGCAAGGAATGTTCAATTTCAGGAATTTCCTGCACATTTATGTTTTCGTTGACATAGAGTGCTACGCCCCCTCCTCGCTTATTACATCTATCCTTCCTAAAGAGCTTATAACCTTCTATATTATATTCATCTCCATCCTCTTCACTAAGCCATGTCTCTGTAATCCCAACTATGTCATAGCCCTCACTAATCATAACGGCCTCAAGTTCTGGAAATTTATTTTTTATGCTTCTTGCATTTAAATAAAAACATTTCAGGTTATTACGAATGCTCTCCCCCTTCGATTTCCCATGTGCCTGCTGTTTCAAGCCCCCCATTACGCTTTGTTGCTTTAAAAATACATCATCAATAGTGCATGTAACGCTGTCAACTTCCATCAGGGCAGTCTGCATTTCCCTATGTATAACACTCACTAACCTCCCTGCCCCCCAAGTCCCTCGTTTAAATAACCCTGTGCTACCCTCAACATACGCTGACCCAGTGCAAAGGTACCCCTCTGGTTCAGGTGTAGCCCGTTCGGCTTGAACAGGTCACCCCTGTCCCAGAAAAAGTTTCAGTGCCCCATAAACCTGTACCCCTCTCTCCTACACCAGGTTCGTAGCCATGTGTTAAACCTCCAGATAACATTCTGCTTCCCTCTGCTTGCACATGGTGCCGGTAGAATCCCGGAGAAAATTACGGTGGAGGATCTCCTCCTGAGCTTTTCAGCTAATTCCACAAATTTGCCTTGTAGAACCTCAAACCTACCCTTACCTATGTCATTTGTCCCAACATGGACCATGACAACTGGATCCCTCCCCGCTCTGGCCAGGAGCTTGTCCGGACGCTCCAGGAGGTCTCCTACCTGGGCACCAGGCAGGCAACACACCATACGAGACTCCTTGTCACGCGAACACACTAAGCTGTCTATTCCTTTAATGATTCAGTCCCCCACTATCACTAACTCCCTTTTCTGAGGGGAAGAGGCCAACAGGGTGCCCTGATGCTCATCAATCCCCCCACTCTCAGGGTCAGGGGCTAAGTCGAGTTCCTGCGAGGGCCGGAATCGGTTGTACACTTCAACCACTGGAGGAGCTGTCGCTGTACGGCGTGCACGCCCTTTCCTGCGCTGACTTCCTAAAGTCACCCAACTTTCTCTCCCTGCCTGCTCTGGGATATCCCCGCTTCCCTGCTTTGGCGTACACACCATTTCTCTAAACGACATACTACTCAGTTCCTCTCAATGTTGCGCTGCCAACTGGCCCTGAAGATCAAGGATCTTGCTCTCCAAATGCTCAATTAGCTGACAACGGTGGCAGACGAACCCACCCTGGAAATCTATTTCCAAAAGTGCGATCATCCTGCAACCGTCACATAGTTTTGGCCACATTTTGAACCCCCTACCTAATGACCTTGCTCACCCTAGATAGCAAGGAAAATTATTAATGCCGAGACAGAAGCTCAGGATCCACAATTCATTAACCTGAGAAGCCTTAAGCAGCAGTCACAATAGATACCGCAGGGAAACTATGTAAATGGATAATAAGCCTCTTTTAGCAGCAGCTTAGTTTCAGTTAACAAAAATGAAATACCAAATTGAGACAAACTCGATATGTTATAGGCAGTCTTAATAAGCCGAGTTGACTTTATATAGTCCCAGTACTATGAATATACTTATCCAAAAATATCATAGGGCTTAGCTGAGAATCCAGATAACACAGACTGGCTACAATGCCCAGGAGAAACTGGGGGGGGCGAAGCACTTCGGTAAACCTTACCGTTTAAAATTCCAACCTAACCGAATGGACGACTCAAGTAACAGCTTCCCTACCAACTAAATGCTAAATCTCAGATCCCAAGTCAAAAATTCAAACAGTAACTATCTAGCTAGCTAGCCACAAATCCAACCAAAGGTAACCGAAACAGAGTAAAGCTCCGGTATAAACACTTTCTGCCCCTTATAAGGAACAAGTATTTCTCACTATGGCCTCGTCTACACGAAGACAGACATTTTCGAAAACGGTATTTTTCTGTCGTTTCTAAGAAATTTCCCGTCCACACGGCATTGTTTCTAAAAATATCTGCGTCCACACAGAGACGCCTAGTACAACCCAAAACGCTGTAGAAAATATCCCAGGCCTGTGTGTGGTGCTGTATGGCGCTGTAGCGTTTCTACGGAAATAGACCAAAAACGAAAAAGAAGGCGCATGCTCGCTGCGTTCTTCTCCGTTTTTGGTCTATTTCCGTGGAAACGCCACAGCACCATACAGCGCCACACACAGGCATGGGGGCTGTGATGGGGGCTATCACGTCATCGTTTAAAGAACGATTCGTTTTGGTTGTCCACACAAAAACGTTGGGGTGGCTTTTTCAGATTTTCTCACTCTGGAACCCGTTTTTAAAAAGTACCATTTTCAGGCTGCATTTTTGCAGTCTCCGTGTGGACGCAAGGCCGAAACGATAAAATATTTACACTCATGAGAAAAAGAAAGTACACCCTCTTTCAGTTCTATGGTTTTACATATCAGGACATAATAAAAAATCAGTTGGTCCTCATCAGGTCCTAAAATTAGGAAAATTTTACCACAAAATAACACAATAGAGATTCCACCGCGCCATTATTTATTAAACAAATATTCAGCCAAAATGCAAAACTCATGTGTGAAAAACCAAGAACACCCCATGATTCAGCAACTTGTAGAACCCCCTTTGGCGGTAATACCGTGAAGTATTTGTTTTCTATATGATTTTATCAGCCTCTCACCCTCACATCATGGCGGAAGAATTTTGGCCCGCTCTTCTTTACTACGTTGCTTCAGTTCATTGATGTTTGAGGGAATTTGTTTATGCACAACTCTCTTAAGGTCCTACTGCAGCATTTCAGTCAGATTGAGGTCTGGACTTTGACTTGACCATTGCAAAACCTTGATTTTTTTTTTTTTTTTTTTCTTTTTCAGCCATTCTGAAATAGATTTGCTGGTATGCTTGGGATCATTGTCCTGTTGCATGACCCAATAGTGACCAAGCTTTAGCTGTTCTATAGATGGCCTCACATTTGACTCTAGAATACTTTGGTATACAGAGGAGTTCATGGTTCACTCAATGACTGCAAGGGGCCTAAGTCCCATGGTTGCAAAACAAGCCCAAATCATCACCCGTCCACCCCTGTGCCTGACAGTTGGTATGAGGTGTTTGTGCTGATATGTGACGTTTGGGTATCACCAAACATGGCGCTGCGCATTATGGCCAGAAATCTCCACTTTCATCTTGTTTGTCCAAAGGAAATTAGTCAAGAAGGTTTGTGGTTCCTTCAGATGCAACTTTGCAAGCCTAAGCCATGCTGCTATATTCTTTTTAGAGAGAAGAGGTTTTCTCCTGGATGCCCTTTCAAACAAGCTGTACTTGCTCAGTCTTTTTTTAATTGTACTGTCTTGAACTTTAACATTTAATATGGTAACTGAGGCCTGTAGAGTCCTAGATGTAGTTCTTGGGTTTTGTGCAATTTCTCTGAGCATTGCATGGTCTGATCTTGGGGTTAATGAGCTGGGATATCCATTCCAGGGAAGACTAGCAGCTGTCGTGAATGTTTTCCACTTGTGAGTAATCTTCCTCTTTGTGGAATGATGGACTTCATATTTTTCGGAAATAGCCTAATAACTCTTCCCAGATTGATAGGCAGCAAATATTGCTTTTTAAAGGTCATTACAGATGTCTTTCTGCCTTGGCATTGTCTTTGCACACACCTAAATGCTCCAGACCAGCAACGCATCAAAACTTCTGCTTTTATAGATGTGGTGACACTTGCTGATGATCAAATAATCCAGTTCATTTGATCAGCAACACCTGGCAGCTAAATACCCCCTTAATTCCAATGGAAACAGTTAGGGTGTACTTAGTTTTTCACACATGGCTTTTGCATTTTGGCTGAATTTTTGTTGAATAAATAATAGCACAGTGGAATCTGTTGTGTGTTGTTTTACACCTGAGGTTAGCTTTACCTAATTTTAGGACCTAATAAGGACCAGCTAATTTTTTTTTTAATGTCCTGATATGTAAAACCATAGAACTGAAAGAGGATATACTTTCTTTTTCACATGACTGTATGTGTTTTCAAAAAAATCGTTCTCATGTGGACAGGCCCAAACTCAGTAATATTTGAAATATACCTTATTATAACAGAACAGACATTCCACTATCCACTATTGAGCTCCAAGGAACCCTCCAGTCCTGTTTCATTCCGAATAATTCCCACTGACCATGTCCATACCTCATTTAAATCCCGTAAATGCAAGTGAACACTTCAGGCTGGGTTTAGAAGTCTTTTGTCTTTGAAATCGCGTCATCTTCAGCTGTGCAACTGTGCCAACGTTAAGAGAATACAACCTACTTTGCTCTTACGCAAAGGCTTATATGCTCTTCTGATTGTCCAACCAGTGTCTTTCAGTTACTGTGGAAAGTTTATACACTCTGGGATTGGATAAGAAAAGAGTCATTCAAGACATCATTACCGGGGAAGCTTCAAGTGGACGTGAACTATAAGTGTGCAGTTACACAGATGAGCCTAAGTAAATAATTGAGTGATTGGCTATCAACATGAGTACTTAGGAGGATATAAAGGAGCGCTGAATTTCCCAATGGAGGTATCTATGCGTAAATACACAGTAGGGAACTACGCGCTTTTGATATGTGATGACTATGATTGATAGTAGAATGACATAGTATCAATACCATGTCGAATTTTCGCTTTAGAAAACAGATTTTTCTTAACTACTAATTGGGATACCATTGGCTCACTGTAGCTGAAGTACTTGCTACAGAGGACAGTGATTTTTTCCTGTCGTAAGATATCATTTTTTTTGAACTGCTGGATTGGTATTGTGGGCAAGTACATTAAGTAGTTTGCACATCAGGCTTAGCTGAGGAGTTTAATTCATGCAACTCCTGAAAAACAGGGATGGGACTGAACTCATCCATATTGTAAACCGTGTTCGAGCTCGGCTTGCTTGTGAGTATTCAATAACTGATCCAGGTGTGCCATCTAGTGATAGAATATTGTAACTGCGTGCATAAATTTGCAGCTTAATGTCTGTTGGCGGACACATCTGCACTAAGGGGTTAACAATTAAAGATGCAGCTTATTTCTTTGTGCAATCCAAGGGCGACTAAATAATAGGCTAAATTCAATTCAGAAAAATAATTTCATCATAAGTGTGAATATGCTTTGCAAATATACTACTCAAAATTTGATAGGGATTATTGGAATTTTTTCGTGAAATGACATGCAAATTTGGTAACTACCACTGATGAACAATATATTGGATAAATGACATGCAGTCAGACACAAAACACATTTGCACGTGCATTTCATGACATTAAATAAGCGTGCAGCCTCACATTTTGGCTTTGACTAACACTTCACCATTTCAACTCAGACGTGTGTGTTGCTTGTTGGTGAAAATTTGGAAGTTCCCAAATTTTTTGCATTACATTTAGCAATAACAATGTCTCCTCAACGTCTTAGACGTCGATTGACTTCAGAGCAATTGGGAAGATGCATCGGAATGCTTGACTCTGGCTTCTCACAATGTCACGTTGCTAATGCATCTTTAACGTCAGCCAAAGCGTTGTGAACAGATCGTGGAACCGGCATCAAACGTTTGGTACAGCAGCAGACCGTCATGGGGGTGGTCGCGTCAGAGATCGACTACACAACGACAAGACCACTTTCTCACACTTCAGGCACGACGTCATCCTTTCTGGACAGCCACCACCCTACGAAATGACCTTCATAACGCCTCGGGGTCAGGGTATCCACTCAGGCGATACGGAATCGCCGGCCTCAACTCAAGAAGGCCATGTGTTGAATCCCACTGACCGTGCATCATAGGCGTGACCGTTTGGATTGGGCTCACGATCATGTCACATGGACACACAACGATTGGGCTCCAGTTCTCTTTACTGATGAGTCCCGATATTACTTGGACTTTACTGACAGGAGGCAACGGGTGTGGCGAAGACAACGTGAGCGATTTAATGATGCCTACATCAACGAACACGACCGTTATGGTGGCAGATCAATTATGGCCTGGGGAGGAATAAGCAGGAACGGCAGAACGGACCTGCATGTCATGGGGAGAGGGACGATGACAGGGGTATGGTACAGGGATGAGATCCTCAATGTGTACGTAAGACCATACGCTGGTGCTGGTGGCCCTGATTTCATCTTGATGGATGATAACGCCCGTCCCCATCATGCTAGGGTAGTGAATTCCTAGAGCAGGAGACAATTGTCCGCATGGACTGGCCCACGCGTTTGCCGGACCTAAACCCTATCGAGCATGTGTGGAACATGCTGCAGGTCGCCATTTCCGGTCGTAGGGCACAACCCACAACTCTAGAAGAGCTCGGAAATGCCCTTGTTGAAGAATGGAACAACATTCCAATTGCAAGCATCCGGGTTCTGATTGACAGTATGACACGACGTTGTCAAGCCGTCATTCAAGCTAGGGGAGGCCATACCCGTTATTGACATTAACTGTGGTAATGAAACATCAAACGAACACTGTCTGTTTTCACTTTACATGTCAGAGGTGAAACCATGAAGTGTTCGTGAAAGCCAAAAGTGTGAGGCTGCACGCTCATTTAATGTCATTACATGCACTTGCAAATGTGTTTTGTGTCTGACTGCATGTCATTTATCCAATATATTGTTCATCAGTGGCAGTTACCAAATTTGCATGTCATTTCACAAAAAAATTCCTATGATCCCTATCAAATTTTGAGTAGTATATAGGTTAACTTAAATTAAATCAAAGACAAAGGTCTGAATCAAGTTTATACAATTTTGTATAATGCTGATTGAATTGCACTAAATTGCGCATCCAAACGAATGATTGTCGTCTTACGTCAACGAGGAGAACTACAGTAGCTAATCCTGATTGTGTGGAGTGTTTCCAGGATGTATGTATAGTTATTTTTTTAAAAAATAATTGAGAACAAGCCGGGACTAATAACTGGTGTAAAGAGGTGATCTGTGCCTACCCAATTTCAGCTTTGGCTTCACCACTGCGCAGCTCACTCTGTACATGCTTCTATCATGTGAACTGGAAACCACAATCACATGCCAGCTTCTTTCCTGGAGGGAAACTGCAATGCAGCCAAAAGGTCTAGACAGTTTCGTTTTATGATGGAAACCAATGAACAAAGCAAGGCATCTTCTTGACTTATGGTTAAAGGGAAAGGAGAAAAACCAACCGCAGAGGGAGTGGAGTCTTGTAAAGTCATGTGGAAAGGCACGCTTCCTGATGCAGCACAGGAACATACACATTCCTCCGACTCCCGTTTCCAAGTTGCCGTTTGTCACTCACTGAATACACACTTTGATATGGCTGACATGCAAACTTGACCCCAGAGACCTTTTCTGAAAAACGCGACGCTCCGTCACTAACAAAAGCGGTGGAAACTAACCATGAACTCAGTTCTCAGCGGGAACTGAGATTGCTGCGCTGTTCCCAGGTGTTTTTGTATTCCTTTTCAGTTTTTTTTTTTTTAACTTGTGGAAAGTGATGTAAGTATAACACACAGAGTCGAAGTGCTCAGCACTCCTCTGTTGAGCAACCTGGGTGAAAGTCAGACCCAATAATCCAGCAAAGTGCATAAACACGCAGGGCTTCCTCCAGGGAGAAAAGCACCAGGAGTGGGGTGCAGGGGACTTTGCTGGGAAGAGCTTCAGCTGAGGTCCATTAAGGAAATTAAAGAGTGAAGGGAAAATAAACAGAGATTAATGTAAATGGGCGGTTTTAACATAGAAAGGAAGTGGTTACCTTTAACGGGGTACACTGTGGCACACATAGCCCCAGGGCAGGGCCCTGATTGGTGGAACTAACAGCTTCCCCATGTCACACGGGGCAATGAAAGAAGTCCACCTTTGGCTGCTTCCCCACGAAGTTTCCCCTCTTCACCAGTCTCCCCGTCCCACTGTCCCAATCTCGCATCCCAACTTCCTGTCGATGTCCCAGGGCCACCGGGATGGTTTGAAAAGATAAACACGCACACATACACAAAGAATGTCTCTAAATAATGAAGCTAAAAGCCTATTAAAAAGATCACCGACCTATAAACCTCAGCCTTAAGAGCCTTTTAATGAGGACATTTTGGATATGTTTACTCATGCGTTGTCGCGGAACCGAGTGAATCTATGTCACTGTTTATTTATTTTTTTTAGGGTATTCTACTCAGAAAAAGACTAAAAGGCCTGTTTGTTCTATTACAGTAACTCTTTGTTCCATTTTCATTTATAGTACCTCCCTAAAAAACCAGGGATCCAATTATCTTTTTACCCCCAGAGAATTTTCCAGTTTGTGTTTGTTCTGTGTGTCTGGTCACGTACCGAATATTCAAACTAGCCTTTAAAGGAGTTGGCTTTTAAGGCATGCTGTGGCATTAAAAGTGCATTTACACATCAAAAATACATTATTCCCTCCGGATATTCTGCCATAAATGGCTGAAGTCTCTTTATGTCACACACTGTCTCATGTTCAACTGGAGACGTTGGCACCCAGAGCTAGAAAAAATTTTTAAAAGCACTTGTTCAGGTGTTGATTGTGGATAACTGTGACACAGACATTCGGAGGGGGGGGGGGGGTTAGGATTCAAGTACCAGGACATATGTGGTGAGAGAAAAGTTGAATCCATTATGTGTTTATACGATGGGAATGATGCCAGTTAGGCAAAGATGCTGATCATTGCCATCATCTTTTATTGGTATGTTCACAATATCTGGGCAGCAGCATGCGATGCACAGGGTCCAGTAGGCAGCGCCACCCTAAGCCCATCAGCCAGAGCATTGTCCTGTGTTCAGTTCATCAGTGGCAATTAGCATAAGTGCTATCGCTAGGAGCAGTCGCGATGGTGACACTGCTGTCCATCCACACATCTAAGTCTGTTTAGGCATCTCAGATTTGGGCGAACAGTGAGAGAAATAATGATGTGAAATGCAAGTGACTCAGGATGAGAAATGTAATTACCCCTTTAGTGGCGGGAAGGCATGTTCAGTTTAACTGAATTCAGTTCAAATTTGATTCAGATCGATACAGGATGCTCTATTGGCACTGGACAACTTTTAGAAAAGAAAAAATGAGCAGACAAATATTTTAACTATGGCTCATTGCGATAATAACAGTGGTGGAGGGAACAGGAAATGGTTAAGGTTGCATGAATGATTTCGTATTTTGGCACAATCAACCTTGTATGTTGATGTTACAGTCAGATTGTGAAACCAGTCATTTCATGAAATGACCAAAAATTTCAGTCATTTCATTAAATGGCTAACGCTAAACTTCAGTCATGACTGGTTTCACAATCAGATTGTAACATATGTATATACAGCATGTGTGGATTAATCACAATTAATATGTTAAGTGAGACTGGTACATTTGCCAAAACCGTGAAAAGACTGAAAATGTATTCATTTAATCAGCCCCAATGCAAAGACAAGCCTTCTCTCCATAATGGTATACGGTAATGATGTAATTATACTGAATGTCCTGCGGTTTAGAGAATTATATTCATAGCCTTAAGACATCATAGCAATTTAAACTCAAGATTCTACAAACGCTCTAGAGCGGGATCTATCAATCATTCGTCCCAGTTAATAACTCCACTGACGGCTTATGCAGAATGACTGACAAGAAGAGTAGTCCACAGAAGACACACTGGCATGTTGGAAATGTAGTTTGCTTTATATAAGTGCACAATTTATAAAGATACTGCCCTGGGCTTAATATCCAAAATGGCCGATACACTTTATAAACTGCTACTCTATGAGCATGAATTTGTCTCTTTGAGAAACAATTTGCATCCTAAGAAATCAGCCCAGTGGTGATTACATATTGCTTGAAGTAAAGCAGACATTCAGCACAGTTGAAAATGTCAGAGATGCTGCATGTTGATGAGGAGCAGGACTTGTATTCCTATTGGGGTTAATTTATTTAATTTCCTGGCTAATGCTCACACATCAATTAAAACTTGGCGTAGCCTTCTGCATGACTAACTTTATTTCTTTGATCAATTTCCTGTCATTAACCTGCTTACTACTGGGCAATGTTCCAGGGATTGGGAGATAAGCATAACTGTTTATGTTTACCTTTTTTCTACCCTCCATGGTTAAAAGCATGGTAAATTATTTTGCCAACTTGTTTGAAGTGTCATCTGTGAGAATACAGAATAGAGTTCAGTAAGCATTCCTTCACTTCCTGAATGTACCCATCTATATCATGATAAAATGAAAGCAGGAGGAGATGAAGCCATCCTTCTGGGGTGTTGGGACAGTGGAATGTGACCTGGAAGTAAGAATAATGATTAATTCAATTCAGTGTTTTCAATGCTCACATGTATTCATATAAAAATGGAGTCCCTCTAAAAACATTTTTCCCACTGAGCTACAATCCCGCCAATATTTCATCATGATGACAGACTTAATTGGCACATTTTTCGTGAACTTTTGACATTGACTTGACTTTGAAACAATTCCCGGCATAAGCCTGGATATAAACTCCGTTGTGTGCTTGTTGTCCTGCTTATACAGTTGTGTGGCTGTTTTTAATCAGAGGGGCTAATGCTTGTGATGTGTGTTGGGTGTTTCCTGTACTTCAGATGTGCTGAAAAAGAGTGAAAGGCACAAAACGTCCCTGTTGGGAGGAACTTACCTATCAGATGTCTGTTACACTAACACTCTGGCTCAGGGGAGCTGTTTTCAGGGAGAACATCAAAGTGGCGACTCACCGGCCTCCTGGAGACTGCAGAAGAAGACCACCCTGAGACAAAAAAAAGATACTGCCCGAGATTGGACAGTCAGGCAGCTTTTTGAAGTCGAATAAAGACAAGATTTTGCTCAGAAGCCCATTGAGGACGATGGCGAGGTGTTGGCTGAATTGAACGCATTGTACAGCGCCCATTTACTCTGCGGTTGAGGTCAGGGTTTGGGGGGGGAGGCGGTGTGTGGCTTTGAGAACTACGGTATCTGACTCCACTGTACGCCACACAGAGACAAGTCTGTTTCATTTTTTTTCCAGTGAAATGACTGTGAAAATATTTCCGATATGCTTTGGCATGGATATTTTTGTTTTTCCTGTATGTTATGGCCCCCTGTGCGCCAGTACAATGCATTTCAGTTATGAATAAATAGGCTGTGCTGGCGTTTTAGTCCCACACAGAACCAGTCTTATAAAAGGTAGTCCACAAGGTAATGTTTGCAGAGATTTTTTATTATTATTTACTCAGTGAAACTTGAAACAGAAACCCTAACTATATGGTAAAGCAGTTATCCATCTTGCCAGGTCAAAAATAGTACCTAATGGCATTTGGGGGTGGTCGTCAAAATCATTTTAATGCATTATGATCATTGGAAGGCCCCTGCTTACTTGTTTCACATCTTGTCAAGTTCCTGCTGACGTAATATTTCTTACATGTCCTAAGTAAGCTTGTAAAATATGACATTTTACAACTGTGCCGGAGTCGACTGAGGACACACAAAGAAGAGAAATTTTGGATCGTGACCAGTGACCATCATTAACAAAGGAAATATATTTGTTTCTATTTTCATTTTCCCCCTGAATGTGATGTGTTTATGAGAGCTGGGATATGGCTGCAGACCAGCACAGGGGAAGACTCCTCTTCGTCAGGTTTTATAGGAGAAGGTGATAGGAGCAGTTTCAGCATTAGTGCATTGTCTCTGAGAACCACCTTTTAGCAGTGCTCTTGTCCAGAGTTCAGCCAAATGGTCCATATGACGACAAGAGAAGTCATGAGAAACAATTCTACAAAATCAATCAATCAATCAATACTTTAAAATAAATATGATTTTGCAGGTGATTGACTGGGAATTTGGGCTATCCAAAACAGGGAAAGCTCAGATGGAAGTTAACAGAGTCACAATCCTTATGTGTCCTTATTTGGTTTCTCCCTTTGCCCAGCTGCCTGCATGTGTTTTTGTGGTTTTGTATTTATTGTCTTGTTTCCTCCCTTCCTCCCAGATGCCACCATTTGTATGCCATGCTCCTTTGGATTGTCATGCTTTATTCCCCACATAGCCAACAGCCGACCAGTCAGTTTGTGTTTTCTTGTACTGAGCTAAAATCTCCTTCCAAGTGTTTTTGGTAAATAAATGATAAAAACTATGCAATTACTCTTCGGAGTCTTATTAATAGGAACATACTCCAAAGCCTTGTTAATCCATTCTTGTTAATCTCAGGTTAATCTGCTTTTGTCAATCCATTGTGCCAGTCTGTTCCTGTGGGTCAGTTTATTAGGAACACCTCCCTTGCCTTCATCGGTCTCCAGAATTGGGACTACATTCCAGCCAATCCCTTCGGTTCAACCGACAAGCAATCCTGCTTCAGTGAGGGGGTATTCACCACCTAACTTCTGCCCCAGGATGGCCACTGGCCTGGGTGTGAACACACCCCTATTACTTAATTGGCTGGACTGCCCCCTTCTCTGTTCTGGGGTACAGCCTTTCCTTCTACTATTACCGTATTCCAATTAATAAATACTCCCTTGTGGATTGTACTCGAAATTCACATCTGATGCCTTGTCTGGATCATAACAAATAGTGGTTGGTAGCTACTTGTATAGGAAATAAATTTTATGCCAGCTACAGTTGGAAGCAGGTGGAAGAGAAATTGATGTTTGATATTAGCTAATGGAGACTTTTCCTGTTTGGGACAAGGAGGGACATGTTGTTACTAACTGTGGATCAAAGCTGCCCAAATCCCATTCCTGGAGATCAACCATCCTGTTGGCTTTCTCTCCAAAATTAACAAAGCACACTTCCTTGACCTATGAAATTTGGGTTGAAACAAAAACTTACAGGACAAGAGTTCTTCAGGAACAGGGCTCGGCCTCCTCATATATTCATGAAGCTCCCCATATTCTGACCTCTGTGCTCTAAGCATGGAATGTTCATTTGTGGCTGAAACCTTTCTGAAAACAGCAACAGGTACAATCCCAAGGGTATGGTTGTTCTGAACTGCAATGTTAGCACTGAATAATTTTACGAAACAGGACCTGATGTGTTTCAGACAAAAATAGGATACAAAATACAAAGATGCAAAGTGGCTGATTGCCTAGTTTGACTTTAGACTGATGACATTTAAAGGTTCCTTGGTAGTATTTGTGAGATTCTGTGACCCCCCCCAATTGGCAGATTTTAAGGGAGATTCTGCGACAGGGGATGAGGAATTTTATCATTCTCAGGGGAACTCCAGATAGTGAGGAGGGGACAGCAAACCTACATTCACTGAGAGGAGTCCCTGTCTATACCTGCACTCCCTGTCCTTTTGAACTGCAATAAAGGGATGAGCCAAATTTACCCAAGAGACCAAGAGAGAGAGGGTTGGGCCTGCTTTTGAAGTCTCAGGTATTATATCTTGTATCTGATGAACTGGATGAGATGGGGAGCGGGGGTTTGTTAATAGCCGTCTGCCCAATGCTGAAGTGCAAATACGTGGCTACGATCCCGTTAAATCAATCGCAAGACAAGTCACAAAAGGGAGATTCATAAATTAAGCAGCCCGTTTGAAATCAAGGCGATCTGATGCCTTCTCCCTGATAGTCGAAACTTTGCACCCACCGCCGGAATATTTCAGACGCCACGCCCTTCATTCACAACGAGAGGGCAGACAATGGGAACGTTATTTTGTTGGAAGCAAAAGACGACTAGAAGGGGGGTGAGTGGCAGATATGAAAGAAGAAAACAAAAGGCTGGCAGAGCAGTTGCGGATTCCGACTGCGTGCATTTGATGGAGATGGCGTGCAAAGGAACAAAGTGTATGTGTCTGTCATCTAGTCTGAAAACAGCCACTTTGAATCTGGATAATATTTCCTTTTCTGTCTCTTGCCCCCTTCATGCTGACTCTCAAAAGCTCATTCTTTGGACCAGCTCGGAAAAAAAATCCGCATTCACTAAATGAATTAGTACTGAAGCGATTCGACTTCAAAATTTCATACCCAAAAAAAACCCCAAAAAAACATATGCAGCACAGTTTGTTTCTCTTTACGCGTTGGCCAATGTTTATTATATACTCATCCGAATTGTCATGGAATTAATGCCTAATACAACAGTGTAACATTTAGCACATTTTTTTTTTTCAAGGAGAACTGTTTGTATAACAGTTTGTACGTTGGCTACAAAATTAAGTAAATAGTCATGTCCGGGCAGTAATAGTTATATGATAATTCAGTATTTACCTCCATACACATACTGCCGCATAAGCTGTTACTCTCTGTTGGAGTTAGAAGCTTTCTTTATAGCCACTAACAGACCCAGAGGTCAAAAATAATAATCCAGCACAGACATCCTTGATGGGCACAAGAGATAAAGGTTCATTTTCAGGAAAGAGACAGCTGGAGCCAGTACAAGGCCAACATTATTTCTGAAGACATATTTTAACCCCAGAGCAGACAATGTCTGTATTCATATTTTTTAAAAAGCAATATTAGTCACATAGTCCAAATGGTCACAGACATTCTGACTGCTACATGATGGCACATTTTTTTGAAAGGGGAGGCAATCCTTGCGAGTAAAATCACCAGACATCTTCAATTTTCACGAATAACCTGAATATTTTTGTTATGTTTCAATGATGGGTATATAGGGATCACAAAGGTTAATGGTTGTTTTTGCAGCAACAGTGGGCACATATTTATCTTTGGACGCATGGCTAGAACTACTTTGGACTTTCATTCACAATTATCAAGCCTGTTATGAATACCTGTATAATTTACAGTTAGGTCCAAAAATGTTTGGCTGTGGGCAACATTATTATTATTTTATCTGTTGACCACAAAATATTGGAGTTGAAATTAAATAATATATATGAGATCAAAGTGAGGACATTCTGCTTCAGAGGGTTAATACATCAGAAATTAGGTGGGTGGAGTAGGAATTTCAGCATTTTTTACGAGGACATCCTTTTTTAGGGACCAAATGTATATGGACAATTGGCTTCTCAGCTGTCCCAAGGCCAGGTGTGTTTTGTTCTCTAATAATTTCATTTTAAAGAGAGCACATAAAAGGTCACCAATTGATTTCAAGTGTTACACTCAATATGACATGCAAAGATCTGTCAGAGCTAGTAAGGCAAGCCATTATTGTGTGTGTGTCCGTGTGTGTATGTATATATATATATATATATATATATATAAAGCGACGAAGGCAAAACGATCAGAGTCCAAATTTTGCATTTTTGTATATTTTATATATTATAATATTTTATATATTTTTCGCATATTCTTTCTGTGCTTTGTTTCTGAGATTGTTTTGAATTTGTAATTCATCATTTCTCCACATATATATATTTACAATTTTTGAACAAGGTCCTATGGACAAACCAAACAAAGATCAGTTTACACCAGAAAGATATGGAGATAAGGGTATGGAGAGGGGAAGGAGCTGCTCATAATCTCGGGTATACCTCCTCATCTGTGAAGAGTGGCAATGTATGGGCGTGTGTAGCCAATAATTGAGCTGGTTCCCTTGAATCTACAAGGCATGAGACTGTTAACAAAAGCTGGAGGATGAATTCTGAATTGTATCGGACTGTGTTATAAGCTTAGATCCAGCCTAATGCATCAGAACTAACTAGAAAATCCTTTACAGTGCAGATGAGCAGTGACTCAAGAGCATATCACAAAAACAATCCAAGATTTTTCGATGACAAAGAAGTGGAATGTCCTACCATAGACAAGTCAGTCATGTAACCTGAATCCAACTGGGCGTGAATTTCACTGGCTGAAGGAAACACATTGGAGCAACAAGGAAATGAAAAATGACCATAGTTCCAAGCTATAGTTATCCAACAGCAAATGGATGGTATTTTCGTCACCATAGTGTAGTATCACTTTAGTGATACTGTAGTTATTCAAACTACAGCAATACAGTTGTGTTGACTATAGTAATATCATGGTACTGTTCTAATACTATAGTTATAATGTTATGGTTTAAGTACTACTCTAGTTATACTATGCAAACTGTAGTAATACTATAGCTATGCCATAAATACTATAGTAGAAGTAATTATATGATATTTTCATAAGGGGGAACTGAAGACAGCTGTTGTAACAGCTAGGCAGAGCATCATTACGAAAGAAACCCAATGTCTGGCGATATCAAGGAGTTCCAGACTTCAGACAATCATTAATTGACTAGGGTTTGCCATTAGGTATAAAAAATGACACTTTAATTATTGATAATGTCAGTTTCTCCAATTACTTTTGAGCCCCTTACACTGAGGGGGCTGTGCATAAAATGGGTGAAATTCATAAATGGTTCAAGCAATATTTTTGAAGAAACTCTTAAACTGAAACTGAAATTCTGCATTTCAAGCACATCTTGATTGCTTCTTTTCTAATCCACTGTGGTGGCATTCATTCATTCATTCATTGTCTATACCCGCTTATTCCTCACTAGGGTCGCGGGGGAACTGGAGCCTATCCCAGCTGACTACGGGCGAAGGCAGGAACCCACCCTGAACAGCTCGCCAATCCATCGCAGGGCGCACACACCATTCACACACCATTCGCTCTCACACTCATACCTATGGGCAATTTAGTGTCTCCAATTAACCTAACATGCATGTCTTTGGACTGTGGGAGGAAACCGGAGTACCCGGAGAAAACCCACGCGAACACGGGGAGAACATGCAAACTCCACACAGAAAGGCCCCAGGCCAGAATCGAACCCACGACCTGTGGTGGCATGCAAAACGAAAACAATGAAAATTTTATAACTGTCCTAATATTTATGGACCACACTGTGTATGTACTACGAGCGGTACCTTGCAGTGTCTCAGTAATGCCGTGCGTAAAATACTAGGGCAAAATTTTTTTCCCCAGTTGTTTCAGGGTATGCTGCACTTAGTCATTTTTGTCTGTGGGAAAGTTGTTTTGCTTAATAACGGCTTCTCTGACAAAAATATAATCCCATTTTCCACCCTAAATGTGATCGCTTTCTCAGTAATATCCTTAATTAAACTGTCTGAATGTCAAAGGAATTTGCAAATGTCACCTTTAATACCCTGCTCACTGAGACCCAGCTAAGCTAATAGCCACTGTTAAGACCACTGCATCCTGGCAAGCCTTGTCCTGCAAAAGAAGATTACCATCTCCACATCTGTCGTGTTATTAACTTGACCTCTTTTAAAGGTTACTCTGTGTGTACTGAAATTCTCAATTAGCCTTCCCCCAAAATGCTGTTTCTGTTATTTAATCACCGGTTGGAATTTGAGAAGGCCAAAGCTTGTTATCTGTGACGGATGGCAAGCAAGTGATAAAACATACCTCGACACAACAGAGTAAAATGCCGCATGTGTCCACATGCATAGTATGTGCGTGGGAGCCTGCATAGATGTGTGTGTGCATGTGTGCGCATATAGAAAAATACCTGAGTCTTTCATTTTTTTTGAAATGCTTATCTATGTTTTTTTTGCATTTGATCATCACATTAAATGATACTTCTTCTAATGGAAAGGTAACACAACCCCATTCTACCGCATCTTAGGATCGAGCCAGCTTGTGTGAATACACATTTTTTTCTTATTATATTTTTTTCAGCAACTTTTCTCATCCCGTGAAAACAAGCTGACCTCTGACCCCTCATATGACCACCAGACCCTGCAGGCTCTATTGCAACTTACTCGGACACCAACAGAAAGGATATTAAAAGTGTCCCCCCTGCCGGGAAAGGGCTAGTGAGGGTAGTTAGGGGGTGAAGCCTGGTGGGTAGACAGATTGAAAGCTGCACTGCCTATAACCTGCAGCCAGACAGGAACAGCAGGAGTTGCGTCCACTCCCCTGTAACAAGCATCAGTTTGGAGGATCAAAGACCTTGCTCCCTGTCCGTCTCTTTCCTCCCCTGACTGACCACTCAAGAACTCCCTAATGATTAAATATGCTGCAGACATACAAACAATGCCTTGTGACACATCACAAAGCTTAATCATACCAATAACTCAATCAAGTTGATGTTTTACCATCCACTGCCCATGAAATGGCCATATATACAGTACATTAACTTTAATAAAAGCAGTGTCTTATTCAAAAAGCAAAAGTTTTTGAAAGGTTTTTTTTTCTTTTTTTTATTTATCCTAACAGCTTTTTCCCTTTGAAAATTTCCTTGAGGGTGAAACAATAACATCTTTACAAGTTGCTGTCAGTGCTCATAGTCCAGTTCCTCATGAGCTGTTTGGTTAAGTCTTCAAACCGGACTTCTGATACTTAGCCTGCTGTGCTATGCCACACACTATACTGCATCACTTTAAAGTAAAAAAGGGAGTTCTTCAAAGGACTATGAAAGGGGATGTACCCACACATTTAAAAGAACATATTTCTGTGTTCATTAAAAGTGACAAGTCGCTCATTTAATCATGTTGTCCTTTTTGGCTTTGAAGTTCAGGGGCATTCAGAGTTTTCATACACTTCCAGTCGCAACATATAACCAAATTAGCCAAACTGAAGTGAAAGCTTGAGCTCTGACCCAAAACTGTTGCCTTGCTGGTCACATAGATCCCCTTTCAAAAACCATCCCCTGTCTCTATTCCTCCTCCTCCCAGCATGGACCTTTGAATGTTTGCAAGGCAACCACAGCAAGGAAAGATCCAAACCGCATGTAAAAATGGGCAACAAAGCATGTGCCATCAAGGGTATAGGTATGGCTTCAACTTTGTTGGGGACACCTTTTAAACATCGTACATTAGTTGCAAACACACAAGCACATGTGCGCGCATCACAGATCATAGCTCTGAACTTGAAACTTGACCTGTGTCTCCTTCTCTCTTGTCCACAGCTACATGGCTGCAGTAACGTAATAAATGTGATCCAAATACAGTGTTGTAAGCTCCACATACGCATTAAGCCTCTCTTAAAAATAATGTGCTTCTATTGTTAACTATGATTACAAAGTCACTGTAGTGCTTCATTCATATGCAAGCGAATGGATTGCTGAAATCATTGGTGTTGGCAGTGTATAAGCCCTTTTTTTTGTAGACTGGTGAGAGGGAACCAAAATTAGGGTTATTGTTTCAACATGCTGGAGAAGAAGTGAAATTCTTATATTTAATAGGAAGCATTTCAATCATTTATAGCCAGTATTTCCCGAAGTTATTGCCCTTTTATAGGCCATCTCACCAACTATTACCTAAATGTACCAGTATCCTGTGTAGGGAACTTTCATAAAAATTGAAATAAGTCTGGCAATGACTTGCTGTGTGAGTGTGAAGACCTCGCTTGCAATCTTCCTATGGCCTAACCTATTTCTCTTTCTCTCTCGGGTGAAAGAGGATCAAAGGTGTTCTTCTCACAGTCAGACAGAATTCCATCCGACCAAGCTCTTGCCGGGCCAATCACAACCGTTTATCTAATATTGTTTTGGTACGAAGACGTTGAAGTATGTTTGTAAATAAACAAGATGGCTGGTGCTGGCATTGTACAGTTGGTTGAATCTGCTATTATGACAAATATTAAATAAACTGGGATATTTTCCCTTAAAGAAAAACAAGACTACATCAAAAGCTTTAATTTTTAGGAATAGTCCGGGGGCTGAGGGGGGTCTTGTGTGCAATCAGATGTCCCCTCATTTTGACTCTTGAACCTGATTGTACAACCCTATGTAAGTAAAAAAAATGTGGGTGGAAGGTCCGGATCACGGGCAGGAGGGGTCAAATTCATGATGGCGTCCAAGATGGCTGCTATATCATAAAATCATCCATAACTCCACAAGGAAAGGGGCTAGAGAAATAATTTTGGTGTCTTTACCTAGGTTTTGGGGGTCAAGGAATCCAATGAAGCCATGTTTTTGGTCATCACCATATTTGGTAATGGTGAAGTCCAATATGGCGGTGTAAAGGGGGCCGTGAGCTGTAACTTGCTTTGTACTTAGTCTAGAGTTACATATTCGGTGTCCTAACCTTGGTTTTCAGGGTCAAGGAATCAATTGAGGCTATTTTCAGAAATGATAGCTCATTACATAATGGTGAAATCCAATATGGCTATCACTGTCTTGGCATGGGCTAAGATCATGGCCTTTGGAGTTATCATCACCGGAAAGCAGATTCAAACCAATTTGGATCTCCCTTTCAAACTGGGGCCTACTTTGGAGTAAACAACTTTGAAACAAGCCCCTTAGGCCTAAAACAGTGGTGACATCTGTAAAATAGCAAGGTAATTACTATTGCTTCATCAGTCGTGTCACGCAAGAACCTTGTTGAAATGTACATGAACATTCTGATATTGATGCCATTTCTTCATCAGATTTCTGATTAAAATGATATGATGAATGTCCCTTATGTCGGTAACCGAAGGCCATGGACAGTTTCTGGCCGTCGGCTGATAATAAGGTGAAACTTGAGGTACTCCTAAGGAACTGGCTTAAGGAACATTACACACATCAGAATGTCCAAGGCTTAAAGGTTTTCCTCAGTCAAATAGTGGGAGTCAATGTCTCAGATACTACTGAGTTCATTAGTGATGGAGAACTCTCTGTGAATCCAAGCCTTGATTCCAGCCTTGCAGAGGCTGACGTTCAAATCATTCCCCACTGAGTCGATTCTGTCAGAAATGGACTGACGCGCTTGGTAATACTGTCAAATGACATAAATGTCTTTGTGATTGCTACGTATTTTGTCGAGTGTTTTAAGTCAAATGGACTGATTGAGCTTTGGTTCAGAGCAGGAAAAGGTGAAAAAACCAGACACATTCCTCTGCATGTGCTAGCAAATAACTTAGCACAGTCAATGTGCGAAGTCTTACCAGCTGTTCATGCTCTTACTGGGTGCGATGTCACCAGTAAGTTCGGTACCAAATCTGCTGGACTGAAGGCAGATCCAACCAGATTTCTGAAGGACTTTGGAAAGCTTGGGGGTGATGCTACAGTGTGCAATGCAGAGAAATATTTAGTTCAGGTGTTAAACCATGGCAATCATAGAATAGAAACACTGGACGATCTCAGGTACGAGATGTACCATCAGCGAAAGACAACCATCATTTTTGATCTGCCTCTTACTAGTCATGCTGCAAAAGGACACATCCTCAGAGCATTTTCTGCTGCTCATATCCAGATAAACTGTCTGAACAATGTCTCACTAGATCCTCTGCAGTACGGTTTTCAAATGGAGGAGGGTAATCTTGAGGCCAAATCATTCCACCGCCCCCTGCCTGATCACATGGCAACAAATTGCAATTGTATGAAGTGTGCTACTTCACGATGCCCTTGCAGAGAGGAGGGCTTACCCTGTTGTGCATTTTGTGTCAGTCAAATGAGCATCTTCCTTGCAAGAACCCGAATGGAGACATTTATGAAAAGTAGATGAATTGAAAGTCATCATGAAATTTACTGCGCTTTAAAAAGTGGACTACATGTAGTGCAAAATAGTATTACCCCAGGTGTTTCTTGGGGTATTTTTCAATATGTCTAGCTTATTTTTAAGATGAGGCTGTTGTTATCTTCTCACAAACAACATACCGGTAGCTGAAAATGCTTACTTGCAACCATCCTGTCATCTGTTGCCAAAATACAATGATTATGTATTGTTACTGACTAAGAGTAGATGTCATACATGCAGCCATATTGGATTTCACCACTAAGAAATAAACTATCATTTGTGAAAATTGTCTCAATTGATTCCTTGACCCTGAAAACCGAGGAAAGGACACCAAATTTGTAACTCTAGACCAAGTACTAAGCAAGTTACAGCTCGCAGCCCCCTTAACGCCGCCATATTGGATTTCACCATTACCAAATATGGTGATGACCAAAAAAATGGCTTCATTGGAGTCCTTGACCCCCAAAACCTAGGTAAAGACACCAAAATTATTTCTCTAACCCCTTTCCTTGAGGAGTTATGGCTGATTTTATGATATGGCGGCCGTCTTAGATGCCATCTTGAATTTGACCCCTCCTGCCTGTGATCCAGACCTTCCACCCAAGTTTTTTTTTTTTACTTACATAGGGGTGTACTATCAGGTTCAAGAGTCAAAATGAGGGGACATCTGATTGCACACGGGACCGCCCTCAGCCCCAGGACTAGAAGGCATAGACTGTATAAAAAGATGGACGCAGCACCCTGGTCTGAAAAAAGAAGTACATGCGGAAGAACCGTAAAATGGCATTCTATTTAATGGCCAGCAGATGGCGACGTCGGTGGTTGCAGAAAGAAGTTCAATGCTATAGAAGTCTATGAGAAAATGACCCTACTTTCCCAGCTGATTTTTCATTTAAATAATGATTTTTCGCGTTATTTTATGGAAGCTATAGCAAGTTTCAAGTCTCCTTCGATATATCACGATGTTCATTTTTGTAAATTATGGTCCCATATAGACTAGAATAAAGGATAAAGCCAGATATGCTGTAGGGGCGTGGCTATCCTCTGGTCCTCGTCCGATTCGGTCAGATCCAGAACCACGGTCCTCCCCGGATTTTCAATACACGCTCTCGTCCAATAGAAATCACATCCGGTTTCAAAATGACAACATGGCGCAATTCAAATTGCCAAAATCGAGGCTGCTTCCGAATAGTCAAAAATTACGTCCTATCCACTAAAACCTAACCACTTGTCTTTAACCTTTGTGGGAACGTCATAAGATAAAGGAAAGGTTTTAAAGGGGAATTCCAAACGACTTAGGAAGACAACCGCGCTAATTAGAGAATCCAAATGCACTTACACTAGGCAACGTAATCATCAGTCCCCTGCCCTTCATATACGTTTCCTTACGTAATTGGCCAGATGAATGGTTGTCGCTTAAAATATTGCTGCTGCGCAGAATGGGATAGCGTTATCTCCTTTCTTTTCGAAAAGGATGGTTCTGTGTACCCTGTGCTAAAGGAGGTAAATTAGGAAGCACTGAGACACCTTTCCTTAACATTTACAGAATTCGAATCCCCTTGTCATGGCTGCCACGTAATTATTTCCGGATCATTTTGTAGGAGTTAGGAACTTTCCTGGGCAAAAAAGACTATTCGGACGCAGCCCGAAGCTTCCTTTATGGTATGCTGAAACCAATGGGTGACGTCACAGTAGCTTCGTCCATCTTTTTATACAGTCTACGCTAGAAAGATGTGTCTGCCATATTTCCGACAGAATTTGGTAAAAGTTTAATTGACCAACTGGCCCCGCTCATTGCCGGAAAGAAAAAGAACAATAGACACAGTGAAAACCCAGTGGCCATTGTTCATGTTATGTATAAGGAAGAGTTTGCTTCAAAATCATGTCATGCCAAATGGAAGTGTAATAAGATGAACTAGACTCCGTATGAATTGGATGTTGGAACTTACTACCTAGCCTAGTAGCTTACCTGTAGTTACGGAAGCTGGCTTGCTAACGTCAGTAGAGCCATTGAATTTACAACATTATGAATGACAGTACAAACAAAGCAGCGGGTCGCGATTCACGTTGCTCTTAGCAGTTGCTAGCAAGCTTCCCTGAACTATGATTCAGTGGGAGCTAATTTAATCTGTGCTGATTAGCAAGAGATTCCTGGGTGTATCCGCCCTCAAGTCGCCAAATCCGCCTGACTGTCAAATCTGCCTAGTCAACGCTGCGAGGATCAGCCCCGCCTCCTCGTTGCGCGCCGCCAAACGTCGGACTCAAACCGGACCCCCGGCGGATCCGGGATGCGGACGCGCCATGATGCTAACGGTTGGCGTCAACTTGAGAAATTTTAGTGGAAATTTGCTCAGCCCTTGCTCCGCTGCACGGAAGAGTCGATCTCTACAAGTAAGTGTATAGATTTATTCTATTGATATATTACCACCCTAATCATTAATATAGTCACACTTGTTGTCGCTGTTGTTTTTCATCATAGAGTAATGCTTGGGGAGGTTTTGTTTGCCATTGTATTGAAAGATTGCAGTAGGCGATAATCTTAGGATATCATGTTAGTGCCATGCAAAATATCATGTATTGCTGTTCTGGCCAAATCATAGAAGAGAGATATAAAACGTTGTTATAGTAATTTCCAGGTATTTTAATCAGATCACAGAATTGGTATACGTGCAGATACCCAGGCTAGGTTTATTGGCTGGCTAGCCGCATGGTGCAGCTATGACTAAAAGCGGAACATCGTGTGCTTCATTTGTGCAATGCAAATATTGGATGAGCTTAAGTGTTGTCTTCATATGTGAAATGTTGTACGATTAAGGTATGCAAATTAAGACGATTTTTCAGTCAGTGAAGTGGGTTGAGCATGCGTTGATTCATTTTATCAGACATCAATGTGGAAAAGCACTAGCCGCTAACTAGCCAGGGGAGCGTTTCCTAAAACCGTAGTTGCTAAGTTAGCAACGTACGTAGTTCGTTAATTCACAGTCAATGGGCCCAACTATGGAAGTTCGCATCTGTTACTTCGGGAAACGCATCCCAGCTCATGGTCGGGCCAACGGTGCAGTAGCATGGTTGTTATAGTTTGCTTGTAGTTCGGCTGATGTAAAAGTTTGCACATGTTTGTTAAGTGTTAAGGGTGATATTCACCAGATATTTCATTCAGTGAATGGAGTAATAATGTCCGTAATCTGTCCTTCATAGTCAGTTGTACACGTGTGCCTTGTTTCTCGGCTACAACTGTTACACGCATAATGTGTTTAATTTACAAAGTTTGTAGTTTGTCTAGTTGGTAACGCGTTACATCTGTCTTCTGATTCTATAATTTTAATACAATTTCAGGTTATGCATAGCTAAGTAACTCCGATCATACAACTGATCGGAGGTCGGTGACTGATGGGCATTGTAGCAAGGATAGCCAGCTAGAGTATCAGTGAGTGTCGGGAGTTGTAGCCTATTTCCATCTGCGTGGAAAGATTGGTACGGGGCATGTTTATGTCTTGCAAATAGGCAGGTGCCCATTTTTATATTTTCAAGTGGGATATCTTAGATTAGTGGTTCTCAACCTGTTTGGGGTCCAGGACCCCCTGCATATTTTTGATCAATCCTGAGGACCCCCACCCCACCCCACCACCCCCGACCGGGAACCAATTTTATTGAAACAGCAGAAACTGCATTTTAAATTGCATTATTGTATATTTATTCACTCTCTTGGAGGCAAGTATGAGCTTTGAACTGTAATTTCCGGAAATATGTAACAAAACAGCATATTTATATAGTCGCTTCCAGAAATATGTAATAAAACAGCACATTTATGCAGTGGCCTCTGGGACATATGTAACAAAACAGCACTTAAGTAATAAAACAGCGGCATGCATGTGATTTTTCGCTCCCGCGAACTCGGACAATTTTCTTGTGAAGAACTCAGCAGTCTTGCCTGCTGACGATTGGTGTTTAGTGCTTAGATGCCGCTGCAGGTGTGCAGGTTTAATGGTGTGGTTTGAGAGTACCTCTCCAGGTGAGAAACACAGAGGCTGGTATTAAAGAAAAAAGTCCCATTTCTTTCTGCTGGTAAATAAAGGTCTTGGTCACATTTGAGTGGGATAATGCTATGTCTATGAAGGTCATAGGATCTTTTTAAAAAGATATTTTATTTTCACGGACCCCTTGCTATAACATTACGGACCACTAGGGTTCCACGGACCCCTGGTTGAGAAACACTGTCTTAGATGGATATCTAAAATGTCCTCGATTGCTGAAATGACATGCTTATTGGTTTCCCACAATTCACCTTTCACTAAGCCCCGCCCCCCTTAGTGATTGTTGCTTAGTCTGACAAAACTTCAGCTTCAACATGGCGTTTTCGACAGCTCTTCCAGCTGAACTGCTGTCGGGCTTTTACAAAGCAGCAAATGCGGTTTCAGACAGGAGTAGACAGAAAGGGCTAAAGTATGTTCATGCGCAATGAAAGAAATCTGGACTTGGACCCAAAGACTGATTTATACAGTCTCTGTTTATACCACGGAATTCACTATAATGTATCAGCTGACGTTAGCTAGCGGGACGGCTGTAACATTTCTTATGTTTTCTAGCTGCTTAACTTAGCTAACGGGTTAGGTTGTTATGAGAGTGTAATTTTAGGTTCAACGTTTGCTCGCTAATATTTGGGGACCTGTCAAGTCGTCACTCTCCACTATCAATAGTCAGTAGTGATTTGTCGCGATGACTGTGCCCTCTTAGCGGTATTCCTTCATGGCCCAGGAATTTAGCCGATCTGAATAAATGACTGTGTTTACATGCACACCATATTCCTGTTTTAATCGGAATATGAGAATATTCCGACTGCGTACCTGTCATGTAAACGCATGCAATAACCCGATTAAGGTCATTTTCCGATTCAAAATATTCCGAATAAGACCCCTGGCATATGCCTGTTTTAATTGGCATATTGGGTCATGTATACACCTTAATCGGAAAATGCCCCCGAACAGAATATTCAGTTACCTCTGCGCCTGTTCAATTCTCAAGGAATTAGCAGTCTTGGAGGGAAGAGGAGACGACTGTGTGCATTCAGATAATGAAAGACATGAATATAATGGAATATATCGATGGGCGAAAGCACCGTAACAACGATATCTTTAAGGTGTGCGAAAAGTGGAGGGAGGCTGGTTTTGTGTGAACTGCCAACCAAGTTAAGCATCGCTGGAAAACTATGAAGGCAGCATATTCCAAAGCGAAAAAAAAAAAAAAAACAGGCAGTGGCTATTTTTACGCACACCCGCCTCCAACCGCTCTGGGTAGCGAGTGTCAGTCTTACAAGTGCCCCAGGCGCAATGTTTAACCATAACTATGTTATAGTGCACAAAAACGAGTGTCGGAGTACGAAAATCTGAGACGCCTGCACTAGATTTAATGGAGTGCTGTCATGAAAGTGTCAGAGTTCAGTCGGAGCCAGTTGTTGGCTCCGCTGTGATTGGCCAGTCTGCATTCTAGGGCGGGGCTTAGCAAAAGGTGAATTCTGTATTCCGTTGATGTATTAATGATCATAAAAATGCCTATTCACAAAAATCAACAGAATCTGAGTGAGTGAAGCCTGAATGTAACTATAACGCTGTGGATAAAATGCAGATCGCTGCTTAACAGCTATAAATCAGCAAGCAGCAGCAATGATCTGTGACTGCAGTGGCCAATCTATGCAAGTTTCAGGTGTCACAATAGTATACTGTACATCCAGGCAATTAAGTTTTACAAAGAAGTCACTTTTAGGTTTAGGTGGGAACATGTATTGGACATTTTTTGCATACATATTAAGTTCCATAATTCAGGATGGTTACAGCGAGGTGATGGAGACAAAGCGTTAAAAAGTCATGCTGAGTCACTTCGCAGTCACGGGCTGTCAGTCAAAAGGACCCAACATAAGACACTAAAGACGATAGGCGATCATGCATTTAAGTGTAGGCTACTTAAAGAAATTTATTAAAATGTTTTTGCTGCCTTGGCATTGCCTAATGCCCAAACTAATCTGCTTACAATCTCTTGCTATTTTTGTGCAAAACAAATCAGCAAAAGTGTAAAGAGGTTCTGACTCATTTAATTTAAAGGTCGCTATAATATTAGTTGCTCATGACAGATAAAGTATCAGGTCTGAATCACATTGCCCATTATATATCAGTAAAATCACATAATCTTAAACAAAAAAAAAGAAATGTCAAGGCCAAGCAAAACAATTAGTCTCACAATATCAGCATTTGTGACACAAGTAGTTTTCTGAATGTGTATGGAGTCTCTTTAGCAACTCAAATTTAAACTCGATAACCTTGCTTTGTTTTGCTCTTCTTGTGTAGTATGGTGGAATGAAACACACAACACCAAAACATAATGCAACATTAGATTTTCTTTAGAACTGGCATTACAATCTTTTTAAAAACATATAATTGAAACATGTCTTTTTCTGAAATGTTTCTTCTAGAGAACATGAGGGTCATTCCATGTCAGATCATCAAATGGGTCTCGCCACCACCTTCTCAATTTTGCTAATTTTTTGTATGCTGCAGTATAAATATATATCACTGACAAATCTGAAATTTCAGCTCATTTGGACCAAAAATGAATTTTTGGTGAATTATTTTCTAAGGGTACTGTCCGTCAGTTTTTTTGTCAGTTGACATTTTCTTGTATTTAATATAGCATAACTTTTTTTATTATTACACCTATAGCTTTTAAACTTTGCATCTAAGCCAATGTTATACTGCTTAATCATTTTACTTTATCTTTCTTGGTTGTGGAGCTATGAGAGCACCGAAAGTGCCTTTGGTTCAGGCAGTTCCATGTTTAGGTCCCCAAAGCACCCCCAATATAAACCCTAGCATAGGTTCTCTGGCATTTTTTCCATTCATTTGTGTCTGCTGAATATAAATCAGGCTGAATTCACCATGAATTCATCAACAACTGCAGTCAGTACCTTGCCAAATGTGAAAAAAAAAATGCTAAAATGCCACCTGTTCAAACCCCCGTATCTCCAGGGGCACACCTTGGATTTTCATCTGTTTTTTTTTTTTAACTGATTCCTCTATTATAGTAGGAAGACCACTCCAAAAATTGTTGGTGTGTTTTGACCAATATAAATTTTGCAGGTGCCTGAACAGGGGTAGGATAATCTCGAGAATCGCTTGGCATTTTAAGCTTTTTACACATACAACTATGCAACATTTTAAGTGTTTTCAATCATTAGGCAGTCACATACTCAATTGTTCTAATTCCTGTATAATAGTAGATATAAGAAAACAAAAATTGTTGATGTGACTTGAATGACATACATATCAGAACTGTCTAAATAGGGGTCAGGCAATTTTTGAAAATCAAACTTCAGTGTTTCCCATACATTGACAAGATTATGGCGGCCCGCCATAAGCAAATTTACCCCTGCCATAGTTTCAATATGCGCAATTGTCGCGTGTTGATCGTACATGCGCACGTTTGAAGATGAAGAAAGAAAAGGAAATGGGGGGGGGAGAAGAAAAAACATGGAATTTGTGCAATCCCCCCCTGCTCAAATTAGAATCATCTCATGGTTGAAAGATGTATCATCTAGGAGGGAATTACATTGCATTTATGAATTCAAGTGATTCTAGTTAGAGCAGAACTTGGTTTTCGGTAAAATTCTGAGAAATTAACCCTTTCATTCCGAGTCCAGATTTTTTCAGCTTGTTGCCTATTGTGTTTTCTTTGTCATATTTTCCAGTGTACAAAGACAAGATGATTATTGCAAGTATATTCTAGTAATTTTGGTTCGTAGGATGGTCATATATAGAATAATTGAATCATTGCCCCAAGGGTTTTTCACAACTGCGATGTGAAAATTGGTGCGCTACCATATGTCAGTCCGTTACTATGTTGCAGTGGAATGTTTTACACTGATTGATAGGATTCCAAGAAATTTTGCAAACTTTGATATTAATCGTCTGTTTCCTTCACCAAATCTGAATACCACAATTAATTTCACTTTCTAAGCTGCATTATTGATGTATCTGGGTAACGGAATGACAGATTTTCAGTAAAAGACTGACAGTAACGGACTGACATGCTAGATATTATGGGGAGAGATTAGTCTCAAAATTATGCACAAATATATATCCACGATTTACATATGTGTTTTTCAGATCCACGAATATATCCACGATTTACACATGTATTTTTCAGATCCACAAATATATCCACGATTTACACGTGTGTTTTTCAGATTTACAGATATATCCACGATTTACACATGTGTTTTTCAATTTTGTCTGCACATTGCTCATGCCTTATCATTTGTAAATATCCAGTTCTGCTTGTGAAATGTCGAAAGTGCGTTTGTGCGCGTGCCGGTTGATCCACAAACGCACTTTCGACATTTCACAAACAGAACTGGATATTTACAAATGATAAGGCATGAGCAATGCACACACAAAATTGAAAAACACGTGTAAATCGTGGATATATTTGTGGATCTGAAAACACGTAAATCGTGGGATATATTTTGGATCTGAAAACACACGTGTAAATCGTGGATATATTTGTGGATCTGAAAAATACATGTGTAAATCGTGGATATATTTGTGGATCTGAAAAAAACATAAATCGTGGATATATATTTGTGCATAATTTTGAGACTAATCTCTCCCCATAAGATATAACAGGTTCTCACTTTTCTAACATGCAAAAGCCACAGTATTTAATTCAGGTATCTGCCACAAGATGTCACTTCAGTGCAGATTTCCTTTTGCAATGAATTCTTGGAAACCAGAAGTGTTCGAGGAGGGAATTTTGAAATATTAGGCCTGTATGAGGCACAAATTTCATCCTGTCCCATCCTGAAGTAACCCTTTATAAATCACACCAGGTAAGTACTTTTTTTCACGAATACTTCAAGTTAAATAAGAATATATGATCATTACATATTTCAGTGCATGCCGCAAGACAGGCGCGTACATTTTTTAAAAATCATGAAATGTTACAAAAAATGTCTGTATTTATGAAGAATGGGGATATTCGTGGAATTTAACGAAACAACCTAATTATTTAATGAAAATAACTGTGTCCACACTAAATGTGCCTCATCACCGTAATGCATCTTCATTTGCTCGTAAAAACTGCGCTGTACCTTCAAATTCAAAGGAAATCTCTCAATGAATTGCTTTAGACAGAAGATTCAAAATGGACCCAAGGTCAGTTGGTTTTTCTTCTCTCACGTTATGAAATTTTCGCAAATGTCTCTGAATCCTCCTATTGTTACACTGTTGAATATCATTACCAAAATGAGGTTATAATCTACATCTAATTTTCATATAGTGAATATTTTTGTTACTTTAAAGACAATATAAGACTGCAAAATGTAGCGAAAGCAGAGGTTGCTAGCACGTTAGCCTTCAATGTTATTTACTAACTTGGCAAGGAGCATCTCATTACCGTTACTCATTTTTCCTCATGACCATGTAGTTTCAAGAGCCATTTCAATAATGAGAAGCTGTGTTACGGTAATGAGATATTACTAAACATTCAGAAATCACAGCGCCAGTTCTTTAAATGAACTTTTCTTGAATTCCTAGCAATAATTAACCTTTAACAATTAACTATGTATAATCACGGTGAGTGTTTTTTCGTGACTTTTGCCAAGACTGACCGATAACCTGCGAAAGAAGGCTGCAGCCAAAGCTTGGGTGAAAAAGCGCAGGGAAAAAGTATATGGTAATCCTGAACTTCTGGAAGAATACAGGAGAAGGGAAAAGAGCCAGGTGTTTGTAAATTGCTGTAAGGGAAATTATCGTCACACTACAGCCAGCCTGATAGACCAGATCAGATATACACTGCCCGGCCAAAAAGAGTCACACACTTTAATATTTTATTGGACCACATTTTGCCTTGATTATGACACTCATTCGCTGTGGCATTGTTTTGATAAGCTTAGGCAATGTCTCAGCATTTATTTCCATGCAGAGTTGAATAAATTTTTCACCGAGATCCTGTATTGATGAAGGGAGAGTCGGACCGCTGTGAAAAGTCTTCTCCAACACATCCCAAAGATTCTCTGTGGGGTTAAAGTCTGGACTCTGGAGGCCAATCCATGCGTGAAAATGATGTCTCCTGCTCCCTGAACCACTCTTATTACAATATGAGCCCAATGAATCTTGGCATTGTCATCTTGGAATACGCTCATGTCATCAGGGAAGAAAAAAATCTATTGATGGAAAAACCTGGTCATTCAGTATATTCATCTGACCTCATTTTTTGGGCGCATATCATTGCTGAACCTGGCCCTGGCCAACTAAGTTAATCCCCAAATCATTCCACAGCCCCAACAGGCTCGTACAGTAGGCACTAGGCATGATGGGTGCATCACTTCATCTACTTCTCTTCTTACGCCTATTACTCTGGAAAAGGGTAAATCTGGACTCATCAGACCGCATTACCTTTTTCCATTGCTCCAGCATCTAATGTTCCCAAGCAAATTGAAGCCTTTTTTGCTATCAGCCTCACTGATAAGTGGTTTTCCTAAGGCTATGCAGCTGTTTAGTCCCAATTCCTTGAGTTCACTCTGCATTGTGCGTGTGGAAATGGTCTAACTTTCACTTTTCAACTTAGTTGTGAGTTCTTCTATTGATTTTTTTTTTCTGATTTGATTTCACCAAACCTTTAAGTGATTTCCAGTCAAGATCATTCAAGATTTTTTCCAACCACATTTCTTCCTTGAAGAAGGTGGTTCACAACTATCCTTCCAAGTTTTAACAATGCGTTGGGCAGCTCTAATCCCAATTTCCTTAGTTTCAGCAATCTCCTTAGTTGTTGTCTTTGCTTGATGTAGGCCAATAATTTGACCCTTCTGAAACAGAGCAACATCTTTTCCACGACCACAGGATACGTCTTCAAAAATGGATTTTAAGAAAGGAGAAGCTACTCGCTGCATCAGTTAGGGTAAAATAACTTGTTGCCAGCTGAAACACATTAATCACTACAGTAATTATCCAATGAAAGGCTCTTACCTATTTGCTTAGTTAAATCCAGGTGGTGACTTTCTTTTAGCCAGACAGAGTATTCGGCGATCAGACACATAGGCTTCATATTGGTATCGGTGAATGTATTATCCGATATGTCCCAACATTAAAACAGTTGCTGTATATAAGACTGAAAAACTGCTTGCGGTAATTGGTGTCACTACATGTTATCAGTTTACCCAGGAAAATGTGCTGCGACTTACAATATGTGCCAAGACAACATTCATTAAGAAAGCAGTGTTTAAGAAAGCAGCCTTCTGAGTGCATTTTCACAGTCCCATCACTGCAATCTGAGAACAGACTACAAAGGAGAAGTGCCTGTTCTTTACATCTTAAAAATTTAAAGAAAAATCAGTCGCCTAATTTTGCCTTTAACAAAATTGGTATTGTATTGGTCTCAAAAAACCTATATCAGCCAGGCTCTACTTCACACTAATTACATTTCCACTCTAGTATCATATCCACACTTGCATATCATTTATTATTATTATTATGATCCATTAGCTGCTGGCAAAGTGTTCACATTACCGAAATGCAAAAACCTCATCATCCGCAATGTGTTTTTCATTACAGTTATCCATGAAAATGAAATTATATTTCAATAATTATATTTTTCATCTGAATTAATTTGGTCTTTAATTAAAATATGTTCCTTAACTGTGTTCCACATGTGTTTTCTGTTTTGCATTTCTTGTTAAAATATAAATTATTTTAAAAATTTGGTGTGGAAAATCTTCATGTATACCGGTAATGAGTTATTTAATTTAAAATATGATTTAAAATAAATAAAACACTACTTTTTATGTACTGTGCTGTTCATTTAACTTGCTTATTGGTGTAAATCTGAAAAATTAGGCAAAAATTACTTTTTCCTTGACAATCAGCTGTCTTCATTCATCATTACGGTAATGAGAATTTTTGGGCATCTTGTTGATAGGAAATTTGAATAAAATCGAATTAATTTGTTTTTCCGTGTAACTTTTATCAAAAAACAACACTTCAGACTCTACTTTATTCAATCAATTTGGAAAATTAGTCTGATCAGATGGATTATCTTCTGATGTTACTTTGACAGTGTTCGTGAGAATCGCCCATCCGACCCATCATCATAACTAGCAATCTCGGACCTCGGTAAAAATTTTAGGGCTGCGCCGATAAGCAAGCACGTCTGTCTGCCTCATAGTGGCAGTTACTTTTATTGCGATTAAAATAATCACGATTCCAAAATTTCGGAGAGAAAAAAAAAATTCAATGTCTTTATCATTCAGGTTTTGTTCTAGGTATCTTAAGTGTAACCAGTGTGAACATGCAATGTTACATTTCACCAAAAATCTATTTCTGTGTGCATATTATTATTATTTTCCTCCTATCTATGCATATATTGTTTTGGAGAGTTTTCTTTAATTCAGTAGAATTTTTATATTAATGCTGTTTGATCTTTGACATTTTAGCGATGTAACTTTCTCCAAATTCGCGGTATTCTCCTCAGTATTCAGCTCTGCTGTGGAGAGGTAAGATGAAATAAGCGCTCTTCAGTGGTTTTGTAAAACGCAGTAAAATGCTAAACGGAGGCGAAGATACTTCTTTGTAGCAGTCAAAGATTTTGTCCATTATTGCTTCAATGGTTACTTTGGAGTTTATACATTTTTATTTCATTGTGTACGGCACTTTTGTGAAGCATGCTAACCTATCGTAAGTCCAGGCTAATGGAGCGTTAGGTGGTTTTTAATGCAGTTCGCCATTTCTTCCATCTCTAGTTTAAAGGTGCGCTTGTAGAAACGTGACATGCAAAGTTGCTGTACTGACATTAATGCATTGCACGCAGGTACGCGAGCTCCCCATTTCTAAATTACCTCTGCCATCAAAGGTAAAAGGAGGTTATGTTTTCAGTCCCGTTAACTGGAAAATGTTATGACATGCTCTATACCCAGCTAGTATTAAGCTCTGCTGTGGAGAGCTGTAGATGTAGAAACGTGACCTGCGAAGTTGCTGCACTGATATTAATGCATTGCATGCAGAATAAAAATCTTTTGGCTGGCAAGAGAGGAGTGAAAGAATGTCATTTGATGAAAATTAAGTGTCATTTCTTAGTCATTTTCAGAGATGTCAGTTACCACCAGAAGTCAGTCCGTTACCGAACCATTTTCAGAGCTGACAACAAGATCAAAGCAGCCAGATGCAATCAGAAATGTTTATGTTATAGAGAAAATATCCATACATGCCTTGGTAATGAATATTTGTCCACTATGTAATCGACTTCAGAAAATTTTGGAACTGAAAATGTTGCTCTTTAAATTTTAGTATTTCTGCGTCAGCCCGTTACTGACAGAATTTTCACTAATAAAAAATGACTTGATGGGACAAACCTTTATTATCATGGTTGTGGATGAATAACTCCCTCTACCCCTTTCTAAACTCACAGAACAGCTGCATTTTCCAATGCCTGTAAACTGTGGAGGATAAAATTCCATTATTTTTCTCTGAAATGTCAGTCCGTTACTCACGGAATTGTCCATCAATAAAATTTACTGACACTAATTCTTGTAAACTGACTGTCAAATTAAAACTTTGTATTCCATGCTATGTTACCAGTGTTATTGCTTCTTAAATGCAGCAAAGAGCAGAACCATGTTGTCTGTCCCAGTTTTGTCCCACTTATACTGCCGGGCTGTGCGTCTGGTGACATCCGGAGTTGGAACAGTTCAGAGAATGTTATTGAATGGCACCCAGCATTTTTCAGAAGTGCATGTTAATGCTTGTGTCCTCTTGTTTTGCTTCATGAAAAATAGCACTAATCAAATTATTGATCAATAACTGGTTCAGGTTTCTACTTGCCAACATGATCTACCAACCTGCATATACTGACCTTTCTGTGAATGTGTCATGCATTGATGAATTGAGAACTTAGAATTATTGTGATTCAATAATCATTAACATTGTGTAAGAAGCTGAAAATGCCAAGCAATTCTTGAGATTACCCCACCCCTGTTCAGACACCAGCAAAATTTATATCAGTCAAAACACACCAACAATTTTTGGAGTGGTCTTTCTACTATAATAGAGGAATCAGTTAAAAATAATAGAGGAAGGTGTGCCCCTGGAGATGCGGGGGTTTGAACAGGTGGCATTTTAGTGTTTTTTTTTTTTTTTTTTTTTTTTTCCACATTTGGCAAGGTACTGACTGCAGTTGGTGATGAATTCATGGTGAATTCAGCCTGATTTATATTCAGCAGACACAAATGAATGGGAAAAAATGCCGGAGAGCCTATGCTAGGGTTTATATTGGGGGTGCTTTTGGGACCTAAACATGGAACTGCCTGAACCAAAGGCACTTTCGGTTTCCTCATAGCCCCAAGACCAAGAAAGATAAAGCAAAATGGACTGCATTTTCTGATTAAGCAGTATAACATTAGCTTAGATGCAAAGTTTCAAAGCTATAAGTGTAATAATCAAAAAGTTATGCCATGTTAAATACAAGAAAAATGTCAATTGACAAAACTGACGGACAGTACCCTTAGAAAATTCATTTTTGGTCTGAATGAGCTGAAACTTCGGATTTGTTCGTCACTAATACATTTTTATCTAATGTGAAAATATGGAAGCAATCTATGGCTACATGGTGACAAATGTTTTGTATATCTGATGATTTGACATGGAATGTCCCATGAATAGAAAGACTGTGCCTTTCTCTCTCTCCACCATAACCCGAACAGACTTACAGAAAAGACTTGAACAAATTGGGAATGACATGACCAACACGACTGACACAGGGGCAAATAACAAGGACTTAGAAGAGTTGACTTGTACACACAATCCAGAAGCAGTCTTTAGTGAGGAGGGTGGCACATTCTCTGACAAAGGAGGCATGGAGTATGAGGGTAGCATGGAGAATGAAGGTGGCATGGAGTATGAGAGTAGTATGGAGTATGAGGGTGGCATGGAAAACGAGGGCGAGTGGGATTACGGTGTAGACGCAATGGGTTTTGATTGTGATGGCGGGCATCCGCAGACATGTAGCTCAGAATCTGAAGATGATGTAGGCCTAGATGAGCCCTCACTGTCTGACAATATTGCCAACTGGGCTGTAAACTTTGGCATTTCTTTGGTTGCCTTGACTGCATTATTGGGAATCCTTCGCTTTTCTCGCCCAAATCTACCAAAGGATGCTAGGACCCTTCTAGGTACAAACACTAAGTACAAAATTCAACAGAAGGCAGGTGGGCAATACTACCATTTTGGCATCCTCTCCTCACTTGCATCCACACTCAAGAGGTGCCAAAACCCCGTCAGAGGGGAGCACTCTCAAACTGCAAATCAATATAGATGGCCTACCATTATTTAAAAGCTCCAACATGCAGCTCTGGCCTATCCTTGGCTTATTGGTCTCAGTGCCCATGAAAGAGCTTGTAATGATAGGAGCATACTGCAGACCAAAGAAGCCGACTAATGCCTATGAGCTCCTCAGCGACTTTGTGAATGACCTAAAAGATCTGGAGAGCAGTTTTTGTTTTGAGGGGAAAAATTTTAAGCTTGACCTCCACACTGTTGTTTGCGACACTCCAGCGAGGGCCTTCATAAAAAACATAAAATCGCATAATGCATAGCACGGGTGCGATAAATGTACCCACCCAGGGGTGTATAACAACAGAAGAATGACTTTTCCAAGCAAAGACTACCCCCTCAGGACTGACGAATCCTTCAATTTAATGCGTGACGAAACACATCACCATGAGGGGCCACATCCCTTTACCAACCTTAACACTGGCATGGTAACTCAATTCTCACTAAATTATATGCACCTGGCGTGCTTGGGTGTTGTTAAAAAGCTGGTCATCACCTGGCTCTGGGGTCATCTTAGCGTTCGCCTGCCTTCATCTCTGATAGAGAGGATGTGTGCAAAACTTTTAGGAATGAGGCCAAATCTGCCGGTCGAATTTGCAAGAAAGCCCCGCTCAGTGAGAGAGATTGACCGCTGGAAGGCTACTGAATTGCGACAGTTCCTTCTATACACTGGGACTGTGATGCTGTCAGGGTTTGTAGACAGAAACACATACTGCAATTTCATGCTCCCCTCCTCTGCTATTTCAATTTTAGTCAGCCCCGCCCTGCCCTACCTGTCCGATTACGCAGACAGTTTATTAAAATCATTTGTGAAGCACTTTGGCAAGCTATATGGGTCTGACCAGATAGTTTACAATCTGCACGGTCTGGTCCACTTGGCAGGTGATGTGAAAAGATATGGCTGTTTAGACTCATTTTCAGCATTCCCATTAAGAACCACCTATATAAGGTCGCATGTCATGAGGTGGGCACTCAAAAGGGTGGATCTGTTACACTCTGCCAAGAAACTGCTTATTCAAAATGTATTTTCTCTAAGATTCATAAGTCTTTTATTGTAATTTTGGTATCAAATTGTAGCTGTTGAAGTTCTCTTTCATTTGTCACCAACTTTGATTTGGTGGGATACTTTTGGTTCAGCGGCCTTTTTAGAAAAGCAATAACGGGGTGGATCGGAGCGGTGGTGGAGCGGTGGCGGTGGAGAAGCAGCTCGATTATGGTTATAATGTTCTATTACTCCAGGGTAAGGCAGTGTATCTTTTATGAACTGGATGTTATCTACAAAATAAAACAAACCTGGGTGAATTTGAATGAATATTAACCAAATAACACTAGTTTTTGTAAAAAGGGTCCATTCCGAGAAAACGGACTTTTAGTAATGGCTTTCAATGCATTTACCTGTGAATTAAATACATGTTACTCTCAGTAACATTAGAACAGAATGAGATAATAAATTTCTGCTGTTTTTGATTGGGCTGAAGGTATGTAATATGCAGTAGGAGTATTGAAAAATGGACCATTTTGACCGTGTCACACTTTTGTGGCCCACCTCATGACAGGCGACCATAAGGCAAAAAAATACTTCTGCGGAAAGCCCAATTCCCTCTAGCCCAAATTGTCCGGAGGTTATCTGAAGTTAGGACAACAGATTTAGCGTCATCTGCCAACACCTTAGAAAAGGAACATTATGTGGGCCCTGTTGTTCCTGGCATGTCAGTGCTGAAACAAAACAGAGAAATGCATTGTGATGACTGGCCCATTAAGACATCGACTGGGGACAATGTATTTCTAGTGGGGGAAAAGGTTTGTTGCATTCAGAACATCATTCGTTGTGACGATGGGGTGTATGCCATTTACAATGAGTTCACACACCAGAACCCATTTTTTACCTACCCTTTTGACTCTGATCTTCTCAATGTGTTCACTGTCCATGGAACATCTTAAGTTTTGCAGTCCATTGAAGTGTCAGCTCTCCGTCAGAAACGTTCAGCTTTGCCCCACAGGGATGGTTTTGTGGCCATGCCCCTCCTCCACTAAAGAAAACAAACGAACAAAAAAACGACGATCAGCTATATCATTCTGACCACCTGCCTTTATCTGTGTGGTTCCCCCCCTTTTGCTGCCAAAACAGCATGCACTGTGCAGTGTTTCGCCTTTCTATCAGAACCAGCATTAACAAATTCAGCAATGGTCCAGTTGGTCCGATCCAAAAGATGAGCTACCCAGCTACAGTCGCTGAAATAGCTGAATTTGTTAATGCTGGTGAAAGAGTACATGCTGTTTGGGCAGCAAAAGAGGGGAACCACACAGTATTAGGCAGTTGGTCATAATGATAAGGCTGATCGTCGTAAATCAGTTCAACCAATCAGTTCATTAATCAAGTTCATACAGTTCATACAAGTTAGAATAAAACATTAGGGCCAGATGACTGACATTGACAAGAGACACTGACATTCATGACAACTTAATTACACTACTCTGGTTGACAATTTGATGTAAGTACTTCACCAAAATAATCTTCCATGTTTACACCAAACCCAAAATTCCACAATATTTGTGACTCATAACAGTTTGTAAACATTAGACCTCATTGGACTTGATCTCTGAAACAGTCCATACGTCAGGACCACAAAATTGGACATCTCTAGTTCACAGTTTGGCATGATAACCATCGGCGTGCTAACCGACAGACAGGTAGCTTAGTGTCATGCCCCACCTTCCTCATTAATTTACTGTTCATGCAAAATACATAGATCACACAGTTGGCATCCAAAGTATTGGCCCCCTTAACGCACTCACAAAACTGACTGATGACATTTCCATGTAAAGAGTACCCACTCAGGACAGACAAATCTTTCAATTTAATGCACGACAAAACACATCATGATATGACTGCCACACGATGAAACGAACAGTGTCTTTATCAACAAAATTCACGCTCGATGCTAAAAACAGGTTTTTGACACATTTTGGGAGTTAAAAACGGGAAGTTGTGCCCTGTTCAGGTATAGGCTGATGGACCTGAGGAGAGAGGCAGATGGTTTGCTGCCATTGGCTTGCACCTACAGCTACTAGCTTGATTATAATTCCTTATTTGAATTCCTGTGACATGCAGACTTTTGTGTTCCTTGCCAAAATGTCATCAAATGCCTGTTGTAATTACCAGGAACTATACACTTGTCAATCGCAACTGCCCAGACTCTGTCTACGAAGTTAAGCGAAGTAGCAGAGTCTGGTATTACCAGGCTAGCAACTTGTCTAGTCCCCAAAATGTGTCAAAACCTGTTTTTAGCATCCAACACAAATTTTGTTGATATAAACCCTGCTATTGGTTTGTTTAATCGTGTGACCTACGCAATTCCCACTAGATTATATGCCCCTAGTGTGGTCAGCCCTGTTGATTGTGCACATTTTCCTACCACATCCCTTCCACTCAACTCTGTGGATCAGCTGGCCTTTTAGCAATGACCTTCTGTGGGGTGTCCTCCTTGTAGAGGGTGTCAATGACTGCCTTCTGGACAGCGGTCAAATCTGCAGTCTTCTCCATTATATGTAGCCTACTAAACTAGACTGATAAGACAATTTAAATGCTGAAGAAACCTTTGCAGGTTTGGGGTTTTCATGAGCTGTAATGCCCCCGTCACACCGGATTGACGGTGCCACTGCTGATTTTTGTCAAAATCGCCATCACCGTAGTGACACCGTCCGGTAGTGTTTCCATAGTTTTCCCCTACCTGTCAAACGTGTTTTTCTTTGCGGTGCTACTGGGGAACCAGGGCGGAACCACGGCGGGATCACTGAGGACATGGCGATCCTATTGAGTTGCCTCTACGGTTTGATGACGGTGCCACGGCGATTATTGGCGGCAGTACTGCGGTGTTGGCGGCAGCGTTGAGGGGCCAGTGAGTTGCTACTGCGAGGATGGCGGTGTTACTGAGGTGCTACGGCGGTGGTGCTGCGGCAGCAGGGTGGCTCCATGTCGGCTATAAATGGGAGATTGTTTTCGTTCGAAATTCATTGTAATATTTTGTCTGCTGATGATTTATTCCTATAGTGATGCCACCGTGAATCGCCACGGGATCGCTGTAGGGTCGCCAGTCTACTTTTTTTTTTTTGGCGATTGCACGGCGGTTGTACTGCGGAGGCACGACGGTGATGGAGGTGCTACTGAGGTCCTTGTACGGTTCCATGGCGGTCATGGCGGTGCCACGGCGATCCCAGTGCGGATTGGCCCAACCTGCGGTGGCACTACGGAAGTTTTGAACATGTTCAAAGTTTCCTCCGTGCCACCGTGGAGGTCTGGGCGGTTTTGACAGTTTTCGCGGTGCTACGACGATCAATTGCGGAACTACTGAGGAACCATGGAGATCATGACGGTGCCACTGCGGTTTATGCCGTACAAGCACCGCAGTAGCACCGCCAATCCGGTGTGACGGGGGTATAAGTCATCATTGTCAAAATTGAAATAGATGAAGCCTTGATATACTCCACTTTATGCGTAGTGAATCTATAATACACGAGTTAAACTTTTTAAACTGAATTACTGAGAAAAAAGAAGAACTTTTTCACAACATTCTAATTTTTTGTGATGAGAAGGGGGTTAAAAAGAGTTCTGATAATTAATATACCCTTTTCCCTTCTTTTACCTGTTAGGATGTCTTTTCTTGTTGTGGAGTTCATAACAACTAAATCCGTTGCTGTTGTATCCGACACCTGGTACAACGACGGAATGGTTCAATGGCCAAACTATGCCAATGATGAGAGAGTCAAAAGAGCCATCAAAAACCACGAGGAGCCGGAACGTCACTGGACGACATACGACGTCAAGGTCATCAGACGTTGTGGTATGACAATTCTCATAAATGACCTAAAATTAAATGAAACATAAATTAACTTAAATGATTTTAGCACATGGCTGCAATGTGACAAAGACTGAAAAATTGAAGGGGGGTCTGAACTCTTTCTGAACCCATTGTATAGCCTATGGACTGTGAACATATGGCAATTTTGGGCCAATTCACACTTCAGATTGATATTTCACTTTATGAAGAAGCGAAGGCTGATTTCATCTCCTGTATGTCTAAATATCTGTATTTTTGCATCACTGAGTAGAGGTTATAAAGTGGCCTGCCAAGCAGATGGAATCGGTTTAATTCTTAAACTTTGGGACCAGGGCTGTTGTAATCAAATCTGTTCTAGAATGTGCCATTTCGTACTGTATGAAACTGGTTCATTTGACATGAAATGACTCGATGTACTTTTATACATTTCAAATTTTAGAGACTTATTTTGGCGCTATGGAGGTTCTGCGGCGTTCATTGACCTGCACCACCTCTGACTTACAATCGGACACGGAGAGAAGAGAGCCGGCGAAGAGGAAGAGACCAAAGTTAGTGTATTTTGACTTGCATGTTCGTCTTACACTTGTCTTGCATTTGTATTTGTGATTTTCGGTAACTTTGCCAAATGTATATTAATTTCAAGGACAGGTCCACAGAAGAGCTTCTCACCCGATCGAACTGATAAAATGTATAAAATGCATGATTAAAAATGTTTTCTGTCCAAAATTACTATATGGTTGTTCTCAACAGCCATCGCTATGGGGACTCCGACGACAGTGAGGAGGAGGAGGAACTTAATCTGTCGCCCGTCCCACCACCCCCACCGCCAACTTTGTGCTCACCAGTTGGGCCATTAACTGAGACCCCAGGCCGGAGCCAGATGCCCCTCCAGAGTAATCCCCTGACACTTAAACAAGGACGACACAATCCTACAACTACCTAACATGTGCTCTTTGCAATTTTGTCTGATCTTGCTGGTGAAAGGTGTTAGGCTATATGAATAAATTACTTACACGGGCATGAATTTCACCAGCTCCACCATCTCGCCGAACGAGAGTCTGCACTCCTGAACTTGGAGAGCCCTCGTTGGGTAAGAGCTGATGTGTGAAATAGAATTCAATAGAGAAGTCCCATGGGTATAAACAGTGATGGCTAATGGATGACAGCCATTCAATAAAAGCAACCATTCAATGCAAACCTCTGTGTCTCTCACACACAACCTCATCATGGATCAGGAACAGGAACAGGAGCCCCTCCTCAGCACCCTCAACCCCCTGTAAGGAGAAGAGAGGAGATATCTCCCAGCCAGACCTACAGGCCTGCATGGCGAGGGAGGCCCAGGCTACTCAATGGAAATGGAAACATTCCCTTCTCTGGTGAGCTTAAGTCATACTGTCAACTGTTTACTGCATAGGACCTACTGCATGTGGCCTGGTTGGTGTTAGTGTGCGTGTGCACTTGTTTCAGTGCAACCAGAATAGTCATGAGGATTAGTTACACTTGTGCTGTTACATCATAAGAAAAAGCCTGAAACTCAAATGTAGTGTTCAAATCCTAAAAACTTACAGGGGTGCTTTGACTATTACAGATGTCACAGGCTGAGACACTCAAAGGGACACTCCGGCATTATTCTACCCATAGCTCTGTTTTCTGGGGTCATGGCCAGCTATCGATAGGAAAAGGAACGAGAAAATTTGGTAGAACGTAAACAGAATACTGACACGGCAGCTAAAGCTAACCTAACAGGGCACTTTGCATGAAATCAAAACTAAAGCAAAGTGCTCTGTTAGGTTAGCTTTAGCTGCGGCGCCAGTATTCGGCTCATATTGCACCAAATTTTCTCGTTCCTTTTCCTATCGATAGCTCGCTGTGACCCCGGAAAACAGAGCTATGGGTAGAATGATATGGAGGACCAAAAATGACTTAAGTATGTATAAATACATTAAAAAAATAAATAAATAAATAATTGCTGAAATTAATATATAAATAAATAAATGCAAAAATAAATGCTAAAATGAATTAATAAAAAATTATATTTAAACATGACATAAATGAATTAATGCTTTAAATTTATTTCTACATTTTTACATTTTATTTATTTATTTATTTCTGTGTCCGCATGCTAAATAAGTGGGAGATCCTACCCTCAGTGTGAGGCTAGATTGGTCAATAAGGAGAGCCAGACAGAAGCAAACGATCCTTTGTGAATCTTCCCTGTAAAGTGAATTGAGTGTATAAAGCTGCTTTCACACCGGACGCGAAACGAATTTTTAGCATGACAGATTACATTCAAAGTCAATGCAAAGACGTGAATACACGCGTTTCACGTGTATTCGCGTCTTTGCATTGACTTTGAATGATCTGTCGTGCGAAAAAAATCGTTTCGCGTCCAGTGTGAAAGTGGCTTTAGTCACACGATGTTTGCGATCTAGCTCGGGTATAATGGCTTCGACTGGAAAGGCCGTTGGCAGAGCAGCTGCGGGATGTGGCTGACCAGCTCGAAAAACTAGCAGCTAAATGCAGGAATTGCTCCGACCTGTGCTTAGAAGATAATTATAGCTAGAGTTAAACCGCGAGCATTTACGATATACTCTATGTAACTGTCACCTTGCTAGGCTAGCGAACTAGCTAGCTAAGCAAGCGAACTAACGTTAGCGAGTTAGCTAGCGAGCAGTTATATTTGGTATAACATAAATGCTCGCGGTTCAACTGTAGCTAAGTGAGATCGCGAAATAATCAATTATTTTTATTCATTTATTTTCTATTGACTTCCGTGCACCAAACTGTTGGTTAGCTAGGCTAGCAAACTTGCTAGCTAAGCAAGCAAACTAACATTAGCTGGCTAGTCTCGCTCAGGACAGAAGTAAAAGCTGTTTTAGTTGGCGCTCGCCATAACGACCAAGAGCACTTTCGTTGTGTTGATATCTAAATGCAGCGCTTTTCTCTCTTGCATTTGCCCCTTCTGTGGTTTGCGTGTTTTTGGTTTGCATCATTTCTGTTTTTGCAGCGCGTATCTCCAATTGGAGATGTTTTTGGCTGTTGCAGCGTGTTTTCCCCTGTAGGCCACCGCAGTGCGATTCTTAACTGCGGCTGAAATGTTATATTTATCTTCCAATCACAGGTCGGTGCAATTCCTGCATTTAGCTGCTAGTAGTAACCCGTGTCAATTGCGCAAGTTTCAGCCAACAGTTAGCTCACTGGTTTGGTAGCATCGACTTTCGTGTTCACGAGTCAGCACGTTAGCACGCAAGGAAGAAGTAGTAGACCTGAGTCGATCACACTCCTCTAACCAATCCAGATTCTGACTGAAGCTAGGACCTCCCTCCTAATTAGCATATGGACACAGAAATACATAAATAAATAAATGAATGTAGAAATACATTTAAAGCATTTATTCATTTATGTCATGTTTAAATATAAATTTTCATTTCGTCATTTCAGCATTTATTTATTTTTTTCCATATTAATTTCAGTATTTATAAATTTTCAATATTTATTTATTTTAACATTTATTTCTGCATTTATTTATTTGTTAATTTCAAGAATTATTCATTAATTTATGTATGTATTCCTATATTTATTTATTTATTTATTTATACTTCAGTCATTTTTGGTCCTCCATAGAATGATGCCGGAGTGTCCCTTTAATGACTAACACTCCACTTTATAAAAACCAGCACAATTTGAACAAACCAGCACGTCACCCACAACACCTCTAAAACTCTGTTTAGTACAGTGTAAGTAGTACAACAGTCCACCATTTTGGTAACAGCTAATGACAAGATCCTGATTGCCATACCTGACATAGTTTGATTTACAGTATAGTGTGGCATATTTTCAGAGACAGAGCATGTGTACAGAGCAGTACATCTACACTTTACCTTTCCCAACAGCTGCTGAGGTCCATATCCTCGGCCTCCTGGAAAATATTAAACACACCCAGGACCAGCTGATGGCCAAAGTAAACTGGCTTGCAAGCAGGGTTGGAGGCACAGGGCCATGTGACGTAGACATGCCAGAGGAGGTCCAGCTCCCGATGGAGGACATGGCCGCAGTGGATGCCTTTGAGGAGTTCATGAAGCAAGCCTGTAATGGACCTATAAGGCAGAGAGTAGTGAGTTTTCCTGCTTCTTACAATTTCAGTTGTCTTTAGAGGTAGGCTATTGGCCTATAGCGAAAATCTCATTCTGTCAACACGAGAAACTTTCTTTATGAGGTTTGCTTTGCAGTGTCTGATAACAGGTCCAAATATTGTAACATCTTTGTGGCCATATGTGAAACGCAAGTACTGTGTCTCCTATGACCGCTACCAAATGTAGAGTGTGACTGTTCTGGCGACAGACCTTTAAGCTGTGCATATACTGCAGCACCTAGCCTTTCCTAGTGTTGTACAGGGGTGGGCTGATACCTTTTAAAAATTGGCAGGGTCAATGTATCTGTCTATCACTAATGTGCACCTTATGGCCTCTCAATCTTTTAGATTTCCTCTTTGGGGAGCATTGGGGGGCAGGACCTAAAGAGAGTCACCTGGAACATCCTCGCCAGGATGTACTCTCATGATGTGGCCAGAAGCATTAATTGGAAGGGGGTGAATGGAAAGAGGCAATTCAGCAAGATGTCTGCGAAGACCCTGCTTTTCTGTAAGTATAAATTGGATGTAATGTTGTACATCAAGCTGAGCTTACGTGAGTGCAGTTTTGACAAGCACCATAAATTCTCATCATTTCACACATTTCAGCCACCTCACTGTCTGATAGCAATGCAACACCAGCTTTACTCATAATACAAAGGGCAATCGCAGGGCCCCCTGTGTATCACTGCATCCCCCCCACACACACACATTCAAAATTCTAATACATATTCAGCATTGCTAGACCTTTCAAAAAAAAAGTAGGTTTCCTTCGGAGGTGTTTGGGTGTGGAGGGGGTGCACTACGGACCAGAGGGGGTCCGCGGCCTATCTATACTGTGTAGTTGCACTGTGCTATGGCATACATCGTCAGTTTAGCGCTTCAAGATCCGTGCAACAACTACGACCTACAACATACTAGCACTGTGAAACATCCCTCACAGCACTTTCAAATCACCAGAGTGGGGCTTGCTGTTGTTCCTTCGGTTCGACATGCATTTGGCTTGCATCGGTTGGTTCATTAAAGTATAAGAATCTTCGGATTAACAGTGGAAGGAAGGGAAAATCGCTTACCTTTTTGGTGAAATTCAGCAGTAAGTCATCGAAATTGCCATGGTGGGATTTCCACTTGCCAGCGTTCGCCTGCCATATTGCCTTGATTGCCTTGCCTGACGACGACGAGAACGAAAGCGCCGTGGGATACATCAGTTCACAATGAACAACCAATCAGACGCAAGAATTCTGATTGAAGAACTTGCTTATTTAACAACGATATTTCCTCAGTGGTTTATATTCAAGATGGCTGCTTTTATACAAAGATCCCTTTAGAACTGTCTCTGCTTTATATATAACCCATATAGTAACAGTGTGCGTTCATGCATTGCATTGTCTGCCTATGCCTTGCTCTCTGCCAACTTTTGCAGATTCTGCGCTGTCACTGCAGGGGTTTGGCGGAGTTGACAAAAAAGTCACTGTTAGTGTGTTTCTCTCTCGTTGTCCGCACTTTTAGGGGCGGACAGTCATGTTTTAAGGGGGAATCGGGGGTAAATGACAACTTTTTAAAGCATTCATAGTAATAGACACAATTCATGTACCAGTCAAGAATATACATTCTCTGGATAAGAATGGAAAATAGATCACTTATGTAAATTTGCACGTTGCCATGGAAATGGTGGCCATGCTGAATTTTCGCTAGTTTTAGTTTTTCCCAGATTTCTTGGTAAATATACATGTTAGCACGGTGGAATTTGTTTTAAATTAAACTTTTGACATAGCCAAACAACTTAACATCCCTGGATTTAATTTGTTTCCAGGGAGGAAAAAATTTTGGGCCCTTTTTCACCTGGAATGTGAAAAAGGGATTTTTTTTTTTTTGGTGGATTTGACACCACGCATCATAGGCTATACATTTAAGTTGAAAAAGCTCTCTGTTAAACTGTTATACTAATTACACAGAAAAAGTGGTGAAAATTTCATGAGGCTCTGATGATTAGTTACGGAGAAATCTTGGTTCAAAAGGGCAAAAATGTCATTTCTCAGGAATGGCTGCCAAAGGCAAAGGAACACATTTTGACAACCATTTACCCTCTAAAATTCCCCTTTGCCATATGTTTTACCCTCTTTCTGAAGAGCCTCCTCCTCCTTTCTAAGTCTCTTGTATTATTTTGTATTATGAAAAATTGCATTTTTTTCATATTATTTACCCCCGATGCCCCCTTAATTGCGTATGAGAAATGCGAATATCAGCTACTTTAGTAAACCACCAGTTTCTGTGACAAGTCTATTGACTAAGCTGATTGTGACAATAGGCCTAATAAAAATAATAGGCTAATAATAGGGTGTAATAATGTCATATGGATGGGATGCAAGTAATCCACCTGATCTGCTTTTGTGATTACAGCTGCTGTGAGGAAGAACGCCTCCGTCTGCACCGCCACCGATGCAGAGATGGCGACTCACGCCATCAGGTGGTTTAACCTGGCGTCCGATCGGGGAGCAGCCAGGCGACGGGTTGCCGCAGCAATCACCCCGACCGCGAACAACAACCAGACTACGGCAATTAATTAATTTTCTTTGATGAAATAGCATAATCGTTTGAGTAATAAAAGCATGTTTTGTTTTGCACTTTTGTCGTGCTTCAGTTTATTCCATCTCCGACACCAGGTCCAGGCCAGCCATTGACAGAATTAAGACAAGGCCTGGGTGTTGTTTGGCAGAATTAGGCTAGGCTGGTCCCATTTTCAAGAATTTGCAGGAAACCAGGCCAACATTTTAGGAGTCCAGTTTTGTTTTTCTACTGATGGATATGTAAGACCACAGAGCTATTGTAGATCTGGAGGTTGGCAAGTAGCCTAGCCTAGCTGTCGTCTAAAAAAATCTTTTGGGGATTGACTCAAAATTGGGATAGGCTCGAGCTCTAATTTTGTCCAGTAGGCCTATGACAAACTCGAGGGGATTTGAACGGAATAAACAGGTCCAAGACGAATCCAAAACGGACCTGGCCTGGATGCGCTGTTTTGTTTCATGAGTCCGGAATGGATCCGCGGCGGATGTATGTTTTGGTTCGCGGGTCCAAAACGGACCCGCTGCAGAGGTAAGAGGTTATGATCGGACATAGATCAGATACAGCGTGGAGGTGCGGTGGATCTGAAAACTGCCTCTACAACGGATCCTGCGCGGCATGCAAGTGGACTCCGATACGGGTCCAATACGCGGATCTGTTCCGGAGCACGCCATACCTCTGCCGCGGTGTCCTTTTGCTGTGTGGGGATCGAGCTACTCATGTTTTTGTTGCTCTGATTAGTTGTTTGTCTATCCAATTGCATCCAGAGTCAGTTTTGGCTTCAGTCTTTAATAAAACCCCTTGGGGAAAAAAAAATGAACTGAGGTTCCAGACTAGTGTGCGTGTGCGATCTGGCTAGGTGAAGCCACGTTGGCATGTTAAGTGCTGTGAAAAAGTATTTTTCTTATCTTATTTTTTTGCATATTTGTCACACTTAAATGTTTCAGATCATCAAACAAATTTTAATATTAGACAAAAACAACCCAAGTAAATAAAAAATGCAGTTTTTAAATGATGATTTCATTTATTAAGGGGAAAAAGCTATCCAAACCTACCTGGCCCTATGTGAAAAAGTAATTGCCCCTTAAATCCTAATAACTGGTTGTGCTACCCTTGGCGACAACAACTGCAATGAAACGTTTGCGATAACTGGCAATGAGTCTTTCAAATCATCGTGGAAGAATTTTAGCCCACTCTTCTTTGCAGAATTGTTTTAATTCAGCCACATTGGAGGGTTTTCGAGCATGAACGACCTATTTAAGGTCATGCCACTGCATGTCAAGCAGATTTAAGTCCGGATTTTGACTAGGCCACTCCAAAATCTTCATTTTTTTTTTTTTTTTTTTTAAGCCATTCAGAGGTGGACTTGCTCGTGTCAATCATTGTCCTGCTGCATAACCCAAGTGCGCTTGAGCTTGAGGTTAAAAACTGATGGATGGACATTGTCCTTCAGGATTTTCTGGAAGAGAGCAGAATTCATAGTTCCATCAATTACGACAAGTCATCCAGGTCCTGAAGCAGCAAAGCAGCCCCAAACCATCACACTACCACTACCATGTTTGACTTTTGGTATGATGTTCTTTTTATGAAATGCTGTGTTTGTTTTACGCCTGATGTAATGAGACGCACACCTTCCAAAAAGTTCAACTTTTGTCTCTTCAGTCCACAGAATATTTTCGCAAAAGTCTTGGGGATCATTAAGATGTATTTTGGCGAATATGAGACAAGCCTTTGTGTTCTATTTGGTCAGCAGTGGTTTTCGCCTTGGAACTTTCCCAGGGATGCCATTTTTGCCCAGTCTTTTTCTTTATGTTGAATCATGAACACTAACTTTAAATGAGGCAAGTGAGACCTGCAGTTCTTCAGATGTTGTTCTGGGTTCTTTTGTGACGTCCTTGATTAGTCGTCGATGCGCTCCTGGAGTAATTTTGGTAGGCTGGCCACTCCTGGGAAGGTTTACCACTGTTCCAAGTTTTCTCCATTTATGGATAATGGCTCTCACTGGAGTCCTAAAGCCTTAGAAATGGTTTTGCAACTCTTTCCAGACTGACAGATGTCAATTTCTTTGTTTCTCATCTGTTCTTGAATTTCTTTAGTTCACGGCATGATGTGTTGCTTTTTGAGATCTTTTAGCCTACTTTACTTTGTCAACAGGTTCTATTGAAGCAATTTCTTGATTCAACTGGTCTGGCAGTAATCAGGCCTGGGTGTGGCTTGTGAAATTGGATTCAAAAAATGTGGTTAATCACAGTTAATTCATGATTTAAGAAAGGGGGCAATTACTTTTTCACATAGGGCCAGGTTGGGTTAGATAGCTTTTTCCCCATAATAAATTGAATCATCATTTAAAAACTGCATTTTGCATTTACTCTGGTTATCGTTGTCTTATATTAAAATTTGTTTGATGATCTGAAACATTTAAGAGTGAAAAATATGCAAATAAGTAAGAAATCAGGAAGGGGGCATATACTTTTTCACATCACTGTATATGCACACTTGTTTGCCTGCATGCGTATGTGCGTGCTTTCATGCATGTGCATTTAAAAAAAATGCCTTAAATTGTTTTTTTTAAAGCTGAGATTGTGATGACCATAAATGCAGTTAGCCAACTCGCTCTCTATTTTTGAACTATTTAGCCAGATGGTTACCTTTAAACGTTATCAATTGCTTCTGTGGCTCTATTTTCATCATTGCCTTTGAATATGACCAAATAAGGTCATTACATCCACTTTTTTCCACTTTTTGGGCAGTGTAGTTGGTTCAAAAATAATGTTTAACTAGCTATCAAGCTAATTATGGCATACATTGCACCTGAAATGCAACAGTGGAGTTCCAGTTAAAACTAACAACAATAACACTGCTGAACATGATGTAGCTCCGAGGCTCAAAATTGACACTATACAAGTAGCTTTCTCCAGCTGTCACATTATTATGATGTTGAGGGGACCATTCACCCCAAAATTACAAAGTAAACTTCTGTCTCTCTCACCTGTAGTGCCCAGTGGTGTTTTCTCCTGGAGGCCAAGGGCCAGTTTTTTTTTTTTTTTTTTAGGACCATACCTGTCACTGTAATAAATTCAGCTTGTTTAACAGTTCCGGAAATTCTGTGCTGTTGGCTGCCATCTCTTCTCCATTTCTCAAGGAGTATTTTACAAATAGCAAAAAAGCACCACTCTAAATGTTAGGCCCTACATGGTAAATTTGTGGTGAAGCACTGTATTGTGCCCCCACTGTAGACTAATGTCATGTCACCGTGGAAGCCCGGCGAAGTTGGCATCCCTTGCGGGAAAAAAAGGACGGATTAAACAACCAGATGACTATCATCATGCCACTGCCCAGAGCCTGGCCGCTGCTAGAGTGTCAGGACTATGTCAAGGGAAGCCAGCAGCAATTTGGCTTCACAGGAATCAAATTATAGCATGCTGTCAATGTCATTGAAATGAAATGACAGTGATAACCATTATATCGTTGGCTCCGCTAGCAGCATTAGCTAGTGCAATTATGGAAGGTAATTATAAATTTGACTTTTTAGGTCTTTTTTTTTCATTTAACATTCACACAATTCTTTGATTTATTTTCCTTTCCATTCTGGTGAGTTATTGTTACTTCCATTTTTCTTTCAGACATGGGAAAATTTGCCATGGATCACAGTCACGTCAGCTGTATGGCCTAATCAATTATTTAGCTAGCTAGCAAACTGATTCATTCAAATTTTGTAGAAGTAACAACAGCATGGTGCATTTGGATTGGTGCTGTTAGCTGCGAAGAAGTTGGTATGGACTAATGAAACCAACTGGGTTAGCAAGTAGCCTAGATATAAGGAGAATATAGTTCATTGTAATATATGGAATTACCCATATTGAGTGAACAGAGGAATCTGATAATGCCACAGGACATGTGCTGAAGGCCTACATACACAAAATTTTCTGCATTGAGTGATCACCAGATTGACAAAACTATCCATAACCGATATGCTTACGGTGATTTTCTTTTCTTTTTTTTTTTGTTAATGAACATAGCATTTTATGATCAACAGAGGTATCAGTAAAATTGTATAGAAGATTCATTGTAAATCTACAGACTTTTTCAGGCCACTGAAAAGCCAACTGCTTTTCATTCACTGTTTCATTCATTTTTTGCTTTTGTGCCCAGAGTACCATATTTGGTTTTCTGAGATGACCTGTAAAAAGCACTGTAAAACACAGTAACCTCAAGGGAATAACTGCCTAACATTACCACCCGGCCTCACTTATGATTTAGGAATAAGATGCTTGATAAAGAGGCATTTCCATGCCATGTGTAAGCCTGTTATTATTACTACTATATTGCTGAGGATCTGAAAAGTAAAACGAACGATGCTATGCTGCTGAGAAGCTTGATGTTCTGGAGCATTAACTGTTTTTTTTTTCATTCATTACTATTACTAAACAACAAACATGAATCATCTTGTAGAAAAAATATTTATGCATTTCGGGGGTATAGCAGGCAAGTCAAGATGAATAAGGGCAAAGACCATTGCGCAGCGGGGTGGCCCCGTTGGGGGGTTCAAGGGGGGCGAGGCTTCCAAAGCTTCCAGCTTTTTTGTTTTTGTAAAGCCATAGAATGGCATGCTGAGAAACAAATGATGACAACAACAAAAAACAGAAACAAGTTCAGATTTATTCTGTACTCCTCTGAATATGAACACAAATCCACAATATTTAGCACAAAATCATCAACAATACCCCTTGCTACAGTACTAGATGATTTTTTCCTTTTGGATGTCTACGTTTTTTTAATGGACACTTCACTCTTTAGACATACATTCTTACCTATTAACAATTGCCTTCCCGTCCTCCAAAAATCTTATGTTTGAAAAATGTTTCTTCACTTCTTCTAGTGTTATAAATTTTGTGATACGAATAAATAAAACCAAGACATTGACTCACTCATTTTCTGATTTAGTACACTGCAACATTTCCCTTCAAATGTATTGTAAGAAACATCCCTTCTTATTCAAATGATTATCACCATCTTACAGACAACTGTGGGACCGTAGCGGATTGCTCCATTGTTTCACAAGGATGTATTGACTTGTGATACTCAAACACTAACTGAATGTTCATTTTTCATTGTATCCCAAATTAATACACGTATCATCGAACAAAAATAATATTCCACACAACCTTTGTCACCAGGGGCTCTTAATTTGTTGACCAGGCGCGGCGAATGGGGGGAGCGCCGTGCCAACGGGGTATATCCAGGCGTATTTTGTAATTTCGTGCCCGGTGCAGCCCGGAGCAAGTACTCCTAGTCCCGCCTCCGTCCCTCCTGCAGGCGCAAGTGGCAAAGAGGGAGGAGAGAAGCCTTGAGTGGGTTTAACACAGCCGAGTCAAATCTTCACCAATCAAATGAGCTCCTCTCCTCACCTTTAAAATTGGAATAAAGAAGCCTCTGTCCTATATCTGCATGATGCGTGAATGTTGCATTTTACTTTGCTGCTTCAGGCATGTTTTCTGCGCCGCTTACGTCTATATTAAGCATTACGAATATGAGTTAGCTGGCTTGCTAGGGCATTCGCGAATTACTACCATTAGCTTAACTTGAATGGAATTTCAAAATTTAAAACTACGTCAGATCATTCAAACTTATGAAGTTGGAATGAAATATGACGGTTGCTTATTTATTTCTTCTGCCTGCATCATTGGGAAGAGAAACGATGGATAGCGTTTTCCTATTATTACACCTTGTTGCTGCTTAAAATTTTGGGATTAACATGCATGGACAACAAAGCAAGATACGTTATACATTTATTTTCAATATGTGATCTTATCTCAGTACGAGATCATAGCAATCAGGCTGTATTCCTTTCCCCCACTAAAAACGATAAAACCTAAGTGAAAGTAATAGTATTAAACGCTTGCACACACACTGGGCCTTGAAACGAATTTTTAGACGACAGATTACATTCAAAGTCAATGCAAAGACGAATACACGCGTGTATTTGCGTCTTTGCATTGACTTTGAATGTAATCAGTCATATGAAAAATTCGTTTCAAGGTCCGTGTGAAAGCAGCTCAAGGACACATACCCACATAGCCTAGGCACGCACTCACGCACGCCCACATGCACACATCTCTCTCTCTCTCTTTGATCTGACATCAGGACAATCAATATAAATACAGATAAGTCTCTCAGCACGGTGATTCGCCACTCGCAAATCCCCAGTCATCATGACAGCAATATAAGTTAAATAAAAAAGCAACAAAAAACAAATACCCCCAAAAACATAATGGCAAATATCAGATATTATTACCCTCCAATTAGACCATCCGGTTGCTAGTATGCGGCTTCTTTTGCCTGCCAGCCATGCACAAAACAATCAACGTTGGTTGCAATAGCCTACATGGCGAGCATTGCAGTGATGCATGCACAAACGCTAGCTCAAGGCCACTGCGGCCCGGTCAGTGCAGCAAGCGGTCGCTAGCGCTCTGCCTAGCGCCAGCTTGCCTGTCATGTCACAAATGTACGCACACGAAGATACGTATCTGGGACTGGGCAAAGATGAAACCCGACTTCTCAATAGGTTCGGGTGCCATCGGAGAACCTGCTGAAATGCCTTCGAAGTCCGTGATTGTTGTACAGCGCAGTGAGAGTGGAATCATGTCTTTGGAGAAATTTGGCGAGACGTGTGTTTTCGATCATCTGTTTAGTTTCATTCATGAAATGCTAGAGGTACTAGAAGTACGCTATGCCGCGTAATGATACATTTACTGTGCAGGCTCAGCTGTACTGTCAACGCTCATCATAGCTGGAGCTGAGAGATTGTAGTTGCAGCCTAGCTTGTACATAGGGTTTTGACGGGAAAATCATCATAATTACCTTGCCCTGGACGGAGACCGGTCGGCGAGGTATTGTTTTTTGTGGGGTTTCTTTGTTTCATTCTTTGTTTGTTTGTTAGCAACATTAAATCAAAATGGCTCTACGAGTCTTCATGAAACTTTCAGGATAGGTGGGCATTAGTCCAGAATAGACCCCTATAAATTTTGGAGTCATCAGGTGAAGTTCAAGGTCACAGGAAAGGACAAAATCATTTTCCAGCAATAACTTCCATAAAAACGATCATATCAACTTGGAACTAAATCTAAAATGTGCATCTTTCAATTCTGCTTCCACTCATGAGCAACACAGTGGGATATCTCGCATAGTTTTCTTAGCAGTTGGGGATTAAATGTCAGGGGTCAAGATCATTGCTTAAATTTGCTTACTTTCCATTTTAACTCAAACGGTTAGCTATAGAGAGGTGTTTATGATAATCAACATATAGTAAGTCACATAGGGGCTTTCATTTGGCACGATAACCTTTGACCTTGAGTGACCATGAAAGGTCAAACTGAAGGTCACAAACTTTCAGTCGTATCCAAGACAGACCGCATTGAAAAGTTGAATCAGAAGCTAAATCACTAAAATAAGTGCTACCAGGCGAGGTTTGTTTTGCCTTGCAACACGGGTTATTTTGTGAATTCATGTCATGAAAAGATTATTTATGTTGAACTGAATGGCCTATTTGTGCTGTTACAAAAATATAGCCAAAAAATAATTACTTCTGAATTAATAGCCATCAAGACGTGGTTGAATAGGCGGCAAAAATAGCCAGTAACCGCCTTATTTCAAGAGCAATGCATCTTATCGTGGACAGTGGAAAATTAATAACCATACTGTATCATGCTTCTAACTGGCAAAGATGTAAGAAACTGAAAAAAGGGCCAAGAAAAAAAAACAATCAGCAGTACAATCATCAAACCTTCAAATATGTAATCAGCTACAGAAGGCAAGGACGCTCACATGGTAAAAAATTCTGCACAGATAAAAACCCTCTGACTTCATCAGCTGGCACTGTTCTTGGCTAACTCTAGCATCATAATCTTCCATGAACTCGGCTGTCCTCTGCAGGCATGTGAGGCATAAGCCCTTGACCAAAAACAGAGAGGCTTCAAAATGGTAGCCTTCAGAACTACATTACTTTCATGTGACACAGGTCGAGTAATTACAAGTAAGAAAATATTTCAGCTGTCAAAACTCAAATTTAAGGGCACTGTAGGCTCACCAGAGGAACATGGAATGTATTTTATCTCCTGTCAGGAAGCCAGCATCTGGAAGTCAAAATCAGGGAAGAGCCATGTGAGAAAAGATTCACAGTCACGCAATGGCATCCTCGTGAATACTCTCTGTCCCATTTGACTAATTTTGCTGTTCTCTTAAAGGCCGAGCCTGATAAAAAGCAAAGAGTCAAACAACCCCTTAGACAAATTCCAAAAAAATATGTAAAGCCAGTGTTTCTATTTTCAGTGATGGAACAATGAAACAAGGCCCTTCATCATCTTTAAGATGCACTGATATGGCTTGTCTCTGAAAGGGGAGAGGAGTGGGGGAGGGTAGGGTCAGAGATGAAGACGAGTCTACTCCTGTTGAGCTATCTAGGCTGCAATGATTATCTGAAATCACAGCTTCTCCACCCATTTCAGTATCTGTATCCCTCTAATGTTTTCACTATGAACTACGAATCTCAAAACACTATCTCCTCTGTGTGTTTTTGCATAGACAAGAGAAGCGTAATCCGGATGGATGACGTAGCTCCACCAATGAATTTGTAATACTGGACAATACTAAAGCCTGGAAACTACTCAGTAGAGACACGGAGCATGCATGTGTGCAATGCCCATTGCTTTTACTCACTTTTACGATACTATAATTTTGAGGCACGACAAACACATTAAATATTTTCCATTCGATGACTTTCAAAGCTGTAGGCACTCAGATAAGTTAGATTTCCATGGGTCTAACTGAAAAATACAAAAAAAAAAAAAAAAAAAGACCGTAGTGATGTAAGATCTACTGATTCAGTCACATTCAACATTTGATACACAGCACAAAAAAAACAAAAAAATCCACCATGGTGGTAGAATCTCGTTCAGCAGTTTATACGGAATCAATATATTTCAAAGTAAAATTTAAAAAAAAAATCAACCTGTGCTTTTTAACGTGCCAGAAAAAAAAACACAAAAACAAACAAAGATCAGCAGAAATGCTTGATTGTGAAAAATGAAATAACTGTAACTGGCCATGTCCTCGACTCTCAAATGCTTTGGTAGGAAAGGGTGAGCAGTGTATTGTGGGAACGGGGCCCAGTGTGTGGGTTTGACCAATCCACCTCTCATTCATATATCATGCCACCCATCAGAGCAGTTAGTTGTTTTTCTATTCACATGTGGACACAATAGATAGATTTAATTATCCCTTAAAGCACAGATTGTTACCTTATCAGGAACTGACAGGTTGATATGTCTTATTTGAGTAAAATGTTTCGGAGCAAGTCTAGCTCCCAATATAACTGAAGAGAGGTGCAAGAATGACCATATTAAGCACAAGCTGATGGTTAGACAGTACTGCATTTGTACTCAGTGGGCAGTTAAATACCATAATTCACAAACTGTGGGCTGCCGTTGGAAATTATGAATGTATGTGACGTTATTATGCAGTAGTATTTGCAACACCAACATTTCTTTAAGGTGCAAATTCATGACAACTCCTGCGTGAAAGTCGATCAGTAGAAAGTCTTTGCCATAGTCACCTTTTCTCATACCAGCCTCCAAACTCTCAGAGCTGCAGGGACTGGGTTAATATCACTCCAGCTAATATATAACATTTATATTATGATGAATCACTGAGGAAGATTTCCATATGTCCCCAGAGCTTTCCTGTTGGTTGTGAGATAATGTTCAGGAAATCTGGCAAACAGTCTTAGAAAAATGCATTTTATTACACTCAGATAGTCATAAATTTGCCATAAATAGCACAAAGTAAGATATACTATACTTTATGTCCAAAAGTGCCGTTACTGCATTGCCTAATTTTTATTTTTTCCCACCATTGCCATCTTGCTCTGATATTTCACATAAAATCGTGGGAAATAAATCATAAATATTTCTGAGAAATGAACATTTTGATATCTTAAAATGTGAGATTTTGTTTAGCACATAACTTGTTTTAAAGCAGGTGTTTTCACATAAATGTGTAAAGACTCCAACTTATAATCATTTATAATAATTAATAGTAATTAATAAACTTTTGCAGAATAACAATGTCTGTGCATTAAATAAAGTATTGTGGTTGTGTGCATGTGTGCGCATACCCATTTTTTGAATGATATAAATGACACAAAAATAATACAAACCACTTCCCTCTGAGACCTTCAGCTTTCACTTAGGACTATTTCAATTATTATTTAGACAGAATTAATGGTTTGACTTATATCATGACATATAGTGATATACTGTAGGTCTACAAATATTGTGATTTTATTTATTTTATTTATTTTTTTTGCTGCATTGTACAAGCTAAGTGTCCACATATTTTTGCCTATTTAATGTATGAAGGAAATATTGAGTATTTTAAGAATAAGCTTTAAAAGGGTTTCACCCTGTGGCTTCAGTCCTTTGCTCTTCACTACAATTGTACATTAGCTCTCATGTATAGTTTGCATGGGTGAGTACAGACAGGTGGTAAGCAGCAAATAAATACAGATGAAAAGACATGTCAGCAATTTAAATAATGTCCTCTGATATTGAAAGGATATGAGAATTACCATTAGCTGTATTAAATATTTTCTAAGTGGAGATGGTGGTGTTATCAGCTACAACTAATGAATGTTCACGTATGTACTGTTTTTACAGCTGGCTCCACTGCAGTCATTCAAGGTTAATCTCCTCACTCGAGGGTGCTGCTACAGAGCTTCGCCCGGGAACTGAACATGCAAGATTTTGGTGGTCCAGCTCCCTAACCATGGAGCCGCATGGCTTAAAGTACAGGCCCTCAACTGTTCCTACAGAGTAGGAGGATTATTTTGAAAGGCATTCTGAAGATTTCATAGAAAAACAGTCATTGCAGTGTGTGGCAGTTGCTAAGAAGAATCGGCCCTGCCTCTTCTCCAAAGCACATTTAGTGGGAAGCAGGAAACGAGTGGTGCATCAGAGCACACTCCTGGGTCAGTTGTTTTTGTTTACACGGTTGAACCAGTTTTCAACCAACAAGTCTTTCCATTCATGTTCTCCAACACTGGGACCGTCACACCCAAGGCTCTGTAGAATTCACCGGAATCAAGAAATCTAAAAATACAGGACCCTGGAAATCACAATAAGCCCGCCACCAAGCTTTTTGAAAGAAAAAAAAACAAGAAATAAAGGGCAGGAAGGCTTTGACTGGCTTTAACATCAACACCGACCGTGTTTTTCATTTTATGTTCTCTGCAAATTCCACCGTTGGCCTATATTGTTTTGTTCAATGCGGTGATTCGCTCTTCTTGCTTGATGCTCTTCCTACAAGTATAGTCTTATTAATGCTTTGTACAAGCAAAGCTGGGAAATCCTTGGTTCCATAAGTAAATGTCCTGCCTTGTCCCTCATCCACTCATGATCTTAGCCACCTGATTGGACTAATTAGCACTACCTCTTGGCTGAAACCGAAGTAACAAACTAAATGAACACCATTGTTATGGACTTCTACTTTCTGAACCCAGATTTTCCACCTCTTTTTCCCAGCTATGAACATCCACCCTATGCTTATAGTGCTCTATGAACCATGATTTCATATGTAGTTGCAGAGTCGAGGACAGACTTTTTGTGATTCTTGCTGTTCAAATTCCAGATTAAACAAAAGCATTAGTTCAAGCGTTTCCAGAGTTCTCCTTTCTGGCTGATTTTATTGTTGCTCTTCCCAGTTGTTCACATGGGCTTTACTGCCTTTTTCAGTGATCTGAGGTTCATAAACCTTCAGGACTTAATTCTGTGTCCAGAGCCAAGGACCCATTTATTCAGAAACAGGAAAGTGAAATAAAAAGGTCCGACATGACTGGTTATGCATCGCATCATTAAAACATCAGCGTTCATTTACAGATCTCTCTCTGTGTGCAGGACTATAATCTGAGTCTGTGAGCACGTAATGTTGGCTTGTGTGTCCTTCTCACCCCAGGGCAAGGAAAAGTGGTAGCACGCTTCTGTGACTGCTGTATTGGCACAGATTTACTGGATATGAATAGTGCATTTAGCACTTCTTTACACTATGGTAAAAATCTGTTGAGTAACCTGAATAAGGGGAAAGGTAGCAGCAGATTTCCTCACAACATTTGGAGGCATAATACGTGAGATCTTGGACATACTCACTCACCTTGGCTGAATTTTCTGTGGAATAACATCTTAACAATACTGTAAATCTTGCTCTGAGCATGACTAGTCATGTGAATAATAATCGTAGCAGTGATCATTGGGCAGCAGATCTTGAAGGCAAGTGTCACTGAAATGACAGCAGTTACATCAGGAGTTATTCATGGGTAATTTTGAGACAACGGTCTTTCCCTTTACACAAATTCATTAATTAATTTTCTGTTATCGACAGATGTACATTGAACTTGAAATAATGAGTGCTTTAAGTGATTATTTATTTTAGAACAAGGCAAACACAGTTGAACTTTGGTGAAAACTGTTCATAATAAACATGAGACTTAGTGAGAGGATTTGAGCTTTGGTATTTTAACCCCCTTTGCTCTGGCCCCTTTGTAATGAAGGATTTGTCTCTCACTCCTCCAGGCATCACTCAGTTTCCTGAATTTGTTTCTTTTCTTTCCTCCTTATGTTCTGGTGAAAGAAAACATTTTGATTTGTTTTTCAAGGACTTACAGTTGGATTCAGGCAAACATTAAGAGAAAATAGGCATGTAATTATGCATTGTTCAGCTGATACTGGGCGCTGGTGTGGGGCCACAGTGTCAGTGTAGAGCACAGTGAGTGGCACAGATGCACTTGGACGATTTTCACACCACCAACTGCAGGTGAACCCAGGTCACATGACGATGTTGCATCAGGCCAAATGTTGCATTTCTAATTTACCTGCCTCTTGAGCAGAGAGGAGTTGTTCAACCCTACCTACAGGAGCAGGAGAATAGCATTCTGTGTTTAATAGCCTTTTAATGCATGGCAGCCGTGTGACGTAACAGGGAATTACTTTGGATCGTTGCAGCTCTCAATCCTGGCAGCACAACACCATTTCATAAGAGTTGCCTAAGTCAGTCAACCCTCTGTTTATTGCTGTGATGAGCCCTCTAATCTTGATCATGATCTCGGTCTGAGCTTAGATTTTACTGGCCATTCAATTATAATTCTGCATATAAAGATGCAGGGACGAGCTGTATTTGCATTCATGTTTGATGAGTTGTTTGTAACTTCAATAAACTTTTACTCACATTTTACATTGCTTTCGCGGTGACATGTTGTCAAATGTTCAGAGGGCTTTCAGTAATCCCTCCCTTTTCCCTTTCATGCTGTTCCTGTTTAAGTTTTTCCTGGTTAGCAATCAAACAATTTATTGACTGTACAACCAAGACTAATACATGACCTGAAATGATTAAAAAATAATGACAAAGTTATTACCTATTGGCTACATTTATATAGGCTAATTAATGTGATATTGTAAAAATAGTCAGAATAAATGCAAAAAATCCTGAAATTTCCTTGAATTCCATCTCTCTTGGATTTGTGTGCATTTATTCGGATTATTGCTGTCCTTATGATGTCACGCTGTGCAGTAAGCCTAATAACACCCTTTAGCCATGACTATATTCAAAATATAGAATGGAATCTCGTACCTTATTGCTTAATGAGCCTTGCAAACTAACATTCACAAATCTTTGCCATTTCATAAGCTGCATTAGTTCAGAATTTATAGACATATTGGCATTTTTCATCATCATTTATATGCAGAAGAAGAAAAGGCCTCATAACTTTGTGATGCAATGTGCAACAATGCTATTGAATATAAATTTGTTAGCCATTCAACCTGAGCAACTGTAACTCATCAGGCAAAGTAAACTGCAAGAGGATTAGATAATTAAGCATTGAAATGCAAGGTTATTGAAAGCCCTCGTTGCCGCCGATGGACAGTTATTGTGCTTTGAATACATAGATTGTATAAGTTCATTTTCATACTGTCTTACCATGCCAGTTTTTCTAAATCATTCAAGATTTTGAGCAGAATGATGAAGGGTTTAGCATCTGTGTGCTATGCTAGAATACACACCATTTGCTTTGCATGCTCCTTTCCCCCACCCTGAGCAGCGGTTGCCTCTCTCCCTGGACTGTTTGACCGGTCTCATCTCTCTCTGAAAGCCTGGAACATGTCTTCTGTGTGTCAGCCGATTGCATCTGATCCGCCTGCCCCGGGGCTCTTCAATGCCGTGCACTAAAGACCCCCACATTTATCTTGCTGTCATTTTTCCCTGCACGTAGACCTGGCCTGGAAGTGGTCTGCATTTTTTCGGTTTCCTCAAAACAAATGGCTTCGCTGGGAGCCAGTGCCCCAGCTCTCGATAAGAATGTCTCCAGCAGCTGTGATAAACTTTCAAATGCCCAGAAGCTATGAGCAGTTGGTTTCTCTTGCATGTCGGTTGTCATTTTCATGTAGGTAGCATGATACTTAACCCCTAATATACTTTGTGCCGTTAAAAACGCATGTGTGAGGTATATCACTCGTGGCTGCCGTAGGCGGGGTCGGTCAGCGACAGTGCCTGTTTCCTATTCTCGGACACACAGCCGACTGATTGTTGACTGATTGTGTGTCATAAGCCCTGCCATTTTCTTGAAGCCGTAGCAATTTTCTTTCTTTCTTTTTTTTGTTGCCTTTGTATAGGCTACGGACCATTTCCAAAAGAGCAAGTAATATGTTACTGAACACATTACAAATAACTCAATGTTCCTTATTACACAAGTGCTTGGCACGTTCATGTTGAGCGTGTTGGGATTACAATAGCAAGCAGTTTTCTTTATTTCACACATATCTCACTGGATAAAAAAAAAGAAAAAGATTTGATTATTCAATTTGCAACAAATAGGGTACATACCTCACGCGTGCATTTCAAATGGCGCCAGTATATAAGATTTACCAACTGGAGATATGTTAGGATAGGATGTGAAAAAGATTAAAACAATAGGAAATGGTTTCTGAGCTCCCTTGGTCAGGCGCTCAGCACTGCTGTTGCTCATTTATGACCGCAGACTGAAGAATGTATGAAGAATGTTTGTGTTTATGTTATTTAGCGGGAGTAATAGCATAAATCCCTATGTAAACACAGTCTATCTCTGACTGTAAACAGAGTGTCAGGGTAATGGTTTTGGGAACAAATCAGAAGTTCATAGAAGGGGGGGTCCCACTGGTAAAAACCCTGTGCAGGACGGCCCTGACTACCTTCTCTTCACCCGGGTGAGAACTTCCTGTCCAACCTGGGGCTTGGATAGTGTGTCACAGGAAGGGAATGAAGCTGGCCACCGTCTCATTCAAGTCCAGAGCTCCGAAATGGCAGCAGTATCCCACAGGATCGCAGGAGGAGATAAGAGGGGAACAGGAAGGGAGCAGGCCCAAATTCCTGTTTGTCCAAATGAATCCAGCATCCTGATTTAAAGAAAAGAGAAACGAAAAAAAAAAATCAGCAGTATCCATTGCGAAAGTTCTGAAAATCTGCAGAGAGCCCCTAAAATGCTGAACGCCCCCTTATACTCCAAAATTGAGATTCACTATTGAGGACAAATATCAAGATCTGGGTGCGGGGGTGAGCTGGACATCGAAACGTTGGAAACACAAAACATCAGCCTTGAGAAATTCTGCTGCAGACAAAATATCACGGTCGGCTTCATTGTTCTTTTGTCCACCATTCCTTTGGAAGCATATCAATATTCAGTTCATGAATAGAAACAGAGAAATAAAAGGCAGTTCAGTCTCACTAGGACTGGATAATATGGTAACTTGCGTAAGTACGGGTAAAATTGCTCTTAAGAAATCATTCGCCTTATACCACTTGAGGCCACTAACTCGTCCAGGTGATTACTTGTAAGAACCAGGTATTTGATTAAAATGTTAGCTTCATGTGCTGGAAAATCTTTACTGTTTTCAGCTTTAGGTATAACGACAGAGACATCAACAGGACTTGTTTTTGGAAGCTTTAGAATAGTGTCCATAAGCCAATATTTCTTTTAATCCTCCTACATTCTATTGGAGACATGGGTCTTGTTAAAAGAAGATAATTACCCATAATGTAGCTGAGGAGTGCTCCAGTATGCGCAAACATGCAGGTCAGGGAGTGTATATCTTTGTTCATTCTGTGAAGCAACTTCAGCCAAAAGTCACACGGACTGTGAACATAAATTCTCCTCAAACCTGACTTGTGCACACAGCCCAGCAAAACTTATTGTGTCCACCACCGTAACCCCGAGGCGTCTGTTTAGTGGAGTTCTGAGAAGAACCCCAGTCAGTAAAACCCATGCCCTTGCAAACACACAGGAATTAATTTAAATGATTATATGGCTAGGGCGAAGTGGACATTTGAAGTGCCTGTCAGATGATTGTACTTCTGTGACTCCCTTAAAGCATGGTCGGGAACATGGACATTTGACATGTCCTAAAGCACTATTGGAGGCCGGCAAGCTGCAGACAGTGTTTGGTCCTTGGTCTGAATGCACAATGTTTATTCAGGGACAAATACCAGCACCTTGTGTGAACGGTGAAAGGATAACAAACCTTTCTGATAATTTTTTTTCTTTTTCCCTGTGCACCTAGAGCTTTTCCATTCTTATAACTGTGGCAATAAGTATATAAATATGGTGAAACACCAATAAATATTCCCTAAGTGATGAAGTAATCACTTCCTGCAGTAACTATTCCAAAGATTAGCCTTTGATTATGTAATTCCACTCAAATTTAAAAAAAGGTAAATGTCCATGTCTATTTTTTGCTGTTTTCTGTCATCAGAATGTGAAGTTATTGTAAAACAAATTTAATTGAGTATAATTTTTTTTTTTAGAAAGATACAGAATGTCAAAAATTATGGGGTAACACTTTACTATAAGGGTACAATGATTAACATTAGTTAATGCAGTAATAAGCATTTACAAACAGCTAATTAACATTTAACTAATGCATCTGGTAATAATTTACAAATGATGTTCACACCAACTAAGGTATTAATTTATACATTATGGTTTAACAGTGTGAAGTGCTGCATAAGGGATACTTGAGGAGTCCACTTGAAAAACCTGCTAAGTCAAGTTTTGAAAATAAATGAGTTATCTCCCTTAGCCTCTCTTTCAGGCACCTGCACATGTCCCACTGATAGCTCCACTTTCAAAACCTACTAAATCATGTTGTAAATTGTAACAGAAAAGGTGAAACTCTGTCAAAACCTGCCAAGTCAAGGAGGAAAACTGTCAAATTCTGCTAAGTCATCAGCCAATGTGGAAACGTGATTCCGTTTTCGTTCGCTAGAAGGAACCAATCACAGTCAAGCTTTTATAGCCTGTTCAGCTTTTGTTTTCTTTAACTCAAGATGGGGGATGCAGACTCAAGTTTCGTTTTGATGGCAGAAAATGCAAGCAAATCACTTCGTAAGGGTTTAAAAAGGAAGCTCCTCAAACCTGAAAGGTAAGGAACACTATTATGAGTTCAAATTATATCCTTGCATGTCTTAAAATGCATTTCTTGCATGTAGAGTGGGTCCTGAGTCAAATACCTTCACCTATTGAGCAACGGGGCTGGTTTAAACACTGTCAAAACCTGCTAAATTTCCACTCCACTTTCAAAACCTGCTAAGTCAAAACTTTGTGTTGCAAAATCGAAGTAATTTCTTTAAAAAAATTATATTTGCCTCATAGATTATGTCTGCAAGGCTAATAGTTTCAGTATAGTGAAAATTGGTATCTATGGAAGATAATTTCTATGCCTATCAAAAAATCTGATTTTTCTAAAAAGTGGACCAACTTGACTTAGAAGGCTTTGCACGTGGACTCCTCACTTAAGGAATGTTTTCAACTTCACAAAAAGGGAAACAGAAAATTAATAAATGGTCAATTATAGTTGCATAATGCTTATTCGGCCATCTAACGCATAAGTTACCTGCTAATTAACTGATAGTAAATGAATTAATTCTGATCAATGTACCCTCATTGTAAAGTGTTACCAATTAATGCGTAGGTTTGTGATGGAATTTTCATTGCTTGACATCCAAATTACTTGTGATTATGGAGGGTTGTGTCTTATAGTCTGTTTTTGACTTTGATGACACTGTTTTGTAAGCCAAAAAGATAACTTTGGCGAGACAAATTTCTTAAAAGCGGCATGAAAAATAACAACAGCTGTGCCAATATTCATTCCATAACATGGGTTCTTCCTCCATATTACAATGACAAAAAGTGATATGGAACTGTAATAACGCCTTGTTCTGGCATATTTTAATTATGCTATATAATTCAATGTATTGTCCCATCTGGCAACAAAGTGCATACTGTTATGGCAATGCATTTTAGGGAAGTTAAGCCTTGGTTCATGAGATATGAACTGCCAAACAAAATGTTTTCTGTGTGATTACAGAGGATTTTACATGGCTGGGATGTACATATTCTTTGCTACTTTGCCAGGCGAGTTTTACCACTGACTGAGTCAAGATGACATTTCTCAACAATACATCGGTTTCAGGCCAATCAACATAAAAATGATCATAAAACTGAAAATTCGTAATTTGGCCCTGATATTCAACATATATGTCACTATGTAGAAACGTTACACACACTGCAGAAATTGTTGATATGAGCTTTGCATGCATTGGAACACAGCTGTATATAACGATATAACAAATACCAGTGGCGGCTGGTGAGCTGAAAATAGAACAGGCTCAGGCCATAGCTTTAAATTAATGATTGATCCTGAACTGAGTTTAGTCATTTTTTTTAAACTAGCATTACATGAGTCCCAAAAACACTGGCCTGTCTATATAACCTCATTACGATAAGTCCATAAATAAAACTTTTTTTTTTTTTTTTTACTTGAAATTGAATTTTAATCAATGTTACTCGAAACTTTAGATACTTCTTAATCTAGTTTTCTGAGTTGTGATTTAAAAGATCATGAAATGCAAGGAAGTTAACAGAACAGTTTATCTCTTTTTTTCCGTAAAGTGAATGTAACATTTTTCTGAATCAATTTACAATTTAATCTTCGCAACATTGTCTTAAAAGGCAAGCCGTGTGTTTAACTGCCAATGGATTATTTAAATCATTGGACAACTTGATAATCGAGCAAAATCATTGAAAACAGATGAAGGCCCCTTATTAGTTTGAGAGGATTTTTTTTGTGCCTCTTTGAATTCCAACCAAGGAGCCGTCACTTGCAAATACACATGCTAAACTGTCAGCACGTCCTGTGAGTCAGAACCTCGTGGGCTGTCAGACGCATTTCTGTGAGATCTTGCGGAGGATGCTGGGCCGTATGGGAAGGCCTATTAATGTAATTAAGGAATAAGACTGTGTTGAGACACTGTTCTGGGAAACAGGCAGAGCTGGCAGACAGACAGACCATGCATACGGAACCAGGCCTGATCCTGCTTGTGTCCTGAGGGTCTTTCTCTGTTTCCATTGTTCCTCTCATAAGCCCAGCCCTTGTGGGATGTTGTGGGGGAGCAGTAATGACTGTGGCCTCCTCTTCTTGCTTCCCTTACCAACGAGAGGAGGACTTTTAAATCAATGGTATTAGTTCTTAAATTAAGTGTAAGGGATATTCTTTGTTGCACAGTAGTTTTATGAAAAAAAAAATTAAAAACTCTTGTATGTAATGTCTCCATTTGAGAATCCAGTGTCATAATTTTATACAAGGGACAATGTGGTTCTGTATACGTAATTGTCTGAAAGACAGTGATGGTTGGCAGTTAGGACAGGCGATTAGTAACCTGTTGGTGGACTTTATGTGAAGAGTGACACCTAGTGGCTACCCCCATCATTGCTGTGAGTTGCGCATTGTAGTATGAACATGGGTTCTCAAGTGTCATCTCCTTCACATATACACCTTTATTGCTTTTGGCAGTTGGGTTCGTTTTCCCCTGACATCTTAAAGAGTCTTCCGATTGTTTAAAACCCTTGAAACACTTGCACATGCAGACCAACAGCACCTCCTCCTTTTGAAGCTGAACACTGCAGAAAGCCTCAAGTGTCTTAGCTGCACCTCAATCCAGTCCAACTCTTATAGGATTTCAACAAAATCCTATCACTGTATTGAGAATCAGACACTTCACTGCCTTTATACCTTTTTACACACACACACACACACACACACACACACACATATATATATATATATATATATATATATACATATAAAATAATTTTTCTTTGGAATACTTTGACAGGATCTTGTATTCTGTATGTATTCTGTATGCTGTGTTCTGATGCCATTTTCTCATACTTGCTGTTATATGCCAGTCTTTTACCAGTGAAGAATCAAATAAAGTTGGTTTTCTGTTCCTTAAAAATGTTCATGTTTGTGCCACATTTTTGTGACCCAGTCTTGTGAAAAGACACATATATATTTACAGCCCCATATCCAGAAAAGTTTGGATGGTGTGTAAAATGAAAGTAAAAACAGAATGCAATATTTAATTGAAAACAAAGTAAAGACAACATATCAAATGTTGAAACTGAGAAATTGAAGTATTCATATGTATATACATACATACAACGTTGTACATAAATTTAGGCTGAGCGCAGGAGCAACCACAAAAATGAAGCAGAATGCAAAGAAAAAGTACCAGAGGCACCAGTGTTTTTGATGATAATGTGCTTGTATAGCTTTAATATTACATTCAATCAACAGTTGTGCCTTTCCTTTACTTCCTTTACTTACAATAAAATTCCCCCACAAATTTCCCTAGAAAAAAATCCAAGTCAGGCATATGTGACTTACTCAGCCAGTTTTTTTTTTTTTTTTGCGGCAATTAATTTCTTTTTTCAGCCTTGTATTTTTTATGTCATTTTTTTTCTTGCAGTGTCAAACCCTTATATAATGTCAGTGCTTTCACTATGGATGTAACCTGACCCCAGAAATGCCAGTGCCTTTAACCTAAAGTTTAAAAGCTGTAGGATTAAGAGCCTGGTGTGTTTTAGCATTTACCTGGCTTTTATGAAAGGTCAGGCTGCGATTCTCAATCTGCCCTGAGAGAAACCAGGGGTACCCACCTCAGGAATTTTCTTAACATGAAATCTTTTCACAATGACCCTGTCCTTCACAACAGGAGAGATCCCAATTCTAATGCATCAGGTTTCAGCTCAACTTGACTTTGAAAGGGGGATAGTGTATAAGAAGTTAGAGTCAAAGTCAGGCTAATATGTGTTTTTGAGCTGAGAATTATAAACAACAAAATTAATGTGTAGAAAAACTGAGCTCACTGTTAATTGTGCCACTTGTAGCTTTATACTGGCAAAACGTAAAGTGGAATCAAGTTTATAAACATACAAATGTCAAAAATTCATGCACACAAGGTTGCTATGGTGGCTATTGATTGCCCTTGAAGAAGAGAAATAAAGTGTGCAGGTCTGATGCAGTTCAATGAGAATCAAGATACACTCAGTTAGCTCAAGGTCAGATTTTTAAAAAATGTAAAGAAAAGAATCTTTTTTTTATTATTATTTATTAATTTATTTCAGTAGCAGGGACAGTGCATCTTGATGAACATTTACATGTAAAGATGACAGATTATAGCCAATGGCTAATTTACATCTGTATTCCCTAGGCAGGTTGATGGTAACAAAGTTAAAAGAAAGCTAGGTAAATAGACAGTACAGTACAAGACAGTAAGTTACAATACGGTGCATTAAAGTACGAGATAAGAAAAAAAAAAGAAAACATTCAAAATACAAAAATAGTGCAATTAAAATATCTTTTCATACATGCATCCAGTTTCCAGGCTCAACCGATTAATAGACAAATGGTGGAAAGAGAACTGTTATTGGGTGTGAAGATGGAGTGTGAGGCTGCAGCAATGCAAAATCCAGTACATTATTATTATTATTGAGATGGTGACAAATGACAGATATCCAGGAGCGGATCAGGATATAAAGTGCTATAGTGCTCATATTAAAGTGGTGTCAGTCACATAAATGTAAATTACATGAAAAGTTGAAACATGAAGGATTGGGGACTGTTTGGAGTGTGTAGATGGAGTGGGAGACTGCAGCAATGCAATCCAGTACATTATTCTTGTTGAGATTGTGAAAAATGACAGATATTTATGGAGGTTTAGGCTATAAAGTGCTACAGTGCTCATTGAAGTGATGTAAGTTACATGAAAAATATAAATAAAAAGTTGAAACATGAAGAATTGGGAACTGTTTGGGGTGCATAGATGTAGTGTGGGACTGCAGCAATGCAATATCCAGTACCTTGTTCTTATTAAATTGTGATGACTGACAGTGGAGGGTATTTATGAGGGACTAAGGGCATAAAGTGCTGTAGTGCTCATATTAAAGTGACATCAATTACATGATAAATACATAAATACAGAAAAATTTGGCGCATTGCATGCTCACACTAACGTGAGAACATGCATTGCACCAATCTATTTGCTGTCTTTGAACTTGAAATGTAATTACACCCAGGAGGATGAATAACCCTTATGAAAAATTACTATTGTTCCGAGCTATAGTTATCCTATCGGAAATGGATGGTATTTTCACCACTATTGTGAGGTATTACTATATTGATACTATTGTTATTCAAACTACAGCAATACAGTTGTGTGGACTACAGTAATATCTTGGTACTGTTGACTTTGGTAATACTATAGTTTATAATGTGATGGCTATAGCACTACTCTAATTATATGATGCAAACTATAGCAAAACTATAGTTATGACAAAAATACTGTTTTTCCTGAGAAATAACAATAGGATATTTTCATAAGGGAAGGTACAGAATGCATTCATTTATCCCGGCATATTTAAAAGGTAGGTTACGCTGTAAAAAAAAAATAAAATAAAATAAAAAAAGATAGCCCCATTGAGTTATGTGAACTTACTTCCTCTCTTTAACTCCACTTGTCATGACAAGTTGTTGATATACTACACAAGTTTATATATATATATTTTATTTTTATTTTTCTTAAGTTAAAGTTATCCATTGTCGTGACAAATCGTGACTTGAAACAGAGCTTATATTTCAGGCGTGTTTACTCACGTTTACTTGACTTAAGTCATATTTTTAAGGCAGCCGGTGAACTTTTCTTTCGATGTTTTACAGTGAACCTTTCATTTTGCTCATCAATCACTAGTGCATGATGTAAGGGTGCCCTCTGCAGGCGGCTATGGTTGAACTGCACTTTTTTATTCTCGGTATCCCTCATTCGCAACTTTTTATTGTGGTACGAAGTGAAAAATATTACAGTGTACTAAGTGTCAAGTGGAATGAACCTGTTGATTTTGAGAGCAGCATTGAGTAGAGTCTCTTTATTCAATATACATTCCACTGTCCATCAATGTTAGAGAGCAGTCCTTGAACTTCAACCCAATATAGTAACCAGTTATTGAGCATGAGCGTATGGGATATACATTGAACATCAGAGTACGATCTGCCAAAATCCAGAGGAATACAATGCCTAAGAATTTGTGCAGTATAGTTAATTTTATTATTCCTTTTTTACCAGGATGCCAAGGTTTTCCCGCATGTACTCCCCCTCTGCGAGTTCCCGGATCCCTAGTTGCCTGGCATTGAAGGTGTATGATGTGGCAAAAGAAAATGTAATGGACCTTGCGGTTTTAGGGGGGTTGCAAATTGTGTCACTGCTGGAGCTGGCTGGTGTACTGAGTGGCAGTGAAAAAAACTGTGCTCGGCTCAGGCATTCCCCTCCCTTCCCGCCAGCCCGAGCCACGTCTGCCAGAGAATAACAGACCTGTGGCTGAGCTCAGACGAGTCGCACTTTCACTCACCTCTTGTCATCTATGTAACAATCCTTCATCATGGCAGATGGGCAAGCAAATACTGCAACGAAGCCAAAACACACACACACACACACACACACACACAACACACACACACACACACACACAAACACACACACACACACACACACACACACACACACACACAAACACAAACACACACACACACACACACACGAGGAAAAGTTCAAATTTGGGCCCCTAAGCATAAAAATCTAGTTTGAGTGATTTTTGGGATTTTTAGTGATTTCTGTTTCCCCAACATGGATTAGGTTTTATCATGATAAACCTTGGGTACACGCTAGTCTGTTAAAAAAAAAAAATCTCCTACCAACAAACAGCTGCACAATTTTTACCTGACTGCCTTGGCAGCATTTGGTCCAATTTTCATTGCAGAAATGTTCCCTGGGATATACACTACTCACAAAAAGTAAGGGATATTCGGCTTTCGGGTGAAATCTCAGGATGAACCTAAAATGCACTATAACCTTTACAGGTGAACTTAATGTGACCATCTCTAAACTTTTAAATGCACATGTTCAACAGTTCAGTGTTTCAGTATTTCTGCACAACTTGCTGTTCTCTAACAAGGAGCTTAACGGCAAAATTCACAACAGGTGTTTGATCCATGAATCGACCAATTTCCTGGTTCAGTTAGAATTGGTATTTGAACAGTCCTCCTCATCATGCTGTTCATATTTTGACATCATGAGACCAAGACGACACCTTACAATTGATCAACAGTACCTCGCCATTGTGAGGCTTCAAACAGGATGTTCTCAGACGGAAGTGGCCACTGAGCTTAGAGTGTCACAGAGTGTCATCAACAGTTTGCAACAGAGATACAGAGAGACTGGAAGAGTCACAGAAAAGCATAGAAGTGGACGTCCTCTGGCCACATCCCACACTGATGACCGCTTCATTGTGAACAGTGCCCTGCGGAACCGGATGATGAATGCCACTCAACTCCAGGCACATTTAAGGGAGGTGAGAGGCACCCAAGTGTCACGTCAGACCATTCGAAACCGTTTACATCAGCGTGGTCTGCGTGCTAGACGACCTGCAAGGGTACCTGACCACACCATCAGGCACAGGCGTCATCGTCTTGCATGGGCCAGGGATCATTTACGCTGGACGAGTGGGCCTCAGTGCTGTTCTCTGATGAAAGTCAATTCACGTTGAGCAGAAATGATGTTGGAGCCAACGATGTTGGAGACGTCAAGGAGAGCACTATGCATCAGCCACTGTTGTCATCAGACGAGCCTTTGGTGGTGGTGGTGTTACAGTGTGGCCAGGTGTGTCAAGTCAATACAGAACTGCCCTACACTTTGTGAATGGTACAGTGACAAGCCTATACTACCTGAATAACATCATTAATCCAGTCATTCTGCCCCTGCATGAACAACAAAGACCTAATTTCATTTTCATGGACGACAATGCTCCAGCTCATAGAGATCGCATCATTAGGGAACAGCTGCTGGAGACTGGGGTACCTCAAATGGAGTGGCCTGCACTTTCTCCAGACCTGAATCCCGTAGAAAACCTATGGGATCAGCTGAGTCGCTGTGTAGAGGCTTGTAACTCTGTACCCCAGAACCTCAATGACCTGAGGGCCGCCCTTCAAGAAGAGTGGGATTCCATGCCTCAGCAGACAATAAGTCGACTTGTTAACAGCATGAAATGTCGTTGTCAAGCTGTAATTGATGGTCAAGGGCACATGACAAATTAATGAGACATTGACATTTTTTGTCTCTGTTGTTGGCTATTGTTTCAATAAATTGTTTGAGATGAGGAAATCACCATTGCATGCTTCTACTTAAATGCTCTACTTTCATGATATAATACCACTGTAGCGTGAACTTTTAACATTTTCCATGAATTTCACCCGAAAGCCAAATATCCCTAACTTTTTGTAAGTAGTGTATGTGTAGACATACTGTATAAAGCAGTGCAACATCAATAACCTGATGAACCACTGTCATTAGAAGTAGTGATATTTCTGCATGGCAAATAATTTACTTGTAGATGTAGTAGTGTAGTAAAAAACAACAGGCCGAACTATCATGACATGCACGCTGCTCGTTCTGAGAGGTTGAAAGGGGCGTGTTTGTTATAGCAGTGTGGAGTTAAGCGAATTCATTCATTCTGTGAAGAAACAGGTGTCGTTACTTCTCCTTTATTAAGGAAGTAGGGAAGCTAATGTTTCACACATTATTATAAAGAATATTTCCTTCTGAATTTCAAAATAAAATGGGCCATTCCAAACATTGTTCGGAGGAACAACTTAATTTGATTAGAAAGTTGATTGGAGAGGGGGAAATCATATGAAGAAGTGCAGCAAATTATAGGATGCTCAGCAAAAATGATCTTACATGCTTTAAAATTGCAACAAAAACCTGAAACACGCAGAAGGAAACAAGCAACTACTGTTAAAATGGATCAAAGAATAGTCAGAATGGCAAAGATTCAGCCAATTATCACCTCCAGAAAAATCAAAAATGATGTAAAATTACCTGTAAGTGCTGTTACAATCAGAAGACGTTTGATTGAAGCTAAGCTGTCAGCGAGAATCAGCCGTTAAGCACCATTGATGAAAAAGACAGCATGTGCAGAATCTGTTAAAACACATCAAGTGGCCCAAGGAGAAATGGCATAACATTCTGCAGACTGTTGAGAGTAAAATTGTTCTTTTCGGGTTTAGTGGTTGTCGACAGTATCTAAGGCGACCCCCGGGTACTGAAGTCACACCACAATACACTGTGAAGACAGTGAAGCATGCTGGTGCAAAAATCATACATGGGGATGTTTTTCATACTATAGTGTTGGGCCTATTTATCATATTCCAGGAATTATGGATCAGAGATTATGTTGCCATATACCGAAGAGGAAATGCCCCCGAAATGGGTGTCTTAACAAGACAACGACCCCAAACACAGCAGAAAGCGAGCAACATCTTGGTTCCAGACAAACAGGATTGAGGTAATGGAGTGACCAGCTCAATCCCCTGACCTCAACCTCATTGAAAACTTGTGGGATGACATTAAAAATGCAGTTTCTGAAGCAAAACCCAAAAATTCACAGGAACTGAGGAATGTAGTTTGTTCATCCTGGGTGCCAGAAGTTGGTTGACTTGATGCAATTCGGATGCGCAACAGTTATCAAAAAGAATGGCTATGCAACTAAATATTAGTTCAGTCATTTAAAGTGAAGTTACATGAGTTAAATTTAGAATTTGAGTTTGAAAAGAAAATTGTTGACACTGTTATTTTTTGAACAATATGCCTTTTCTTTGTTTCCTGTAAAAGAAGAACAAAGACTTGATCAAATTTGTTAATGATTTGATTTGGAATTGAATGTGTGAAGTTTCCACTACATTTGAAATATGGAACTGAAGGCTATTTAAAATATTGCACTTTTTTCACATTTTTTTAATGCATTGCTATTTTTTTAGCACAACTGTACATGTCCACACACTAGCAGACATAAAGCACATATGTATATGCGTGCACAGTAATATAACACATACGCTCACTTGCTGAAACACATGCACCCAAACTTGTGCAATGTGTTTTTACGTCTTATTGTGTGCATTTGAGAAAGGACACAAAGACAAAAAGTAAAGCAAGAGAAATTAAATGTTTCTGTAGCCGTATAGTTGATGAGAAAGAGAATTGCACAGACATTGGCATTTATGAGCAAATCCACTTCACATTTAAAGCTCTGAATGAGTAATGTGCTTGTAAACTGCTGTACTTCTGGCACTGACAGACAGCTGCTCTTTTTGGAATTTAAATGACGTGATTATGGGATTACCGAAAATGATCAATCCTACAGTGTGAGCTAATGTTTTACTTTGTGTGCCATGAAAAATAAAAACTCCAGGAGCCTTCAGACTCAATCAGGGAATAATGTCCAATCATGACCTAATAAATCTGGGTCCACTGGTACAAAAGAGAACTGTTGCACTGACCAGGAGACTATTCCTGTCGGAGGTCAACTTCATACATGAGGAAATATTGGCCTAGTCTTCAATGAGCTGTTCTAGACATAGAACATAGAGGGTAGTTTATTTGAAAATGATTTAGGAGAGAAATGAGCTTGTTTCTTTTTTGATCAGTTAAAAAGCAGGACCTTTTTTGAAAATCACATACTCAGGACCTACTGCTGTCCCATTTCTGCAGAATAACTGTGCAGAGAGAAGAGTCTAAATGAAGGGAGAATAAATTACATTCTGTGAAAGAAGACACTGCTAAAAAGAAAAGATTCTGGTGTCTTTTTTTTTTTTTAGATCACAATGGGCAATGACAGAATTTTACCACAACAACAGAGTTGCTCCTGTTTCTCTGAGCCGGTCATCTTTCAGTGTCTGGCATTCATTTTGTTTACTGACCACAATATTTACACAGCTTAATTTGGTTACTTAGCCTTTTGTCTGACTTTTTCATTATTTCTTAGCTCACAATTGTTTTCTTGGCATTGTTCTGGTCCTCACCCTGGCAAATACCAAAAACAGACTCCTTTGGCAGTCGGAAACCTAGAATCAAAACTGGATGCTGAAAGTGCCTCTATATAATTTTAAGGAGGGGATTGACTTCTTTTGGGGAATTAGAAACACCCATGAATCAATCTACTCGAAATATAATGGTGCCCTGAGGTGAAGTGACTATGTGTAAAAATTGCTAAAATGTCTGCAAGGTGACACCGGAAATTGAGAAAAATGCTCCTTCTTTTAAATTTGAGTCTGAGTGCCCCCTAGTTTCTGGGTAGAGCTTAACTGTGTGCCCATGGTGAGACTCGCTCGTGGGCTGAGCAGGAGCTGAGAGAGCCTGAGTCGTGAGCTGTACCAGCTGCCGCAGGTGAGGAGCCTCACTCACAGGGTTAGGCAGTCCAGTAAGTGCAGGTTTACTGAGGCTCGGCCGATGCCAGTATGGGCTCCTGTGCCAAACCTTACTTCAGCTGTGGCTGGAAGAGCCCCCTCCACTGTCCGCAATCTCATAATCAACATAATGGTGGGACTGTGGCAGGGAGCATGGCAGTGAACTGAGGAGGTGATGTATGTGTGCGTGTGTGTGCGCGCATACGTGTGTGTGTGTGTGTGTGTGTGTGCGCGTGTGTGTGTGTGGTCCATGTTTACCTGCCCTTGTGGGGACAAAATGACCCCTTAATACATGGAATTCCAGATTTCTTCATCTTTATGGGGACATTTTCAGGTCCCCATGAGGAAATTGAGCTATTTTAGGGTTAGGGTCTAAGGTTAGGGTTTGGTAAAGGTTAGGATTAGATATGAACTGTTGAGGGTTAAGGTCAGGGAAAGGGGTTAAGGAATGAAGGCAAGTCTATGGAATGTCCCCACAAGACATGAAAATCCAACGTGTGTGTGTGTGTGTGTGTGTGTGTTCTTGTACTTGCTACGTACTGAGGACCGGCATGAGTTTTTAACAAACAAAGTAAAGTCTTTTTTGGGAAGTGAGGACATTTAGGCTGGTCCTCACAACTACAAAGGCAAATTGCGACTTATTAGTTAAGGTTAGGGGCAAGGTTAGAATTAGGGATTGGTTAAGGTTAGGGTAAGGGTTTGGGTTAGGCATTCATTGCTTATTGTTAAGATTAGGGAAAGGCTGTAGAGACACAGGAAGAATGAATGGAAGTCAATGTAATGTCCTCACAAAGATATAAGTACAAGGATGTGTGCGTGCGTGCGTGCGTGCATGCGTGTGTGTGTGCGTGTGTGATAAGCCTGGTATGCCACATAAATTACTGATCATATATATTAAGAGCTGTGTTGTGATTTTGTGACACAATAAAGGCAGAGAATCTGCCAGACACTTTTGTATTCTAATGGTGGCACCTGCTTCAATCAAGCTCTTCCAGGCAATCCAGCTCAGTTGATTGTTGACCCCCAGATTGAAACAAGTCTGTCCATATACATAAAATATGAAATTGGGATCTGGACACATACTGTAAGAACATTTGGCATATTAAAACAAAGGCATATAATGAACTTGTGCAGGCTGTGAGGGAAGGATTTCTGAAATCGAAAAGATAAAAATGTCATGATCTGTATGAAAACATATCAGTGAAGGGCCTACTGACTATTACAGAAACATTCAAGTATGATTTATCTTGCCTGAAATTAAATTAGTTGGAAAAACAATGGCTAAGGACATTTGAATGATTACTATGATTGCGCTATGGGGAAACCTTCAACCTCAGGTGTGAAAGTTTAGGCAAGGAGTATCCGATTACAGCACCAGTCAAAATGCCAAAGGGCACTGGTTCATACATCCTCATTCCTTTTTTTATTTTTGACAACTTTATCAACTTGCAAATGAAGAGTAGCTAGACAGATGAGTCATTGATGAGGTAAGGGAATCCCTCTTGGCACCATCACCACCCCCATGTACACCCACATGCCATGCCTTTCTAACCAGATGCAAATGATTTCCTTAATAGTAATAATAGAATATATCCGCTAGATGGCAATAAATATCAGGATTCCGGAACAAAATGCACGGTATCTGTTGTTTCTGCTTACGTTTTCTGCAGGACATACGAGAAAGATATGCCATCATACATCATAAATTTAATTTATTGAGAGCTTGTATGGCTATTCAATGGCACAACAGACACAGGAAATCTACCTAGTTTTATATATTGCAGCGTTGGTACCTACGAGTGGGCAAAGTGTTGGTGTATAAAAGTTAACATTATTATTTGGTTTACTTTTATGCTGTAGATGGAACAAAAGGAAAAGTACAAGAAAGAGAAAGTAAGAGAAACCTTATAAGCAGATAATGATGTGTTGTGAATGCAAAAAAAAAAAAAAAATGGGGAACGGTTTGTATTTTGAAATATTAAAGTATTACAGTTAAGTCAGTTCTAAACAGTCAGCAATTTTTACTAAATTTGATTAAGTGAGGATGAAGAAAGACAGGAACTATTATAAAGTAAATTTCTCAGATTAAGTGGAGCTATCTTACATGCAGTGGAAGCATATGATATATCCATGGTATTTCGCGTAAAAATCTAAAACTTGGCATGATCCTGGCAAAGACTCATTCATCAAGGAAATTAGCCATTATGTAAACTCAAAATTACACGTCTCCTGAGTATTAAAGCAGCTCCAAGACAGTTGAATGATTTAAGTTTTGGGGAACCCTTGGTTTGAGGTGTGAAAAGCATCAGGCAGTCCCCAGTCGCTGTCAACGTGCACATTTCACTACAAAGTTCCTGTTATCATTCTTCAGTTTTTATGACGCTCGTTTCTTTTTCCCGTTGTTAGGTGAGTGAAGAGCCATTGATGAGTCATCACAGATGAGGTAAGGGAATGCCTTCCGTCCTCCCCTGCCACCCCCATATACACCCACACGCCTCGCTTTTAACGCAACAGGAACCAATATGTTTTAGCCAGACCTGTCTTATGGCAGTGAATCATATTTTGAGGCAATACCAAACTACAAGGTTGAGAATAATGATGGTTTTAGATCATAAAAAATAATGAAAGACCTCAGTGCTAAAAGCACTTATGTAATAAAATGTTAATTTTGAGAAAATTGAGAAAATCAGCTTAGGTAACTACTGTGCCAAGAAAAAGTATTTGCCTCCTTCCTGATTTCTTACTTTTTTGCATATTTTTCACACTTAAACGTTCCAGGTCATCAAACAAATTTTAATATTAGACAAAGATAACCTAAGTAAATACAAAATGCAGTTTTTAAATGATGATTTCATTTATTAAGGGGAAAAAGCTATCCAAACCTACCTAGCCCTATGTGAAAAAGAAATTGCCCCCCCCCCCCCCCCTTCTTATACCATGAATTAACTGTGATTAACCACATTTTTTTAGTCCAATTTCGCAAGCCACACACAGGCCTGACTACTGCCAGACCTGTTGAATCAAGAAACCACTTTCATAGAACCTGTCTGATAAAGTTAAGTAGGCTGAAAGATCTCAAAAATCAACATGTCATGCCGCAAACTAAAGAAATTCAAGAACAGATGAGAAGCAAAGAAATTGACATCCAGCAGTCTGGAAAGGGTTGCAAAGCCATTTCTAAGGCTTTGGGACTCCGGCGAATCATGGTGAGAGCCATGACCCGTAAATGGAGAAAACTGGGAACAGTGGTGAACCTTCCCAGGAGTGGCTGGCCTCCCAAAATTACTCCAAGAGCGCATCGACGATTCATCCAGGAGGTCACAAAAGAACCCGGAACAATATCTAAAGAACTGCAGGCCTCACTTGCCTCAGTTAAAGTCAGTGTTCATGATTCAACAATAAGGAAGAGACAGGGCAAAAATGGCATCCATGGGAGAGTTCCAAGGTGAAAACCACTGCTGATCAAAAAGAACAAAAAGGCTCGTCTCACATTTGCCAAAAAACATCTTGATGATCCCCAAGACTTTTGGGAAAATACTCTGTGGACTGATGAGACAAAAGTTGAACTTTCTGGAAGGTGTGCGTCCCGTTACATCAGGCGTCAAACTAACACAGCATTTCATAAAAAGAACATCATACCAAAAGTCAAACATGGTGGTGGTAGTGTGATGGTTTGGAGCTGCTTTGCTGCTTCAGGACCTGGATGACTTGTCGTAATTGATGGAACTATGAATTCTGCTCTCTACCGGAAAATCCTGAAGGAGAATGTCCAACCATCAGTTTGTGACCTCAAGCTCAAACGCACTTGGGTTATGCAGCAGGACAATGATCCGAAACACACCAGTAAGTCCACCTCTGAATGGCTTAAAAAAAACAAAATGAAGATTTTGGAGAAGCCTAGTCGAAGTCCGGACTAAAATCTGCTTGAGATGCAGTGGCATGACCTTAAACAGGCCATTCATGCTCAAAAACCCTCCAATGTGGCTGAATTAGAACAATTCTGCAAGGAAGAGTGGGCTAAAATTCTTCTACAGCGATGTGAAAGACTCATTGCCAGTAATCGCAAATGTTTGATTGCAGTTCTTGTCGCCGAGGGCGGCACAACCAGTTATTAGGATGTAGGGGGCAATTACTTTTTCACATAGGGCCAGGTAGGTTTGGATAGCTTTTTCCCCTTAATAAATGAAATCATCATTTAAAAACTGCATTTTGTATTAACTCGGGTTGTCTTTGTCTAATATTAAAATTTGTTTGATGATCTGAAACATTTAAGTGCGAAAAATATGCAAAAAAATAAGAAATCAGGAAGGGGGCAAATACTTTTTCACGGCACTGTACACTGTTGTTGATTTACTTAAATTTGCCCACGCAACCTTATTGAGATGGAATACCTTCAGAATTGAAGGGCTGCAATAACTAAGGATTTTACAGAGCCGATATTTTAGGGCTGTTTGATTTACAAATTGATTCAGAAATCACAGATTTTAAAAATTGAGTCAAATATTGGAGAGGCCTTGAGGAAGTAAAATCAGCCCCGAAATTCAACAACTCTCCCTCCAACTCCCCTCTGACTCAGTCTCCCGAGAAACTGAATTTCTTCCTTTTGTCGTCCAACTGGGGAACAGCAATCAGTTCAGGTGACCTTTAACTGCTACCACTTCCCTCTCAGCCATAAAACCACCCACATTCCTACTATTGCAGTGAGGCAGCAGCACTCATCTGAGTAACTGAGGTTAGTCTCCCTATGACTATTGCTGAAATGTCATCCTCAGGCCAAAAAGTTATGTTTTAAACATAACTATAATTCAAACATTTTTAAAAGGAATCATGTCAAATATGCTTTCACCACTCCTGGTGGACACAGCTGCTGATGGTGGCTCTGTACTGTTTTCTGTAGCGCCACCACTTGACCAAAGTTAACATCTCCAAATTTTGTAACTCAGTTTTGGCAATAATGTCAAACCTTCTATGGTTATACCTGGTATATGGAGTTGATGGTGGTGACCCTATGACCTCTGTGTGGCAACATTACCAGGCCAACATCATCTTAAAAAATTGAGTTACTCTAACAGCCTTCATTGGAATCCTTTCACATCTGCCATCAACATTCTTAGTGCATAGAGGAAGAAACCTATTGATTTTGATGGCTGTATTACTTTGACTGTAATGCCAGTGTGCCAGTCGAAGGGTCCTGTCACTAGAAATGCCTCCTAATAAGTACGCGCCCTGGCTACCTTTCCAACAAGCCTGGCTCTTTGGCGATGTGCTCAGCGCGTTTGACTCTAACCCGGGAGTCTGGGGTTCAATTCCCCGCCCGGGCCCACATTCGGCCCTGCTTCGGCCTGCCACATTCTGGCGTAATCGGCAGGATCTGGGGGATCCAAATGGATGTCAGCATGCATAAGACATGGAGCGTGAGGACACACTCCCGAAAGAGGGGGAGAGATGTGACAGTTGAAGGGTCCTGTCACTAGAAATGCCTCCTAATAAGTACGCGCCCTGGCTACCTTGCCAATGAGCATGGCTCTTTGGCGATGTGGTCAGCGCGTTTGATTCTCACCCAGGAGTCTGGGCTTCAATTCCTTGCCTGGGCGCTCCTTTGGCCTGCCACACCAGCACTGGGTGAAACTACTTTTCCAAACTCAATAAGTCGAACTGTTTCTATGTCAATTAAATAATTTTTGTTGTGAACATCTTGGTGCATAAAAGAGCAATCCTATTATTCTGCTGACGCTGTGACCATTCCTGAAGCAACCCCTTAACGCTGAAGTTAACTTTTCAAAAATGCAATGAGTCAAACAGTTTTTATGAGAATTGTATATAATTTGCTGTGAATATTCCTTGAGCCTAATGTTGATCCTCTGTTGATTTACTTGACCCTCTACTGTTTTCTGTAGAGCCACCACCAGGAAAACTATGAATTTTGCCAATGGGGAGAAAACTTTATTTTTAGGGGTATATTCTGCTGTCGTCCAGTGGCAGCATTTGTTTGGACATGTTTTAAGATTTGGCTTTACTCGTGACTGCGAAACTGGCCCTGACTGTGAAACTGGCCCTATATGTGGGACTGCCTACGTAAGCTAGGTTCAGACAACAGCACTGATGTTTCACTTTCACAAAGATGATTTGTTACATTGAGAAATATTCTGCTTTTCAGCATTGAAGTCAGATGCAGCACATATTTCGTAATTTAAAAGTCTCAACAGCATTTCCCTTTTTGTGAGTCTTTTGAGGAAATCACATGCCTGCAATTTAATTCTATTTAAATTATAGCATTTTTTGTGCTTCCTCATAAACCTTGCTTACTTCATGTTTTGTGAAATAAAGAATGAATTATTTTATGTTCATGCATGAATACTTAGGCGGCTTTCTTTGCAAAACAAGTATCTCTTCTGTGTATCTTGCTTCTGAAATGTTTCTGGTCATATACGGTATAAAATGCTCAGGCACAGAGGATGTAGATATACACTTATTGTTGGATACTGAGATTTATTATTAAAGTGCAACTGCAATATGTAGTTCAGTTGCCTGTAAATTTCTTCTGAACTGTTTCATTGGAACCAAAATACTTTATAGGGAATTAATTCAGAAAGGTGAGAATTATTTAGAGGGAAGTGTATTTCGAATGTGAAACAGAGGTGCGACTCTAAAATGTACATCTGGAAAGGACAGAAAAGTTACTATTTGTTCTAATGTGCAAAAAAGGATAAAATAAATCTGCATTTTTGTAAATATTACCCACGTGATTTTAATTGCTAGCAATATTTCCAGCATAAATTTAGCTGTTTTACTATCATTGCATAGAAATATATATTTAAACTAACTCAGATAACACTCGCAATTATCTTGTTTTTCCATTCTGATTTAAGTTTCACAATTTAATAACTGTAGATTTATATTACAATGTTAATGCATTTTAAATCTTCGGTCACACTTTAGATGAAGCCTTGCTCATAAAGGCTTTATACAGCATGTATAATGCTTTCATAAAAGAGACATATTGTTTTCATAAATCATACATAAGCAAATGTCATACTTTGTAAAGGGTGAAATAACACATCCTTATTCAGCATGTGATGCCAGATGTAATATAACTGACTATGTCACTAAGCTAGTGGCTAAATGCTATAAAGGGCGACATTGTGTCACCCAGTGTGACATTCTGGCTAAGTGTCAGCTCACTGGTCTGCTCTCTATTCCCCGTACACAATGGTCTACTTTCGGAGCTCGGTCGTTTAGTGCCATTGGTCCTAAACTATGGAACACCTTACCCCAGCACCTCTGTGAATCAACCAGCCTAACATTGTTTAAGACTCTACTCATGAGATGCATCTTTTCACCCAACACTATCACTCACTCCTAACACAATCTTACCACCTTCAGATTGAGGCAGTACTACATGATACTGCCTGCCATTGATTTTACACGTCTAATGTACTTGTGTTGTGTTTTTTGCTAAATGTTTACTTGTATTTTATGCTTTTTTCAATGTATTTTACTTGCTGTTTTGTTTCCATTGTAAAGCGACCTTGGGTCTGAGAAAGGCACTATATAAATAAAATTATAATTATCATTATTATTATTATTATTATACATGCTGTATAAAGCTTTCATGAGCAACACTTCATCTAAAGTTTGACCAAATCTTGCAGTGTGCATTTACTCTGCACCTTACAGAGTGAGTGATATTAAAGTATTTATTTATTTTAGTATCAGTATTTGCAGTACTTTGCTCACCGTACACTTGTGTTGGCTGAGTGAATGTGTGCATGGGCAATGAAGCATTGAACTCTATCTCCTGCGATGTCAGCAGCCCATCCTAGCTTGAGAGCCTCAGAATCACACACAGGGTTTTGGACACTGAAAGTCTGCCAGAAACAAGAAATAACGTGCACTTCCTCTTTCTGCAAACTCCCCCCACACTAACAGATGAGATGTGTAGCCTGAGCTTCTGTCAGTCAGTAAAGTCAGCTGAGTTTCACCCGTATAACATTTCTGGAGTAACACTGAACTTGAGATCATGAGAAAAGTGCCATGATCTATAACCCCATTTCCAAAAAAGTTGGAACAATGTGTAACATGTACGTAAAAACAGATTGCAATGATTTGCACATCATTTAAAGACCATATTTAATTGAAAATGGCACAAAGACAACATACCAGATGTAGTAATTGAGAAACTTAATTGTTTTGTGAAACATATCAGCTCATTTTGAATTTGATGCCCACAACATGCATCAGAACAGTAGGAACAAGGGCATGTTTTCCTCTGCATTGCAACACTTATTTTTTCAACAACACCCAGTAAGTGTTGAGAGCTGAGTAGACCACTTGCTGTGGTTTTGAAAGCAAAATGTTTTCCCATTCTTGCTTGATGTGAGATTTTAGTGAAGTAGCTGTGAGATGTTCCACCAGGTGTTTTTTTTTTTTTTTTTTTTGCATCATACAACTTTTCTAGTCTTTTAACGAGCTGATCCCAACTTTTATGAAACCTGCTGGTGGCATCAAATTCAAAATGAGTAGATAGTTTTCAGAAAACTATAAAATTTCTTAGTGTCAGCATTGAAAATGTCGTCGTTGTACTATTTTCAATGAATTATAGGGTTGAAGTGATGTGCAAATCATTGCAATGTTTTTAATTTACAATTTACACAGTGTCCCAACTTTTTTTGGAAATGGGGCTGTATTGAGAATTGGCACTGCAAATGCTTCTTCTGACCAAAATCACACTGCTGCTCCACTTCCTGTAATTTAATTGGACATTGCATCCTGTAAGTGACATCCTGTGAAAATACAACTTTTTAACACAATTCAGATTTGGTAGGGCTTCAGATAGGATCATACAGAAAGTTCCATGACCAGAATTGAAATGTGACCTGTGGGTTGGTGGGTGGGTTATTAGTACCTTATACAAACTGAGTGGGCTTGGACTGAGAGACTCAATTTCCATGAAACAAACATCTTTAAAAAAAAAAACTCATCAATTTATTAATACATTTTGGAGGCAGGCAACTCAGTCCAACAGTACATATTTTTCATATGATCTAGAATGAATCAAGACATTTTTAAAGCTTGCCATTCCATGGCAATCATCATTCATCAATGATTTATTTAGTAGAAACTCAAAAGGAAATTTTGGAATCCTCAACGCAGTATAATAAGAAGACAAGGAAACTCCTTAACAATACAGAGTAAGAGCTGGTATGTGCCTTGTCAGCCCATGAAATAGTGATTCTTCACAGGGAAAAAAAAAGGTATTGTGACAAAGAAACATATTTTTTTTAGAATTGAACTCAGAGTCAAAACATTACTTAAATATCAAGTTTCTCCAAATGTTTAAAGGTCATAAAACAAAATCCAGGTCCCAAAATCTAAGTTTACTGAATTTCTGTTAGAAAATGAACACATTATGAATCAGGAGTGCTAAACAAATGCCGCAAAATATATTGATATACCATAGCTGTATATACATTTCTCACCACAATGGATGTACAAAGTAAGAATAAAATGCAAATCAACAAGTGTTGGATTAAATAAAATCTAGCCGGCCTGTTAAAGACAGGGGTTATTTGCACAGCAATTATATAAAGTAATCCATTTCCATAGGAACAAACTTATTCTCATAAGAGAATGATGCTCATTGTTTACTTCCAAAGCATTACCGCAGATACAGACTGTCTCACTGAAAATGACACAGGAACTGCATGACAGCAGGAGATATTTTTGTATGCAGAGAGAGAGCGGCGTGCCAGTGTGTGGGTGCCAGTACATCAAGCTTCCACGCAGGGGTGTGAAACTACCACTGGTAACTTGTACAAAGTCATTGGTCCAAGGGCTCTCCCTTGAGGCACACCAGTAGACCATCAGCTGAGCCGTAGACCCGCAATCTCCCTCACTGTCTTCCCCTGTCACGGCAGAACAGCCATGAAGGGAGGCATTAGCCATACTCTGAAGAAGGCGGCCCCCGCACAATGTTGTAGTAGCCCACCAGAGCCCCCAGGTCCAGGTACAGAGATCCCTTTCTCTTCAGGGGAGCAGAGTCCTCGCAGCTGTACAGGGAAGATTCTGGAAAAGAGCAGAGGTCATGTCACTCCATGCTGATCAGAAACTGGGACATTTGTGTACATTTTTGTTCAAGCATTTAATCCTTCCATTTCACATCGTGGTGGTTCTGATGATTGCTAAGTCAAAGGCATTTATCTTTCTGTTAAGGTTGAATCTCAGGCCAGATTTGGAAACTCTTCCTCTCAGGGTGACAGCAAACCAACTCATACACATATAACAATTAACAGAATAAAACAGAACCTGCTTCATAGAGACAAAGACTGCAAGTCTAGCATGTTAGAATTGTGGACATTATCAGCAATGGAATTTAATGGTAGGATCCAAATTGTGTCAACTTGACATTTGTTCCCTCAGAGAAGCTCATCGCCAGGCAAACCAAAATGTAGAAACTCACTACAATATTTCTTTTTTATATTGGTGCTGTTTGTTTAGATCTAAGTGGAAGGTACAGTATTTCCCTTCCATTTGACACAGTGAAACAGCTCATGCCTAAACTGCTCATATATGCCACATTTACCCACTGGGTTAGCCATTTGCCTACTTGAAATGGGGGTACTGTGTGTTCATGTGAGTGTGCAGTAATGAATGTAACCACCAAAGCTCTCCATCCAGTCAGGTAACCTGTTATCCATCTGACCATAACAAGAGCTGGTGAGAAGAATCGAATGCATGTGAACGGGCTGGGCACCTTGCAGGCCCGGCGCTAGAACAGGGAATTGGGGGGGCACAGACATGTCCCTTTATGACAATTAGGATAGTCCTGGCTAGTTCTCAATTATTTTCCTTTATTGACGCGTTTTCCAATTATCGTAGTTGGCAAGTGAAAGCACGGTTTATCTCCATATGCGATCTAACAGCGATTAAATCATGGGGTAAATTCGGTAGAACTGAGAATTGGGGAGGACAAAACATCTGTTATAAACAATTATTAGTCCTGACCTGTTCTCAGTCATTTTCATCATTAACAAAAGGTTCACTCCAAGAGCACTACACACTTAACAGGTGTTGCTTGTTCTCCCCGATTAGGTAAGACGACAATCATTCATCTGGATGCGTATTTGCTTAATTTAAATCAACGTTATTCAAAATTACTCTTGGTATTGAGTGAAAAAAAGTGGCACTCTGCAGTGAAATAGGCTATAAAAAGCATGCGGCTCAAGCTATTTGCCCAGGTATGCAATTTTGAATAACGTTGATTTAAATTCAGCAAATAGGCCTATGCGTCCAGATGAATGATTGTCGTCCTACCCAATCGAGGCAAACATGCAACACCTGTTAAGTGTGGAGCGCTGTCAGAGTGAACCTTTCGTTAATCATGAAAATGACTGAGAACAGGTCAGGACTAATAATGGTTTAAAACGGATGTTTTGTCCACCCCAATTCTCAGTTCTACTGAATTTACCCCATGATTTCATCGCTGTTAGATCGCATATGGAGATAAACCGTGTTTTCACTTGTCAACTACGATAATTGGAAAACGCGTCAATAAAGGAAAATAATTGAGAACTAGCCAGGACCATCCTAATTGTCATAAAGGGACGTGTCTGTGCCCCTCCAATTTCCTGTTCTAGCGCCGGGCTTAGTACCTTGATTGGAGAGAAAAGGCACCGAAGATAGACTTCATACACTGTCAGCCTGTTTATGTGATGGGTGACTGCCATGTGCAAGTGTCAATGCTGTACATGCACCGAAGTGTATGCGAGTCAGTGTGTGCAAATCTGTGTCTGTGCGAGTGCATGTATCCTTACTGTGTATATGGGCCCATCCTGAGCGTGGAAGGAGTACGTATTCATGAAAATATCCACCTATTACATCTTAAAATGTATTCATCATTAACCAGCGCGAGCACATAAGTAAGATTAAAATAAAATAAGCAAAGATCCTGGCTAACGACGCCACAAACAAGCAACAGAGAGAGCCAACACAATTGTCAGACCAGTGATGCTCTTCATTACGTAAAAAGGTCATGCTCCTGAAGTAGCCTAATCTCCACTAGTCATTAAATGTGTTACATTTTTCATTTACAAATGAATGCTTGTTGCCACCTGAATCTTTCCTGAATGTGAAAAATTGTAGTTTGCATTTTCATCATAAAGTAGAAAAGGGTTGAGCTCAGATTGGTCTATATGGTCAGAACCATAGTTACTGACATTAGCTGCAAAACATCAATATGATGCATCGCCATTATGTAGTATGCCAGGCATATTCATACACTTGTTGTGGTGGTGTGTACAAGAGTGTGAAATCTTTCCCCATTCATATTTCAGAATAGACATTCTACCAAGGTCCTAACTCACTATGGTCATTAAAGATCCCTTTAAAAAAATAAAACAAAATAAAAAACAAATCCCTCAGCGTCCAGGCTAAATTCTCATCCTGATTCTTTACAGCTGACTCCTAACCATCCCCTGATTTAAGTGGTAAAGAAATTGTCCTCTCTCTCTCTACCTCGGCTAATGAGTGATTAGTATTCTTATGCAAAATGGCTGCCATGCATCACCCAGGAGGGTCCTCCACACTGGTAGCGGTTGAGGTCAGCTGCTGCCTAATTACAGCAAAACCCTTGGGGTCCCAGTGAGAAAAGAGCTACATAAATGCATTGAATGCAAATGCTTGTACATTTTCATTCATTCATACCCTGGGTGGTGTCAGGCAGCTGGCTGTGCTGCCGCAGTAGAGGGTGAGTCGCCTCCCCCAGGGCGGAGTCCAGGCTCCAGCAGCGGGGCTGGTCCTCTCGAGGCGGGTTGACGGCCTCGTCCCGCAGGAGCTCGGTCGCGGAGGCACGCAGCCGGGGGTTCTTCTCCAGGGCGCGCTCCAGGAAACTGCGCATGGCCGGGCTGCAGTCCTCCGCGATGTCCTCCAGGCGGAGCCTGCTTATGGATCTACAGGAGGAAGATCATCGCAGGTCAGAGGTTAAGGGTCAAAGCAGGGGTAACCAGAGATGCATTCAAAATTCACACTGAAACTAAGCATGCATGAGCAAATGTGATAAAAAACTTCGGAAATTGCTAACTTACTAACGAGTCAGTCATACTTGCCCAAATTCTAAATACTGGAGTGGGGAATTTAAGAATAAATACATTTTCCCCTCATGTTAACCTACAGGGCAGCACGTTTTTTTGCCTGTAGCTGCTCTGGTGAAAGAAACTAACCAAGTGCTCGGCTCAGAATCACTTCCCCTCAGTACAGTGTACAAACAGCATGTCGCCATTTCCTAATTCTGTGATGTTCAGAAAGGGGAACAACCAGCTCACGTCGAAGAGTCATGGACACAGGAATAATCATTGGACTACATTCGTTCTCAACAGAATGTGAAGTAGCACAAAGGCCATAGATCCAAAAACTAACAAAGTGCCTTGAAACAAGATCATGAAATGTACGTATAACAACTCCGTCAAAATGAAGCAAAGACAGAAACAATAAACGAACATGCCACTTTACTGTCAAGTGTCTGTACAAGGTTCCTACAGTATTTCAACCGCAACAGCATGGAAGTTTCAATTCCTCAAATGTGCTATTTAAACACGTTGTTTTATTACAGGCTTTATTTAAACATGTGTGCTTCACTGAAAGGCACATTGATGCAGACGACTTGCCAAAATACAAAGCACAATGCTACCTTAAGAATTTGGATATGCACGCAAGTAGCCATGGTAAAAGTTTTTGCAAAACTCAACAATTCTGTGTTGGAAAACAAATTGTTTTTATCATAGTGAAGCATTTCAAGGTTTGCAATGTGTCTGGGAGATCGCTCCGTGCCATCTAACGAATCTGACTATCCTCCCTACCACCATGCACATGACACATGACCGACATACATTTCCGTAAAACAGTGCAAGTAACCACAAGTGGGCTCCACCACATCTTACAGTACACATTGTTTTAGCATGCATGCACTCATCGAGCCAAAATGGAGTGAGTTACATATGTACTGCACCTATTTTCATACATACACATCAACTTCCTTTGTGTAGCTTTGACTAGACTGCATCAAGACAGTTAGTGAGACAGTAGACCGGGAGGCGGAAAACACATCGATACTTACTATGTAAAGATAAGAGGGGTAGGCAGATCGAGGGTATCTGCGAACCCACGGAGGGCTGCCGGTCTGCATGTGGATGATGGTGGTGCCCAGGCTGTAGATGTCAGCCTTGGTGTTGTGACCTCTGCACAGGACCACTTCCGGACTCATGTACATCTGCAAAGCAAGAGAGCACGTGCGTTAGTTCCATAGGCAGGGCCCTCAATCACGGCGAATACACTGCAAGGCCCACACACTTCAGGAAAAGGAACTGCTTTCGGCTCGCTTCTTTGTATTTTTGGCAGGGCTCGTGAAAATTTCCAGCATCGGAAACATTTGACTTCACAGAAGAGGAGTTGCTGGGACTATGGCTTCATCTTGGCAGTGCTGGAGTAAAGTCGCGAGGTCAAACGGTCACGCCGCGTCGCTCTGAAAACAGTGTCTAGGGTCCGTAGGAAAACTGCTGACTGCCTGAGAATCAGCATCAGACACTGCAGTCAGTATTTAAATGGAAAGTCCAGGCTTCTCTACATGAGAGCTTCAAGATGGCTCCTTTTCAAGTTTTCTGTTCGCAGCCCGACCTCTTTATCAAAGTTCTGTGTGTACTTGGGGATTTTCCCCACGTTATCAGGGACAATGGTCCTCTCATTCCCCCTACACTTGTTCTTGGGATAATGACTGTGTTTGCTGTGGGAAATTATGCTTCAAGGAGACAGCTGTTTTAAGGCTCGTCGAATCTATGCTTAGATGGATGTAATTACATGGCGCATGACAGCAAGACGTATGACCCAGGAAAGGGATCTTTGCAAGGGCCAATAAAATCCCGCCATGGCACTGTGACTCACTAAAGTCCTTTTCAACAGCTAGCCTATACAACTTACAAATCTCATAATTTACACATTTACAACAGTTTAAGACAATTCCCGGGTGTCCGTAAAACACGGTGTTGAGGGTTGTACCAAATATACACGAACATACATTAAATGCAGCCAGTTTCATTGAATGTGCACTGCTTCAAGTGGGCAGTGAGTCTATGCAAATGAGGCTGTGCTCTGATTGGCTGCCTCATTGCGACACGAAGTGAACAAAGGCTGTGCCCGAAATCACTCACTACTCACTATATAGTGCACTGTATAGTGGGTGCGCCATTTTGTAGGGCTGTCCGAATTGTTTGAAAGAATTATTATCCCCTATATAGTGAACTCATTACATGCCACAATCCACCGCAAAATGCAGTGACCAACTGACTGGTGACTAACCCAGCAATACGTCCCATCATGCATTGCACACAGACCGAAGAATAATTAATTGTATGACAGCAATGACGCCATTAACAGTCCGGCAAAACGAGCCGGGTAGTGTCCGAAAGCGTTTCTTCCTTCTGCCCGTAAGCTCACTATATAGTCACCTACATATGAGTCCCCTTTATAGTGAGTAGGGAATAGTGAATGAGTGAGTGATTTCGGACACAGCCAATGACTCTAGAGACCAAAACCTGTCAGTACTGGGCTGTGCTATGCAAATGTATCCACCAGTGATGTAGAAAGGGGCACATAAATCAAAAGGGTTGTTCAAGCTCATTTTCCTCAGTAAAGGCACTACAGCAGAAAAGTTGAGTCAATCTGGTTTCAGATTTCGTCAGATGTTAGGACGAAAGATGGCCAAAGAATATGTAACAGCTTAAAGAGATGTGATTTCCGTGTATATCAGTTGTGATCTACAAGCTTCAAAACATCACTCCTAGAACATCAGTCATAAAGCGGCCACCAAAGTCAATGAGCATTTCCACTCACAACCGAGATTGCATCTGTATTACAGGAAGCGGAGCCAAACAGGAAGCACTCACCTCCGTCCCCCGCAGGTCCCTTGGTATATACACATCCTCGGTCATCTGCACGGTGAGGCCAAAATCCACCAGAACTGCTTTGTCGGACATCAGGACAATGTTGCTGGCTGCAGAGTAGAATGAAAGCAGGTCAAAAACAAGGTGCCTCGGTCTACAAGCAAGCCGCATCAATGGACAACAAACCTCTTCCACCATGATCCAGTAAAACTTTTTTCAGTCAAACAGCACTGACACAGAAAGTTTCATTCAACATTGTTTGCGTATTTCTCACCACCTCCCTTCTTGTTGCAACACACACTTATGACTGGAATTTCCAGTAGCCCGGAGGCCCGGTTCCAGCCTTGCATACTTATGTAGTTACCAATCCCAGAAGGCTCCAACAGCCTTCCGTGCCGTAACTTCCTGTGTCCTAAAGCATCAAAGGGCAACTTCAAGATTTACTCCCTAGCCTTTCCTTGTTTTCTGTAGCACTGGGCACACCGCAAGGCTAGACAATCTTTTTAAACGTTACTCGAAAACACCACTAATTCCACATGAATTCCTCAGTCACTTTAAATACTTGATTATTTTACCCAGAAACCAGGCTTCTGTCTTGCCCACGCATCAAGCATCAACATTCGACTATCAGAATATGTTTCGGGGGCAGACGCAAGGCCTGGCCCCCCCCCGAGCGAAGCCCAGGTCAAGGAGCTCACGTTTGATGTCGTGGTGAATGATGTTGTGAGAGTGCAGGTACTCCAGGGCACGGAGGATCTGCTTAGTGACCCAGATGATCTCAAACTCCCGCATCGGCCCACAGCTCTCCAGCTTCTCCATCACCGAGCCTCCCTCCCCAGCCTCCATGAACAGGTGGATGGTCTGCTCCCACAGGAGGACTCCGTACAGCTCGGCGATGTTCTCGTGACGAAAGCGTGCCTGGAACTCCACATCAGCCGGTCTGAAATGTTCCAGAGGAATCTGGGAGACACGGGCAGAATAACCGGTGAATATGCAGAATTCCTGGAGACAAAAATAGTGCCTTTGTTCCAAATAGTATTTTAAAACCAACTTCTGAATGGTATTTATTTTCCTTGTAAGTAAGTAAAGTATGAACCCTCCAAATATGCCAAGATAGTTTGTGTTATATTGACCTGAGCAAAGTAACTACACTGATTCCTAATAGTACTTTTTTTTCCTCAATGAAAAAAGAGCATATTAGGTATAAACTTCAGCAATGAGCAGTCGCTTAAATAGCAAGCTATACCCATTCAATGTCCACATTTTTTCAAGCTGACGAGAACAGAATATTCATTGGCCTTAAAAATTATTGCCACACTTGACGATGATGGGTAAAAGTTACATGTTCGCAGAACAGATAATGCATGTAAAAGGAAACAACACCCGTGAGATCAGAATTTTCCCTGCAGAAAAAAAGATAATTTGCATCACTGCTTTCAGCCTTTTGCACATGCGTTCCTTCCAAATACAAAACCATTGAATTATTTTTTTGTTTTATAGGATAGGTGAACATTTGGGGGGGGTTTCAACCAGTCCCCCTCCACAGATTTTTTTGAAGATCCATTAATCAGTGCACACAGACTGGCCAGTCTTATTAAAATCATATATTCACAGTCAAGAGAGTTAAATGGCCAAAATTGTTATGTCATCAATAAACCTACAAACTGTCACTTTGAGGTATTAGGATTTTTTAATTGCAGGTGGATGCATTTGCAGCAAAAAAAAAAAGTCTACTTTTTTGAGCACGCAATATACTGTAGTTTACTTGCATTGCCTCTCATAACATCTTTATTCATCCTTACCAAGTGCAGCAATTCTATGATGGTAATTTCTTATACAAGGTATACAGTATTTTATCCATTCAGTTTGCGAACAATGCCCATAAATTTGGCTACAGGGGCCTGAAGCATTTTTTACAGGCAAATTATTTCATTTGAGGTGAATATGGACACGTTCTATCACATAAAGTCAACTCTTCATAAAAATCAAGAGCTGGTGCAGACACTCCAAAGATGACCTTTGAATAGGCTGCACACCGCATGCTGGCTCCTGCGTAAGAGACACCATGACCCAAAACTCCAGGAAACCACTCCCATCCTGCATTTGCTAGCTCTTTTCAGTATCGCACAAGTGCTGGCAGACGTAGCACAGAGACAGGCCTGACTGGAAAAGCAGCATTTGTACATCCACACGAACTTCCAGAAAATGGATGAAGTGCGGCCAAAATTCTAACATGCAGCCCAGGCCTCAGGCACAGCATTACTCAATGTTTGCTTACACTGCAGTGAAGGACTCTGCTTCGCAATCACAACAATTCAAATTAACCTTTAGAGCGCTGAAATTAATTTTCAACAAAATTATAAATTAAATTATCTTGTACTGTTGAAAACCTATCATGTGGTGACTTGTTGTGACTTGTTGTTGTCGCCACATGATAGGCTTTCAACAGCTTTGAATTTGATATCTTACATCATTGAGCAACACTATTTGTATTTAGCGCTCTAAGGGTTAATGCTGTATGCCTTGCTTGACTGCAGTATTCTTTTATATGTCGGCCAGTGAATAAGCCGTTTGTTACCCACCCCAGATAAAATGGCTGAATCGAGAGTATCTAAGAGTCACAAAGCAGCCGATCGCAGCCAGTTCCTCTCATGTTTCTGAATGGTTAGCCATGCCAATCTTCAGTTTCTCTTAGCGTCAAAAACCCACTACTGAAACAGCATTCGGACCACTAAGGTTCTTTCCACAAACCCTTCCTCTTTAGACTGTTTTTAGCTTTCAAAGAGATTATGCGTGGGAGCCGTTTTCTGCCAAATGCTCAAAGCAGTCTACAGACATTTACGAGAGAGGTTGCACTTAACTCCGCCGACACAAAGTGAATGGAGTCAGAAATAATGATTTTGACGCTTTCCCGCATGATACTACAAACCCCTGAGCAAACATGCCAGGAATTCCTGGACTTTACTGACCAGCTTGCATGCCATGCGCTTTCTGGTCTCCGTATCTTGGGCCAGGTGGACTTTCCCAAAGGATCCTTTGGGCACGTGTCCAGAGCCAGGATTCCGGTAGGTCAGTTTCCATGGAAACAGAAACACGTCCGAGTCGATGCGGTAGCGCCCCCCTTTGATCACCATGTCGGTCTGCCTCAGAGAAAGATGAACATGAGAATCTTGAGTGGTGGGGCCAGACAGGCAATGGAGACAAACAGGCCGAAACTCAAAGACACCAGCACAATGACACACCCTGGCACAAACAGAATCATTCAACTGCAAACAATTTCTGAAAGCATTACATTGTAGACAACGAAGTTTTCGTTGGCAGAAAAACAATGCAGTATGCTTTTGCACTATCAAATGACTGGTTTACAAATTAATTTGTAAAACACAGCCACTGGCACAGTGGTTTTTGAAAGAAAAAAAGTAGAGGCATTTGACCTAGATTGTAAAACCACAGCTGGACTTCCCCGGAAAAAAGTGAGGGCACTAGCAAACAAAAACAAAAACGACACTTCCAAATAACATATGACAGAATAAAATAAGTGCATTAACTCCATAATTTGCATTTTAAGGGACATGCAGTATTGCGGTCAGAGAAATCATTATCTATGACCATTCACTATGAGTAAGTTTCATTCCAGTCAACAGGCACTGCTGTTCTACACTTTTACCGAGGAAATATTCTGAATGGATTCTGCTAACATCCAGTAGTATGAGTGGGTAATGCGGAAATATAAGCAAGATAAATTATGACAAGTGCCAAATGAATCCCCAAACAAATATTTTCATACAGACACCAAATTAAAGTCATTCGATTATGATTACTTGTGCATGCCAGGATTTGAACGCCGGATGAAATGAAGAGTGCAACATTTGATACAGTCATGCTACCATTATCACATGCGCAACTGCCTCAGCGCACCGCTGAGAGCAATCTTAAGATGCGAAAGCAAATTATTGTTTTATAATCATATGTAAAATGCAGTGAAACTCACTCACCCTATTTAGAATGACACCCATTTCCTCTTTCAGGTGCTTCAGTGAGGCTGGTGGTGTGTTTGATATGAGGTTGATGAAAGACAGCATGTCCGAGACAGCCCCATACCTCACACTGCCCAGAGCGGGGGCCATCTCCAGGGACACAGAGTCAGCCGTCTCCTCATTTTCGTCCATGTCTTCCAGGGAAAGGCTGTCCTCAAAGGATGCTCCCAATGACGACTCACAGGGATATAAAATTTCCACTGCGCTGAATATGTCCTCAATGTTCATGTGTGCCAGATAAAGTTCAATTTCACCGTTGTCATTCTTGTACTCCATAGTGGCGTATCTCTTGAGTTCTGCGGTTGGTGAAGAGATTTCATTAGGTTAATTCAGGCCCTCAGACAGATGCGACTCCATGCCTTACACAGCCCCGAGTGGCACATCAACACGTATTGTTCAGTCTATTGAACGTCAGGAGGCGGGGCTAGAGCCAATAAAGCGCCGTCAATATTTTCATTGCAAATTGAGGGAGATTCTCAACTGAAAGGGAACCCCCAGGGAGACCAGACCCACCTGTGTACAAATGATCACAAATCAGTATGCAAAATTTGTATGCAAAATTCATACGGGGACACCACTATAGACAAAAAAGTCGTAAACAAATGTGCATAGCCAACCTACAACAGAATGGTCAGCTAACGTAAGATACTAATTAACACTTGGCAGAAGATATTGGTCTGCGAATGTGGTGATAATTCCAACGCGCCTATTTGAGATGGCTCAGTAGAACTGTCGGTGAACCAATCAGAGATGCAAAAGCAGTCATTGTGTATTTCTTTAAAACTAGTGCAAAACAAGGCAACGATGGTTCGTGGTCACATAAAAAAAATAAGACAACAAAACCAATATTTCTTTTTAATTCTAAAAACGATCTGGGAATGACCATCGACTAACTGAAAAACAACTAATAAAACTGAGTGACACAACAATGTTCCATTTTTCCTCATTTAAATTATATACATTCAATTCTGGAGAAATTTTAACAGACTGGGGATAAACTACGTAACAGAACACAAGTAAGTCTTCCAAACTGAGCCACCGAAGAAGTTGCTACAATGATTTTTATCAATAGTATAACTTAAATAAACCGTTAAAACAAAACCGTCATACGAAGCCGTCAGTGAAATAGCCAAGCGAGTATTTATAGGCAATAAAATGTACTTACTAATTTTGTTTAGTTCCTACGGATGCAATACTGATCCCATCCAAAGACCAATGCTCGCCGAACGACCACTGTGCCATAGCTACCTGAAGAAATGATGGACTTCAGCGTTGTATCTCATGATTAACAGTTCTTCGGAGGAAGTACCCTTAACGTGACTGACTGAGCAGTGGAATGGACTGGCGCAAGCGCACGAACATAAGCCACGCCTTCACCCGCTGCCGAGATTGCGTTTTTCTTTTCAGTTCTATAAACGTATTTTCCCGATGGCGGAAAACGCAAATCTTACTTTAACTTGTATTGCACTCGCCACAAGCATAGTAGCCTAACTTATTTCGCTCCAACGAAAAACCTCTAGTTGCCCATTGATCTTGACTCAAGATGACTCTGACTGACAGCGTTAAATGAATTTCATATTTCCATTACGTTTGAACTTGAAATGTTCCTTTGCGACAATTTATATAACTTAATGACAACGCTGTAGCCATTATGTAAAAGGCTACACAGATATGCCTATAGCTAGAGTTTGCGTGGGCAGGGCTTTGCACATGTCATCGAAATGTTTACAATATTGCTTAAAAAGTCATAGTGCGCCCCGGTGGCTCATCGGTCTGGGCGCGCGCACCCTGGGGGCTGTGTCCCTCTCGCGGCGACCCGGGTTCGGGTCGTTCGTCGCGTGTCTTCCCCATTCTTCTCCCCAACCTTCCTGTCTATCTCCACCGTGTAACTGCCAAATAGAGGAAAAAATCCCCCCCGAAAAAATCTTTAAAAAAAGTGATTGGTGCATATGAGGCGGAAGACATAAACGAATAGTCCACTGTACGGTGTACATTTTAAGACATCCTCAGGTCTCAGAGTGAGGTATCAGGTGTCAGAAAAACCTCTGTCATTTGTCAGACAAACCTCCGTCAAACCAACTTCATCCGATCGAATATACATCCAACAAACTTCTGAAAAAAGTTATACGCTTTACCCTAAATACACATGAAGAGTTTGATCGCAAAACGGGTTAACCAACCAAATCCACATTTTGCTTGTTTATTATCTCAAACAATAGAGAAAAGATAATCATACGTTGATGTGAAATCAGATTTTTGACAGGTGAGATATATTCAGAGCTTTAAATCGGCAAAATTTATGTTTTTTGCAAAACGGCTTAAGTGCCACCTCCGTTTGTTTGCAAAACGGGTTATATCCACCTTTAGAGTAAAAGTATCAGTTCTAAACAACAAGGAATTTGTGTTTTATGTGCATGAGTGTATAATATTTTGTGTTTGTGTGTGTGTGTGTTGCTTGATTGGGTGTGTGCTTGTCTGTGTATGTGTGTGTGAGTATTTTTGTTACATGCACTCACGTTTGTGTTTCAGGACCACAGTGTTTGTGTGTCCAATGAACCAAGACTGACATTGGGTGGTGTGTGCGCGCGCGCGCGTGTGTGTGTGTGTGTGTTGTGCGTGTGTGTACATGTGTGTGTGTATGTGCATGCATGCGTGTGCGTGTTTGTGTATGTGTGTGTATTTATGTTTACATGCACACGCACGTTTGTGTTTCAGGACCATAGTGTTTGTCCTGTGAACAAAGACTGACATTGGGTGGTGTTATGAGCGTGCGCGTGTTTGTGTGTGTGGGCGTGCGTGTTTGTGTATGTGTGTGTAATTTTTGTTTACATGCACGCAAGTTTGTGTTTCAGGACCATAGTGTTTTTGTGTCCAATGAACCAAGACTGACATTGGTTGGTGTCGTGTGTGTGTGTGTGTGTGTGTGTGTGTGTGTGTGTGTGTGTGTGTGTGTGTGTGTGTGTGTGTGCACGGGCATGTGAGTATGTGATCTTGTGTTGTTCAGCAATATTGAATGAATAGTTTCCCGACACCACAACACAGAAACATACTTATTCGATTGGATTCAGCCCGTTTTGCAATAAAAGCAAGCTATGGATTTAACTCGTTTGGCTAAAAAACTACTTTTTTTTCCAAGAATATTCCTGTGGCTGGATTTGCAATGAATATGCCAATTGATTACCATTTGGCTCATATACAATAGTAGAAAAGACCATCACTCAAAGTTTTACAGAAATAGTAATTACACAGAAAGCCATTTTTCTCAATTCAGACTCAGTGGAGTTAACCTGTTTTGCGATAAAACTTCACATATTCAAATTATTTCTAATAAAACATGACAGTCGCAGGACCACATTCGGCTATGCGTGGTTGCCTGCACAGAGCCACACATCTGAAAAGTGAAACACCACTTTCGTAACTTGCACAGTTTTGATACCACATGCTTGCTGTAGAGACAGAAAATACACATGCGCAGTTCTGTCCACTGAACAGAACCATGGCGGCCTCCATACAGGTGTGCAGGCTGCCTATGACTGTACGCGGGACGATTTTCAGGAATTTACAGAAAAAAGATTTTTATTTGCGGAGAAAAGTTTCGTCCAAAAGCGCTACTGCAGTAATTGATAGTGCAGCAAGAAAAGGTGAATGCGATTGGTTGAATACTGAAATTGCCTTGATTTCTATGCTGAGCTGCTAAGGAATATGAATGCATTGAGCTGCCAAATGTTACTGGCGACCGAGCTAGCTAACGATAGCTAATATTTTTGGTTGCTTGCGTGTTGAATCGCCCAACGTAAACGTACGTTACGTGTTTGTTTAGAAAACAAATGTGGTGTCAGATTTTCTACTCTCATCCCAATTTCCGCGACCACTTGCTGACATGAATCATAGAAACTTGCGGTTACTTTTCTTCGGGTACAATTTCTGTCAGTTGCTTGTTTAGTTTGTTCATTGTGTATTATGACGGATTCATTTGTTTTTTTTTTTTTTTACTTACTTACTTGTGCTCCAAGTTAAATGCTATGTTGTGTATTTGAGTGGTTCGTTTGGTGAGTTTAATTGGGCAATCGTCAAACAGTTAACTTATGGTATCTCAAACGCTTCTTCTTAGTGCGAGTCAAACTTAGGTGTTGACGTTAAGGGTAATGTCAACCGGCAGCCTTATTTCTATATTTAATAACTGCTTTGATACAACCTTGTGATAACGTTGAGGTTTACCACATGTCACCCATTTGTCTTTTAGAAGTGAAAGATGAACCTAAATCTTTTGCCACACTTCATGAAGAGAGACGTGAACAGGCGGAGAGGTCTGTCCTGATCAACTGTCCACCGGCTATCAGTGAAACAAAGTTTTTAAAGCACCTGTCCAGACATGGAAATATAGCCAACTGTTTCTTTTACGAAAGTTTTGTAAGTACTAATTATGTAGTTATTCCATGTACTGCATGGTAGACTGGTCACAATGTGTGCTTCTGGATTATAAAGCAGTTAATGTTAGGCCTGGTTAATTTTTAAAAGAAATTGTATTCAAGTACCAAGATTTTAAGAGTCAAATATAATTAACGTATTGGTTGTTCCACAATGACTGGTACCCATGAAAGATATGAGCTGATATGAGCAAAAACTAGAATATGAGATATATTTATTCAGTAATACTTTTTTTATCATGTTAAAAGCAGAAGTGTTAAAGTGACTTACATCATACAAAATTTTTTAAATAAATCCAAATTAAAGCTTTGTTAAAATTAGCTATTAGCTGTTTAGCTATGGTGGGGAAATAAGGTAAAATGCAGCTTTGGAACTGAGTTTTATGATTAGGGGAGGACAACTTGTTTTGATATGCCAACAGTGAACCAAGTTCTACATATATGTCATTTTAAACCTGCTTTGCTTGAATTTCTTTATTTGGCAGTTGGTTTATCTGAATGAATTATTAATTGTAAATTCCTGTAAACATTGTAGTTTGTACTCTGTTCTGTGGAGCTTTGACCATGGTTCCTTTCTGTTTTTTTTTGTTTGTTTGTTTGTTTGTTTGTTTGTTTTTTTTTTAGGGCATATTTGCAGTGGTGGAGTTTTCTGAGAAGGACAGTGTCGCGTCACTTCGAGAGGCAACCAGCATTCCCACAAATCAACATGAAACAGCTGTGCCTTTCAAAACCAGATTGCTGTCACTGAGAGCCAACAATTCTAAACTGTCCAACTTCCAGCCCTCTGTACAGTTGCGGAAACAAACGACCATTGGTGTGAATGAACTCATTCTAAAGCTGTCTCAAGAGGCCTGTGTAAGTGTTTGTCATGACTCCACATTGTTTTCAGATATGAAATTAAAAACCATTTGGGATTGCACTCGCTGTGACAGCGATGCTGGTATTGTTTTCACTCTAGCGGTCCTCATTATAACAAGCACAGTGTGTACTCAGACCACACCCATTTTCATACTCAGCCTTCCTTTCTATCCCAATTACTGACCTGTAATGTTTGGTGACTGCATCTTAAAAGGTTGCGATGCTATGTGTGTTCACATGAATTGTCCACAGATGGACACACCCAAATGCATAAGAATACCTGCATAAATTCTCAAAACAGCTTTCATTGTAGTTTTAGAGTAATTTTGCCATAGTTTGCCCTGATCTCACACACACACACAAACACACACAAGTCAGCTGAAAACAATACTCGGTAATTACATAGAGGAAATAATGCTAGTGATGGTTCAATGCGATAGGTCCTCCATGACATATGTTTTCTTCAGGGACGTCTTGTTATAGGTGAAGTGGAGTATGATTCAGTTGGTGCGAAAATCAATTGAAATGCATTTCATTTCTAACCAGGTTTGAAAATCTTGCATGATTGAATGCTCATGAAATCAACTGGCTCTGCATGGTGTCAATTTTGTTTTGTTGATTGATGTTCTGAATGGTTTCTCAGGCAAAACAAGAGGCATACTTTTCCTGCTGAATGCAGCACTTGACCGATTATGTCACTTTTTGTGATTTATTGCTGTAGATAATATTGAACATTTTTTTTCCCCTCTTTTTGATCTCAGATAGACCAGCAATTGTATTCCCTTATGGAAGAGTATCAGCTCACAGAAGAGAACATTTGCCTGCGCTTCCTTGTCTGTTCCTTGCTGAAAGACATTGCTGCTGCATATTTCCCAGAATGCATCATAAAGCCATTTGGATCCTCAGTTAACGGTTTTGGGAAACTTGGTTGTGATCTGGATATGTTTCTGGATCTTGATGCTGTCAGTGGAAGAACTGTAAAACAGGTAATTATAATTTCATTTGCCAGTGTTGAGTGTAGGTCTCACCACCACTATGACTTATTAAATTGAAATATTCAGTGCATGACTTACTCCCTGTACTTATTCTTAATTTAGAGATGTGAAATGAGTTCTAATTGAGCTTGAAACAGTGACTTGCTCATGTTTTAAGAGTTCTAAGTGAGCTTGAAATAATGGCTTTCTCATGTTTGAATGAAACACAAGCTTGCATATCAAGGTGGGAATATTACTGAAGATGGATGTTGTATAAGGTAACAGGATTCCAGTTGTATTTGAGTTACTATATGTTGATGAGTGCCAAATGTGAGCTTTATTGTATTGAATAGTAAAACATTTGTTTATTATTATTGTTACTTTTTTTCCTTTAAATTTAATGATGATAAGACATAACAGAAAGAGTTTGGAAGCCCTAAGTCAATCTATTTATGAATTACATGAATATGAAATCAATGTTCTGTAATTTTTACCTGTAAAAATTGCCAGTGGAAAGTAGGCACCTACTGTTCCAAATCTGTTATCTCTTCACCTGTTTTGATGGATACTGACATATTACAGATAAACCTTTATCTAATAAATGTATTAAGTTTATTGGCGTTTGCATTTTAAAAGGAGAATTTGAAATGATTTTCTTCATAATGTTCATTTCTCTATCCGTCAAATTAGTAATGTCTATTTAGGGTTTGAATACTCCCATGTCTTCACAATTCAAAAAGAAATGTTTAGTCCACATAGGAAATATACTAATATCAAACAAAATTGTAAATCATGTTTGCATTATGTTGAACGGGATCGTAAATGTATTTTTTCAAATTACAGTGCAACATTTCCGTGAAAGTAACATGTTTTTCAGGGGACCATTACATTACCATGAATTTTGGCATTTTCTTTTTTTGGCTGTCGCACCCAAATATGCTAGTCTTGGGTATAATAAAACGACAGGTTTTAATTTTAAAGAAAATGTTCATATTTAAAATCTACCACCTCTGTCACACATCTGGTACTCATTAATGTATAATGACTTTTGGACATTTCATTTTAATATTTTCATTGACTCCTTGGTGACAGGGATGCCAGTTAATTCTGTGCTCATTTATTTCTCAGGCCTATGACAACTTGTCATATTATTGATGAGGTATTTTCCCCATAATTCTCAAAATTTATGTAGATTTTTTGAATGTTTTGGAACCCCGATATTTATTTTCTTTTTCATGATTTTGTGGATTAATCAAATAATCTGAATAAAATGCAATGTTTGTATGGCCTTTGCAGAACAGCAGCAAATACATGGTCTGCAAATTTGATATAATGGTAATTTCCTGAGAAAGTCTAAATAATTGTTATCTTTGTTTGTATGAACTACATTAAAGTTAAAAGAACCTGATCAATTGTAAGGGTTGGTGCGGAGGCCTGGAAAACGTGGACTGGACTCAAGTGCAAAGGTGGATTTGGTCGTATGATTTATTATGCCGACCGCGCAAGTGGGAGGCATACACAAAATGTACAAACAAGATGGGAATCGCGGTTCCAAAAAGAAACTATTAGTAATACAAACAATACGTTGTAACACAACAGCAGTTGTATTATAATAATAGTTAAAGAAAAATGGAAACGAAGTTCCATAAAGATTTAAAGTGCTGGCACTTCACAGCACTTTTATCATTGGTTTGGTTTAGCAATTGAAGTACGCGAAACTGAGCTCGAAGCTATACTAGCGTATGGCTTACGAGAACTAGCAAGGGACCAGTGCTTAGACTGTGGCATTTATACATGCTGCTACCACTCCGCAGTAATGAGAAACGTGATTCTGGTTGAATGATGAGTGGGGCTGCGATCCAGATCTTAATTGGCCGGCGTGCAGGACAGCAGAGTGCAAGACCCGACAACAATATGTGGTGGGCCATGATTCTGATTTCCAAGAATCAAACTTGTAATCATTGGATTCTTGTGTCTTACTTCCCCCCGCATTGTATGTCCCAATGGGGGACATATTGTTTTCGGCTTGGTTCCTGTCAGCATTCCCCTATTGTTTCCGGACCATAATTCAGAAATCGCTCAATATTTCCTCAGAAAATTCTGTAGGTGCATTGATCGGCTACGAAAGTGTCACCTTTTGCTGTTTAGGAGTTATTTTTAACTGTTTGTGGCGGGGGGGGGGGAACATTTATTTTCGCAAGTAAAAACGCACTTTAGTATAATTTTGTGTTTACTTGATAATGAGGTAAATGGATAATTTGGATAAATTATGTTCACTTACAGCTGTCTCAAGATACAGACACAATTAAAAGAGAAAAAAGTTATTTGGTTAACAAGAGCACTTCAAGGGGACTTATAGTTAAGCAAACATTTTTCCAAGATATTCACTTTTTAAACTAAGAATTATTATCAAAATAATTGTTGTACCCCCGCTACGAAGTAAGCGGGGGTATATAGCGGCCCGCCCGTCCGTCCGTCCGTCCTTCCGTCCGGGGTCATATCTCAAAAACCGTTGGAAATATTTCGACCAAACTTTGTACAATCGTGAACCATGTCACAAACTACGCATCCAGTCATTTTCAGCTTTCTGGGATGTCAATTTTCTGACGTTTCCATGGAAACGTCACATTTTGTACTTTATTCTATAGTGGACAATGGGGACAAGTTTTCTCAGAAACTACTACACCTAGATGAATGAAATTTTGTTTGTAGGTACTCCTGACGATACTCTTGAACGAGTTCGAAACCCAGTTCCGAAACTTTATTTTTTACGGAGTTATTGCCCTTGAATCTTTGATTCGACTTAGTGCAAAAATCCGCCGGGATGCATCAATGGGGACAAATTTTCTCGGAAACTATTACACCTAGATGAATAAAATTTTGTTTGTAGGTACTCCTGACGATACTCTTGAACGCAGCTCGAAACCCAGTTCGAAACTTTATTTTTTACGGAGTTATTGCCCTTGAATCTTTGATTCGACTTAGTGCAAAAATCCGCGGGATGCATCAATGGGGACAAATTTTCTCGGAAACTATTACACCTAGATGAATGAAATTTTGTTTGTAGGTACTCCTGACGATACTCTTGAACGAGTTGAAACCCAGTTCGAAACTTCATTTTTTTACGGAGTTATTGCCCTTGAATCTTTGATTCGACTTAGTTGAAAATTGGCTGGGACGCGTCAATGGGAACAAGTTTACTCGGAAATTACTACACCTAGATCAATGACATTTTGCTTGTGGGTACTCCTGACGATACTCTCGAGCGAGTTTCGAAACCGAGTTACGAAACTGTATTTTTTACGGAGTTATTGCCCTTGAATCTTAATTCAACTTAGTACCTAAAATCGACAGGGAGGCATCAATGGAGACAAGTTTGTACACTAAATGGACCTTTTTGGTACTTGATTTGAATATGACTGCATATTACATTTCCATAGAAGCGTTATTTGCTATTGACATTCATTGAGCGACAAATGGGGAGCGGGGGTACGTGAGCTTTGCTCGCTTTTTTCTTGTTCTATTAGAAATTGCAACTTAAAACAATGAGTTTCTGTAGCATCACATCAATGGTTACCATTGCAACAGCTGTTTTAATGAATATATAGATACTTAGAGAAACACAGTTCTTGAGATAACTAAACAGTGTTTGGTTATAATTTCAGCTGTAATGTGAAGGAAAAAACATTTCTAATGTCACTACGGAGCTTTTTTTCCAGGTTTCTATGTTCTGGTATTGATTTTGACCCCCCCCCAAAAATCAATTATGGCGAGAAACAGCTAAGTAAATATGCCTATTTTGATTTACTCATATTCAGAGGTATATATTGCAAAAAGAGCTCTGTACAGACATAAATCATCACAAAATGAAAAAAACTGCCAAATATGAACTTAATTGGATATACAGTAGCTGAGAAATCTGTATTTTTTTGCGATCAATTTTATCAAGGGTTTAAAGTGCTTTTTTGTGTGAAAGAGTTATTTCAGAGCAATTTTAGAGCAAGCTTAAGACCAATTAGGCAGAAAGTGAATATATGTCCTGAAAGTAGACTGTTTGAAGGATCACTTCATGTTCTTACCTCAAAACTAAAATTTTGAACCAAAATTGGCATTTGCTTAACTATAAGTCCCCTTAAGATTAGTACATTTTGCATCTAGACCATCCTAAATTCTTCATGCTATGGATTCAGCGAAGCGCTGCTTACTGTGTTCGGAATTTGATCCATGCTGAAATTCATCACACAGTGTCTGTGTATTCGTCAGCCCCTCATTCTTGCTGCAAACATCCCACTACATCTTGTCTCAAAGGTGCTGTGCTGTACTGAGATTAGTGTCTGTGCTGGCTGTTTTTGTAAGCTGAATATGCTGTTATGGTTGAGAATATTAATTTAGAGTAATTTGGGAGAATGTCTGCTCTATGATTGGATACACATTATCAATACCTATGAATGCGTAGCATTCAAATGGTGTTCAGTAGGTCTTGGGAGTGCTTATTGTATTAGGCAAAGTCTGCTTTATTCTGCGTATGTTTTCAAAAAGAAGTCGCACTATATAGTTACAGAACAGGAGTACTTCCTCTTACTTTGATGTGTGAATAAACCACTTGGAAGGTATTGTTTGGAGAGGATTATGTTTCAGGTCATTGATAAGTCCATGCCAGTGTAGTTATTTGTTGAAGCACGGCTGTCTATCCTGCTATTTGATCATTTATTCTCATTTGGCAAAGGCTTTTGTTTTTGTGTACATGTGTTGGAGACAGATGGGGAATCATGAGAACGGGCCCAGCTGTTGACTCGTTTATGCGCGGTGTGAAACTCCTGCTTTTTGCGAAGTCGGTTTTTATTTGCATATTCACAGTCCATTTCACATCAGAAGCTGGGAAAGGAATCAGGTTTCTTCTTCTGACCACTGAGCCTTTTTTTTTTAATTTTGGTGAGACAAATCTGAACTGCTTCACCTGTGCCTCACTGCTGAGCTTTGCACTTCTGAAAACTATAGAAAGCTTGGCTTATTCTGCGGCACAGATATTCTGCTCTGGTGCGCGGACATGTAGAAGCTGGAACAGAACCATTTTCTTGAACCACCTGACTGTGTATGCTAATATCCGATACCGGTGAAATAAGTGTATTTGAATCCTGTTGGACCTCTAGTCTGTTCCTTTGTAGAAAAAAAGATAGGATTCAGAAAGTGAAGACTGCAAGCCTTCTGACTAGGGGCTGGGCGTTATCAAAATCAATTATCCATTTTTTTTTTTTTTTTTTTTGACCGAATGCCTCAGTATTGAATGTGAACCATTGGCGCTTTCACAAAATATTTGCACAATACAACTTTTGATAAAGAGTCATTAGAAATGTGGATATGATGTTCACGCAGGTACAGGCAACAGCTAAGATGGTTTGTTAAGTGCAGACAACTGCATCCCATTACTGTACTGCAGCCTTTATAACGGGAAAAGGCAACATATTATGATATCCAAAATCTCAGACCAGATCTTCTCTTGGCCAGCCCTATTTTGACCTGTGTCCAAACCACATTGAATGACCTCGAACGATAAATGGGTTTAGCTGGGTAGAGTAAAAGTGCCCCTGGTGATGTGAACGGTGAGTTTGGTGATGTTTAGTCACAGTCAGAGGCTCTTGTGTGCCTGAACTCACTTGCGGAGGTCTGATGAAGTACACTGTGAGTGCCTGTTCCATGTACTGTTCCCACTTGAATAAGCTTAAGGCACAGCATATGTCCATCTTGTTCTTGTTGGAATAGGTGGGAGTTCTTCATATATTCTATATACTACATATACTTGACTGACCCCTTGTGTGTGTGTGTGTACGTGTGTGTGTGCGTGTGTGTGTGTGTGTGTGTGTGTGTGTGTGTGATCTCTGGCTGAAATCCAGGTGGGGGGCGGCTTCTCGTTGGAGTACCAGGTGAAGAAGACCTCCTCGGAGAGGGCTGCCACACAGAGCATCCTGTCTGTGATAGGGGAGTGTGTGGACCAGTTCGGGCCGGGCTGCGTGGGGGTGCAGAAGATCCTCAATGCTCGCTGCCCCCTCGTGCGCTTCGCCCATCAGCCCTCCGGCTTCCAGTGCGACCTCACCACCAATAACAGGTAGCTGTTCAACCTCTGACTAAACCAGCTAGGCTGCTACACTGATCCCTATTCTAATCTGCTGATTGAGTTAGTGTTGAATTAACCGTCCTGAGTTGTCGTGAGGTGCGAATATACGGAGTCCATTCTAGGTTTACCAAAGTAAAGCTTGATAGCCGCCCCCACCCACCCACTGCGCACGTTATTTCAGGCGAGCAGTGCCTGTAATGAATATGCAAATGGCAGAGGCAGCCAGTGGAGCCAATTTGGGTTGTTAGTTCTCCGCACTGGAAAAGATCATTCAGAAGACTTCATTACCTCCGCCAAGGGGGTTATGTTTTTGCTTCTGTTTGTTTATTTATTTGTTTGTCTGTCTGTTAGCAGGATATCTCAAAAACGGCCGCATAGATTTTAACGAAACTTTGCAGGATGTCAAAGTAGCACAAGAGGAACAAGTGATTAAATTTTGGCATATCTAGGCCAAAGTATAGCTGAGATACTGGCCAAAGTTCAAATCCAGCTACGCTGGTGGAGGTATGGGCTCTCGCGAGTCCAGCTCTAATTTGGACTGCGTCCGTCCTTGTATGCATGCGTCTGTCCATCCATCCAGTTTAGTTTTCGGAGCAGATCTCCAACGCTGTTCGCGGTGATCTTTCGAAATGTGTACTTTGCCTTCATCCTCTGGTTGTGCCTTTCTAATGTTTCGTTGACCTGTGACCTTCTTTTTCTTGGGGGGACTTTTGCGGTCTTTGACCGGTTTGCTAATTCCTCGTCCTGAGTGGCATGTCGGAGTCAGATAGCCACTGGGCAAAGATGCTAATTCATGAGTGCTTGTTTTGCTGGCGTTGTGCAGAAACTAGCTGTGCACGCTTGGTGGGTGAGACTGAGAGAGAGAGAGAGAGAGAGGGGGAGAGAGAGAGAGAGAGAGAGAGAGAGACGGTTTCACTTCTCCATCACACCCAGTTCATGGCCTGGTGCCTCTAAGAATAGCCCCAGTGTGTCGCTGAGAGACTGAACTGTGCTCTGTTGGCAGTTTCTGAGGAGAGAGAAAGGCCTCGGGTGGTAATGGGGGGATTTCTGTTGCTCATAAACTGAAACGAATGGAGCCCTTCCACAGAACTGCACTTGCAGTATGTCAAGGTGTCAATAGGGGAAAAGGCTTTGAGATTTGAGAAAGTGATAGGCTTTATAAATCCACTCTCCCTGGTAACCAAGTATAAACTGCCCTCTGCAGGGGTAATTGGGGAGATGGCTGTAAGATACAACGAATGGTTGAATAAAATGGTGTTAGCTGAAAACCAAGTCCAGGCTGCCCTCTTGAGGGGTAATTCAATCAATACTGTGCATCAGTGCTCCTCCTACATTTATGCAATTTCTCCTCTGCACCCAGAAGCCATTTCAAACAATTATGTGCACCAGCTTGTACTGTTTGCATTGGGGGCAGCTATTTCATTCATGTACAGTATGTGTCCCCTTCTTAAACATTTATTAGTGATTTGACGTCTTATTCTTGCACTCGACATCTCGTACACTAGAGTATGTCTTTGATTTGATTCATTGTGTGATGTTAGAATGTCATATTTCTACTGCCACAAGTACCTTTTCAATATTGATTTTTTTTTTTTTTTTAGAACATCGAAAGAATTTTAGAAGTTTTGGAAATGGTCCCATATGAGCTTTAGTCATTGGAGTAAATCAGAAGGTCTTTTAATTGGCTTTTAATGATGAGGTAATATTTCAGTGTTCTTGCGCAGCATGACAGTTCTCAGGCTTGTTCCAGTATCGGTTGGTAGTTCAGCAGAGGAAGTTGCGTCGACCGCCGCATTTTCGCAAAAAGCGGCCTGGCTCGACTGGTTGTGCTCCCGCTGGCAGCCGCACCACTACTCGATCTGCACCAGCTGCGTGGCTGAAGCTAAGCAGGTGTGGGCTTGGTTAGTACTTGGATGGGAGACAACCTGGGGAAACCAAGTTGCTGCTGGAAGAGGTGTTGGTGGCCAGTAGGTTGTGATCTTCCCTCTGGTGGAATAATCCCCAATGCCCCAGTGCACTGATGGGGACTGAAAGAGACGCTGTCTTTCGGATGAGATGTTAAACCGAGGTCCTGACTCACTGTGGTCATTAAAGATCCAATGACACATTTATTTTGGTACTGTCCTATAATAGCCTTATTTTGGATAAAGGTACAAGGCTGGATATCTCAGTACAATTGTATACAATTAGATTTATTTAAAGTGTTACTTGGTGATGTAACAAAAGGAACACACCTAATCTGTAATATAATTAGCAAAAATATTTATTTTCGGGTTGACATCTGTGGAGGCATTAAGAATTGAGAAATTCAAAAATTTTGTCAAGTATTACAGTAGAATTGAGTGTGTGATGGCCCATGAGACAGGACTTGTAATTTATGCCAAAAGATGGGATATAGTAAGGGAGGCTGAAGGTTGGGAATAATGAGAGACGGAATAAGTGAGCTAATAACGACTAATGCAAAAGGTAGAAAAGCATTGTGAATGTAATTGTTATTGTATTGTATTTCTATTTTCATTCATTTATTTAATTTTTTGTGTGTGTGTTTTGTTTTGACGGGTGATAGTAGGAGGACTCGTACACAATTATATAACTGACTAAATTAATGAAGTTGTCCTCCAAAACGGGGGGGGTGGCGGCGGCGGGTTCTTTGGCGTCATAGCTTAAGTCCCAACCTAGCTCTTTCGACCTGCCACCTAATCATCCCCTGATCTAACTGGCTGTGCAAATTGCCCTCTCCCTCCCCACCTCAACCCCCAGGGCTCCCTTGAAAAAGAGATTTCAATCTCAATGGGTCTTCCCTGGTTAAGTAAAAGTTAAGTAAATAAAAAAACATTCTCTCCTGACAGTCCAACTCCTCTTCACAGGGTGGCGATGAAGAGCTCGGAGCTGCTGTACCTGTACGGCAGGTTGGATCGGCGGGTGCGGGCGATGGTGCTGAGCCTGCGGTGCTGGGCTCGGGTTCACGGCCTCACCAGCACCATCCCAGGGGCCTGGCTCACAAACTTCTCCCTCACCGTCATGGTCATCTTCTTCCTGCAGCGGAGGAGTCCCGCTGTGCTGCCCACTCTGGACCAGCTTCGGGACCTCGCCGGTACCGTCTCAACCGACCGCTCCCAACTGACCGTGCTCTCTGTTCATCTGCTGTACACTTAAGCCGCTTTCACGTTGGACGCAAAACAAATTTTTCGCTCAACATTTCGCGTCTTTGCATTGACTTTGAATGTATTCTGTCGTGCGAAAAATTCATTTCGCATCCGGTGTGAAAGCAGCTTTACTCACTGATTCGAAGTGCGCAGCCTGATCACTGTGAAGTCGGCTAGCTGAGGTGTTGCATACTTTTTTACCACTAAGGCTGTACAGTATACTTTCCTGATAATCATCTAATGTTTCCATGTGTGAAGTTATGGTCAATATTATGGTTCTCAGAAGCATTTCAAGTTGTCTCTGAGGTTAGGATGTTTCTTACTGCAATAGTTGTGGCACAAAAAGGCTGTAATGAAGTTGATGACCACATGGTGGCAGTAACTGACATTGTACTCAAAAATGTTACTACACAAGAGCATGTCTCAGACCTCCCCAATATCAGTGATGCAGGTTCCCAATTGATTTAAGCGGCAGTAATAATAAGCCATAGAGCATCTGGTTAACCAGAATAATGCCACTCGTTGAAACACAGTGCACAGTTACACTCCCCTTTATGAGACCGCTAACCTGTTAACACTGTCGTGGTCAGAAATCGATTCCGGTGTGTAACTGCAGTGAGGATGAGTGCTTTAGCTGGGTGTGCTGGCATTATTAAAGCATGCTATTGTTACTCCCTCTGCTTGCCATCTGCCTATACTAGACTATTTTGAATAAGATGCTGTAGTATATGAGCAGAACCTACTATTTCTACTGTTCTTTAGGAAGCCTCTTTTCCATAGTCTGCTGAACTCTTGGCTAGAATATTCATGTTGGTATTTAGCTCAATATGAGACCTGTTCGGCTGTAAGCTCAGCATGTTCAAAAGCATAATAAGATTTCCTGTTGTAAACGTGAGTGTTTTGGCTAATCTACTTGCAGTTGAAGGGTTGCAAGAAAGTTTTGTTGTAGCTGCGATTGTTGCGGCCAGTGTGCCCTGTCTATGGGTTTTATGACCAGAAATTTGTCTCTATGAATGTCTGTCCTATGCAGTGCAGTATGGGTAACTGCAGGAAGTGTCCAAGTACCGGACAACACCTGGTCCACTCACTGGCAGCACTGTGCTTCACTTAACAAAACTGTTTGCCCAACTAAACCAAATCCATGCTTTCATGGCGTTTTGCGGATAATTATCCAGGACCGAAATGGTTCCTCATTGAATGAATGACTTTTGCTGCTGCTCCGTCTTGCCAGGATTAATGGCCGGAGACCTCCGAAGGAATTCAGCGGAGATGCTTTATCAAAGGAAGTACTCGCAGAACAGTTGGCATGATTTCCTTTATGAAAGGCCACGCCATTTCATCTGGCACAATAATGTATCTTTATCTGTTAGTGGTTTAGCCTAGCATATGAGGTCCATCCATCCATCCATCCATCCATCCATCAATCAATCAATCAATCCTTTATTGCCACTTCGAAACAGTATCGATTGGAATTCACTTTGGTGTGTGAGGCCAACATAGAATAAAACAAAACAAAATACATTTTGACAAGACCCACGCACAACACAACATGACAGACTAAAGGATTAAAATACTCTTGATATAAAGCCATATCATCATATAAAACATCCTGCAATAAATATGTCTCATAGCGGTAAGATTGTTGGAGCTTGTCCTGGCTGAGTGGTGCTAGGTGTTCCGAGGTTGGAGGAGCGTGCCTTGTAAATATAGCAATGGACCCATGCATAGCCTTACCCGCTGAGACAAAAAGCCTCAAATTTAGTCAAAGCTTTTTCCTCTAATCTTTGTTGAATAATGATCTTATTATTGAGAGCAGGGTTTTTTATTTATTTATTTTTTTAATTGTACGGGTGAGACTCAAATTGACAAACATAAAATCCGTGTTGTGTTTGAAAGCTACAGTGTAGTGAAAGTATTTGCTCCTTCTGGATACCTTCTATTTTTGCACATTTGTCACACAAATGTTTTAGATCATCAAACTAATTTTAATGTGAGACAAAATAACCTGAGTAAACACAAAATGTGGTTTTAAATTTATGATTTCATTCATTGAAGGAAAAAGCTATCCAACCCGACCTGGCCCTATGTGAAAAATTTATTGCCCCCTTAATTTCTAAATCAACCAATTAAGCAAATTTAATTGGGCTCAGTATCACTAGACACACCCAGGAATGATAACTGCCAGCCTTGATGAGTTTAAAAATCATTTCGAATCAACCTGTCAGGCAGTGTGAAGTAGGCAAACAGCGGCACATGATGCCGCAGTCTAAAAAAATTCAAGAACAGTCGAGAAATGGAGTTGCTGACATCGATCAATCAGGAAAGGGTTACAAAAGCATTTCTAAGGCTCTGGGTTCAACAAACCACAATGAGAGTTATTCTCTACAGATGGAAAAAACTAAGTGGTGGTGAACCTTCCCAGAAGTGCACCAACAACTCACCACGAGGTCTCAAAAGTACCCAGACTAACACCTCGTTCACATTGGACGCGAAAGTGCGCCGAAGCGCAAGCAGTTTCTATTCGGCGCCCATGTTAACCGATTAGAACGTCTACATCAGCTGGGAAGCGCTCTGAAGCGTCACGAGTGGCTCGCGAACTGCAGCGATGGTTTCGGCGTCTGGTCAATTTTTTCCGCACGCGAATCTGACAGGAAAACACACTGAAAAGTGATTATAAATGATAGAAAATATTATTATGCACGTTATATATGCGTGCATGTGTGTGTGGGCATGTGCAGTGATGGCAAACAATAGAGGTGGACTTATGACAGGTTTAAGGAATTTCTCATATGAAAAAAAAAAAAAAAACTTTGCATACAGTGAAGACAAAAGCAAATCAGAAACAAACTTCAAAACAGCTTCTTAAATGAGAGAGAGAGAGAGAGATAAAGAGAGGGAGGGCGGTGAAATCTTGGCGTCTGGTGTAAACGGCCAGGCATCCGATCGTACAGACACCAATTTGCGCTGAGCGAACGCGGCGCCAAGGGCGTCGATGTAAACCAGGCGTAAGATCTAATGAACTCAGGCCTAGCCTGCCTGAGTTATGGTCCATGCTCTTGATTCCACAGTAAGAAGGAGAGTGGGCAGAAATGGCATTCCTGGCAGAGCTGTGAGGCATAAACCACTGCCAGCCAAAAAGAACGCAAAGGCTCATCTCTTATTTGCCAAAAAACGCCTTGATGACCCCCAAGACTTATGGGATAAAATTTTGCAAGCTGCTGAGTCAAAAGTGGAACTTTTTGAATGACATGGGTCCTGTTACATCTGGCGTAAAGCTAATATGCATTCCGCAATAAGAGCATCATACCAACAGTCAAAGTAAGGTTATGGTCGTGTGATGGTCTGGGCGACGTCCCATAATATATGGAACCATGAATTCTGTTCTCTGCCACAAAATCCTGAAGGAGATTATCCGGCCATCACTTTGTGACCTAAAGCTGACGCGCTGTTGGCTTATGGAGCAGGACAAAGATCCAAAGCACACAAGAACATAATCCTCTGAATGGCTGGTAAGAAACAAGATGAAGGTTTTGGAGCAATCCAGTCAAAGTCCTGACTTGAATTTGATTGAGATGCTGTGACATGAGTTTAAAGAGGCGATTTTATACACAAAAACCCTGCAATGTGGCTGAATTAAAATCCTTTTGCATAGAAGAGTGGCCAAAATTTCTCCACATGGAGGTACAAGACTCATTGCCAGTTATCAAAATTGTTTGATTGCAGTTGTTGTTGCTAAGGATGGCACAACCAGTTATAAGGTTTAGGGGGGAAAATATTTTTTCTCCTGGGTGATGCATGTTTTGAATAACTCTTCCTTCAATATATGAAATGATGGTTTAATGCCACATTTTGTGCTTACTCATGTTGTCCTTGTCTTACATTATGATTAGCTGGTTGATCTGAGACCTTTAGATATGACCAATGAGCAAAAACAGAGGAAATTGGGAAGTGGGCAAAAACTCACTCCACCGTCTACATATATTTCGCAAAGTTTCGACTCCCCCCCAGACTCACCACAGTTCTTTCTCATGAGAACACCCCCAGAAAACTGAGATGATCAGGCATTGTGTTCCATTGTTTCCATTGAACGTACAACTGAAGTGGAACTACCTTTTCAAGCCTTTGTTTATTTGTTTGTGTCTGTATGATGGTTCATACAGTGAAAATACGCTCTCTGGAGCTGAGGTGTTTATCTCCATTTGATGAGGGAAAAAAAGTGAACTGGAAATGAAACTAAAATGAGGACCTCTGTTCTAACATGCTTTGCGTTATTTTTCCGTTCATGCGATCCTATTCAAGTGATACTATTTGTACACTGTATTTCTATTGGCCATTTTGCGTAATAACTAATTATATGTATCTATAGTTTTTCATGGACCGCAGAACTAGGTTATTTTTCCAAAAGGGCAAGAATAATATTTAGCGATCATTGTATTGATGGGTATTTTTGAATGTGTTTATTTTTTCCTCTTGCAATGCAAATATCTATAATGAGCATTCATTTCATTTACATTTTGTTGTTGTACATAGTTATTTTTTGCTTACTTAAATGGTAGAAGTGCCATTATAATCTACAAAAAAAAAAATCTCCAAATAAAGCCTGAAAAATGTACGTCTTACTTTGACATTTCCAAATGGAGACAGTTGTACTGACAGTGGTCCCATGAGATGTTAGCTTTGAGAATTTTAAGATGGTGGAAAAATTTCAAAGTCACTGAAGGGCTCCAAGATTTATGGAGGGATGTACCTCGAAGGCTGGACCTCATGCCAGTTTCTGCTCTTGTTTAGTTTGTTTTATCATATTATCTAAAATATGTATATGCCACTGTTACTTCTGCTGCCTCGAAAGCATCCTAAAGATTTTAACTGCGCTCAGGCTCAGTGGTGCACCAGAGCCATTTATGGAGCTGTCAAAAAACTAAAATCCATGTAATTAGTGGGAATAAACGGCAGCATATTGAATTGCCCTCCAAGCCTAAAGTTGTGCACGTTTGAAATGAAAGGATAGGCCTACTTCACTTTCTGGGGTGAATTACCTTTTTTATGTATCCTTTTATTGGCTCAGACTGTTTTTGTTTTGGGAGCATTTTTAGACACTTCTGTAAATGTTAAAACTTTATTGCGCACTCAACTGTTTGGGCCGAGAATAACACACATTAAAATTTAAGTAATACAAGGAAAATCCAGTAGGTGAGCTGCCCCCGGATGCTGTCTGAAACAAATGAAATGGCTTTAATTCCGGGACACTGTTGAGATTGATATTATCTGACTGCCCTATCAGAAATCTGCTCGGTCACATTCATAAAGTGCATTTCTCCTCACATTTGGACTGTGGGGCTGAAATTGGTTAAATTCAACGCATTAATTTCACTCACCCTCCTCTTTGTCAGGGCCCAAGGATAAATGCGTCATTGAAGGCAATGACTGCACTTTCGTCAGTGACTTCAGCAAGATGCCGGATCAGAAAAACACTGAAAGTTTGGGTGAGCAAAATTATATTAATGTTGTTATAGATTCAGGTTATTATTTTTTCATCGAGAATGCCAGTGAATAAGTGAATTTCAGTGAATTTAACTTTTAAATACCCTTTGTTGTCCTGTGCAGAAAGTCTGCTGCAGGAATTCTTCGTGTTTTACGGCAACTTCCCCTTCAGCCGAATGTCCATCAACATCAGAAAGGTAAGCGGCCGACAGCGAAAGGCATTGGAGGGGAAAAAAATGTGCTTTTGTGCTGCCTTCAGTTAGTGATTCTTCATGCGCAGTAAAAATCGTAATGTTTTCTGTGCGTGCAGTCTTTGTTGTTTTCGACCGTGAAGAGGGCCGTCTGCTTTGGTCGCTCCACGTGATTAGCCGCGGAAGGGGGGCTCTAATGGGGGGGCTCTAATTTGAACACAGACCTTCCCATGACTCTCATTACTAGTAATTAGTGTTGGGAAAGTCTGGACACTGATCCCCAGGGAGGGATCTGTATGGCTGACCTAGCAGTGCAGGCAGTTATTGCATCTCTAAATGGGGCTTTCGCTTCAGCTAGCCTGGGCTGATGTCTTTATTATCCCACAGAAGTCTGCCCCTTGCTGCTGCTTCTTTGAGCTGGTACTACCCAATCTCCTCTTGAGCGCAGTTCTTTATTTCACAGCTAGAGGGCGACTTGGAATCTGAACGTGCCGCTTTGCAAGCTGTATAAACTTTCACTCCATTTCATCCGCGGTTCCATGCTGTGCCTGAATTTAGCATGTCAGCCTTTAAACGGGACTTTAAAAACCGTTTGTTGTTCTTGTGCTGGTTGTCAGGAAAGCGGTTATGGTAATGACGTTGAATGGGACGTCCAAGCTGTTAAATTGCCGGCAAAATTCATGTTCGCTGTTCCACATATTGACAACTGTTTAATAAAATAAAGTAAAAATGTTTTGTGGAAAACTTGCATATCGCCGCAATCTGTCGATAGAACTCTTGGAAGTACAAATGAAGTTCACTCTGATTCCGTCTATTTTCTTGAATTGAAATGCCTCTTTTCAGTTCTGGTTTGTCAGGGCCCGTTTAGCTTGGGGGGGGTTAAGAAATATCCTTTTTGCTCTTAATTATTTTGTAAATACTCCATTTTTGATGGTTATCTACCATATCTTTATGAACTCATGTTTAGTAATAACTCAAAGTCTCAAAATCTTTACTGGAGAGCTTCGGTCCACTTCCTATAGAGCAGGGATCATGTGCTCCAGTGAGGCTGTCGCTCCTTCACTGGTTTGTTCCTTTGGTGCAGTGGCTGTAAGCATTGTGAAGTGGGGTTTTCCCTGCAACAGCACTATTTACTGTACGGCTGGCAGAGGGGAGGAAGTGCCACTGTTAATCTTTTATGCCTTTAATAGCCATGACTCAAAGTCAGTGTTCTGTTTGAGTTCTGTGCAGTTTGTCAGCTTCTTGCTTCCACGTAATATGGATTAAGGACAGGATACATTTCAGTGAATTTCCAATTAGCAAGTGTGAATAATTCTCATTCTCATGCCTGTCCTGCCTTGGCCTCTACCCCTGTGATTCTCATTGTGATCCTAGTTACCGGCTTGATTATTGTGTGTTACCAGTATTCGGAACGCTTATTTTTTCCCAAAATAAGATTTTTCATACATTGGGACCACATTACTGTCTCAATGGGGCCTTTTTGTTGTCTTCAAAGTCCAATTACTGCAGCATTCCTCGACACATGGCTTCTGGGCTTTGTTGTGGGCCAGCGCTTGATCCCTCCATGCGTTGACAGAGTTCTGTGATAGATTTTCAGCATATTTTGTCCTCAAGATATTGTGAATTCAGCGTGAGGCTTCACTGGTTAGCTATCAGTCGGTTTTAATTTCTTAAAATTTTAATCACAGTTATGTCAGTTATCTTTCTTTTCTGCTGTTTGTTTTTTGCCAAATTTCTTTGAGTTGTATGAATTTAGTAAACGGACTCGCAAGATGGTTTGTTACTCAGAACCATCGGAGAAGTCGTCAATAGAAGCTGTTTGGAAAAGGGCAGGCACTTTCAAAAAATACTTAGCAGGTGATCGGATGAACCATCTGTCTGTCATGGTCTATCATGTGCGAACCCTGACCAATCAGATCAACTAATTATGTGATGTAGTAGCAGAGCGCTGAAGAGAAAATGCAACAATAAACTGCTGCCTGGGAAACTTATAAGGTAGCTAGCCTAGCAAGCAGTCAGCATGGCTAGCTACCGTATGTAGTTAGCATGTCGGTAGACTATCTCTGCCTTCTTTGTACGGGCGTCGATTGATAACTTGGGGCCTCATAAGATGGATTCTTGCATTATCACATGATCATGCCAATCAGGCCGCATTGCGAGGTTACGAATTTAGTTGCTTATCACAGCAATAGGCTACAATTATTGCTTTCTTTTTTGGAGTTTGAGATTGTGTGTTGTTGATTCAGTGTGAGAGTCCAAATTGGAGAAGAAAGGGTCATGTCACAGCGAGACTGCAGGATAAGCGCTGTAGGTGCTCTCGTCGGCCAGGCGGCACTGCCTCCTGCTACAGCAGACAGACGGGTGATGTGAGCTGAAGCTGGTGGTGAAGGTGGTGGGGCACCACAGGGGCCCTGCACTGTGTGACTCTCATGTGTTCATTGTTTTCAAAGTACTGAGTTTTCTGGAGTGCAGAGGCTAAAATAAAAATTGTGTCATGGTCCCAATACATGTGGACTGCAGTGTATCCTGGGTAGGAAGAGGCCTGGTGTAGAGTAATGTTTGTAAAGGAAGGTGCAGGTAGTTTGACTGGATTATGAGCCGTTTTTGGAGAGGTGGGAACAAAACATGTTTTTATTCCCCCGTCTCTGCACAGGGTAAGGAGCTGAATAAGCCGGAAACGTCTCCCCTGCACATCCAGAACCCCTTCGAGCTGTCCCACAACGTCAGCAAGAATGTAAACAGCACTCAGCTGGACCGCCTGGTGACGCTGTGCCAGGAGAGCGCCTGGCTGCTGCAGCAGGGAGGGGCCGGCGCACGGGGATCCGCCAAGGACTCGCCCTGGGGCCTGGCTGCCCTCCTCCAGCCTTCCCTGTCGCAGGCAATTAAGATGAAGGGCAGGAAGAGGAAGGCCAGGGAGCCAGCCAGCGAGAGGATCAAGGGCCTGCTGGAGTCACTGAAGAGCAGCAAGACAGCCGGGACTGGCAGCTCCAGCAGTGCCTCAAACGGCAAAAACGGCTCTTCCGCTAAAGCCCACTAGAGGGCGGCATTCTGCGCACAGATTTTGCTCCCTGAGGAGGGAGTTCCCCCTGACATTGTTTGGGAGGGGGTGGTTGTTTAAAACACTTTCAAAAAGAACAGAGCGCTCCATGCTTGGCGCTGGAAACTGCTGCTATGAACAAGGACATTAGTACAGTGTTTCCCCCTTACCTCACTCATGTATAAAGATGGCCGTACACTGAATTACTTTCAAATGTCAGGTTCTTGCTGGTATATTGCAAGCAACACGTTTAGAAATGTAAGGTTTTCATGCCCGTGTGTGTGTGTATATATACAACTTTTTTTTTATGGTTTTAAGAATGCTTCTCATGTATTTGAACAATTTGACTGACTTTTTACCATGACAGTGAAACACATTTGAGTTTAGAAATTAATTATTTGATGGTTTAGAGCTGATTAAAGTCCTCAGATTGTTATAAACTTTTCCTCTGATCTTGGTGCCCCTATGTTAAACCTCATTATGCATGTTACTGATTGGAGTTGCTTCATTGTTGGAACAAGGTTCATTTGAAGGTCTTCTGTAGTAATTTGAGAGATCTAAACTCCCTCTGTGCTTAGAGCCTGCATAGAGTAATCCAGAGTGATTGACCCAACCTTTCCGGACTCAACCTTTTCAGAACCACAGAACAGCTGACACATTCAGTACATATTAAAAGCACATTTTAACCAGATTTATTCTCACATTCACCACTTAAGCGAGAGAGGGCCATACTCATTACATTTTTGACGCCAAAGACACACCTTACTGTGGATTAGGCTCCATGATCTGTTTGACACCAGTGTACCTTGTCTGTTCGTGACCGGTCAGTATATGGTGGAGCGGGGCTCGTTAAAGACCCACGCGCCGTCGGATGGTTACCGACCAGGGAGGCGGGGGCTGGGTCTCTGTGGCCTTTTTATGTGGATGTGGACTGTGTGCCGGACAGCTGTTATTCAGCTCAGCTCAGCTCAGCACAGGAGAGAGGGAGCAGGAGGTTTCATAACATTCATTCAGCCGGAAGAATCAGGAGACCTGGAAAAAGTTCTCCGCAGTCGCAGGGATGGTGGAGGAACCAATGAAGTGCACCATTTTTAATTTAGCGATTATTGTCAAGAAAATGTGGGAGTTTTTGGTGTTACTGATCTGTATTGTAAGGGACTTCTATATGTGGGGTGGGCAAGTTCATGATCGAGGGAAGGCCTAAAGCCCCTTTGCACAGATATAGATGCCAGCTTCCGTAAATTCCAAAATTTAATTCCTAAATAATTCTGTAATTGAATTTCCAAATGTCTGTCTTCACTGGAATAATTTTTTCTCTGTCTCTATGAGAAATACTGAGTTGTAAAGCATAAATAAGCTCATGTACAACAGGAAAAATTGGCATTATTTGTATTCTGTTCAAAGGGGTTAATACATGCCTGCATGGCTTTTTGGTGCAGTGTACAATTAGTGTAACGTGAACCCAAAGTCCTGTGCACAGCCATTGTGTTCCCCTCTCTCTCTGACTGTTGTCTCAGCTGGGGCGGGGTAAAAGTGTGACTTTGTGACCAGTGATGTGGAAAGGATGGGTGTTAAGTGGGATATCCAGGCATTGGTCCGCTTGGGGTGGTGGTGCTGTGCTGGGCCAGGCTAGAGGCATCGGTGCAATTGTTATCCCAGCCAGAATACCTGAGCTGGAACACATCTGCAGTCATTATGGATAATGAAACATCTTCTTCTGTTGGGAAAATGACAACCCTAACTTGTGAAATTGTTAGCTTTAAAGATAAAGTACTTTACTGTAAAGCATTTGGCTAAATTTTTTGCAGTGTTTGATTCTTTTCCATCTCTCTCGTTCTCAGCCTCATACCAATTTTATCTAGTGTGTTCAGTACTTTTGTTAGACAACTATTCTGCCCTACAAAGGCGAAGTGCAGTAACTACACAATCATTTAAACAGTAAAAAACGGCTTCAGAGTTTGTTTGCTGTCCCAACAAATAAATAGTCAGCACTTCTATGATAGATTATGATTAACTGACTTACCATAGTATAATTTATGTCCAAATAAATCCTGACCTCAGTATACTTTCAGGCCCAAAACCGCGTAACTCACATTTTACCCAATATGTAGTTACTGCACTTAGGCTTTGTACGGCAGTATTGTTTGCTAACTAATACCTCTTGGCTGCAGATAATGGCTACATGATCTTAAGTTATGCAAAAGCTTAAGCCTAGTTTATTAGGTTGTTGAGGGCTGTGATTGGAGCTGTTCCTCCTTCTCCAGTTTGAGCAGTTCCTGCCATTTTGCTGTGCTTTCCCAGCGCCGTTTAGGGTGTACATACTGGTGAAAGGGTAGCACAGTACTGTAGGGATTCATGTGGCATAGTGTGCGGTTTCTCAGGAGCCCGAGAGGTGTTGGGCGGGGGATGGGGGTCCTTGATTAATTATTCCGGAATAAAATTTGTTCCCGGATGAATCCGTCATGGAACAGTTTCATATGGGTAGCATTTTCTCTACAGCTAATCATCCCCCAAGAGTTTAAAAGAATTTTCAAAGGTGGTTTTGCGGTTTGGAACAAATGGGGGGTCGGGTTTAGAGTTGCAGGAGTAAAATGATCTTTGGCAACCTTCAGGTTGGAATTCTGTTTGCAGAAATATATGATGATCTCCAGTATTTTTTTTTTCAGGTCAGTGGAGTGTCATAAATTATCCTTTTAAAGGCATGTGTACCATTGTGTTTTTAAAAGAAATTCTACATATGGAATAAGAAAATATTTTGTTAGGACTCCAGTTTTTTCCATCTGTTCCTTATTAAACAATAGGATACATTTCATTCTCAGACCTTACGTCTCAAGACTGTACCGTTTACAAACAAAACTATGTATGTTTGGGAAGGTAATCTCAGTTTACTTCCTCTGTACAGTTCCATGAATTGTCCCCATGGCAGTGTACCAATCCATTAGTGTTGCCTTCCGGCATAGAGGCGAGCTGTGTTTGGTTTCTCCACTTTCTCTCACTCAAACCCATCAAATAATGGCACGTTTGCCTCGTTTGGAGTGTGCAGAGAGAAGGGCAGAGGGCACCAATCTTGGGGTAAGTGTCACAGGGTTAAAGGTCAACAGGTTGAAGAGTTTGACTCGTCTTCCTGACTGCCCTCAGGCCTTCTGTTTCCCCTCGGTTTTAAACAGAGGATGTAAACCATCACTTTCATTGAAGGCAAGAGTGGATCTGTCCGGATGAGAAAAAGGACAAAAGGACTGATATGTTTGTGCTCTGTACAGATTAAAATAAGATGGCGGTCAGTTTTAGTCCTGTATTTTAAAGCAGAATTTTTCACACGCGATCCATTTGTTATCCTACAAGAATTTTGCAGAAAAAAAGCGAACGCGAGGTTTTGAACAATGAGAGCACAGTACACACCATTGGCGTCATTGTTTCTGCTCCCCATCCACGGCTGGGTAATTGGTGGCTGGCACCGCACTTCCAGTGGAGTGAATGGGGCTACGCTAGACACATACCGGAGGTTCCTGTTGGGACAAACACCCTTCAGGGTCTTTTAGAGGTCGACTGGAAACCTGTGCGTGAATGAGGTTTTTAATAAGGTGACTGTGGAGTGTGAACAGAAGGTCAGGTGGAAGGAAGGTTGCTCAGACCAACACTTGCACTAACCTGCACACATACATACACGCACATGGCCAAGGAGGTGGTTCCAGCTCAAAGGAGTGTTCCGGAAAGGGAAAAATGTGGTCTAAACTTCAGTGCCTTCATACTATTAAACTGTGTATCATTCAGTGAAGCAGAGCTCATGTAGCTATTCCTTGTAGAGAACCCTGGCTCAGTGGTCACTGCGAGGGGGAATGAAACCCGCCCATTGCTGTCCTCCCAGCAACGGCAGTTTTGGGCAAGCAAAAACTGTTAGATGCCTGAAATTCCATCGTCCAGTATATATTCACTTGAACCCGTGCAATGCACACTGAAGGGTAGCTGAAGATCCTCACTGAGCGGCCAAAACTGGAGTCGGGTGAACTGAATTCTTGGCACTATAAGACTGGTTGAAAAGATTACCTACTGGATGGTAGATGTTTTTGAATATGGCTGTTTACTGCCTCTGAGGATAATCGTGAGAGCCTGTACCTCACTAAAGTACTTAATTGTAGTGGGACACTTTCAGTGCTTATTGGGCTGTTTTAACCATAGTGGGTGTTGATTTACTGAGTAATTTTGCGTGTCAGTCTCCCTTATTTCTGTATCATATGGATAGGGATGGTTTAGAAGGTATAAATGTCTATGATTTTAATAAAGTCTGCTTAAGTCTGAAGGAAGTGATGCATTTATACAAGATGTTCACAATCCCCTAATATCCCACCTATTCTCTGTCAGCCAGCTCAAGCTTTCAACTGGGTCGCTCTCTCGCATTTTTGTGGCCCAATATAAGTACAGAAGTTTTAGGGAGCATGATTTAGAGGAGAAAGAAAATATAAAGGATGGGAAATAAAGATCAGAAAGTGTGGGGTCTCAAAGGTGCAGCAGAGAAAATATAAAACTGCTGCAATCACACGTCTCGATCTTTTCAATCAGCCTACAGGAGGAATCGCCTAATCTGGACCTCAAAGTGTTCATTAAGTGAACAATCCGTTCTTCTGATTGGCCAGACTGCCTCTATACCTGACCTCCAAGTAAAGGGAGGGTGGAAAACCAGGAGCTCTAAGACCTGGCGAGTTGTGATTTGATGATCTATGGCAGGGGTGTCAAACTGACCCATGAAAGGGCCAAGAGGCTGCAGGTTTTAAATCCTACCAAGCAGAAGCACACCTGAAACCACTGATTTAATCAACTGATCTAGGCATGCACAACTTGATTAGTTGTATTAGTTGTATAGTTGGATGGTGTTTAGCTGCGCCTACCCTCCACTCAGTCCCATGAATAGTGGAAAGATTCGAGCCTCTACAACATCTGCACAGGCTCTTTCTTGGATCTCTTTGCAGGACCCCAGGTCCATTCACACATACTGCTATTCTTTGTGTGACACTGTCAGCACATGAGCCTGTATTTTTGCAAACCTTATTTTTCAGCGTCCAATATATTTAAATCCCATATGCCAGTTATCTCCCTTCCCCCACCAGGCAAGGAATTGCTCAGTTCTGTGCAACTGCTTCAATTCAGAGGCCCCCCCATCCCAACCCGCCAACTGTTCCAGTCCGGCAGTGAGTTCATTTTTCTGCTGAGAGCAATTAATTTCAGATGTCATTTGTGTGTTGCGGTGGAATTCCTGAAATAGCTTTTTTTTTTTTAAACTTCTTACAAAGTGGTCATTTCTCCTCTTTCATTGTGAAATGTGTTTAGATCCCTGATATAAATAGAAACTGGAGACATAAAATGCTTGGCTGGCATTAGGAAGAAAACTAAATTAGCAAGACCTACCATTAAACATAGCGGAACAAGCACCATTCAGGGATTTGCGCTCAATGTGTTCTGCATTACGACTAATCCTGATGACATTCTCTTTATTGTTTTGAATTGGAGGACTATTCAACTAGATAGCCTTTTAAAAAAAATGTTTAATGGACTCATTTGTCAGAGAACTCTTTCTGAACCACAGGCCCTGAAGCTCTGCTTTACTGGGCGGGAGTATAGAGCAATGGTGAGATGAGTTCACATAGTTCTAATGGTGAGGGGATTGGGGGCTGAGTTCACACAGAAGGGTTCACTGGTGGGGGGATTCTGGGATGGGCCCAGGAGTCTCGTCTCATCACCCACAGCCTCTTTTTCACTCTAGTTAAATGTGTCACTGCTTTACCGCCATACATCCCAGGCTCATTCATGAGCAAGTCTTTTTCCTTAAAAACGTCCTGTAATATAAGGAACTGAGAAAATATTTTCACAAGGATTCCATAGGCAGGTGTGATTTTTCCAGAAACCAGCCATCCACACTTTCGGAATATGCACAACACACATGTATATTTGCAGTGACTCAAATGACTAATGAATTGTGTAATATAATCTCCAATCACCAAATAGCACTTTTTGAGTTGTTAAGTCAAAAATCTGTTTGCAGTTGTCTTGATGACGTATACCAATTAGCCATAACATTATAACCGCCTGCCTGATATTGTTAAAGGTCCCCCCCCCTGTGCTGCCAAAACAGCTCCATCAAACTGACATCCACTTAATTTATGGGACCCAGCAAAACATCTCCCTGGGCATCATAATCCCTCTACCAGCTTGTCTTCTTCCCACAGTGCATCCTGGTGCCATCTCTTGCTGGGTAAATGCTGCACATGTACCCAGCTGATGCACATGATGTAAACAAAAATGGGACTCACTGGACCAGACTGCCTTTATCAATTACTGCAAGGTCCTATTCTGTTGCTCACGTGTCCATTGTAGATGCATTCTGAGATGGACCTGGGTTAGAATGGGCACTTTGTCTGGTTTGCAGCAGCAGAGCCTTATATGCAGCAGAGTTCAGTGCATTGAATGTAGTGACACATTCATCACATAAGTACTATTAAAGTTCTTCATGACTTGTGCCACAGTTGCCCATCTGTTGGTTCAGACCAGACAGGTAGACTTTGTTACTCAAAACCAGTGGCGGGCGGTGGATGGAAAACTGGGGGGGCGGAAAACATCCCTAGAAACAGATGAGATTAGTGACCCGATTTCAATCATTGTTCTGGGTCAACATGTTAGTTTCCCTCATAATGAAATGTTTAGGCGAGCGAATAATAAATTCTATAAAATGTTTAATTCACATGCCTTAATAGGCAACTTTTCACGAAAAAACCACTGTGGATTTTCCGCGTAAAATTTTGTAACATCCTAAGCAAGTCGTCAAACCTGTGCGTAATGATTGTTTAATTGAAAAAGATTGAAATGCGCTCTTTTTTGCGTTCAACTGGTGCGTTTGATTTCTCGTATTAACGAAGACAATTAGCTACACCTGAGAGGGGAGAGTTCAAGTGTCTTTTACCAGGGAAATTGACTGAAAACAGATCAAGACTAATAAGCAGTTTAAAGACATGTTTATTGCCCTCCTTGTTCTCTGTCCACCGCCTGCCACTGCCCAAAACCCTGGCGGAAGATCATGGTTTGTCTCTCCTGGGACCACGGTCAGTAGTAACTCACCACTCCTGACTGGGAGCACCACAGATGCCTTCCTGCTGCAGAGAGCCCTTATCTATAATGTCAAAGTAGCTTTCAATCAGTGTTAATTTTAATGGCTATTTGAGTTAAAGTTTTAGTCCAAATCAGTTCTTGATTTTTTTTAAAAAAAAATCAGAATTTAGTCATTTATTTTACATGAGTCTTGATCAAATTTTAGTCAGAAGCACTTCAAATAATTTTTTGTCACTGCCATTTTAGTCAATTTAGTCAAATTATATGACATTTCCATTGGCAGATACATATATATATTTCATTGTAAAGTATGATCACATTTGCGAAATTTTTATGTGTAAACATATTTGCATAATTGTTCACATGCAAATAGGCAGGGAATAAAACATTTCTTCAACTAAGAAGTTAAAAACTGCTGGTTGACAAAGTGACTTTAGCAAAAAAAGGTTTTGGTATGTAAAATACCAGAAAATACCAGCAGGACAAATTTAGGTTGCTCGTAAGTTCTTAACCAAAGATGATACAGACCCAACCGACAAGGTGCTATTTGAGCGTTGTAAGGTGAGCTATATAAAGTAACTCCACTATACTGTATAGTTGGCCAGCAATATGTTTGCAATAGCATACCGAGTTCAATCCAATCCGCCCAAGGAAATAAATCTATTTGCTGCCTACAGCACTCATAATTATCCTGAATTGTCTGGCAATTAAATAATATTGACCATAATATACTATAAATCAGGTGGAATCTCTTGATATGTCATATTGGGTTTGTGGTATTTTTTCCCTACATTGTATATTGGTATAAAGCGTCTCCATTCGGCACTAGAATCTAGGTTGTTTCAGTTAACACGTTGAACAAGAAATGTGCTCTTAAGTTATGCTGTTTCCTCTTGACGGCTCCATTGGTGAACAGCCAGCAGAGCCGGCCCTACCCAATGCGGCGCCCTAGGCAAGATTTTATATGCCCCCCCCATCGGCGATTTACATATGCTTACAAAAGAAATTGAATAACATTGTTTTTACCATTGTCTTTAATTTATAAGATAACAAGTCACCCAATTTACATGCTTAACAAATTACAAATAAATACAAAAAAATCTGAAATACAATATAAATACCCTTACCACAAAATAACAAGAGGCCCATGGGCCTTAATGGTCACCTGAGTTGTATAAAAACTGATGTTATTGATGTCAATGAACCAAATATACCCAAACGTAACATTTTCCTATATAAAGTATAGTAAACTTCACCCCCTCCCCAGGGGCAAACATGGAGCCTGGGGGCCATAAAATGAACAATTTTGATGAAGCACCTCAAGACCCTTCCATCTATGAAGTGTATTGGTTTCCAGCCTATCTGGGTCTGGAGAAGAAGATCGTTGAAATTTTTGGCAATATGACCCCATTTGGGCCCCACCCCTCAGCCCCTGGGGAAGAGACAGGGTCAAAAATGTCATAGTATGAAACTGTCATCTCATGTTTATAATGCCAATCAAGTTTGAATGATTTCCAATAGAAAATGAACAAAATATACCCAAAAGTATCATTTTCCTACATAAACTATAGTAAAGATCACCCCATCCCCAGGGGCAAACATGGATCTCGAGGGTCATGAAGTTCACAATTTTGATAAAGCACCTCAAGAGCCTTCCATCTATGAAGAGTATTGTTTTCCAGCATATCTGGGTATGAAGAAGAAGATTTTTTAAATTTCAGCCAATTTGACCACTTTTAGCCCCGCCCCTCAGAGCACCTGGGGGTGGGCACCATATAACTCACAATTTTGGTGCATATTTGACCAAGGAAGGTTCCTGCAAAATTTTATTGAAATTGGATCAGCGGTTTCTCAGAAAAAGTGGAAAATGTATTGACCAGTTTTAGCCCCGCCCTCACAGCCCCTGGGGGTGGGCACCATATAATTCACAATTTTGGTGCATATTTGACCAAGGAAGGTTCCTGCAAAATTTAATTGAAATCGGATCAGCGGTTTCTGAGAAGAAGTCAAAAATGTATTGAACAGTTTTAGGCCCGCCCCTCAGAGCCCCTGAGGGTGCGCACCATATAATTCACAATTTTGGTGCATATTTGACCAAGGAAGGTTCCTGCAAAATTTTATTGAAATTGGATCAGCGTTTTCTGAGAAGAAGTGGAAAATGTATTGAACAGTTTTAGCCCCGCCCCTCAGAGCCCCTGGGGGTGGGCATCATATAATTTATAATTTAGCTGCATATTTGACCAAGGAAGGTTCCTGCAAAATTTAATTGAAATCGGATCAGCGGTTTCTGAGAAGAAGTCAAAAATGTATTGAACAGTTTTAGGCCCGCCCCTCAGAGCCCCTGAGGGTGCGCACCATATAATTCACAATTTTGGTGCATATTTGACCAAGGAAGGTTCCTGCAAAATTTTATTGAAATCAGGTCAGCGGTTTCTGAGAAGAAGTGGAAAATGTATTGACCAGTTTTAGGCCCGCCCCTCAGAGCCCCTGGGGGTGGGCACCATATAATTCATAATTTTGGTGCATATTTGACCAAGAAAGGTTCCTGCAAAATTTCATTGAAATCAGATCAGCGGTTTCTGAGAAGAAGTCGAAAATGTATTAACCAGTTTTAGCCCTGCCCTCAGAGCCCCTGGGGGTGGGCACCATATAATTCATAATTTTGGTGCATATTTGACCAAGGAAGGTTCCTGCAAAATTTCATTGAAATCGGATCAGCGGTTTCTGAGAAGTCGTCGAAAATGTAAATTGTTTACAGACGCACGACACACGACGCACGACGGATGATGACGGACAAAAGGCGATGAGAATAGGTCACTTTGAGACTTCGTCTCAGGTGACCTAAAAATCCTGTAAATAAGTGAATTAATAATTGGATTTTAACCACAAAGAAATCTAAAATTACTGAAATTCCAAAACCACTATCTTGAGGAGAATAAACAATCAGTTACCAAATGGAAAAGTGCCAATTATATTTTAAAAGGACACATATTTAAACTTTTTTCACATGGCACTTGAGAGTTCAGTAGTGAATGAAGCAGTATATGGGGTAGTTTGACTCATTTTCAGGGTGGGATGCTTATAACTCACGTGATTATGCATGGCAGATGTTGACAGGTGATTAATATCCTTGCGTCTGCTAACTTTAGCTTTGCACAGTTTGCAGATCACCTTGGTTGGTTCTACTGCGCTGACTGTAAAGTGCTCCCAGACATCACTGCGATGTTTTTTATGGTGGGAGAATAGCACTGCAAACAGGGAGATCATGCACACGTTTGTCTGAATCCATTTTCCGAAATATTACAAAAGAGACAAATCAAAAAGGAAAATTTCTGAGATACAGCACTTAATGCAAGTTAAATAATGGAGCTAGCTCGCAACCCAAATCTCAGCCATGTATATTTTTCTCCACAGTGTGCGCACACACACGCGAACTAACTTGGTTAGTTAAACAACAGCATGCCACAACTAAGCAATGCAACTCAGTGTAACTATTTTAGTGGTAAATAAAGGAATCAGAATTTAGCAAAACTGTCTGCAATGATAGCTAGCTACCCAACTCTCAGTCACAGGTATTTTTCTCCAGAGCGCCCGCACACAGCCACAGACCAGCAACGCAGGTTTAAAAACCCACTCTAACGTCTAACCAATACAGTCAGCGTTTTAAAACTTTCTTGCGGCAACAACCCGACAGTAGAACAAAGCAAGCAAACTACACTAACAGGCTAAAGACGATATGTTAGCCTCTCAGGCTCCCACTAATGACGATAACGTAGCCTGATCATGACTAAATGAACAGACTCGCGCTAAAAGGACAAGCAACACAGGTTTAAAGGTGTTCAGAAAAGAAAAATGAATTTGATCCCACTATGGGTCTTAAAATTAGTGTAATCACTCATCTATCAGACGATGTAGCCCAAACTTTGTGCAAAATTCTATTTTCGAGTAAATCCGGGGTGAAAGTGGAGTAGTTTTTTTCGCATTGGATAATGCAGGCGCGCGAATTATGCGTCACGTTGCACGTGATTCATCAGCCAATGATATCAGGATCCGTTATACGTCAATAAAATGGCTACCGTAGTTGCGATGTAAAAGTCTGAGAAAAACCGGGAAGCTTTGATAGCGAGTAGTGGTTTTTGCAGGAGTAAGTGGTTTTGAGTTTTAGTGAGCGGTTTCGTGGGTTGTAGAGAGTTAGTATCACAGTTGCCAAGTCCGCTTATAATACGCAACTTTGGGCTTCTTTTTTCCTGAAGTCGCTTGAAAAAATTACGGGTCGCGGGTTGCGGTTTTTTTGGGCTTGTTTTTAAAAATATGGTTGCTTGTTAGAGAGGTGTAACAAGCGACCTAATTGTTATACATTTATGGTTGCTATTTTCCCCGATTCATTGATTGACTCTGTCTGCTCACAGCCTCATGTAATGTGAGAGAACCCCTCCTCCCTCCTAGCCCCTTGCTCAACTAAATGAAAGATAATCCCCCCGCTCAACAGAACGAAAGAGATTCCACCCCAGGTCTACACCGTCTTAGTATCGTCTAATTTATATTGGGCTTGTTTTTGAAGCTGCGGTCGCTTATTTGTCTTGTCAGAGTTGGCAACCCTGGTTAGTATCTAGTGTGCAGTTGCAAGAGAGTGAGTGAGGGACACATTTGGGTGAGTGAGTGTGTGGTGAGATTGTGAGTTAGCGTGTGTGTGAGTGTTAGTGGTGTTAGTAGCGGTAGCTAGGTAGCCTAGCATACGTGAGCTAGCGTGGCTGGAGGAGGACGAAGGAGGTGTTTGCTTGGGTGTCCGTCCACCCAAACTACTTTGTTCAGCCTCCCTTTGGATGCAGGGATACGAGCCGGCTGGCATGAATTCCTGCACGTCGACGAGAGCGGGCTGTCAGTGAGATCCAGGGTGTGTGGAAGGCACTTCAAACAGTCCTGCTTCTCAAACTACAGGCAATACTCGGCTGTGCTGGCGAAGGATCTAATGGCGCTTTTCCACTACACGGTACGGGCTCTACTCTACTCTACTCGCCTTTTTTGCTTTTCCATTAGGAAAAAAGTACCTGGCACTAGGTACTAGTAGGTACTTTTTCTGGTACCTGCTCTCCTGGGGTTCCTGGGCTCACATTTAGTAGGTACTAAAATGTGACGTGCAACATTGCAGCCCACTGATTGGTCAGAGAGAATCGTCTCTGCAAAAGACAACTCGCTTCCGCATTATCGCTAGGAAACTGGCTTCACTTGCCATCATTGAAACAGGTCCTCAAATTGTGTTTTTGAAACGTGTGTTGTTTTAGGCAGCTTGATAAATATACTGTGCGTTGCCTTACCTTTCAAACAGGGTTGCGTTTGTTCACCAAAGCTGCTGCATTTATGAAATGCGTTTCTTTGTCTGTGACCCTGTTCGTAGCGAAATTGTGCCCAATTCTGTTCCCCTAATTCCTTGAGAAAGTTATTGTGCTGCCCCTATTTTATGAAAATTGCGCGGAAAATAACTTTACGGATGCTGATGAAGCATTTTGTTCTAAGGAAAGGTATCAGATGAGATGACACACCGTAAAGCGATAAATTCTAATACTCCGCCATCTCCTGCGATTTGCACATTTGCTACGTGTTTTGCCTTCAATTTCAAAGTGAAATGTTTTGTGAAGCCTGAATATGAATACTCTATGCCTTTTACGTATATCTTTGCTTTGCGTTTTTAGGTGGTAAGTTATTTAATGTGCAACCGAATCGGACACAACACCAGCTGCTATCCTATGCATCAGGAGAATGTCAAACAGAAATTACAATTAAACACTCGAGGACTTTAGTGCCATAATGTGGTGACGGTAGTGCGCGTCCCCTGATTTAAATACATAAATATTTAACAAAATTGACTGAATAAAAGTGAACTTGATATAACTGAGGATGCCGTCGCGGCAGTAACATGCTGCGTCGCAACGATGAGCAGGGACCACGGAGGCGGCACTATGCTCTAATGGAAAAGTAACCCCAAAAAAGTACCCGGTGCCGAGTAGAGTAGAGTAGAGTAGAGTAGAGCCGGTACCATGTAGTGGAAAAGTGCCATAATCCTGACGGATACAGTGGTCCCGACAGTGTACATTGTTGGGGCACCTTCTTCGAAAGTACCAGTAAGTTGCTAGCTAGGCTACTAACGTAGACATTTGCTCTTTTATAAACCAGTATCTTACACATTGTAAGTTGTAAGTTAGCTACTGCTAGTTTTACCAACTTGGCTAGCCTAACGTTACTCCCGGCTGACAACTGTCTCGTTACTTCAGATTTCATGATTCATATCCAGTAGTGTTGTGGTTGTTGGACGCGGGAGTGCGGCGTCCCCCCAGTTTTTTTTTACGGGTCACCCAGAGTAAACACTGTGTCCCGCCCCAAACAATGAATATCCCGCCTGCTCGATAACGCCCAATCACATTTGTTTTCCTTAGTCGTGTAAACTCGCGCAGAAACTCAGGGAAACTCGTAGAAGCAGGTGGGACAAACAGGACAAACGGCCATTTCTGAACATCTTTAAGAAACCCACTCTGACGGCTGCTGACATTGTCGATTTTGATTGACTGGTGAGGATGATTGACAACCATGGCAGCCAATCTAGTTTGAATTAGAGAACTTCAGAACCAGAGCGATAGATAACTCAGAGTGGCGCCACTCATTCATTGCTTGAGTGGTCACGTGGTTCGTGGGGAATCGCTATAGTTCCAAATAAGCGCCGCGCTGTCATGATCTCCTATGGGACCGACAGCAGCGATTGCGTTACTGACCGGTAAATATTAAATTAAACCGCACACAATTGCCGCAAACGTATTTCTCTTAATGAATTACATCATTTACATATGTTTTATAGAGTTCATGCTTTGATAGGGACGTGGTGACAACTTAAATAAGTATAACAACTCAGATGTGTGAATGGTAAGCCTACATGACACAATAAAATGAGCACAGAAAAGTAATATAGACTAACTACAGCCACCACATCTCTTCAAGAGTAAATCATTTAAAAGACCATCTTTTTTGCGAAATACAACATGGCATATAATACAGCTAGCTGACTACAGCAAGATCGCTAGAAAGCTAACAGCACCTGGCATGGCAAATGCAAATTGACAGATGCAATTTCAAAGAGCTAGCTAAAACATGGTGGGTGACACGTAGGTCGTCAACGTCCTAACTTGTGGTTTCATCCAATTTAATGAATAACAAGTGGTTTTAATCCGAAATGGTTATTGAGAGCTAAACGGAGTTAGAAACTCCGCAACCGTTCATGATTAAACTTAAAACAGCTGATCAAACTAGGCCAGGTAAGAGCATGTCAAAATTGTCATAGCTAACTTTTAAACAAAAAAACTTCACTGAAACCAGTCACAGGCACTTCATCCCATCATTTACTGCCATGATTTATATCGGTTTTGTGAGAGATAGAAATAGAAACTCCATAGAGTTCATGACTGAATTCCCACAGCTGACCAAGCTAAACTAGAAGCAAAGAACACGAGCTTAAATTATCACAACTTCTTCAGACTTAAAATATATATATATACATCGTCATGCCGAACATACACAATTGGAGAATATAAATGATACTTGACCACTGATATGATATATACATTTCGTGAATCATACGACTTCAATATTTTATTACTTTCCGTCGTTGTTGTCTTAATGGAAGTGAATCGGTACGAAGCTGCGAGAATCCACTTTTGGAACTATTGGAAGTTCCCAGTACCCGGAAGTGCGCCGCCATTTTTTGTACACGAGAGTCGATGGGAGGGTCGCAACTCTGAGAATATCAATGGCTCTGTTCAGAACCAACCACTTGTAGGAGATGTTTCCCTTAGTCAACTCGGGTAAAAAAAAAAATATATATATAAATATATATATATATATATAAAATACATATTATATAAAGCCGAACTTTTAACAAAATGTTCGGACGAATAGTTTATTCGACAAAAAGCCATTATTGGTGACTTGCCGAATATGGATTCGAATTCAGGTGCATCCCTACTGATTAGCATATTATGTTGAGGCTAATCCCTCAGAAGCAAGTTATCAACTTAACAGTACATTGTGTTAAATAACTGACGCAGTACAACTGATGCTTCATTTCATTCCTGTATCTTTACTTTACCTCTTTCTTTCTCCCATTTTTCCACCTCTTCTTTGCTTTTTTTTCTTCCCTGTGCTCCAGACAGTTTAGGTCATTTTGACATGTTTACAAAGTTCTCTGGGGTCACATCAATAAATTTGCCCCTCCCCCCACCGAGAACGAGCAGGTACTAATCAGCCGGAGGAGGAGGGGGGGACTTATTTGGTATTATCATTTGTAGTTATATTAATTGGGCATTGCTTTACATTTGAATCTATGTTAGCTTTTCCATTTTAAGAGTTAATAGTAATAACTAGTTTTAATACAATTATATTGAAGGTGAATTTTTCTCCGATTTTGTAGCGGCCCCTGGAGGCCACGGCACCCTTAGCATTTGCCTATATTACCTAAGGGGCCAGCCGGCTCTGACAGCCAGGCTCAATCCGCATTGAAACGTTGCGAGCTGCCAGGTAGGCCAGCCTCCACTGATTGTCTTTGTCAGTGGGGTCCGTGCATTCGTGGTCAACAAGTCAGCATGTAAGAACTTACAGTGGCAAAGGTCCCATGCGTTGATGTGCTTTGCTGGTGAAAGGGGGCAAAATTGTGTTTATTTGTGCATGTTAATTGATCTACCACTGACATTTTTGTCAAGGGTGAACAAAAAATATTTTGTTTCAGTTTTTGTTTTCTCAGAAAAATGCATTACCTTCATCGTTTCAGCATCACGATGAAAGAACTAGAGTTGGACTTGCGAGAGCCCATACCTCCGCCAGCATAGCTGGATTTGAACTTTGGCCTATATCTCAGCTGTACTTTGGCCTAGATAGGCCAAAATTTAATCACTTGTTCGTCTTGTGCTACTCTAACATCCTGAAAAGTTTGGTTAAAATCTATGCCTCCGTTTTTGAGATATCCTGCTAACAGACACACAAACAAATAAATAAACAAACAAACAGAAGCAAAAACATAACCTCCTGGTGGAGGTAGAAAGGAAAGGGTCATCTAAAATTTTATTGACAAAATTAACACTAGCTTTAAGCCAGTTAAACGCTGTCTTCATCCCTTTTCTTGACTTAAGGGTAAGTAGCATAGTATGCATTCAATCATATCCTCAACTACAGTTGCACAAGTTAACCATGCTCATTTCACGGCAGTCAGGTATACAGTTCATTATCATTTGGACAAGTTGTGGCAGCCTGGGCTGTTTTTTATTATCCCGCCCCACCCGAAGGGTGAGGGAAGGGCTATTGTTTTCAGTTCGTTTCTGTGTTTGTTAACACTCTAGCGGCAAAACTAATGGCCAGATTCACACCAAATTCAGTATAGGGATTGCCACTGACCCAGAATAGATTCCTACTGAATTTCGTACAAGTAGGTGAAAGTGTGTGCGAGGGGCGGGGTTTGTTGTGCCTGGCACCACTTGTTTATTTATTTATTTTAAATTAATTGTGCTCGAAATCCTTTATTGTCTTTCCTTGTTCCATTCCAGTTCAATTTAATACATCGTTATTCACCTCTGCTTGACACTTAAGTATTTTCTTTAGATGTAGCAAAATCTATGCACGGACAGTGAGACAATATTGACTGGTGCTATCGAACTCCATTTTGACTGCTGTTATGAGGGCAAGAATTGGTTTTAAGATGATGTTGTAGCACTGTTTGACACTTTGTGTTTTGGCCATGTATTCGCTGTTTTTACTTCATTATCATCCATGCATATCAGACGCCTCTGATACAACATGAGACATTTGGATTTTATTTATATGGGGCATGTTATATATATTATATGGGGCATGTCTCAGAAGAGCGCAGAGAGATGTTTTTCTCCAAGAAACATCGCTAATAATATCCCTTCCCATTACCTGCACTTATTAAATTGCAGTCTGTGGATGAAAATGGAACTTGTCCAAAGATTACATTAAAAGCAAAATATCCGACCTGTTGGAAAACGTTTGACCCCATATGTTTCCCAGGTGGCATTTTCGGACAAATTACACGTCGCCCAAACCTTTATTACTATGTCCCATTAACATTTGTTTGTTGCCTGCAATGTCAGCCTGGCTGCTTTATTAACTTACCGGCACTGTGTTGTCCAACACAAAATCTTTTTAAACCTGTGGAATGTGTCTGTGGTTTTCTTGGTCACATGAAACCCTGATGCATTAGCCTGGGTATTTGCAAGACCAAAAACAAACAAACTGGAAGTCTGTTGTGCGAAGGCTAGAGTTTTAGACATAGTTGTTTTTTTTTTGTTTTTTTTTTTTTAAATTTGATTCCATTATTTTACTAATTTCATAGACTTAAGTCATGGGTTATGACACTAGCGTTGTATTCCTGAGAGCAGAGCATTCCCATAGCAATAATCTTAAAAATTCACATTCCCTATCAGCAGGAGATTTACAAGACGTCTAATCTTATTAGCCCTGTAAATCATGCTGTATAAGGATATCCAGTAGCAGTGTGAGTGCACAGAATGTTGTGGCCCAAAGCCTGGTTGGGGGCCATACTGTTGTACCCTTGAGCAAGACACTTCACTCAAATCAGTTCTGAGAAAGGCAGCTAAACAAGCAGATAATATGAGGTACGCCAGCTATTTAAATTGATGAAGAGGCAGCTCACCATTTGCTTTGCCTGAAGGAGTCGACTCTGGGAATCTGTGGTCAGGTCCCTGAAGACCTTGCAGCACGCCCAATATCCATCAGGCCACTCATTACGCCCCTGCGGTGTAACTGAACCTCTGTTTACTGCTTCAAGGCCCAAGACCCCTGTTCCGCTCCTTCCACAAAGGACTTCCTTATCCACAGCCCAGGAGGAGACAGTGCGTGTTTCCGCTCTTGACTGGCTGCGGTTGACCCCATGAAAGTTTTTTTGTAAGCGCGGTTCCACTGGAGGACCTGACCTTGGGGCCGCTGACACTTCTCAGATTTATTTAGGTAATACGATAAGTCTTTCAGGAACCATCGCCGAGGAAATATCCGCTGAAATCAACAAAGTGACTTTTTTTTTGGCTGTTCCCGACTCTAGACGGGGAAAAAACCGAAATAAAACACAACACAGAGGGCCTTAGCAGCATTATGTCTGTGGTTGAAATGTCGGGGAAGTGCCAAGTGTGGCAGAGAGCTGCTTCTGTTGGCAGTGTAAACAGACATTCTTCTCTGTCTCTGAATCAGTGGAACTCAGCCTGACTCTTTGCGAAGGCTCAAACCTAAAGCCTACCATCAAGAGGCCTATGGCTCAGAGAAACAAAGCCTGCAGTTTGAAGTGTAAGGACCTGCTAGTCAAAACTGGGACAGTTTTGGAGCAGAATTTGGGTCGTGAAGTTGGCATATGGGACTTTCTCTGTCCTTGATGGAAAAGCACCATAGAGAAATGCTCCTTCAACGTGTCTGCTATGCCGTGTAAAAGGATGGTTACCCAAAAGGAAATGTGCGACTCCCACACGTGCCCCTGCAGATCCAAATTACCCCTCTCCCACCTCGTTTCCGCATGTATCTTTATGCAACAGAATCAAAGGATTGTGTCCCGGAACAGTACTCACATGAAGCCTGTAATGAGATTGTGGTCTCGCGCTACAGATTCCACAGTTTGGGCCTCTCGCCCCCGACAGCAAGTAATTGGTTTCTTCTTGTGAGGCCGTGCACTTGCGAGGCACACCTGGACAATAGCAGGGAGGCTATAGGACGGCCGTCAGCTATAGAGGCATTTTAAACTGTTCAACACGTGTATAAACAGTGTATATAGATAATTCCAGCCAGGCAGCTGGTTTGTTTGCGTGTCATGCCTCATCCTTTTTCCCTAACTGCTTTCAGGATCGCTGCGTTCAGTGTATTTATCATGGAGGATGCGCACCGTCTTTCCATTAGCGCAGCTATGCGGTTCAGGGGCTCCTTGGTGGCGCATATGGCCGAGCTCACTTTGAATGCAGTTATGTTCCTCGGCCCAGATGGAATCCTGACTGGAGCGGAATTTGGTTTTAGTGTCCCATATAATTAGTAACAGCATTGCCTTAGGAGGGAAAATATCAGTTGGCAAGGTATCTCCCCCCCATCATAACTCCTCAGGTTAGTTGGACACCTGCTGCCGACGTCACAGCATGTATAACTTTCTCCTGGCTGCGCTTGCCTTAGTGGACACGTGCACTCAATCGTATCGCCAAAGCTGGTACGGAAAGTTTCATTGATGGTATCAGGCCTGAAATTATGACTGGGCCTTCCACCCTGGAGGACATGAAGGAAAGCCAGGACCCTCTGTAGAGGTTTATTACATTACTGTCCTCCAATTCTCACGCTGCTTTTCACGGATGGAATGCGAGGCCATTGAATGGAGCCCTATCTCAAGCCAGGAGGATTTGGGAGCGGCACAGCACACATAGAACGGTGACAACACTAATTATAACCCTATCTGCTGAAGGCTGACAGTGGACACAAACCAGACTGCAGGCAAGAGTAGAGTCAATATTGTCTGGCTGAACAATAAGCACAAGCACGTACTTAACAAACTGTTCTACAGCTAAGCTTTCTTCTTCACTCTTTTCACGACAATGGTAGACGCAAGATTTGTATTATCTATGTTTCTCTTTCACTCCACGTACAATACTGTGTAAAAGGCTTCAGCATCCTGGATGTTTAATATCAATTTGGTCTTAGATATTTATATTCATTGCTGTATGCAATAGTGTGTTACTAGAGAAGTTTATTTGAGATTCCAAATCAGTCATTTTTCAATAAATAAATATTTGTATTTAATTAAATAGAGTAAATAATGATCTGACCTCCGCAGTGTCCTGGTCTTAACATCATCAAGGCTGTCCAAAATTAGCTGGAGAGATGCAAACAAATTCGTCAGACAGTTTTCAGAGGAACTGAGGCAGTATGACCAATACGCTTACACCAACCTGCTAGCCCATTTCCTCAAATAAATGCAGGAAAGTGGACCTGAGAGAATTTATGTTGCTATTGCTGCGAAGAGTGGGCACATCATGCGTGTCTTTATATTTAGAAGCTTCTCATTATTTTGGAAAGCACCCTTGCTGTACATCATTTTTGCAAGCGCCAAAGACTTTTACCCGGCACCATGTGCTATTCTCATCATTTTCTTTAATGTTTGAGGGTGGAAGTGGGAGAAGAAAATACTATGCTTAGTGTGTTGTACACCACCCATTTTTCAAGATCTACCTCACAGGTTTTCAAATGTGAGTCATTTCACATTTACAGTCGACACTATAGGTTGTCTTATGGCAGTGGCGGATGCTAAAATATGATCAGGTTGATCTTGACTTTATTATTTCAGCATTTGGGAAATGTTCCAGAGATTTTGAACTGGCTTTTGTACTGGAAGAGCCAAAAGGTTTTCCCTCTGTTCCGGCGATAGCACCCTACACTTTCTGCTCGTTCCCCTAAACAACCCAACCCCATTCTGTAGGCCTATCTGTCCTAAAATTCCACACATGCCTTCAATTTGTAGAAGCCGTCCAAGAGTTATCATACAACTTAGGAATTTTCCACACACACTTCCAACATTGGACCCAGTATAATTTAAGGGGGTGTAAATACTGTGAGCAAACCAAATGAAGGCAGGGAGAACCCCAGTGTTTGGACACTGTCTTTCTTTGTATACTTATATGGAGGTGTGATGACTGTTGGAGAGGGATGAGAGAAATGGGTAGAGCGGCAAAGTGAAAGAGAGGTGGGTATACACGAGGAAAATGAGGTGATGAAGGGAAGATGGAGTGATCCTCTGTCTCCAGACCTTCTCCTTCTTTGGTTAAAAACAAACAGAGGGTTTCTCGCGCCAATGGGGGGTGAGGAGCCATTGATAGCAGATGCAGTTCTGAGACTAATATGAGCTCCAGACCATACTTACAGGATTTTTCCAGCAGCTGTGATTTCTGTACATTGTATGGAGGAGACGGGTCTGCAGGGCTGGACAAAGGGGTGGGCAGTATCCCCTTCTGCCAGACATTCCTTATTAGTCCTCATATGTGAGCAAGGCTAAGGCTAAGTGCTTTTGAAGGCTAAGTACTTTTAGCTGCTGTTCCCTCTTATGCCATGTGTTGTGAATCTCTCGCCGCATCCCTAAGGAGTTACTTCAAAGGAGCTGTGATGAAGGCAGGTAAATCTGTCCGATTTTCTGACGGTGGTCGTGCCTGGGCTGAAGAACGGTATTGTGAAGCAACACTATGGAAAAAGAAAATGCAGGCCTCTGCTTAGTTTTGGGATCAAGCCAGACAAATATTTCATCTCCATTTTATTTAGCAGAGCCTTTTACGAAGAGGTGTGGAATTGTGGGTAAACAGACTTTGGCCAACTCTCGATTACCCATTTGATGGTCGCTGTCGAATCAAATTTTTAGAATTGCATTTAGTCAGCAAATTTACCAATGTATATTCACAACATATCATTTTCCCTCAACATATTTAAGTGCAGACGATGTAGGTTGACATCTTAATGTACACGCAGTGTATTTTGTGGAGAGCTGCAATCTTCCATTCATCCACTGTCTGCGGTAATGTTTCAGCTCCTGGCTTGCTTTTGGCTTTGTCCTTTGAAGTCATGGCAAGATGTTCTTTACATGATTAAAGAAACACAGGGTCCCTGTGAATCAATCACGAGAGGTTCTTTGATATTTTTTGATGCTGAATCCAGATTTTCAAGCCTCCAATACTCACAGCTTCAAAGGGAATCCTACAATTTTGCCAACAGAACCTGTTAAGATTTCAATTTTCATCCGATGTGGGTGTCTGACAGTTTTTGTCTGATGCATGATGCATTTTAAGTATCCTGAATTTGAAACACAGCGGCCAGTGGCTAATGACAATCACTATCGCATTTTACAGATTATGTATTGACGTTTTTTAATCCTTCTTCCTCCAAGTCTTTATTACCGCTGAATGATTTTCAGTTCATGGTTTTAGGGGTGTTTAATATTCCATTAATAACCCACAAACTTAAAAAAAAAAAAAAAAAACAGGTGTTACCCTTTAGCCCCTGGATTATTTGAAATGAATATAAATTGACGAAGGCGTTGTCAAGTTATCCTGTGGAATACAAAATTCAAGATGGTGGCTGTGGCGGCCATACTGGATGTATGAGTGCCATCAAATTTGATAGGCTTATGTGAGTACACAAGACCAAGCAACATAGCAAAAATGGCATTGATTGACGAGGCGTTTTCAAGTTATTGTGCGGAATACAAAAGTTTACCAGAGAGATGGATGGACCTTGCACGTGACGACAATACCCCTCTGCCCCTTAGTTTGGGGCTGAGGGGTAATTATTATGAACCAGGATACAGGAATGTACAGTACCTAAATTTATTTATTTGCTTTTTTATTTTTAAGAGAATGTTAGTGATTCCAGAAACTGTTCTTGGAGATCCAGTATCCATATTGCACTAATTACTGGCATCATGAGCTCTAGTTGCGTGTTCTTATGAAGTGAGGGTGTTTATTGTCTTCAAGGGTGTTTTTAAATTTAAAATTCAACAGATGTCTGATTGTTTTTAGTACATTAATCTTTGTATCTTTGCTGTTTCCAGTTGGATTTTAAAGAGCTAATGCAAAAAAGCAAAAGTAGATCAGTAAATGGTTAGGGACAGAAATTCTGAGCACCAACTTGATCCCACTTTGTTGGAGCGCTTTTTTAGCTGGCATTTTGCAGCTTAGGTTTTGCATTTTGTTCTCCAGACTAGGGAGAGTTGTAATGTACAGTAACTCATAATACAGAGCTTTAATCCATAGATAACAGCTTGGACTGTCATTTCCTCAACAAATATATTATGCTGTGTGAAATCATTGGGTATTCTTCATTCTAATTACAAACTACACTCTAGGAGGATCAAAACACTGTTTATGGGGATAGTGGGAAAATATAAAACTTTCTATATCAGCACATCTCATCTGAAGTAAAATGCTTCGCAAATAATTAATCAACCTTGTAGAGTACTGATAAGTGATAGCATAATAATCTAAGTGATTGAATGGCTGAAATGTGTGGGCATTGCTGATGTAACCTTGAGCCTACTATGTAATCTTGACTGCTTCATAAATTACAGTGTTCAGTCCTTAGCTATGCATTACTTTTCATGCTTAATGTGTTGCTTGTGTCCTGTTTGTGAAATGCATAATTCCTAAAAGAAGATACCTGCTCTTTACTTTGAAGAAAAAGAAACAAATAAGAGGGTGATAAAAAAGAGTGACACGCAAAGGGCCATTTATTTTTCCACAGACAATGCGCACGTCCACACTTGGTGACGCAGTGCAATGTCTCAGGCTTTTACAAGCCACAGCTGGGCTGCAGATTAGTCTTGTGTACAAAGGGAGAGCGGAGCCTGGAAGGGCTGGCTTTTGATCACAGGTTATTTTAAGGGAGTACTTTAAAAGAGAGGGAAAAAAAAAAGACTAAAAAGGCTTAACCTCAAGTGTGGTCAGCACCATGGCCTATGGGGGTCCTCTTGACTATGCTACTTTATCAAGGCAAGCAGGTCGAAAACACAACATTCTACGAAACAATATGTCTTCCTAGGTGTGGGCATTGCCGTCATCTCATCACTTTTCCAGCGGGCTTTTTCGTGAAAGATGCGGGGGAGGTTGGACAAATCATCTCCTTACTTGTCCACTGTTTGTTTTCTGATTAGAATCCCCATTAACTGCCAATTTAATGACCGCTAGTCTCCCTCACAAAAAAAATGACAAAACAATGCAAATAATTATAATAATAGTGACAATAGACTAATACAAAAAAAGCATTAAAGGAGTCCAAATTACTACTTGACTTTGATAACATTGCAAGGAATCTGCTAGGTTCCACCTATCTCGCAGTAAAACATGACACACTGGGCACTGTGTGTTATGTGGCACTGATAGTTCTTTGAGACAACTGTTGGATGGAGTTGACTGAGACACACAAGTGGGTTTGTGGGAAACTGTAAGGGTTTGGCTTTGCAGTCCCTCCCCCCTGTTGCATTCTTTCACCTCCACCTTAACAGGCAACAGGTGCAGCCCGTTAAGGTGGAGGTGATTGCAGAGTTAAAGGGCTGGCTATTGCCAGTCCCCAGTGCCTCTGCATTTTGTTTTATTCTGGTGATGTGTGTGGTGCTGCTCATGATGATAGTAGCTTTTAAGAGTTTATTTTATTAAATCTTTTGTACTTTTTACCAGCCTGGCATTTGGGTCTTCATTCTCCTTTTAGGCCCATGGTCCTAACTCCTGCCAGAATGCCATATTCATCCGGCGGGAGCAAATCCATGACAGAAACAGAATTATCTTGAATGTACCGGTGTAAATCTGCATGTAATTTACATGATGCAACATATGACAATAAATTATTTATTTTCATATCAGATGCCCTTAAAATGCAACTTACAGAACAGAGCCTACATTTTATCTGGGCTTTTATAGCACCACAATGGGTTCAGTTAAGCAGAGCAGTGCTAAGAGTAATGGTAATAGTCCTCTCAGGAATCAAACCAGAAGTCTTCTGGTCACAAGACAAGGTCAAGGTCCTACAAGGTCTCAATCAGCCATTTTTGTGGATCTCACATGAAATTGACACAGGCAATGGGCAATAACATGAAGTTACAAATTGCCAGCAAGTAGAATATAAATTAAAAATTAATATATTTGTATGAAGACTTTTTTTTTTTTTTTTTTTTTTCCAGAAATGGGCTCCTCTCAGCTGTTAATTCATTGAGGATCCAAAAGAGGCTCCGACCCTGAGCACCCTTGGTGAACTTCATCCTCAGATACATCATCAGCTCTGCTTGTGATCTCAAAGCAGAAGTGAGTGATGCAGGCTAAGACTGAGCACAACCTGCCATCTTAATTAAGGATACTGTGTCCTACTTCTCTTTTTTCTCCTTATTTTCTTCTTATTGTTCCCTGATGTAACCATCCAAGTCCACTGCAGCAAGGCGTCTTCCCGTACTGGCCTTACCACAATGTTGAAACAATGTACTTAGCAAGCCTAACTATAGTCTGGATGGAACAGATTCCTCTCGCAAATCAGTAATGCAGAAAACAGAGTGAGACGCCAGCTCAATGGCTCGGAATAGCCTTTCTGGACCCAATACAGAAGCGCTAGCTGGTTCACTTCAAATAATGTCGTGCTGCGAATTTTTCTCCATCAAAACTGATGTGGCTTTTGCTGAAACCAGAAACGTCCTGTGGTCTCCCTTCACCCCTCTGCCTCTCCCCACTCTGACTCTTGGCAAAACATTTAATCGCGACTCTTTGTTATGTTTCGGGAAATGGCTGCCATAGCCTGCGATAGATCTTTTCGCGCCGCTCACCCTGATGGACTGCGCGTACGCAGCCGAGAGGAGACCACCCGCGGGCAGCGGATGCGCTGGAAGTGAGTTTTCTGTGCCAAACGACTGCCCTCAAGTTGAATTACATGCTTTTATAGCGGCGGAGGGGAATACTCGCCAAGCACATTACGAAAGCAAGTAAGAGTCCGGGGTTCATCGGCCAAATGTAAAAAGAATCCGACTGGATGAGACAGAGGAATCGGCAGAATGAGGATGAAGAGTGTACTGGGGGAGGTCGATAGCTCACATGTCTGAGATGTAATAAAAGTCTGAGCACTTTTGAAGAAGGACCCTAATGCGCCTACCCGGCCTGTATGCAGAATGTGTCTATTTCCCACCCCCAGCTCTGGCCTTCAGCTCTGACTGGGGAGACAATAACTCTAATGTCCTATTGGGAACGACAACAGATTTTGGGTCTGGTCCATGAATGCTGAAATGTGAAATGGGCCATTATTAATGAAAGAAAGGCTACTGTACAAGGGGTTTGGGGGGTCAGCAGCATGGAATCATGACTTGTTTTTCAGTGTGATGCACAAATGTACCCCCCTGCTTCCCAGATTGCTTGACAAAATTTCATTCAAAAGTATGAAAGACAGACATAGCCTGCAGTTTAGACTGTAAATTATCAACGTAGAATCTGAAAGTTTTGGATGGTTGAGTCATTGCAGCATGAATGAGATTTGGATCACTGAACATCAGCCTGTGGATGTAGCTGTGCTATTTTCCGACTGCTGTTTCCTCGCTGCACCTTCATCCTTCAATTTGTGCTAGTGGAGTGAATTCAGATAATAGTAGAATTAGCCTACAGGACTGGAACCTGTTATCTGATGGGACAGTCTGCTTCATGATGCAGCTGAGAACGTTATCAGTGCTTTAAGTAAAAGCCAGTCCTAACCTAAGGTGAGCATTTGTTCCTGTCCCTTTATCCACAGTGTCCAAAAGACTGTTATTCCTGGACAACAATGACCACTCTAAAGTTAAAATTGCATTTTGGAAATACTCTTGTGGGGGAAATGACATTTGCCAGACAAAAAATAAAAAGAGTGTCCTTGCCGGGAATCAAAACCACAATCCCAAGGATACAAGCTTCAAACGTATTCCTGTGACACCCAAAGCACTTGAAGTATTTTATGGGAGTCCCATTTTACAATACGATAGTGTTCATAGCAAAGCTAATAATATCAACCATAGAAACACTTTGAAAGTAGCCGTATGCCCACTTTTGGTTGCCTGCAGTACAGTGGGCTGTTTCCCTCAGTCTTTGAAGCAGAGAGCAAGGCATGTCTTTGATGGAAAACTCAGATGGTTACAATCAGACCAGTTTATGGTTGGGTTCAAGGTGAGAACAAACTATACGGTAACTATTCTTATCTCCACTGCATTCTTTTGCTGGCCAGTCTCCAAGTTGTTTTAGTCCCCAGATAGCGAACTAGAGCCACATGCTGCCTACTGATGAACCTAAAGAAAAATAAGGATGAAAATATGACGCAAATTAAAAGCTTCAGCAAAAGCTTTCGAACATTCAGCTGTAATGAGAGCCCCCGCCATTACTTATCGGCAACTGTTACGCTTGAAGGATGTCGACGGGCAGTCGCCCTTGCTGGACTTATCAATTGAACAAAATGCATGTGCTTATGCATAAGGTTTGGTTTTTATACTCTGATTATGAATACTGTTGTCTGTGCGGGATAATCAAAGTTTAATGTGGAAAAAATTACGTGAAAAAATACTCAAAAAAGCTTTATTTATTTTTTGAGGAAGCACACAGTGACCCCATACCTTTTTCCCCCAGGGTGTTAAAGCATGGGGTGTGTGGGAGTGCGGATGTCAGCAAAATGGCGGCTGGGGCCACGGTTAACACTCACCGTCCCCCACGCTTCCCCGACTTTTTACAGTGCTCAGTATCTGTTGCACCCTTGAGAAAACTCCTGCTCTTTACTGAGCGCAGTAAAGACAGACCCTGTTGCTCCCTAGCCGGGGGCAGGAGGTATGCACGGCTCCAGATGTGTGTTATCGCATAGCATTTAAATGCCTCACCAGAGAGTGAGAGCTGGGGCTGCTTCTCCCCTCACTGTGGGGTAGCAGAGGGGGTGCTGGGGGGGCACAATTCAGTGGGGGTTGCGCCTGGTACCAGACGCGTGCGGTGACATCACTCTTAACTCAGCCCGGGAGTCACTCGACACTGGAAAGCAGGGTTTACGTGCCGACTCGTCTCCGCTCGAGCCCCCTCTTTAACTCCTCCCCTGATCCTCTTCGAGCCTCCATGAGAGACAGTGCTTGTCTGGTCTGCTCTGATGACCCGCTGTTAGGTCTCCCAGAGAACTGCGCTTTGTCTCAGCTCCTGTGGCTTTTTGGGCGGGGACTGGGTGGGCCAAAGTGTTGGCTTGTGTGTAACAGCAGAGTAATGCTCGCTTTAAGAAAATAAATAGTGCACGAACAATCGCGTATGAACACAAATCATTTTCAACAGCTTTGGGTGTTTGTTTTTGTAAATAGATGGAGTATGTAGGCAGATAACAGCTGTTCTTTTGAATCTTTGCGAACTAGTATGATCAGCTCTCAAGTTAGGAAGATCCCATTGGCTGAACTTTTGCAACAGTGCTGGATTCAGGACTGATTGGGACATACAGCTAGTTGAGGATGGGGTTCGGTTGGACTGTGAGGGATGCTGTTGGTGGTGGGGGGAGGGCAGACAAAATTTTTTTGTAGAGGAAGTGGGGGAGGACCAGTGGCGGGCGGTGGACAGAGGACAAGGAGGGCGATAAACATGTCTTTAAACTGCTTATTAGTCTTGATCTGTTTTCAGTCAATTTCCCTGGTAAAAGACACTTGAACTCTCCCCTCTCAGGTGCATCTAATTTTCTTCGTTAAGATGAGAAATCAAACGCACCAGTTGAACGCAAAAAAGAGTGTATTTCAATCTTTCTCAATTAAACAATCATTACGCACAGGTTTGATGACTTGCTTAGGATGTGACAAAATTTAATGTGGGAAATCCACAGTGGTTTTTTCGTGAAGAGTTGCCTATTAAGGCATGTGAATTAAACATTTTATTGAATTTATTATTCACTCGCCTAAACATTTCATTATAAGGGAAACAAACATGCTGACCAAGAACATGAATGATTGAAATCGGGTCACTAATCTCATCCGTTTCAAGGGATGTTTTTGCCCCCCCCCAGTTTTCTGTCCACCGCCCGCCACAGTTTGTTATGCATTATAATGTTTGCCCACTTTATGACAGATTTTAGGCCATGGCATAGGTGCCTAAGACTGAGATCCATTCAACATTGATCACGTGGTTAATACATTATGCTTTAGAGCTGTGCAGTAGAACTGCTGTAACTATGCGTGTGCATGCTGTGCATACATGTTGTCACATACTGCATGTACTGTATTTGAAAAGTCTTCACTTAGTTGTCGGTGCTGCGAGTGCTGAGTACAAGAAGCTTGTTCCTGTGGCGACTCCTGAGGAGTTTAGAAGGTACCTTCTACTGATCTCATAGAACTACTTCAAGTCATATATGTCAAGTTCAAAATTAAATATTTATTTGGTTTTGGGGGCAAAACAAACATTGGTTGAAGATTTTATTCAATTACTGCAGTAGACAGCACTGTATCAAGACAGAATTAGCCACACTCCAAGGCCCTCTATTTACTCAAGTACGCCATCAGCTCCGGGACAGTTTCCTCGGGAAGGGCAGTGATGTCATTGTTGGCAGTTGGAGACCTGAGCAGAATATCTGTGCAGTCTTGAAGGAAAACGCCTAGGCTCATAGTCGAATTATTTGTCGCCTGTTTGGTATTTATACGACTGAATCTGGCCATGCTATGTCATATTATTTTGATTTAGATTTTTCTGGGTACAATTTAATTTAAGAATGTTAAATATGTAGCCAGAGAGTATTCAGCACTTTCATTTCAAACCATGACAGCAAATATCATGCCATTATTGCCATTTCTTTTTTTACAGGGAATTTGAAAGGCACCCTTGACTGAGGGAAGCTTGAAACTCTTACAGTGCAAAGCCTATGGCTATTCCCTCACTAAATGAGACATAAATTTTTGTTAAAACCCCTCTCTTCATAAACTTCATTCACTAATACTCTCTGTACTACGTGACTTAATTTTGACTGCAATGTGAATGCCACACCCAACTTGATAAATTAAGCACAACACCATTCTGATTAATGAGGAGTTTAGTTTTATAATTGGGTTCACTGGAGTTCTTGTCACCTTTCCAATTCTAGTCCATACGTCTGCAATTCATCATCCTCCCTTACCCCTCACTGTTTGTTGCCACTGGGTCTCTGACCAAAGTCTACTACAAACAGCCACTTGTTTTTTAGCAAAACACATCAAAGCATATCTCTGGATCAGTTCTGCGGGTCATTTGGCTGGGAGATGTGGGGTGTTACATTATTTATTTTCCGAGCCGATGCCCTGATCCAGGGGAATTTACCTTTCATATGGATGGATATTTCACCCATCCCATTCAAAGCCGGAACCTTCCAGAGTAAAATGAGTTAAATGTGAATAAAACACCCAGGACTAAAACCTCAAACCCTCTGCTCACATGCTCCCGGGCCCTCATAACCTTCCAAAAGATTACGGTCTTTTGGTGGCTGCATACTTCACCGTGGTTCTCGTTCCGTCCAACAAAAACCAAATTCCATGGCTGATGATAACAAAGCCCTCCCGGTTCTGTGATCTCTTCAGACAACGTTTTCCAGAAATTATTACAACACCAGGCGGGCCGCGTACAGCTCCCAACATCTGCAACCTGTTACGGAAAGCGCTTACTCTGTCAGACACAGTCATTTAGAATTTATTTTGTTGGTTAGTGTGGGGGCGTTTCGGGGTTTTTCTATTGCTACGGAGGTACGGAGGCAGCAAAGAAGATAGTCATCTGCTGTTGAACTTCCAAAGACCTACAGAGGTCCTGCAAATGTCTATTTGCGTTTGGAGAGGTGAAGCCCCTCCTAAATCACGCCCTCCATTTGAACACCGACCCAAGAGACCTGCATGAGACACTGACATAAGTAACGGAAAAAGTGTGGCCTCTTCCCTCCTCATTGTGCTTGCTTCAATATGCATGAAGTATCATTATATAATCTTTAATAATAACTAATGTATCCTGAAATATGTTATGTATCCCATGAGTACAGTCCTGAAATGCTCTAACACCTAGAAATGTTGATATTTCCAAAATTAATATTTCAAAATATCTTTCAATCTACATTTCAAGGACAGAGCATGTAAACTAATTCATGTTCGTTTAGTTATTATTATGTTATTCAAATTTTAAATTTCCTTTATAATTCTTAGTTTTAGTTTGAAATAAGTGTACTGGGAATAACAAACATCGTCCTGGCAGTTTTGTGTGATTCAATTTACAGTTGTGTTCAAAAAAATTGCAGTGCAACATCAATAACCTGACGAACCACTTTAGTAGTAGTAGTGATATTTCTACATGGCAAATAACTTACCAATAGATGCAGTAGTGTAAAAGAAAAACAACAGACCCAACTGTCATGAGATGCACGCTGCTTGTTCTGAGAAATTGACTTATTCATTAAAAGAGGCATATTCAAAATAATAACAGTGTGGAGTTTAATTAGATAATGAATTCATTGTGAGAACAGGTGTCATTAATAGTACTTTATTAAGGAAGACAGGAAGCAAATATTTCACACATTGTCATGAAATATACAGTATATCCTTCTGAATTGCAAAGTAATGGGCCGCTCCAAACACTGGTTGGAGGAACAACTTAATTTGACTAAAAAGTTGACTGGAGAGGGGAAAACATATAACGTGCAGCAAATTATAGGATGCTCAGCTGAAATGATCTCAAATACTTTAAAATGGCAACAAAAACCTGAAACACACATAGGGAAACAAGCAACTACTGCTAAGACGGATCGAGGAATGGTCAGAACGGCAAAGATTCAGCCCATCATCACCTCCAGAAAAATCAAAGATGATATAACATTACCTGTAAGTGCTGTTACAGTCAGAAGACGTTTAATCGAAGCAAAGCTATCACAAGAAGCCCCCGTAGAGCACCACTGTTGAAAAAACGGCATTTGCAGAATCGTTGAAAACACATTGATTGGCCCATAGAGAAATGGCGTAACATTCTGTAGACTGTATATGTATGTAATTGTATATGTATGTGAGTTATGTGGCTTTGCATATAGGACTACAGATGGCATATATGTTATGGGGGGATGGGGGACATAATGCAATAAAAACTTGATCACAAAAAAAAAACATTCTGTAGACTGATGAGATTAAAATAGTTCTTTTCAGTTCTAGTGGTCGTTGACAGTATGTCAGACAACCACCGGTTACTGAATTCAAGAACACTGTAAAGACAGTGAAGCATGGTGATGCAAAAATCATGGTATGGGGATGTTTTTCATACGATGGTGTTGTGCCTATTTATTATATATCAGGGATAATGGATCAGTTTGAATACATCTAAATACTTGAAGAGATTATGTTGCCATATGCCAAAGAGGATATGCCCTGAAATGGGTGTTTCAACAAGACAACGACCCCAAACACACGAGTAAGCGAGCAACACCTTGGTTCCAGACAAACAGGATTGAGGTAATGGAGTGGCCAGCTCAATCCCCTGACCTCAACCCCATTGAAAACTTGTGGGGTGACATTAAAAATGCAGTTTCTGAAGCAAAACCAAAAAATTCACTGGAACTGTGGAATGTAGTTTGTTCATCCTGGGTGCTAGAAGTTGGCTGACTCGATGCAACGCAGATGCGCAACAGTTATCAAAAAATGCAACCAAGTATTAGTTCAGTAATTCAAAAAGTTAAATCTAGTATTTGAGTTTGAAGAGAAAATTATTGACACTGCCATTTTTTGAACAGATAAATATTCCTTTTCTTTGCTTTCTGTGAAAGAATAACACAGACTTGATCAAATTTTATGACGCTTTGATTTGGAATTGAATGTGTAATGTTTCCACTACATTTGAAATATAGAACTGAAGGCTATTTAAAAATATTTGCACTTTAATCACATTTTTTTGACATACTGCTATTTTTTTAACAAAACTGTAGAAACAATTTCATTCCAAATTCCTGTCTATGAACATTTACTAAGAAAAAAATAAAAGATAAAGTTTGAGATGGGCTCTCTTTCAGTAACAGTACAAGGTAGATAACATAGAATGAGAGGTCATTTGGCAAAGTTATTATTGGCAACGTTCGTATCAAAACCTATGTATACCTCTCTGGTTAATGTAAATTAGAACTGCAACATCTTACGTCAATAATTTGCTTGATATAACAAGTAAAAATTTACACCTCAGTCGGCTTGTCATACATAACTAAGGAATGCACCAAACGTTAACACATTTGTCAACAGCATCTCTATAAAAAGCAAAAAAAAAAAAAAGCTGATAGAAATATGATGATAATTCCAAGCCAGTGTTTTTGTTTAAGAATTATTGTATTAAAAATTTGCCACAAAACATTTTTTCTATGCATACAACATTGGTAGAACCACAAACAAAGTTTGCAAAACGAGAGACATGACTCTTGTTGGTGAACCTGCATCTGAAAAATGCAGTGAATGCAACATGTGTCCATCCAGCATTACTGAGAAAAAGTTCTACATACTGCAGACATGTTCAAGACCATCATCTTGGGTGCTTGGCTGAATGTCTGCACATGTGTGTAGGAGATTTTGTAAGCAATGCGAGTATATTTTTTCAGCCACAATGCAGTATGCTATGTGAACAGAAAGCTGGGCATGCTTAGCACACATGTGCCACCCATACAGACACAAAAGCATCTGGGGTTCAAAACAGTAATATGTTCAGACATATAAATCAACTCTTACAAAGTCAAATTAACACTGACAGAATCTACTTCAGATCACTCTTTACATAGTAGGATCAAACACAGTCTATAAGAGTTGATTCAACCCCGAATATCTTACAGTGATGTGCAGGGACTGTGCTCAAACTTAGTCACTCGGTTCAGGACACTCTGTGCTACAATTTGATAGACTGCGTGGATTACAAGGCCACAGGACGGCCTTAAAATCCCAAAATAGTCCAAGCAAATTAGAGGCTTATTGCAGACTGCAGATGGGAGATGGAGGGCAACCAGGAGTAGGCGAGACTTTTCATACAAGGTTTGTTATTACAGCAAAGCCAAGGGGAGGCGACTAGATCTTATTCTTCTCATAGCAGGAATCGGAGGAATGCATATGGCCACCCTTCAACACATCATGCGTAAAAAGACAGAAGTTACTATTCACACCACGACAGATTTAATCTTACCAGCATTTTAATCTTATATTTAGACATAAAATACTTACATCTATTACCTTTTCTCTTGGAAAAAAAGTCTGCCACTAATATGAATTAATTTTGAGTAATTTCTAGATTTGTCCATGGGGTAAGATCATTTCAATTACTCCATGGACAAACCTAGAAATAATTTAAAATTGAGCCACATCAGAGGCAGAATTTTTATTTTTTTCTCTGAGAAAAATAGTTATAGAAATTTGTGTTTTAAGTTTAAATGCAAGATTAAAATGCATGCTAAGATTTTGTTTTTGCAGTGCAGCCACACTCTCTTATTGAGAGCAGACAGGGCTAAAGTCAGAATGCGATGTAACCCGTTCTGCTGAGATTAGGTGCAGTCTGAAATCACTACAAAGGCCCCTGTAGATATAGTTGAATTTTGTGTGTATCTGCTGCCAATGCCCCCCCAATAATGTAATAGAAACTGTTCACACCAAATCAGTCTGAAAGAGCAACAGCCAATGGGGAAGTACACTTAGCCGGCCGACCAATGGTTAAACTTCACCAGTCAGTCACTCATTCAGTCACACGCTCACTCACTCAACCACAGTCATCTGTGGATGACATCTGGTGGATGTTTAAGAATAATTATCTGATAATTATCAGTGATTAAAGTCTGCATTCACCCTTTCCAGTGTTTTTTGGAAATAAACCATGTACGAGAGGCTCCTGGTTCATTCAGTCATAATCTGGCATTAAAGTAAGATCATCATAATATATAAAAAGGAAACTGGTGTAAAACTTCAACTAGGATGCAGCCTCAGCACTTAAGATGAACTGTCACAATCAAAGCCATAATCCAGGATCTGGTGATAAAATGTTTACAGAGAAGAAGTTAACTTGAGACCAGCGAGGTCCCAGCAGCTTTACCAATCAAATTGTCTTCCCCCAATGTGAGGTTTTGGACCCTGCTATAACAGTGACACACAAAAGGCTCAGTGTAATAACTCTTGACTAACAAAGAGAACCTGAATGAGGCCATCTTACTCTACAGCTGGTGTCCCTCAATATACTGGGCTGGTCCAAAACACTGATTTACTGTCCAACAATAGAAGTTGGATCAAAATTTTCAGGTTGCATGTTTTTGTAATTTGATAGTTTTCTTTGTCAGAGGCTTTACATCTGTAGCATCCACTCCCTCCATATCTAAATAAGTTAATAAAATTATTTGGAGAAATGTGATACTGTATTTTCTCTTTGGACACGATAACCTACTATTTCTATTGGCTGCCATACCTTTATGTAATTGAACCTCGACCATCTGAAATTATGTGCTTCTTTCCAATTCATATTTTTTGAAGCCATGTGCTCATATATTGTATTTTGGACCCCCATTTCTGAGGAAGAGGTAATGCACAGTAGTACTGTAACAATGCTGTTCACCTAAGTAACTGTAGGAACTACACCCTCAGAACAGAAATTAACTCAGAAGTATACTGCGGTTGTTAATAGTACCTCAGCAGTGATCTAATGATGAAACTATTCTTCATTGTAAATGCTTCTCAGATAAAATTAAATCTTCATGGGCACAGATAATCTCCTTCACCCTGAGCTAAACCGTTGTATCCAGCAAACAAAGGCTTCTTATTGGCTTTCAGAGCCTGTTACTCTGTATTCTATTCTTAGCCACAAAGTCTCCCTTTTGTTATTTTCACCGCACCCTGACATTAACCCTCCCACAATGTTTATGTCTATAAAGTCTCTACTGCACATTGGATAAAGTGCAGCTTCTTCAGAGGCACAAGCCTCAAATCTAATGAAGAAAGTAAGAATAATGGTTCATCTGTGAATTGGTTGTCACTACAAATGCAAAGAATGAGCACAGAACAAGCCCATGTTTATAAATGGATGAAGCATCACACTTCCTCACTCATGCTACAGTACCTCTGGAATCTCACCAATCACTGCCGTACAAAATGTCCTCTCAGTTGTGCTTGAGGATGGGTCAGTTTCAGAAATTTCAGTCTTCTGGTGAGGTGCCGGATACTGTGTTAATGCCAGTCAGGACCTTACGGCAGTGTATAACTCAGAAATTAGTCACGAGGGGTTAATCGCATCATTTAGAGTACAGACATGACCTCTCACTGCAGAGCTTTCAGTTCTCTTCAGTTCTGTTTTCTGTGTGATGTTAAGGGCCACAGTTTCAAAAAAAAAAAGTTCTGATTACTGAGAAGGTGATAGAAATGCGGTTGGTAACTTAAGATTAATTGGACATAGTGTCAACAAACCTAATGCTAATCATTACCAGCAAGGATAAGAGAGAAGCTATACAATGGCAAAGGTGATGTCAATGATAATGATGACACACATTTCGAAAAAAAAAAAAAAAGTTTAAATAAATAAAGAACTATATATTACAAAGCTCATATCCTGTTCGAAGGACACCCAAGGTTAAGACAGTGAACAGAGTTTTTCAGACGACTTTGCTTCAGATTTTGCAATAACATCTGTGTCAATATTATGGCACCCCTTGTCTCCTCTGTTCTTTAAGAAGTGGAAGAAAGAATAACACTACATCTGCGAGCATTTAGTACTTAAAAAACACTTAGGCATTTTATGTGTACAGGCCATGGACTGTATGGTACAGGCTATATAAGATTCAGAAGTATTAGCACCCTTAATAATAATAATAATAATAATAATGAAAAAAGGTTGCATAAAATGAATAATATAGTTAATCTTTATGTTCAGTTCAATTGTATGGCAAAATTATATGCCTTTATTCCAATATATTTACTTTCATTTTCAGTGTTTTCATTAAAAAAGTACATTTTTTTGAAAAACAAAGGGGGCGGAATGGTGGCGCAGTGGGTTATACTGCTGCCACACAGCAAGAAGGTTGTGGGTTTGAATTTGGCCTGGGGCCTTTCCGTGTGGAACTGGCATGTTCTCTGTGTGTTCGCAAGGGTTTCCTCTTGGTACTCCAGTTTCCTACCACAGTCCAAAGACATGCATGTCAGGCCAATTGGAGATGCTAAATTTCCCGTGGGTGTGAGTGCAAGCATAAATGGTGTGTGCGCCCTGCGATGGATTAGGAAGGTGTCCAGGGTGTGTTCCTACCTTTTGCCCATAGTCAGCTGGGATAGGCTCCAGCTGCCCCGCGTCCCTATAGTGAGGAAGAAGCAGTAAAGATAATGGAAGAAAAACAAAGGTACCAACATTACTGCCACCCTAAATTAGTACTGTAAATAAAAACAAAGAGAAATGTTGTTTTACTTGCTGAAAGAGCCTACATTGTGTGATTCCATCACTTACTGTTTCACAAGGGTATGACAATGAGATAATGTGCATTTAGTCTTTCAGGCATCCATTACCATGGAGAGCCAAGCATCTACAGCAGGGGTCCTCAAAACTGGACCTTGAATCTAAATCCAGCCCAGGTTTTTTATGTTCCAGGTAAGTAAATTAGCACTTAGTGCATTGAATCGGCCAGACTGTCTTTACATTTGACTCTCAGGGAAAGGGAGGGTGGACAATAAGCAGTTCTCGAACTTTGAGGACCTGGGATCTAGAGTTTTGTGAACGTAACTTAAATGATGACAGGGACAGAGTACCATAGCCAGATGAGATCAACATTGAAATGTATTGGCATCAGAGGCGGTCAGTCGGCAGTTAGAAAGGCCTTCAGAAACCTTGCCTTTCAATACTTAATAACCTAAACCTCTCGCAGTTCAATTTTCCTGATTTGCAACAGTTGCTTGGACTAATTGCTTGAACTACAGTCAAATTTTATTTCGATAGCATTGTTATACATCACACCGCAAAATTATTAGGCATTTTCGTCCGCACATAAATGGTGACTTAAAATATCAATATGGGTTTATAAATTCTGCGCTCATATAGCTTGTGAAATGGCACAGATTAGCATAAATTAGTTTGCGAGGCTCATTAAGCAATAAGCCACGAGAATCCGTTCGATATTCCGAATGAATCACAACTAAAGGGCATTGTTAGGCACGATGCAGAGCTGAGTGACAATTGAAAGGATGGTAAAAATAAATGCTGTGAAGTCAGTGAAAGTTTTGGATTTTTTTGCATTTATATTGCCATCCTTACAATGCCATATCAATAATATACAGTGCCATGAAAAAGTATTTGCCCCCTTCCTGATTTCCTACTTTTGTGCACATTTTTCACACTTAAATGTTTCAGATCATCAAACAAATTTTAATATAAGACAAAGATAACCCGAGTACATACAAAATGCAGTTTTGAAATGATGATTTCATTTATTAAGGGGAAAAAGCTATCCAATCCTACCTGGCCCTATGTGAAAAAGTAATTGCCCCCCTTGTTAAATCATGAATTAACTGTGATTAACCACATTTTTTGAGTCCAATTTCACTAGCCACACCCAGGCTGGATTACTGCCAGACCTGTTGAATCAAGAAATCACTTAAATAGAACCTGTCTGACAAAGTGAAGTTGGCTAAAAGATCTCAAAAAGCAACATGTCATGCTGCGAACTAAAGAAATTCAAGAACAGATGAGAAACAAGAAATTGTCATCTATCAGTCTGGAAAGGGTGGCAAAGCCATTTCTAAGGCTTTTGGACTCCGGCAAATCATGGTGAAAGCCATTATCCACAAATGGAGAAAACTTGGAACAGTGGTGAACTGTCCCAGGAATGGCCGGCCTACCAAAATTACTCTAAAAGCGCATCGACGACTCATCCAGAAGGCCACAAAAGAACCCAGAACAACATCTAAAGAACTGCAGGCCTCACTTGCCTCATTTAAAGTCAGTGTTCATGATTCAACAATAAGAAAGAGGGGGGCGCCCCGGTGGCTCATTGGTCTAAGCGCGCGCACCATAAAGGCTGAGTCCTTCCCGCGGCGACCAGGGTTCGATTCCGGCTCAGGTCATTTGCCGCATGTCTTCCCCATTCTTCTCCCCAACCTTCCTGTCTCTCTCTACTCTGCAACTGTCAAATAAAGGTGAAAATCCCCCCCAAAAAAAAATCAAAAAAAAAAACAATAAGAAAGAGGCTGGGCAAAAACGGCATCCATGGGAGGGTTCCAAGGCGAAAACTACTGCTGACCAAAAAGAACACAAGGGCTTGTCACACATTTGCCAAAATACATCTTGATGATCCCCAAGACTTTTGGGAAAATATTCTGTGGACTGATGAGACAAAAGTTGAAATTTTTGGAAGGTGTGCATCCCGTTACATCAGGCGTAAAACTAACATATCATTTCATAAGAAGAACATCATATCAAAAGTTAAACATAGTGGTGGTAGTGTGATGGTTTGGGGCTGCTGTGCTGCTTCAGGACCTGGACGACTTGTCGTAATTGATGGAACTATGAATTCTGCTCTCTACTGGAAAATCCTGAAGGAGAATGTCCAACCATCAGTTGGTGACCTCAAGCTCAAGCGCACTTGGGTTATGCAGCAGGACAATGATCCGAAAAACACCAGCAAGTCCACCTCTGAATGGCTTTATAAAAACAAACTGAAGGTTTTGGAGCGACCTAAGCAAAGTCCGGACTTAAATCCGATTGTGATGCTGTGGCATGACCTTAAACAGGCCGTTCATGCTCAAAAACCCTCCAATGTGGCTGAATTAAAACATTCTGCAAAGAAGAGTGGGCCACAATTCCTCCACAGCGATGTGAAAGACTCATTGCCAGTTATCGCAAACACTTGATTGTAGTTGTTGTCGCAGAGGGTGGCACAACCAGTTATTAGGTTTAGGGGGCAATTACTTTTTCACACCAGGCCAGGTAGGTTTGGATAGCTTTTTCTCCTTAATAAATTAAATCATCATTTAAAAACTGCATTATATATTTACTCGGGTTGTCTTTGTCTAATATTAAAATTTATTTGCTGATCTGAAACATTTAAGTGTGACAAATATGCAAAAAAATAAGAAATCAGGAAGGGGGCAAATTCTTTTTCACGGCACTCTAAATATAGGCAATACGCATTCACTTTTTCATTATCATTTCTTATTATAGGTCATGTATTGGTCTTGGTTGTTCAGTCGATAAATTGTTTGATTGTTAATCAGGCCAACTAGAACAAGAACAGCTTGAGGGCAATCGAGTGGTAAAGGGTGCGGTTACTGAAGGCCCTCAGAACATCTGACAGCACGCCGCTGATTGGCATACATACCATTGTCATGTTTGGAGGCAATAGGAGAATGCACATTGATTGAGTCCTTGAGGTTTTGGTACAACGTAGATGCTGTGCCATCAGTTATCCAGGGGTACTAGTTAAACTATTACTAAGTACCTGGAAATTTTAACAGAAAATCTGGTTGTCGAAGATGGACTTTCCAGCAAGGGAATGACAACAAACACACAGAGAAATGGTTCAAGCCATACTGTGCAATGACCAGTTTCTGGAATTAACTCCCATCAAAGGCTGTGATTTGATCCACGAGTTATTCGTATACTCAAACCCAAGGATATGTATACTGTTTATAATCTCTGCACATTCAAAAATCCCACCGAATGAAAATATCTGGTTCTCTGTTGTTCTTTAATTGTAGTCTCTTTTTTTGTTAAATCTTCATCAAAGGTGCCAATAAATCTATAGTCATTATTTAATTATAGAACAATAAACAATTCTACAATTCTATAATTAATTATGCACCTGACAGGTGTGCCAGGGATTGGGAGGGTGTTTCAATACCTTTTAGCTTTTTTAAAAATTTTTTTATTTCCAATACTTCTTGACACAGTTTTCGTTATCCAGAATTCTGATATTACTAAGAACCTCTGTTTTTACAGAAAGCTCTGAGGATGCATATCTACATAAAAAAAAGAACAAAATTAAAAAATTCAATTACTTATGCCTAAATTGAAAGCAGGCCAAAAAAAAAAAAAACAAAAAAAAGAAAGAAAGAAAAAAAACCCGCACAAATCACACACTTCATAAAGAAAGATTATCCTACAGTATGGGCCTAATAGACTTCCATACGGTAGACTGAGTACACAATACTGAATTTAATGTTGACCTTTTCAAGTAATTATATTGGTCATTGAACAATACTTAAAGTAAATTCTTTTTTTTTTTTTTTTTTAATCCTGACACTCTTGCACGAACTTGTAGTTAATCCTTAAATGTGTTGCAGGACTGAGCACAGCAGGTTTTATGCAGTCTCTAAGTCGAACACCCATTCCTCCCCTTTCCTAGAGCGCTTCCCTAATAGGCACGCTCAGCAGAGTCCGCTAACAGATCTCTCAGCCACTTCAGCTGAGCGCAGGCAATGGCTGGACGGCCGTATCAAGCGTCTCCGCAGGTAAGTCCCTCCCTTTAATTTAGCCAATTCCGTTTAACTCTTGTGAAGGGCAGGTATATTTCTGGTTTCGTTGTCGGTAGTTTTGGTTCCTTGGGGTGGACCATAACGTTTGCTTTCAGTTGTGTTTCTGAATCACAGCGTTGTGAGATCTTGTAAAAAAAACAGTACTGAAACACAGACTTGCTTGGCAGGGTTAGCAACCACCGCATCTGAAAATTCTGAACAGTCAGCAAACAGTTTTTTTTTCTTCTTCTTCTTTTAAGCTGCGGACCAGTTTTTGAGAAGGTGCTCACATTCTTATGTTAAATTGCTCTTAGGCAGCATTATGTTGCACGCAGCTGCATTAGTGTCTTTTTTCTCTCCTACCTGCTGCTTGCATATACTCGCCAGAATAAGGCTCGCAAAGGATAAATGTAAAGATTTGGGACTGGCATATGAATTTGCTAACGTAAAGTTGCAGTAAGTTCAAGTTCATTTTAACGTTCGGTGTTAGAGCTAGTTAGGCTATGCTAATCAGAACGACCTTAAATTACACTATAGCGCGAGTTACGCTTTAATTGCATCAGTGCTATATCGAGTGGGAAGTTTATCACGTAATTAATATTTAGAAAATAGAACCAACTACGTGTAACTACGTGCCGTTATCACCTTTAAGGTCTCCCCTGTGACGCTGTTGGTGGAGGATGGTACAGGTTGCCAATTCTCAAAAAGATGTAACGGAGGACTGACTGTGTTTTGAACCACTATAAACTCACTGCCAAACTAATCCTCGTTGCCAACAACATGCGCTTTTAGTATAATCCAGCGCCTTAATTTGATTCGTCATTAGATAGCTATATGTCTGGATTGGATATAACCTTAAATACAGCTAGTTACTTCAACCAAGAATTTAAATACACTACACTTGAGATGGGTAGGCTATAACTTGTGCTAAGTGAGCAAGTCCTGAACAATGACGCGGGATTTGAGCTTGACACGTAGTTAGTTTCACCGAACTAGAGAAAATGCAATAATTTGTCAGATGCCGTGGTGAGTAAGATTATGCATGAGTTGGCTTGCGAGTTGTGTATGAAAGTAATGAGAAACACACAATGTTCGGGAGGAAACTAAAGTTCTAACGTCACTTTTGCTCAATAACGGTAGCCTATCAAGTGCTGCTATTATGGAAGTCAAGTTGCTAATGTAAGATTAACCATCACAGAATTGCTGTGTCCAGTTTAACCGTTAACTTTGATGTTAATGTTACAGTATGACTGTATTGAACTTCTACTGGAATCGTAAACAACTTCCTCTTTAACCCCTTAATCTATTCATGCCGTTCAATGTTGCGAACTCTTAGGCACGAATGGGGCGCTGATTACGGATAGACTTCGACCAGAGAAGAAAATAGATGCTGGCGCAACATGTGACACTTGCGGGGTTTCTGCAGCACAGTCTGTGGGTGACACGGAAATTTCAGGAGCGGCACTCGGTCCTGTGTAGAAAGCACAATGTTGCTCCTGAAGTGGTATAACCAAAGCTACTGGAGCCTTTAGTATCTTTGGTATAACCATGTAAGACTTATCCAATCTCGGGGTTAACACTTACCATTAGTTTGAGGCAACATGGCAGGCGTCCTTTCTTTCATAGCATTAGAATGTTTTATATTCCATGTACAGTAAATCTCCTTTCATTCGCTACGTGCGATCCTTAGGTTACTCTTTGGCATCAGAATTCCACAGAGTTACAAATGGTCTTTTGCAGCACGTGTTGTGTCTTCACAGACAGTGCATTGTTGTGATAAAGAAGCACCAATTAGGCTACGATCTCCCATCACCGACACAACAATCAACCGACAGTTGGCACGTGTGTTTGGCGACGATTAATAAATGCCGATAAGCATTAAGGTTACTTGTTTAATAAGCACTGGAATTTCCGCTGTAATTTTCATACAATATTGTGTATGCTTTTGGAGAAAATGCGATGGCGTGAAACCATCGCAGCTTTCTCCTGTTCAACGCGAGAAAGGTATTGATTAGGCTATAGAGTTAGCGGAATTTACTGTGGCCTAGCCTACTTGCATGTGAATCCGGGGTTAAACTAAAAATCTAGTTACTGTCATCTGTATTTGGAAAACAGGCGAATTTCTTTGGACGTTTAGTGTCGGAGCCAGGACGAAGGCGTATAATGGGAAAACCCCCGAAAATACAATTTGTGTAAATGGTAAAAGTTCTAAGACTCCATTGGTATCCTCAGAATTACACTGATTATTATGTCAATCACACCAGGTCATTGAGAAAAATTAGACGCGATTTTGTGTCATTCTGAAATTTGAGTTAGCCTTAGTCCTATGAAAAATTACTATAATTCGAAGCTATAGTTATCCTGTGATAAATGAATGGTAGTTTTCGCTACCATAGCGAAGTATTACTATAGTGATACTGTAGTTATTCAAAGTACAGCAATACAATTGTGTGGACAATGGTAATATCATGGTATTGTTGAATGTGGTAATTCTATAGTTATAATGTAATGGCTATAGTGCTACTCTAGTCATACTGTGCACACTATAGTAATACTACAGTTATGCCATAAGTACTAAAGTATTACTAAGAAATAACTAAAAGATATCTTCAGAAGGGTTTACATGAAGTTCAGGCCGCAATTATATTCCTTATGATTATAATAACGTAGTTCATCCTTAAGGCGTGAACTTAGCTGTTCAGAAGGGTACCATGCGTTAAAGAAAATCATGGAAGAATTGCTTGCTGGGAAAAAAAAAAAGGAAGTTCGGCCCACTTATCTTTATTCCGAAGAGAAAAATAAGGTCTGCTTCCTGAGAACGGGCGATAATGTGAACAGAAAGTTGCAGTTGGTGCTGTAATCAAGACAAAATTAAAGACTTTGGCAAAGTTATATCACTCATTCAGTTGGGAGACATACTGATTAAAAGCAAAACATTTTATGGTGTGTTGAAATATGTTGTTGCTTTCGCTGATATTTACTCGTGAAATATTTGTTTGGTGAATGCAGACACATGCTGATGGGTGGGAAATATCTGACCATGTGAATGATTTCAGAAATGTAATGAGTGCATGTGCATTCATTGCTGGTATTTTGTCTAATGCAAGTACATATTTAGCATCCTACTGGACTTTGGCAAATATTAAAATCCTTAGCGGATCGAGTTGACTTAAATATCGGATTGAGATGGCGAGAGGAAAAGCTTTGGTCACAAAGACTGCTCGAAGGACTCATGTTTCAATGGAAACAGTGACAAAAGTGACACCTGCATTTAGATCTATGGGAAAGGCGTGAGTTGTAGATTCAGAAATTCTCATTGATGGTGCACCTTTGATGGTTGTGATGCTTGTGCTTTATGACAATATGTTTTTGCCAAAATAAAAAAGGAAACAGAAGTTCAGTTTTTTTATTTGGTGGCTTAGAATTACTGCGCTGAATGTGATCAGCCTGTGTCATGAAGAATATAGACAACGACATACTTTCTTTGATCGGATATTAGTGTATTCTTGCTGTGTATTGTATAAAACCCTCATTTGAAAGACACTCTTGAGAGTTGTGTAGTGCAAAAACTATAGGCAGTAATCTGCAGAATGTGGGGGAAAAAGTGACAAGGTCAGATCTCTCACCATATACTCGACAAGTGAGACAGTGTGTGAATGGCGTACTCCAAGAGAACAGTACAGGCCTGAATGCAGCGAGAGGGGCCTGTGACTGTGTCGTTGTGGGAGAATTATCTTGTTATGGTTTGGGTCCACTCGATCCCTTAGAGGTTAAGTTTACTGTTAGTAAAAGCACAATATATTTCAATCAGGACAGACCAATGAATTGGTAAAGGTAAACATTTATTGCCAATTACAGAATGAACAGATTAATGGCTGTGATAACAGCCTTTAAGTCTTGGCGCTCGGACTCAACAGGGAGATTTCGCAATTGAGGAGCCTCTGGCCTGAGGCGCAGCTGGATAAATCCCCCCATGGTGTCTGGACTCTGGTGGTGTTGCTGACTGATGAAGATTAAGCAGATGAACCTGCTGAGGCTGGGCAGTGATGGGGAGGTGGAGGGTGCACGCGATGGCAGCCTGTGTGCATTAGACGCAGAGAGACACATTTAAAAAGACGGCCCTACAAGGATAGGCCAACAACGTAGGAGTGTTGCAATGTTATTGGATCAGCTGATGATTCAGTTGACGGCCCCGCATGATCATAGCTAGAATGAAAGCATGCGATTGTGAAAGCAGATTAAATGAAAATAGACTGGCGAGAGCGTGCAAAGGAGGGTCTTCCTGACTGAACTTGCACTAAGCTTCATTTGTCCTATGATCAAAAAATTTCTATCCTGAAGGGAGGGGTCTCTTCCATTTCATGTCCCCATCCACAGTGAAGGAATGGTGACTGATTGATTTTATGAGTATGATGTGAATTAAATGTTGTGACCTTCACAGTCATCAGATTTCAACCTGATTGAAAACCTACCTTTGGGAGATTTTAGACGATGTGATTGACGGTGATCTCCTCCACCATCATCATTGCATCAAACGAGGAAATATATTTTGCAAGACTTGTGCTCCATCCCATCAATGGAAGTCCAGAGACTTGTAAAATCTATTCTGCAGTGCATGAAAACTGATGGCCTAACATCGTACAGAAGACGCTTAATATTGGTGTTTTCTTTTTTTCTTCACCTGTCTGTATCTGATTCATTAAATTGTTTTTCCTATCTGAGAATGAGAGATGATTCCTCTCTTTCTCATGTTGAGAAATGTAAGTGAGCTGTTTTTTTATTATTATTATTTAGTTCTGATTATCAGGGCATAAATAGTGCCAAGCCAAAAAATGGAAGAAATTGTGGTTTTCATGTTTTTTCATAACGAAGAGTAAGGAAATAGGCCTGGTAAAATAAATTAGTATTGGATGGCTGTTACTTATATTTAGATAGTATGGGATGGCTTTCACTTATATTTTGATTTCCTTAAACACTGACGCCTTGTGGTTAAACTTGCAGTCAGCTTTTTACAGAAGGAAGAGTCAATATTGTTCCACACTGTTTTTGTGGCTTTTCAAACTGTTGATTAGCGGTTCAAAACATTTCCTTACTAGTGTATATATGAGACCAAATATTCTAAGGTTCAAATCAGGTCAAAGCATGATCGACTTGTTCTGAAGCCACGTCTTTGTGGTTTTTGCCGCGTGGGCAGGAATGTTGCGTTGTTGAAAAATAATTTCCCATCGTTCAACCCCTGGAAACAACTTTTCAACTGTGGGAAGGAGGGCTTTCCATTCAATTCTGTTGTATTCAGCTGCATTAATCAACTTTACAGTGATTGAATGCTATGACACCTCTTCCTCCTAGTGGTTGAGGTGAATTCACTGTCAAACATCTCACTGCAGCTTTGAGGACACTTGTCCGGAGCATCACTGTTCATCTCAAACAATTTGAACTCCGCATAACTGCTGAACTACTCTGCATCACATTTTCTGCACTCCATTAGTTCTTGATGTTTTTCTCAGGCAGCACTCGTTTTTTAACACATCCTCTTGACAGAAAGCCAACAAGAGACTATCTTCTTCAAGTAGGTCTCTCAGAAATAGTCTTGTTATCTCAGTTTGTAAATTCTTTTGATGGTTTTTGTAGGCTTTTTTCTGTCTTTCGGGACTATATTGTTCAGATAGTGGTTGTCCTGGACAGTGGCTTAGATCCCTTCCAATTTTATACATCTAACAATGTTAGCAATTATTTTGTCTTATTATTGACACTCCCTATGTACTTAGTGACATAGTTTTGACAGTTGTTTTTCACTTTTTTTGCTTGTAAATTTCCAAGTCCCCATAATGCTATGTTTTTGACATACCATGAGCTGATAAACTTGTGGCTTTTGGATTTGTGTTCTTGCAACAAAATGTAAAGTTAAAATTATTGTTCCAGAATCAGAAATGAGATGATGTGAGGGTAAAAGCTATGTCATGCATGTAAACTGATAACTCGTGGCTTTTTGATTTGTATGCTTAAAAGTAAATTGTTCATTTATGCGTAGATAAAGGCAAATATCACGTGCACATGGACGCCATACTTACTTCATATTGGTTTATAGTGACACAAATATTTTCACTACTGCTAGATTCATCCTGACAACCTTAAAATTTTAGTAAGAGCGCTCATTTTGTCTTTTAGCATTTCTGGGGCCTTGAACCAATGTTAAAGTCATACTATCTGAATTCTAGAGTGGAAAGTTGGAAGACATTCATGCCATGATATTCACAAAAAAGGCCTCTAAACGAGAGTGGTTTTGTTTCATTGAAATTTCTATCTGCATATTATCTGCGTTGCAATGTAACTCTGCAACATTTGACCAAATGATATCATGGAGGGTTAGTGTGTACTAAGAAAAGTTCTGGTCCCAACTGTGATCCCTGTGGAACAGTTTTTGTTACTGACTGACTGTACTTTTGATTTAACTTATTCTTTTCCATCACATAGGCTAATATAACCGTTATATTGGCCATATAGGTGAAAAATGACATATTTTATTTAGATTTATTTTAAATCATTGTTACGGATGCCAATGATTTTGACTCCTGTGGTTTTATTAAATAATCTGTGAAAAAAATCACTCAAACATCAAAAAAGTACATCATTTGCCCTTATGTTTGAGCATATGGATTTTTTAACGGATCATTAATTTTTATCAGTGGTGCCAATAACTCAGGAACTGGTTTTATCTTGACTTGTCAAGAAGTTAACTGGTGTTCATACATTGGGAGGGAGTATTGTTATCCACAAGACAGAATGGCTTAAATATCCCACCAGGTTTGTTTCAGAGGTCAGCAGTAAAAGCGGAGGATAGTTTTTTGAAGAGCATGGGTCTGCAGCTGATTTTAACTCAGCCGTGGGAGTCCAGAGGAAACCACTGTTTTCCCTGTGCAGTTGGTCAAAAAAAAAAAAAAAAACAAGAAAGAAGTATTAAGTCTGAGCTCTTCAGGATAATTTTGGGGTGTGTGGGTGGTCTGTTCATGCTCAAAGTCAAGCACTGACCCAAGACACATTAGGCTGCTCCCCCTGTTGTGCATCACTGAGGGGTGTGTTTTTTTGATGCCTTGCTCATGAAAGGCTGGTGTGAAGTCCTAGATGCTTGAGGAAGAGTGTCATCATTTGTTCCAGCAGCAGAGGAAAGGGTTGGGCAGTGTTACAGGATCTGTGGATCGACATGGAGTGAGTCACACATTCACTACTTTTAGCAGCTTTCAAAGAGGCCAGTGATAAAGCTGAAAGTTTGTCCTGCAGACAAGTGCTTGTATTTTAGATGTTAATATCAAGGCAATACCATACATGTTTTTGAGTTAGATTATAATCCTCGTGCACTGGATTACTGCACAACCATTTTACTTGGTGCCAAGAAAACCCCATCCATATTCTGTTAAGTGTATATTTTACATCCGCTTCCTAAAGATGATGCTGATATGCGTAGAATGAGCAAGGAGATGGCACGTTTTAAATCCTGCTCTGTTGTCTTAAATTTGACTGTTAATGTCATAGTCAGATTTAGGGATGGCTACACCTCTCATTGGTAATAAAGTGAAAGGAGGATTTCTCTCTGCTGTCAGTAAATATTTTGGGCCCGATTTTTCTGCATGCGTTAAATGTGAGATGCTCACAAAGACATTTTGCTATGTCTATTCCTATTTCCCTCCAGCTGCGAAGACTAACTGGTAATTTCCTTCCAGTGTTATACACAAGTGGGTTGAGAGATGAATTCAGCGGGTGTATTGCTTTTGAAGGGGAATTTTCTATGTAAGTTAGATGGCATGAGGGAGCGTGTCATTTAGGTTGGCCACGTATGACTTCTAAGAACCTTGTCTAAATGGAGGCGCAACTTTTCTCATCTCCCCAGAAGGTGCTAACATACAAAATAATGAGTCACATAATTAAGTGCATAATGTGTCATGATTTTATTGTGTTTCATTAAATTATCAATGTAAAATTTGTGTTAATATTTGCAGGCATTGATACAAACGAAATTCTTTTGAACCTCTGTGCCGTTTCTGTCAGCCAACTTCAGCCTTCCATAGTTGCACGTAAGTGCTTGGTTGAAGAGTACTCAAAACATTTCAGCCATGATACAAAGTGAGACTGAAACATTATCTGTTTATTGGATTTTATTTGATTCTACTTCCTCAATTTAGAACAGGAATATTTGATGTTCAAAATGTATTGAAGCCTATAGTACATAAATGCCACTTGACAGAGTATAGAATACAGAATTGTCCACATTTCATCAAAGAGTGTCCCATCAGAAACGTTTGCTTCTTAGCTGACAACCCAGCTGTCATTTTAACGTTTTTTCACTGTTGGATCATAGTTGAATCACCGTTGAATTATGTTTTGATTTTGAAAGATGAATCAACGTTGATTTCGCAACGTTTTTTTCAACGTTGGGCATGAGTACCATACACAACCTCCACTTTTTGGGGTTTTTTTTTTTGGCCAGAACGATTTTAAAAGGGGGCACAAATATTTTGGGGGGGGTTTTATGAGTGAGAAGGGGGTTAAGAATGATGGGGGAAAAATTTTAAAAGGAAGGGATAGATGCGGCGCGAGGGAAAAAAATTTTGCGGTAATTCCAATTTCCACCACTGTACTCTTCCCTCGTGACATTCACTCTGTGTACGATCTTGCCAACTTCTTCTGACCTTCTTTTTTTATATGTTTTCTTTTCCGCCATCAATGAGGCTGTAAACAAAGGTTTACATGTTAAGTTAGACATCAATTAGTGTCTGTAGCAGAATTCGAACCTGAGAACCTGTGTACAAAGCAATTTCAAATACACCATACACTGTGGTCTTAACCACTACACCAACTGAGTTTGTTGCTAGCTTAGTGCATCAGTTTCCAATTATATATAAAAAAAGAAATAATATATTCATTTATTTTTCTTTCTTTTATTTATTGTTGTCAGTGAGGAGACGTCATGTGAATATCCATTTTGATGTGTTTCATGCTGCTGAGTCGGCTGATCCATTGACCCTGGGTAGAATAATTTGAGCAGAACAAACCATTGTTTGTGGCTGAGGTGGGTTAAGGTTAGGGTTAGGCACAGGGATCGGGATAGCGTTCCCTATGAGTTGGGTTAAGGTTAGGGATAGGGATAGCATTCCCTATGAGTTGGGTTAAGGTTAGGGTTAGGTATAGGGATAGGGATAGCATTCCCCATGAGTTGGGTTAAGGTTAGGCACAGGGATAGGGATAGCATTCCCTATGAGTTGGGTTAAGGTCAGATCAACAGTGTCATGGCTGCCACCTTTATAAGCTTGCCGGATGTATAGACGCTCTAGAAATTAAAGTGTAAATTCTCTTAACTGGATGTGCGCTCGACGTTTTTCCACACCTGAATATTTCACTTGGTATCTAAACATTAAGGTAAGCCGAAAAAGTTGTGATTTTTTTCGATTTTGCTGGAGGTTGTGTGTGGTACTCTTACCCAACGTTGTTTCAATGTTGTTTCAACGTTGAAACAAATTTTGTTCAATTTTCAGTGTTGATTTGAGATAATTTTGTTAACCTTTTTACAACTATCAGAGTTAAACATTGTTTCAATAGCATTTCAACGTTGAAACGACAACTGACATAATTTAAACCATATTTCAATGTTGAAGGTTGGTCGTGTGCTGGCTGGGTTACAACCGTCAGAGTTAAACGTTGTTTCAATAGCGTTTCAACGTTGAAACGACAACTGACATAATTTCAACCATATTTCTACGTTGAAGGTTGGTCGTGTGCCGGCTGGGAAAGAGTGCTGGAAGCGCCTTTCTCTGAAGTTTGTGGAGGAATGTGATCCATGAGATCAAAATACCCTCCAAATTGCCGGTTTGTTTGTGATTATTTGTGCACCTTGGGTGCAGGCTACATCCAAAACCTGAGATCGTGGGCTACGATCAATCTGTTGAATATTAGAATTTGAAAAACTACTAGATGACCATAAAGCAATCCTTAACCCAACCTGGGTTATGTGAGAAAAGACTAGTGAAAGCAAGCTACCTTGGACCTTATCTGAACAGTTGTTGTTACCACTGTGCTTTACCCATCGTGGTAATCCATCTAAGTGAAATTGAAAATGATGTTTTAAGGTCGCAAGCAGATAGGATCTTTAATGTCCACAAAATAAGTGTGAGCGCCATAACCAAAATACCCAAAGTCAATTATGTATGCAGCCTCCTCTCGTGCGTACTCCAGAGGCCTAGCATATGGTGGCAGTATATGTATTGGGCCACTTTTTGTGGATGCTCACTGTTTTTATCTTGTCTACTTGCGGGTATCGCGTAACCTTGTCATGCATTTAAATACACACAATAGGTGGGGGAAAAGGTTGAGGTGGTCATTGCATGTATTACATATGATGGGAAAAATCAGATTGTGTTTCAAATTGTTTGACCTAATTGACCAGAGCATATGTTTATCAAGAAGGTTAAAAATGAACACCTTTTGTTCATACCTGAAAGTTGGTCCTTCACTGCTAAGAATACAACAGGATTTTATGAATTGTTTCTGTGGGCACTATTTCTTTCAGTTGATGATTGGGTGACGGAGGTGCTTCACAGGTGCGCATCGAGGTTCATGTATTTAGGAGGTGTATGGCTGCCCACATGGAGGCAAGCTGGGCACAAAGAAATGAAAGGCAGAGAAACAAACATCTGGATTAATGTAGCAAAGCTGGGGAGTGTAAGGCAGTAAGAAGTATTTTGTTAAACTCACAAAAGCAATCTTGCAGATTTTAGTACGGCCATGTGCAGTGAAGATAGATGATCTCCTGCAGATCTGTGCATCATAATATTTTAAAACAGCAACTGACCTATGGGGCAACAATTAGCTGGCTAAGCTCACAAATTAGCTCTGATTAGAAGTACGACTATTTGCCAAAGAAAATATTTTGATCTCTGAAGTAGGACTGCAACAATTATTCATATTGTCCAAAACAAATAGTTTAAAAAGTGTACATTCTAACTTTTTGAACCAATAACAGTATCTACAGATGCAACGTTGGATATATTCCCAAACTGACTTGTCTACCTGTGGAGAACATTTTCCCATCAGTCTGGCCTTTCAGCCTTCGCTGCATACTTGACATGCACTTCCTGTTAATAAGCTTCCACAGTCCACTGTTGGAGTGGAAGTGGCAGCTTCTCAGAACTTAAGTGAAGGGAATTCCATCTCAGTATACTGTATTATAGAGAGGAAAATTCCATCACAATGTACTGTATAATTGAAAAGAGAATTCCATCACAATGCACTGCATAGTGGAGAAGAGAATTCCATCACAGTGTACTGTATAATTGAGAGGAGAATTCCATTGCAGTGTACTGTATAATTGAGAGGAGAATTCCATTGCAGTGTGCTGTATAATTGAGAGGAGAATTCCAACACAGTGTGCTGTATTATTGAGAGGAGAATTCCAACGCAGTATACTGTATTATTGAGAGGAGAATTCCAACGCAGTGTGCTGCATAATTTAGAGGAGAATTCCATCACGGTATACTGTATAATTTAGGAGAGAATTCCATCTCAGTATACTGTGTAATTGAGAAGAGAATTCCATCACAATGTACTGTATAATTGAGAAGAGAATTCCATCACAATGTACTGCATAATTGAGACGAGAATTCCATCACAGTGTGCTGTATAATTGAGAGGAGAATTCCAACGCAGTGTACTGTATTATTGAGAGAATTCCACTGCAGTGTGCTGCATAATTTAGAGGAGAATTCCATCACAGTATACTGTATAATTGAGAAGAGAATTCCATCACAATGTACTGCATAATTCCAAAGAGAATTCCATTGCATCATACTGTATAATTTAGAGAATTCCATCACAGTATGCTGCATAATTGAGAAGAGAATTCCATCACCGCATACTGCATAAATGAGAAGAGAATTGCATCACAGTATACTGTATAATGGAGAACAAAATACCATCTCAGTTTGCTATGTAATTGAGACAAGAATTCCGTCACAGTGGACTGCATATTTGAGATCTTGAGACATTATTCCTTGTGGCATTAAGTCATTTTGAATTAAGAGAATGAAGCCTGCTGACATATTACTCTTTCAGATCTTTAATGAAGAAAATGTTTTGACCTCAGTAGATCTTTGTCATTTTCTTGCATGTATCAAACCACCTGACCACCCAATCTTCATCATCCAAGGTGCGAAATGAGTATTTAAAACTGGTGTGTGGGATTTAAACATGTAGTAATGCACTGGCCATCAAAAAAAAAAAAAAAAAAAAACCCGACCGTTTTGAATTAAATAAACAAATACTTAAGAGCTTAAGACTGAATTATTATTGCAGTGATGAATATGTTTCAGGTGGCAATAATCTTTGAATATGACTGATTCAGTGCGTAACTTCTCATTTCTTAAACAAACATGTCAGAAGACATATCTCACTGAAAGATAGTGAACTGTCAACTTTGCCAAAGGAATGGGTTGGAGAGAAATCATAACTGATCCTGATCGAAGATCACCAAAATGCTCGTTGGAGTCTCGTCATAAAAAAATCAACAATCGAACTCATGGCTATGTTTAATTATGAAGGTAAGAGTATTTTCACAGGCACGATTTAACAAGAACTTAGAAGATTGGGACTAAACAGCTGTGTGGCCACCAGAAAGCAAGTTGTTAATGAGGCTAACTGGGGAAAACTGAGTTTAATATGCAAGGGAGCATAAAGATTGGACTGAAGAGCAATGGAAAAAGGTTATGTGGTCTTCTGAGTCCAAATGTTCCCTATTCCAGAGTTATTGGCAAGTCAGGGTAAGAAAAGAAGCCCATAAAGTTATGCACCTGTCATGCATAGTGCTCACTGTACGAGTATCTGGTGGTAGCGTTATGTTCTGGGGTTGCTTCAATTGGTTAAGTCTAGATTCAGCATTGTTCTGCAGCAATAAAATGAATTCTGAAGACTACCTGAATATACTGAATGACCAGTGACCCATCAATGGACTTTCTAATCCCTGATGGTAAAGGCATAGTCCAGGGTGACAATGCCAGGATCCATCAGGCTCAAATTGTGAAAGTGGTTCATGGAGCATTTCATTTTCACTCATGAATCGGCCACCTCAGAGTCCGGACCTTAATCAATTGAATGTCTTTGGTATGCGCTAGAGAAGGCTTAACAGAGTGGTTTGACTCACCCATCATCAATATAATATCTTGGCCAAAAATGAATGCAAATTTGGTCGGAAATAAATGTTATAACATTGCAAAATATTGTTGGTGCAGTATCACAATGGATGTGTGCAGTGATCAAAGCTAAAGGTGGCCCAATGAAATATCATAGTGTGCGACTTTTTTTTTTGGACAGGCAGTGTGCATACATGTATAGATGCAAATACTTAATTACCTTGTGGAATGAGAATGTTTCTTTTTGTAACCCGTCAGTTTTTTCAGTCTAATAAACATGTCACTGGCATCTTGGGGAAGCGCAAGCTTGCAGTGTGGACTAATCAATATGAAACATGACCTTACAGCTTAAAAGGTGAATGGTGATTCGCAATGCTGTGTGTTTCCAAGCTGTATATTAAGTGGTTGAGTCTGAGAACTTGAATGTTTTTCTCATTCTGAATGTTATCATGTGCTGCTTGGCTCTGTAGTGGACTGCACTCTGCCAAGCCCTTTATATGTTTCCTTTGTAGATGAGGTAATCGCCCAGCGGTTGATGAGGCTGCTGGAAAAGAACTTCTTCAAGTCTGTGAAGTATCAGAGCCTGTGCTTTTGCCTGACAAGCCATTGAACATGTATGCCTTATAATAGATTGTAAATGATAATTTTTGCCTCATTTATATATTCATCCCATAAATGATGAAAAATCGGTGTGATATAACCCATGAGATACAGGCCTGGCATTACACACGTGTAATACTGCTTTCCCATGTCGCGATTGCTCATATTCCGTTCATTGGCAAACACGGTAGCATTACCAATCCTTCTACATGAAACCATAAACCATCGCTAGCATTAGCTTTTAGTTTACAGTTTATTCAAGTCAATGGGATGAATAAGTCGCTAGCTAGCATATTAGCGCTCTTTTCCATTAAAGAAATAAGTTATATGAGTTCCTGTTATCGTGGAAACTTGAATTTATTAATTTAATGGCAAAAAACATTAGCATGCTTGCTTGGTAATTATCCTATTGACTTGAATGGACTGCTAACTGGAAGCTAACACTTTTTTAAAATTTTCCAAATATTATGATGCTGACATTTATGGGATAAATAGTATCTCAAATTCGTGAGCCCAAAATATCAAATTTATGAAACGAGAGTTGTAATTTTCATTCATTCCGAGTCTTCGGCCTTCGCAGATCCTCTGTATAATTTTTTTTCTTTTGAAACTAGAAATATTCCTCAATTATGTTTCTTGTTGGTACCACAGAAATTAAAGTAACCAAGCTTCATCAATGTCTGCTCAAGAATTTTCAGAATTTGATACATGCTGTTGTCATGTTTGCATTTTCCAAATTCAAACAAAAGTGGCAGTTGACCAAAACATATGACGAGTAATTTAAGATCATGGAGCACTACCTTCATGTTTTTCAAGAAGGATGAAAATGAGCTGTATCTACCATGAAAAGTCCGTGTTGTTCTGACTTGGTAGTGCTGAATGTTGAATTTTTCCCTGCACATTTTGCTGTGGGCAATATTTTATGTTTTTACCTTTGCCTCATTTAAATGAGGTTTATACTATGCAGCACAACTCCAGCGAGAAGCCAGGGGCCCGGACCCTCTGACAAATTAGGGTGCAATGGTAATTAGAATCAGGTGACTGTATGTTCAAATAAATTCAATGTCCGGGGACTGCAGTCTTATTGGACTAGCAGATGTACAAGCCTAGTCCTGAAGTTGTACCTCTCTGATCAGTTTAAATTAGTTCAAATTTTATAATTAATTGAAGCCATGGGAATTTGGTTTGCTAGTTGTCAACCTCTGACTACATTTATTTCGATTTGATTTGCATTGATAGCTTAGCACTCTGGGTAATGTTGTTTACACTCCCATTAATAACATAATGTAATATTTAAAAGAAGGTCCAGGTCCATCCACAAAGTGCTTGCCAGTTACATGGCATTCTTCTTATAGAACATGTTCAATATGCTGTAAGATTTTGTTTCAATCTCAATCCCATCTCAAATAACATGGGCACCTTAGAGTCTTCTTATGCACACAGAGCAGCTGGTTAGCAGCTACATCTCCACAAGAAGCCTGTAAGTTTCAGTTAAAAGCGGTGCAGGTGAGCCATTATGGCACCCTTTTTGCATTAATATGGACACATGGATGGTTCAGACTTTTGCCAAGGATGTTGGACACTGGGGTCTTGGCCTGATTTCGAATATAGCCTTGTCAGTATAGCTACCCGTTCATCCATTTTATGATTGATTTGCTGTTTCTTTTCTTTTCTTTTCTTTTTTTGCTTTTATTGACTCCTCTCAAGAAGTGGATGGGGATACAGGAATGAGTGGTCTTCACCCATCTATCCATCAGTCTGTCACCCTTCTTTTTCAGGACCAGAACTCCTAAACTGTTCAATATTTCTCAACGGAATTTCATATATGGATAAATCTTACCGTGTAGATGTGCCTTGTGATACCTCTGTCTGCCCTTCAGTCCATTTGCTTGTCTGCCCACCGCATTTTGTTTCCAGACCAGATATCAGCTATACCATGCTGGGGGATCTGAGTATTTCGTGCTTGCTTAACCAGGGAAGTTCCATTGAGAACATGTTTCTCTTTTTCAATGACACCCTGAGAGAAATGCAAGATACTACAGTTGCAAGTGAGAAGTGATGGAGTGAAACAGGGGTTGAGCCCCTGGAGCAATTTTGGGGTTAAGGGTATTGCTCAAGGGCCCAACGGGAGAGTTTTTCCTAAGTTCCTCTCTCCACATTAACTCACAATTTCAGGCTTGAAATAGCAACTCTGATTACCAGTTAAGCCACCTGGCTACCTACCACTAGACTACTCTGCTGCTCCTAACTACTGGCTTCTACTGGCTGTAATGTGTAATCCCTTAAATGGCTGACCAAGAAGGAGCCGTAACCTTCTAAATGGTATAGCAGGCGAGATTATAGGGTCATTGCAATCACTTATATTTCACTCCTTTGTTTCCTTCCATACGTCTGACCCATATTGATAATCATCTGCTGTCAATCAGGAGGTTTCTATCGGTGATGTGGGATAAAGGAAAAAGAGGTGTCTCCAGAGTAACTTGAGCTCGTCATGACTATCCTTTACATTGCTCCAGATTGCGTGATGCATTAATGATTTACTGGTGTGTCCACCTCCCCCCATCTGCCACACATCTGCCAGGCCCCTTATGTCTGGTATTGATGTCCCTTCAAAATGTGGTTTTAAGGAGCACAAAACTTCCATTACGCAAATTTGTGCTTTTTTGATCCCCTGTCTTCACACCCCTTAATTCGTTTTTTTTTTTTCTTGACTGTGGTGGGTTAAAGCTGAGAGAAAAAAAAGTTTGAAGGAAAGGTAGAAAGAAAAGGTTGGAAGTATGGATAAGAAGCCTGTGAGACATTGGCAGCTGGAATACTCAATGCAGTACTATTCCAGCAGTGTTACCGCAGCCCTTTATGCTCTGAGGGATGCAAATGCTGACTCATGTTTAGCACATACGGTGCTCAGCAGAAGTGAGTACTTGTCCTTTGAAAATAAAGACTTTTCTCCAATTCTTAGTGAATATGAGAACAATTCACTGTATTTAGACTGGACCAAGTTTTTTAAACATTGATTTTATTAACATAGAAGTGTTGTGACCTAATGTCATTATGATAAATAAATAAATTAATAAAAATAATTTTATGCAAATAAGGTGTTGCAGACAAGATTACACCCTACAACAAATTCTACAAAATCTAATGTTTTGTATGGCCTCCTTGGTTTTTAAGAACTGCACCAGCTCTTTTAGACATTGAATGAAGAAGTTGGTGACATACTGCTGCGTATATCTTTCTCCATTCTCGGAGAATGAGCTCTTTCAGATCCTGGATGCTGGATGGAGTGATGTTCAACTTGTATTTTCAGAAATCCGCACAAGTGTTCTACAGGGTTGAGGTCTGGTGACATGCTTGGCCTCTGAATCACTCTCTCTTTTTTCCTCCTCAGAAATGAAACAGTGGCCTTCGATGTATGTTTTTTGTCGTCATCATGTTGAAAGAGTTCCCGGCGATCAAGAGCACGGAGTGATTGTACCACCCTCTCTTTGAGTATTTCGCAGTACATCTGAATTCATGATGCCCTCGATTCAAATGCCCAGACTCCTGCAGCACTCATGCAACCTCATAGAAGAACACTGCCGCCAGCATGCTTTACTGTTGGTACCATGCATTTGTCATTGTACTCCTTGCCTTTGCAACGCCGTACAGTTGGGAACCCATCAGAGCCAAAAAGATTTATCTTGGGGCTCATCATTCCAAAGTATAGAGTCCCAGTAGTCTTTGCCTTTGTCAATCATGGGCCCTGGCAAATGCTAGATGGGCTTTTTTCTGCATGGGGTTCAGCAGTGGCTTCCTTTGTGGACGACCCCCATGATTGCCGGTCCTCTGCAGTGTATGTCATATTGTGTCAGGGGAAACAATCACCCCAGTTTGACTCTCTAATGTTTTAGCTGACTGTGATGAACTTGCACGCAGATTTCGTGATATCTTCTTATCACAAAACACTCATGTCCAGGTGTTAACCTCTGTGGACATTCTGAACATTTCAGCCAGCTTCCCACAAGTCCACCCTTTTTGAATTTTTGGATCCCTTTTGCTACAGTATTCCAACTTATTAGCAACACTTTACTCATTTTCTGTGACCTTGACCTTTTTTGTGTAGAAATTATTTTCTTTCCCAAGTCTTGTGACATTTTTCCTCCATCTGGTGCCATTTTTTTCAGCAATGAATGGGAGTGGATTTTCCTTCTGAAATACCACCCAAAATTGTCAATGAACTGGTGGCCACCAGTGTGATGATTGATACGATTCATCTGTTGCTGAATTCCTGTTAATCAGAATTTTATCAGGTTTTACCCTGAAGACATCCATTGGGTTGTACTCATTTTTGCACCTTGATCATAAATCGTTTTATTAGAGAAGTTCCAAGTTTGTTTTTAGTTCCAACAAATTTCATTTAAAACCAATGAAGCAGGTTGGTGCAAATATCTTACTGTATAAGATCCCTTAGAAAGTATGATTTCTAGTGGGAAATATAGACCGAAAGCAACTGCTGCAGTGGGTGAGTCCTGGTCACATTATTTTTGTGCAGCCTACTGAAGCTGCGGGGAGAAATGGAACCGGTGGAAACCTTACGCCTAGCTGGTGGAAGTGTGACTATCATTGGTGCTTATTTTTGTGGCTTGAATGATCTAAAAAATGCTCTCAACAAACAATGGAACTTCTGACTTTAACACCAGCTGAGTGAAGTGATGCTGAGATGGGTGATCAAGCTGGGCACTTTCAAAACCGCAAAAAATAACCTCGTGACTTTGTTATGGGATGTGTACTCAGTAAGTCAAAATATTCCACAAACATCCCTGTCCTGCAGGCAAATACTTGTTGATTCAACTTTCAGAATTGCTCTCTAGGACAAAAAAAAAAAATCTGAACTGTCCAGTGCAGAGTAAAACATGAATGAATCATTGACATGAAATTTTTTTTGCCAAAATGAGTAGGTGGTAAAGCTTTTTTATGTAAGCGGTGGGGCTTGAGTTATTGCTGTAAACAGCTGGTCTTGAGCCCACAGGAGAAGGGGCAAAACAATTCCACTGCACTCTCAAGAATAATGAGATCCAAGCCTGTTAATGTGTGGTCCGGTACTGTGCTCATTTTTAACAATAATAGAAGGTGGAGCAGTTTTTACAAGCTTCCAGAAAAAGCCACGATTTTAAGCAAGAACGGTTAAATTTATCCAGACAGTTACTGTGTGTGCCGTATGCACCGGTGGTTGATTTGGTTTGTTTGCGTTTAAAATAAGTTCAGTCGTTTAACATATTTTAAAATATGCGTATTTGCCTGGCTTAGAGTGAATTCTGTCGTCACCTCGGGATTTCAACTTTACCAGGGATGTAATCAAAATAGTTAGCCACCCGCCAACTCACAACCCCACCCAAATCCCTGAGCTCTTAAAAATAAATATTGTGGAAACTCAGTTCGCCACTTCAAAATTTTATGGCTTACATGGACTGTGGCAGGCAAACAAACACTTTTAAAATACATTAGAAGCAAAACTGTGAAGTCATAGTGGGAACCCGGATGGAATGTAATGATGTGATGACAACAATTAAATTCATGAAGGCTATGCTTTCATGAAAATGCTGGTAAATCTTTTTGTTTAGCCTGACTTTGATAGCATGTAATGTTACTTTCTATTCATATCTGTTTACTCAGTTTATATTTCTATTGAATCAAGTCCTTGGGAAGAACCTTGCTCAAGAGCACGCGGAGGTCAAGGATCTTTGGAAACATGCTTCTTTCTGAGGATTAGGCCTAAACATGCCCCTTGGTCAGAAGAAGAGAAAAGAAAACATAATGATTGGCAGTGCAGTAATGGATCTCAATTAGTCGGCTTGCTCCTAAACTGTTCTCTAGTTAGCACATAAACATTGCCAGTAGCACATCTGTGGAACTAACCTTTCAACCTTTTGCTCAGGGGCCCAGTATCACATAACCACACTGTAGTGCAGTCCAAATAGTTGGATTTATGAAATGGCACCAGTGAATCTGGACCTGAGAGTACTGTTAAGGAGGTCATAGGGTGAAGGCCCGCTGTGACCCTGTCAGACTGGGTGTCATTTGTTGTGATGAAAAATGGCTTTTTGGTGGTGGTTTTCAGCTAGATTATTCCCTTGCTCTGCAAGTGTGGAAACGTGGCCAGTGTCACATTGATTGGAAACACTTGTGATTTAGACCACTTGAGTGGCGCATGTCCTCAGGAAGTAGAGATGACTTATGACGTCAATGGGAAAAACCAGCCGTCTCCAAGTGACTTGTCTAGCAGCTCAATGGTGGGTCAGGACAATGCTGTGGAACTTGCGCTGGCTGGCTAATGGAAAATCTTCATTTATCCATAGCCGTGGCCTTGCTTACAGCTTTAAGTGATGGGCAGCCTGTATTAGTACAGAAATCTGATAAATCTAAACAAGTGAATCTTCACCTCTCCAAAAAACTGTGATTAATCATCAAAATATGATTACTAGTATAAGTGAAACGCAAGTTTTCTGCAGTTCTGCAAGATTTGCCCTTAGACTGCATGTAGGATGATTTGTTGTCAGGTTATAGCCTAGATGAGATTTGTCTTAGTGTTAGGCTAGATATGTGGAAAGAGTGTGCGAAAATCCTAACCATATATATGGGTTGTCTGTGTGTGTGTGTGTGTGTGTGTGTGTGTGCGTGCGCTATGTTTAGGTACAAATACTTCATTGTAAGCCATCAGTTTGCTAAAGAGTCCACTCACCTTATTCTTGAGACCTAAATTGGTTACTGAAGGAAAGTGCGTACATGTACTATTTGTCTTTTTTTAGAGTTTCATAGAACATCTAATGACAGGTACTTAATTTTTAAAATGGTTTGATTTTACTTAGAAGCACTGTACTACTGTTGTTGTAATATTATTAATAAAAATGCTGGTGGTAGTTTACAGTAGATTTTAGTATATGGTCATGCTAAGCTCAATGTCCGAAGCAGGGCAAACTCTCACTGCTCGCTTAATTACTTATTTTCTAGGTGTTTCTGGCATTACATTCGATTAACACTTCAGAATCTCCATGGGTCCGAAGTAATCTTAATGGCTGTATTTGAACGCATGTCTATGTAATCCTAGCATGGAAATAAAACATTGCCAAACATAGCACTGTGTGACTGGATGATAATGTGTCAAAAACATCTTGAAATAAACAACGTTAAATACATGTTTTATTCCGCCTTTATACAGATATAAATACCACTTGCCCCAAACCTGCAAGACTCAGTTATACCTCATGTAGGCAATGACCCAGTACCTGACACCAAACTGTCATTTCAAAGTCTTTCAGCGTATCCTGTGACCTTCTGGTGCTCTGGCAGCTCAGATGTGGCTTAATGTGTATTTTTTCCCTGAATATCTATTTATAGATAAGGTGTGTATTCTAATCAGGACATAACCCTGCTGGACACCTAGCAACTCATTGCTGGTTTTAGTGTCCTTTAAGGCTACTTTTTTCTGTTTTGTGTTATTTTAAGTGGCTCAGCCAGGCTTTTTTAGACAAAATTGCAGGAAACCACATTGCTAAACTGAATGAGTCAGAGAAAATCTTAACAGTTTTACTGAAAAATAGTAATTTAGCTTGGCTCGCCCAAAGGCTTTCTGTAGTTTGTAAGCAAATAGTTTTTTTTTTTTTTTTTGGACGAAAGGAACCAAGTGCAATGGAACCATATGTTTCAGCCTAGATTGGTGCATTTACATTGCATCAAAGGATTTTAGATCAATTTTCTTTGCATTAACTGGAGAGTGTATGCATTTTCATTTGCTCCAATTCTGAAAATTTTGTAGCCTAAATTAGAGGAAGCTGGCTTCATCGTCACAATGATGATTGCAGTGTAAAAGGGCAATTTTACGCTAAGCTAGGCCATCAGCAATACTTCAAAAATCAGCAGTAAATCCTACTTTATAGTGGGTATGGCTCATGATGTTGATATGTATTTGGAAAAGCAGCTCATGAGCAATCATCATGCCAAGTTTCAACAAATCGGCTGAGTACTTTTCCTATAATGTCCAAATGTGTCCAAATATTGGACGGAATATTGTGTCTCATAAAAATTTATCATTTACATGAACTCTTGTAGCTTTTGTTTGTGTGTGTCCACATAAATTTTCTATCGCAATACTAACAGATCGATGTGTCACAAAAATTGAACGCTATTTGCCTTGAGTGTGGAGCAACTATTTATTCACCTTTCATATTGTTTACTTTACGCTATTATTTCCGTCCAACATGTCCACTCCGACACATTGGTCTGTACCTATTGCCACAGAATGGGGAAGCCCATTATTTTAGATGTATAGAACAGACATTATGAAGAGATATTCAGTAAAAGTTCGATATTTTACATTGTTGGTACTTCCACCTGTTGTCAAGGTACCAAACATCTTCCGTCCAAACGTGTCCACTCCGACACAATTGTTGTTCTGCTTGTTGTGTGTCTTTAGTGTTGCTAAATATACAATATTTTCTGTTTAATGCACAGGCAAATATGCAATAATAATTTTAGTAACTATAAGTTTCTTAAAGGTCACATGCTTCATTGTTACATGTAGGCCAAGAACAATGTCCAGTGATTGTCCACTCCGACACAAGACATGAAAAAATATTTGACTTCCAGCAGAAGCGGAAGACATTCAAGATGAATCAGCTACCATCAACTTTATGAAGCCTCAGGCTGGACAGAATCGTTTTGTATGGCCCACAAAACCTGAAAGGGACACACTACCTGTTCAAGAGATCCTAGCTATGTAGCCTTGATGATCCGCCTGCTCCAACTCCCAGACGACATTTTAGTCTCCCAGATAAAACATACATGGTTGCTGAAGCCACAATGGCCAGTTTAATGAAATGTTTGTATCCTTGGACAAAGTCGGAGATACCATGGATGATGTCCAAATGTTTGTCCACTCCGACACATATGGAGCATGTTCAAATATTCCGTGTTAATGACATTCAAGGCTTAGTTCAGGGTTCTGATGTTAGAGATAATACTAGTAACTTTAAGGAGATACAAGAGAACTGTCTTTGCAGTATTATTTTGCCTGTTTTGGAAGAATAACTTTAGTTCCTGTACATATTTTTTACATTTGGCAAGTAAGCAAAATTCTTTCTCTAAATTTTGATTAGCAGTACTTTGCATTTGCATAAAATATGATTTGGTGAACCGACTCTGCAATATAGATGACCCAACACATGGTTAAAAGGTTTATTTTATAATTCTTGTTTATGTCCTAAAAATGTCCACTCTGGCACAAATGAACAAAAATTGTCATTGAGGCAATTGATGCCAAACAATTTTGCCTATGACAAAAGTAGGAGCACCTACAGATGGGTCAGGTGTTTGACTTTGGACATAACTGTGCAATTTATTGTGTAATTTGCATACTCTAACAAACAGTTTGCATGAGCATTTTCAAAAGTCGCTGAAAACTTAATTTTCTCAATTGGTTATGATATATATTGACATGGAAGTATTTTTCTATCAAATTTTGGTGTTCAGATGTTATTAATGATAAGCAAACCACAACATTTTGGTACATACCATATACTGAGGTGCTCAGTTTTTTAGTGGTTGAATAAATAATTTTTCGCAAGTAACTCAACATTTTGTTGTTATTGCAAAACTGTCATAACATCTGTAGCATACTAACATTATTTTTTCATAAATATAAGATCTGTTGTTTGAAAATCCATTGGAAGTAACAGAACAAAATGCCTTTCAAATTTTGACCCCAGGAGACATGGATGGCCTAAGTTAGTGTGAAATTGCCCAAAACACCTTTCTGTATTCACACAGCATCTGAAAGGATATGTTTTGAGTCATGCATTTCATGGTCTTCTAAAAATTTTAATTTACTGAATTATGGCTTAAGGATATGGTAACTGACCATATGTTTTGGGTATTCAAGGCAACCTGATTATTTGTTTTTGAGCCAGGGTGACTTTTCAATGCACCTTGGTAGGTTAAATTGAAGCTGTAAAAAGATAATCAGTTGAACTTGGAATGATATAGTGGTTAGTCATGCTTTAATTCATCTGTCAGCAACACTAGTATTTTACAAAGTTACTAGAAAACTTGGTACTTGATGAATAAAAACCTCCTACTAAAATCTAGAAGTAAAATTCTACATTCTGCCTGAATTGATTAAATTAAGGACAAGAAATTGTTGCAGGTTATCACGAGGCCATCAGATTCTTGAAACAAAGCTCTTTGGGTCTTTTGTATTTAAAAAAAAAAAAGTTTATTGATCAACTTCATTTTTAAATATCATATTTTGGAATTCTTGGCCACATCCCCTGTGAGAATTTTAAGATATAGCTCTATCTAGGTGGCTGAATATAGACCAGATGTTTTCTCTTGCAGAAACTGTGAGTGTCGCACAACGTTTAATGTTTCTACCCTGCATGTTTTTTTTTTTTTTTTTTTTTTTTTTTGCATACTAAGCAGTGTATGTGAACCAAAATCCATGTCAGGAAATACTGTATGTCAAATAATTAAAAATGCTTTTGGTAAATCATTTACTACATTTAGCAATAACAAAGCTGTGCTTTCCAGAATATTTCTATTTATAGCTTTAATTAATATTTGTGCCTTTTCAGATTTAGGCTTAATATTGAAGAAAATATGAACAGGGGTTCTGTTTGTGCCTCACAAGTCAAGCATTGTTGCACAAATTTTCTTAGAGCAGGATTTTTTTTTTTTTTTCTTCAAAGGTAATTCTGTTGCGTAAGGGGTTTAGCGATATTTAAATGGAGCATGTTTTGCACTGTATTAGCCTCAGGGGTCATGACCAGTGGAAATTATGTGGCTTTGCTGCTGAAGGTGCAGCAGTGCTGAGCTCTGTGAGTGTTCAAAACCTGCATCCGGCTACAGATGAGGGGTTTGTGTTTATGAAAATGCTTTGGCTGTTTTGAAATGCGGAGATAAACTGATAAGTGGCTAAATACGTTGCCAGACGTCACTATAGCGCAGATAAAAAATGTCTGGTGAGCAGGAAGGAAAGGGTGTGACAACCACTTTGAGTCAAATGCTTCTGTGTTGACCCAAGGCATTTTTTTGGTTACTATCAAAGGAGGGAAGTAAGGAGATTGTGTGTAATGGAAATGCCTTACAGGAGATAGAAATGAAGGACTCACTGTTTCATAGTGGTGTTTCTCACAGGCAAGTGAATCAGTTGCACATCTATTGGTTTTCATCTTGTAAACATTTCACTGCGGTTGGTCGCAAACCTTTTACTGACCTTTTACACCTGCAGATTTGGTTGAGTTTGTGCTTAAAACTTTCAGTTGAAGTACAGTTACTCATTCCAGAAGTTTATAAGCTATTATGCACGCACTGTAAACCCTGACTAGTGTGGTGAAGTCAAATGTTTTGTGGAAACCGATTACCTCCATGCCAACTTAATGATCTTGTGTTCACAGCACTTAAAACATGTAAACAAATAACTTTGCTTTATTTTCTTTAAGTTGCTTCCACACAAAGCAATTAAGTTGACCTGCACAATTTTTTTTTGAGGTAATCGGTTTCTACAAAACATTTGAGTTCACCACACTATCAGGGTTTACAGTGCAACAGTGGGGTGCTTGAAACACAACGAGTTGAGCTCACCATTTAATTGCTGAACTACATATAACACATGTTCATTTCTAAAATAATACTAATAATAATAATATATATATATGGCACAGATCTTTCATTTTGGTACAAATACACTGAACAAAAATATAAACGCACAAACCAAAAATGCTGAGTTAAATTAACCTACAATGAAATATGCCCACAAATTGTGTTTATTGGTGTACTGAATGATTTGTTTAGCTCAATTCTGGTGACCCACTTCTCATTGACCACTCCCTGTGAGATTACTCACTCATTGAGTTATTCCGCCCCTGAGCTGCATAGAGCATAACATTGAGTTTGTTAGTCAGCGTGACCAATACACAGGCACTCCTTGCACCAGGGTCAATAAAAGGCCACTGCAAAATGTGCACTTTTGTCACAAGTCACAATGCCACAGACGTCACAAGTCATGAGGGAGTGTGCCATTGGCATGCTGAATGCTGGGATATCTGTGACAGCGGTGTCAACACACTTGAATGTTCGTCATTCCACCATCAGCCAGTTGAGAAGTCGATTCAGAGAGACTGGCAGCACTGTGAATCGTCCACATGCCCCTTGACCACGTGTGACCACGCCCACACAGGATCGGCACATGTGGCTCCAGCACCTCTGCGATCGGCTCCGACCAGCCATCAGGACAGCTGACGAGACCGCCGGACTGCACAACAGGCGGATATCAGCTCAGACTGTCAGAAACCGCCTGAGGGAGGCAGACCTGAGCCCGCCGACTACACCGAGGTCTCGACCTGACCGCCGTCTGTCATCTGTACAGACTCAACTGGGCCAACCGTTACCTTCGCTGGAGGACTTGCACGGTGGAGGATGGTGTTATTCAGCGAAGAATCGCGATTCCAACTGTACCGCGCTGATGGCAGACAATGCGTATGGCGATGTGTGGGCGAGCATTACGCTGATGCCAGCTCCGAGTTGCACTGCAGGAGGAATGGGACAACATTCCACAGGCCACTATTGACAACCTTGTGAACTCCATGCGCCGGAGGTGTACCGCTTTACGTGATGCCGATGGTGGTCACACTCGTTACTGAGTGCTGTGAACTCTGCCTGCTGACCCCTGTTGGGTTCAGGCTGTGATAACTCATGAATTGTGTACAGTAAATTGTTAGTCATGTTTCTGTTGCTTGAATATTAAGGCAAGAATAAAATAATAATTGTTTTGTTGAAATATTTCCCGATTGATAAAAAATAATTCGAAAAAAATCACTTTGTGCGTTTATGTTTTTGTTCAGTGTAGTTACAAATTCTTGAAGCAAACTACTAACTACAACAACAAAAAAAGAATGATTAAACCAGATATAAAATGAAAATGGTGTCTAAATTAAAGCCAAGGGTCAATCTGCCTAAACTAACAGGTTTAAAAGTCATAAATGAAAGAGATAATCTTATTAGAGGCCACTTCTTACGCAGAGGAAAGTTCCACCTTCTAAGAACTGGTTAATTGTCTCTGTAGCACTGACTCCAACTGCTCAGGCTAAAGTCAGTCCGGAGGCTGCCTTGGAATATTTTTGAGTGGATCTGATGGTAGGAATATAAGATATTAACAAGAGCACTCAGAGAGCACAGCACCTCTACCACGACAAGGCAACTCTGTGCATTAGTTATTTTCGTCGGCTGATGTAGGGTATTGTTGCATTCCACCGCCAGGTGGGAGCAAAACCCAAAAGCACGCCAATTGGAAATCCAGCCCATTGGAAAGACTTGAAATCTCTGCCTGCATAGCTGGATTTGAACTTTGGCCTATATCTCAGCTGTACTTTGGCCTAGATATGCCTAAATTTAATCATTTGTTCCTCTTGTGCTACTCTAACATCCTGCAAAGTTTGGTTAAAATCTATGTGGGTGGTTTGAGATATCCTGCTAACGGACAGGCAAACAAACCAACCAACGCCGGCAAAAATATACACCTCCCTTGGTGGAGGTGAATAAATACATTTATAATTCAAGCATTTTATTCTGTTGCTTTACACGAATGCTGCTGCATTTTCTCAACTTCTCAGTCCATGTCATGATACTGTGGAACTATTAAATTAGGTCAACTTCTCTGTAATTATCGTGGATTGATTGTTTTAACATCAGAGGATGGTTGTTAACACACAGTTGGGATTCAGATTACTTAACCTTCTTTCAAAAGTAAAATACATTGCTTCACTCTGAACCCCTTCTGACCATTGCTACATCATCTAGCCCATTCCATAATGAACCAGGCATGAAAGTGTTTTGCTGGTGTAGTTTTAGGCCATTTAGCAGGGCAGGGGGTTGGACATCTTTGTGCCTGCAGCTTGCCGCTGTAAACACCCCTTTGCCAGGCTCCTCTATCGAGTAAACCCGAACACCAAGTTCAGGCATTTACTTTGCACTTTGTTATGTGATCATGTATTTATTTTTCTGCTAGTAGGAGATCAGGTTTGTGATGTGGAAGGAGAGAGAGAGAGAGAGAGAGAGAGATAAGGGGATGTGGAGCTGTGCTAAGAACTGTGCCGTGAGGGAACATCTAAAAGCTTCTGCCCTCCAAATCTCTGCCAGTGCTGCCATGAGCCATCCTGCCCCCCAGCAGGCAGCCTCGGGGCTGGAGCTGGTGCTCTAGTTTGCCTCAGTGGGAATTATTATTTTTATGATTATTTTTCCATTGAATGTATTTTTTTTCAGTTCTTGTTTTGTCACTTCAAGTCAGCGAGGTGTTCAGCATTGCCACTCTCATGCTGGAGCCAGTAGTGTATCATCATGGTTCTAAGAAAAGGGGAGATGGTGACAGGCTGGCAGAATGCTCATAGTGTTGCCCTGCTTGAAATGGGGGGGCCATTTTTGTTGTTCTCTCTTTCTCCCGGCTCCCACTGTGGTCCTCTACTGAAGATGATGTGGAAGATGATGAAGTTTAATGCCACCTTCTTCTGTCCGCTTGTGTTTTCCCAGTTATGACTTCTTCTGCCACTTGGCTAATTCGCTTTGGTTCGTAGCGGCACCCACGCCTGGGTAACGGCACCTGCACAGCCCCCGTCCCCCATAAAGAAAATGCAACATGTACAGCGTGGAGGACCTCCTGATTTCTCATGGATACAAAGTGCCCAAAAACCCGCCCGCGCCCCGCGAGACAGCAGGTGTGGCCGACTGCAGGCGCGAAACAGCCAAGAAGGGGTCCGGTCACGGAACAGCGAATGGACATGAGGTGGACGTGGGGACCTACGCCTGCAGCAAGCAGCCGTCGCCAGAGAAATCTTACGCGGATGACAATGAACACCAGGACAGGAACCAAAGGAGAGAAGCTGGTATCGGTAACCAAGGTGACACGCAGCCCACTGGTGATTTTCTTACCAGGGAGAGCGGGTGAGTTTTCATTACGTTTTTTTTTGTCCACTTTTACCGCCTTATTACAAATACATACGCATAGCATAACATTTCAGACCTGATACCCTCTCCATCTGGTGTCGTTTCCCAAAAGAGTAGTTGCTATCTAAGTTCGAAACTTACATGGTTCGTCCATTCACAGTCAATGGTCACAACTTAGTAATTTAGCATCTGCGATTTCAGGAAACGCACCTCTGGATGGGATATCTATGCTACTCTTTCCAGCTGTAGAGGGCACTCGTAGTCCTGCCCCTGCCTGGTATGGGGGGTCAGATTGTTAAGTGCTCTTGAGCAATATAACTGCACTGCAAACCCTGATAAAGTGGTGAACTCAAATGTTTTATGAAAACCGATTACCTCAAAAAAATTGTGTAGGCCAACTTAATTGCATTGTGTGGAAGGAACTTAAAGAAAATAAGGTAAAGTTATTTTTTACGTTTTTAAGTGCTGTGAACACAAGATCATTAAACTGGCATACTCAATTTTTTGAGGTAATTGGTTTCCACAAAACATTTGAGTTGTCCACACTTGTCAGGGTTTGCAATGTGCTTGCATGCAGCTCTGGATTCCCTTGAAAACCAATTCATCTGTTACTGCATAACGCTACATGCTCTCATATGTTAATAAGCTCTTAGTGTTGTATTATTTAGTTTCAGTTGCATGGAAGTTGAGATGGATATAATGTCTTCAAGAGGTACTGTGGAAGTGATATAACAGGACATTGTAGTGTGTCATTCCAGTGTCTCATGGTACACGGTCCTTCCAGCAGACTAGCTCAGGTACCCCATGTGAAAAGAAAATCTTATTTAAGAATTTAAAAGTTTCCAAAAACTTAAGAAACTTAATAATTTCACATTTATTAAGTAAAATGTGGTCACCTGGCACAGTTTTTGGAATGAAGTCCAAGTATTATTGTCCTCTAAATGAACAAAAGATTGCTGCCTGCTTCGCGTATTCCCTTACTATAAGTTTATAGGCCATCAGTTTAAAGAACAGGTTTGCTATCACTTGCTGTAAGTTAGGACGATTAAAATAAGCTACACTGGAAGCCTGTTGTACAATGAAGTTTGTGTTGATTACGTACATTTATTCTATGGGTATTCTCCGTGTCAACTCAACCAGAGCCCCCCACATCAAAATTTTGATTTTGATGGAACTTTATACATTTCAAGAGATATGCATTGGCAGTACTGAGGTCAAATATTTCAGCTCAATTTTTGCTAGTTCCTGAAATTTAGCCTATTTTAGGGAAGGGGTGGGGGGGGGTCAATTTTAACAAAATCACCTTAATTTTGGAGGGAGTTTGAGGGCCTCAGATATGAATTTTCAGAGCTGACAGACCCGTAAGTTTCATTTTGTCATCAGAAAAGTTGCCGAACTCTTGGCTGAAGCTACTCTTCTTTACTCAGTATATTTAGTTTACCTGTACCGTGGCCTAGAAAAAGCAAAAAACACCAATCATACTAATTTTTTCCAAATTCTGTGTATTGATTATTCTGCAACTAATTAAGATAGAGCCCTGAGACTTGATATGCAAACTGCCGGTCAACTTTCTGAAGACCACAAAAAATATCAAAGTCACAATGGTTGTATTAAATGTTTTAATATCCTTGGAAGTTGGCTTTAGAATGAAAAGTACATATTTTGGGTCATTATAGTAGGTATATATCTCAAAAGGGACACAAGTTATCAATGTCATATTTTTAGTGCTTGAAGGCATGGGTCTTGGGTCTAACATATTAAAAAACTGGAGATGTAAAACTCTTCCTTTAGACTGTACAGCATGCCAATCATATAAGTTGTCTAACTTAATTCTCGGAGCACCTTAGCCATGGTGTAAGTGAAAAGATGAATGTGACACATACACTTGTTCACCTCCATCAAGGAGGTGTATGTTTTCGCCGGTGTTGGTTGGTTTGTTTGTTTTTTTTTTCTGTCTGTCTGTCTGCAGGATATCTCAAAAACGGCCACATAGATTTTAACCAAACTTTGCAGGATGTTCGAGTAGCACAAGACGAACAAGTGATTAAACTTTGGCATATCTAGGCCAAAGTACAGCTGAGATACAGGCCAAAGTTCAAATCCAGCTATGCTGGCAGAGATTTCAAGTCTTTCCAATGGGCTGGATTTCCAATCGGCATGCATTTGGGTTTTGCTGCCACCTGGTGGTGGAATGCAACAATACCCTACATCAGCCAACTAAAATAACTAATGCACAGAGTTGCCTTGGAGTGGTAGAGGTGCTGTGCCCTCTGAGTGCTCTTGTTTCATAATGAAATAGGTACATAGGCATTGTTATGAGACATGTTGGTCACATTACAAATATGTTGACATATAAAGAAACATCAGAATAACTACTCAATGATTGAAAACAGATTGTGACCAATCATTAATTTTAAGGGATTATTTTGAGCCTCCCCAGTTGCCAATTCACGAGCCGCCACTGCTATCTATATATAGGGCCATGGGGCGGAAAAACCCAAAATTTCAGACATGGGATTATTGGAGGTTTCAGTTTATATGTTGCTACATATAGAAGTAGGGAATTCCAAAGTTCCATTTATAACCCTGGAAAGGTCTTGTGTATTAAAATCATTGGAAAATTGTTTTTACATAGTCATTACTATGGTTACACTGTCATCTTGTCAGAAAATATTTTTTTCGGCTTCCCCTTTATTACACTATAATAAACCTGATAGCAGCAGTGGTATATAATGACAATTCTTTTGCATGTCAAATACTGTGCTGGTAAGAGTAGACAATGATGCAACAGTGCTCTGTGAATGAAACAGTGTGATCATTAAATCTTATTGGTGTGCTCTTCAGTCACAAATCATGGTATCTAGGCTAAAAGAATGCCAAATCACTATTATTATGGGCGTGATGTAAAATCAAAAAGAACAGTTTTACATCTCCAGTTTTTTATTATCTTAGGCCTAAGACCCATGCCTTCAAGCATTAAAAATATGACATCAATAACTTGTGTCCCTTTTGAAATATATACCCACAAAAATGACCCAAAATACGTACTTTTCATTCTGTAGCCAACTTCCAAGGTTATTGAAACATTTAATACAACCATTGTGACTTTGATATTTTTTGTGGTCTTCAGAAAGTTGACCGGCAGTTTGCATATCAAGTCTCAGGGTTCCATCTTAATTAGTTACAGAATAATAAATACATTAAATTTTGAAACAATACTCGCGATTGGTGTTTCTTGCTTTTTCCAGGCCACAGTACAGGTAAGCTAAACACACTGAGTAAAGAAAAGTACCTTAAGCCAAGAGTTCAGCAACTTTTCTGATGACAAAATGAAACTTATGGGTCTGTTTGCTCTGCAAATGCATATCTCAGGCCCTCAAACTTACTCCAAAATTATGGCGATTTTCTTAAAACTGACCCCCCCGCCCCTCCCTAAAAGAAGCTAAATCTCAGGAACTGGCAATAATTGAGCTTAATTATTTCACCATTTCACACCAGATATATAAATCTTCCACTTTGCGGAGTATAATAAAAATTTTTTTTTTTTTTTTTTTGGTGGGGAAGTTCCTAAAATTTGGTTGATTTGCCATGGAATGACCCCTATGTTAATCAAGTTCAGATACTGTTCTAAAATGAATTTTGTCATTATAGATTATTTTAGCTGATATTTGTCTCATCTGGAGAACCTCTGCTTGAAACGTGTTCAGTAAACTTTTCAGCTGTTTGAAATACTGTTGATTTTCCTCAGGGATCTAGCGTCTTAATTTCCATATCGTCAAATATTCACTGTTGATACCTTTAATTGTTATAGGTAAAATTTTCTCCTTTCATTCTCATTCTTCAAATCCAACATAAGTTTCAAAATAATATTTTACTGCTGATTTCAAATAAGGGACTTTTAGGGCCACTGTGTTAATGTCATGTTGATGTATGTTTCTTGCTTTTGAGACTGGTGTTACCTGATATTTTGCGAATTCCAAAACTGAACTTTGAAAGGAAAATGTTTAGAAACATTCTAGGCAGTGGTTCAGTTGGCTACATCAGTGTTTGCAGTAGTTCCTGTTTGCAGTGTTTGCAGTCTCATTCACCTTATCCACTAGATGGTGCCAGTTTTTATGTATGGAAGTTCGCCCATTCCTCGCTAGCATTTTAGCCAAGAAGATTATGAAGATTACATACTAACTATGACTTTAATGCTGACTTAAAATATTATCATGTTCATCTTTGACAGGCCATACATAATGAATAACATCTGGTTCTGAGATATGTTTGGTCATAAAACCGGCACTGAAGCTACACTAATATCTGTCTTTCATGACTCTGAGTCTGCCTGTCGGTTTTGTGCTGATAAAGGTAATTGTGCTCACTTCCTGTATAAGAGGGTGGACAGGCTGATGGAAGAGAAATGGAGGCAGGCGAGCAGGGAGCCTTTGAGAGTCTGATGCTGTCAGTGAGTTGCGTCTGTCTGACCTGCAGTGAAGGAAACAGACAGGTGTCATCACAAAAGAACTGCATAGTGGGGCTTCATTGCTTGCAGGCACAACCATGCAAATGTCTTGCAATCATGGTGCGATTATTTTATCATGGAACCTTAAGTCTGCTGCAATATCCCCCCACTACTCCGGAAAGGTGACACTCGTGAATTCACTTGATGCTCTAATGTACAGGTCTCACACACCATTTCTCGAGGGTCTGGATCGTAGGATTTACATTCAATCAGTCGCAACGTCAGGCCTCGTCAGTAGGGCTTGCAGACCCCTTAGTCAATCAGTGACTTTAATTAAGCACTTAAGCGCAGGAACAAACCAAAAACCAGCAGACGCAGCGGCCATCGGGGATTGCCATTTGAGCATACTGTTCTGAAGCATATACGTTTTTATGTTTTGGTCCATGAATTTCATACGAAGTCCAATTAATGGCGAAACTTTTGCAGTCGGTTTAGCATTCAAGATCTAGGCAGCAATCCTGTATCTGAGGCTGCTTACAATAACTGAGTCTAACTTCTTGGCAATTTGCATAATCTTATGAAATACGGATATATTAGGCCAAAGAATTTAACTTATACGGCATACTGAGGGTTCTATTGGAACACCAGATGTTCTCCTGTTAAGATGGTTAGTGTGCTGAAACTCTCCATACAACCTACAGGCATGACTCAAGTGCAAATAATTTCATGTCAGTGATTGGTTCAAAACTGGAAAAAAAATGTCAAGACTGGAAAACTGTAATTGAATCTCAACATTTTTGCAGAGAGAGCTGCATGAGAATATTGGTGCATGAATAGGAGTGACATTCTTTCCGATACTGGTATATGAATAGGAGTGAGATTCTGTCCTATACTGGTAACTTACATGAAAAGAAATTACAATCTTGTTTATGGCTAAAACTGACTAGTATCCCACAACCTTGTTGTCCTAAACTACATGTTGCGGTTATAATTTTTGTTGTCCATGAGCAAATGTATTTCACAGTATCAGATATAGAAAACTGCACATTAGACTAAAATCTCTGGCTGTGATTTTAATCTGATGATTTGACAATGTGAAACTTTTAATTACTTAGGTCTAATTTCTCTAAATATGTGACTTTTGGGACCAGTTTTACAGACGTAGATTAGGCCTAGTCCTGGACTAAATAAAGTTTTGAATGGAGAGATTACTAGAAAACTAAAAGTAGTCAGGAACAAGCCTTAAATACTCAGATCTCCCACCATGGGATGGCTGATATGTGGCCTAGAAACAAAATGCAGTAAAGGGACGGATTGATAGACAGCAGGACAGACGGAAGTATGAAAAGGCGCATCTCCACAGTAAGATGGATCTATATATTAAATTTTGTGAGAACAGATGGATGGCACTCATTCCTGTATCCACTTTGTGGCGGGGGGATGAAAACTTAATCTGTTTCCTGAAACTGATCAATCATTTCTGGTCTCTCAAGATGACCTGTAAAGTCATTTTTAAATTGACTGATGAAAGGGCCCAAACAAAATAAAAATTTTCATTATAAGACTTTCAACATCATGGACTGTTGTGATACTCATTTCAAAACCTATTCATCTCCGAGCATGCTCAGTTTGGGAAAGCCCTTGCAGATGACAATCAGGCCTTTGAGCCTCTAAGTTGTGGGTTAAAATCTCAAAGCTGTCATGTCTTAAATATGATTTTTCAGCTTAAAGGATGCTTCTAATACATTCTGGATGTTTTATGACCCCACACATGGAACTTCATTTGGCACATTTTAGCTACTTTCTCATGGCAAAGTATGCCTGGTCTATAATGAAACTTGGTCATTTTTCTGTCTGTATTCTCTTTGTTCCATCAAGCGCTCTCAGTCTGTTTTTGTGATGTAGCTGCTTTATTTATTTTTTTTGTTTTAAAGAGTAATTCTGAGCGCCTCCTTGTGGTGGTCTGAAAAGTTTGACATTTCATACACATTGAACAGCAGAAAGCATGCATTGATGTTAAAATTGATAGGATGCTTGAATAAACCAGTGGCCTTTTCTTTTCCTTTAAAATATCTAGCCCTTTTTTACACAAGTGTACCCTCCTTTTTAAGGTAATTTACAGCTTGATGTGTCTCACCTTTCAGGAAATTAGATAGTTTAGTTTTGTTCTTGTGAACTGTTTCAGTAGCTGCCAGTTTATCTTGGAATGAGCTGTGGATATGAGGAGGAGCCCTGACATGGGGAAAGGATGGTGGTGGATGGGGCTTTGAACTTGTTTTATTGAAATCAGGATTTACTTCCAAGGATTGAAACTTAGTACTCTAATTCAACACCTTACACTGCTGTTGGTAGTATTTTTGCATTTGAAGAGAAAGGACATAATTTGAATGTGAAGTGAAATATGTGATGCCATGCTCTTGATGTCTTGCTCAATCTGAGTAAATTAAAACAGAAATTGCTCTTGGAGTTTTTCAGTACAATAAGTCTGTGTGGCAAAAATTTGTTTTGATCGAACAGTAATATGATTTATACATTATATGGTCCCACTTGCCCAACTTTTTCACCCCACTTTCTGGCCATCTCATAATGAAATTATAAATGACATAACTTATTTTTATTGTTTTTGTGGCATGGTATAATATGGCAAAATACTGCAGTCCCTTTTCAAATGTGATTTTGTGTAAAAATTAGACATAAATGGTTTGCGGGTGGCTTTCTCTGGGCTTTATGGGCATTGGCAAATTAATTTTCTGTCTTTCTATTTTCAAAAATGAAGCAAATAAAACATCAAAACATATGGTTAAACAGCTATGGTCAATTTTGTCTTAAACTCATTTTGAAGACTCCATGGCGTTGTGATATAGTGAGTTAAGGTGGTTATGACGTCTGTACATTATTTGCAGTAGTCCATGATTCCAAAATAAACAAACTAAGAGAAAGAAGAAAAAAATCAACAGAAAATAGATTGAAGCCTAAAGTTGCCCAGTAATTTAGAAACGCGCTGTTACCCTGTGACTGACAAACCCCTGAATATCTCTTGAACCTTTTAAAACCATGGTGCCACTGACATAAACACACTAATTCTGTGCTCAAACACCCACTACACATCAGTTGAGTGTGAGATTGAAGGATTATTTTGGCAGTTGTTGCATTTGTTTGGCATGGATGTGTATCTTTACTGTGGTATTTCCTTTGTTGCAGGGTATGTGACCGGACCAGCGGAATGAAATCCCATCCCAGAGATGACAGGGATGTGTCTTACTGGAGGAGAAGAGGCCAGGATTTCAGTGTCTTGCTGGATTACTCAGACTGTGGAGAGGCCAGGGGGAGCGTCTCCACCAGAGCTCCCGAGGACGCGCGGATGTCCTCAGGGGCGGAGAGAGGGCATGCCAGGCAGCGTAGGGAGGAGGCAGAGCGGATGATGGGGAGGGACCAGCGGAGGCCGACAGGAGACTGGAAATGCCAGAGCCTCAGAAAGGACGAGAGGAGGCCAGCAGTGGCTTTGGGACCAGACGGTGAGCATGAGAGGAAGGCCCAGGGTCAGATCCGTAATACAGCATCGGATGGGGGTGTTGACCCCAGGACTAAGGGGAAGTCCCTGTCCCTTCCTCGCGTGCTGTCACCGGAGAGCCTGCAGTACGTGAGCTTGCCTACACATGGCCAAAGCACTTATGGTGCCTATCGACTCAACGGCAGCCTTTCCCACAGGCCTCCCCAAAGGCACCATGACAGGGATTGGTGGTCTGAGAATGGGCACTGGCCCAGTGGCCATGGAGCTCCATTACCAAAGCCCAGGTTCAGTAGACCCATCAAACCTCCATCTTATGAGGTTCACCAACAGACATGGGGCAGTTCAGAGATGCTTGCTGGAGACCGGGGGCTTCACCCAAGAGAGAAGGGCCCCTGTGTCTCCAGACAGGACAGTTTTTCACCAGGTATGGACCCTCCAGTGTACATACCTCCTCCATCATATGAGAGACCTCAGCTGCATAGGGGAACCTTAAAGAACTACAGTGACATGTCCAACTACAGACTAAAAGAGGCATCATTTCAGGTGGGGCCTCATGGACTGGGCCCAGGGAGGTGGATTTCTATACCAGTGGGAGGATCTTGGCTGGAGCAGCCAAGGCACAGGAATGCGCCCTGCAAGGGACAGGTCCACTCTGGTTTCTCTCCAAACAATATAGGGTGGGTCGAGTACCTTCCTTTTGATGATCCGCGAGTGAGACACATCTCAGGAGCGCCTTGTGGGAGTGCTCTGCGTGATGCTGACAAAATCAGACGTGCCAACAAAGAGTTTCCAAGTGCTCAAGTGGCAGAACAATCGACAGTTGACAGTGCCTTGCCCCCAATGGAGGGACTATATTTCAGTACTGAAACTGACAAAAGGACTCTTAATGAGCTCAATGATGCCAATAGATTTCCACTAAGTGATTTCCACAAAGAAAGTGGAAAGTCCATTGCTTCCAACCAAAACAGTAATGAGCATCAAAAAGACTGTTCTCCCTCATATCAGACAAGATCATCTGGACAAAGCACAAATCTGGAACAGGCGATCCCTGAGACCATTACCCAGGTGAAAAAAATTGAACCTGGAATAGAAGGGACGAAAAAGCAAAGCTCAAAGAAACGGGTCAATGAGACTATATTCTGCTTGGTTTCTGTACCTTTGCAGCTGCAGCCAAACACGGAGAACTTTGATCAGAATAACAACCAGAAACCAGATCAGTCCAATCTCGATCAGGGGGACTCCAAACATAGTGGAGAACACCAGCATAGCCAGCCAAACACATCCCCAACAGAACTTGAGCTGCCGGCACTGTCCGAAACCTGGACAGGAAACAAGAGCCCAAAGATGCAGGCCTCTCACCAAAATAACCACAAAGAGCTACTGTACTCTGGTTCCTGGCCTGGGGACCAGTATCGAGATCAGGAGACCCAGACCAGCTGCCCTGCAGCCCCAAAGAGAGCCCCTCAGGATCATCTGCAGCAGCCAGCACAAGTACAGGGCCCTTCTACCACTAATACCACAGTAGACAATGGTGTGGGTGGTGGCTACAATACATTTGGGTATCTCATGAAGGGTCAGAAGGGCCTGAATCCATCCAGCAACAGTGCTTTCTCCAGGACTGCTAATTTCCCCATTAAGCATCGTAAGACTAATGAGCAGCGAGCTGCACCTTCAGGCAGCCCAAAGAGGAGCACAGAAAACCCTGTATCTGGCACCGGTCAGGAGGCATTTGGCCAGTTCCTGCTGAAGCCCGTCGGCAGACGGCCCTGGGATGCCATTGAGGAACTGGAGTCCTTCAACAAGGAGCTGCAGTTGCAAATTGGCAAGAGGCCCAGTGTGGACCTGAGCATTGAGGATCTGGACCAGGCCTGTAGGGACATGCTACAGCTGAGCACAAGTAGTGACAATCTTGAAATTGTTAAGGCACAAGACTTTGATTACACTCCTGTGAAACGGGAGCCCTCTGGAAAACCCAACACTCGTAAAACCCAGCATGCTGTTGGGAACTGGAGACCTGCTGGAGATGTTGAGCATGGAATTGTGAGGAGTGCTTTCTCCAGGCCACCAGCAAAAGCTGACAACTTCCAGAAACTACCAAATGATCCTGATTTCAGCACTTATGATCTCCTTTCCCATACCCCACTAAATGTGGAGGCAGACTGCAGCATTCCTAGATCAGACATTCCTGTCCTGCAGGAGTCCCTGCTTAAAGACGTTGGTTTGACTGTGTACACCGAGGTGCCAAATGTAGTTGCACAGCCCACTCAGGATTTCTCCACACTTACCAGCTCCCCTGACTGTGAAGATGACTATCAAACCTTACTGCTGTCCCACAAGATAGAACCTGCTACAGAGTATAAGGCAAGGAACAGTGATACAACTCAGCTGAGTACCTTGAGAACTTGCGGACTGAGGGTGGACCCAGTACAGCGAGAACCCCTCCTCTCTAGACTGGAGACCGAGAGAAAGGTAAATAAAAAGAATTTAGTGTTGGGATTTGGCAGGGAGAACACCCTTGAGAATAAAGGTCAAGGTGATGAGATTTATTGCCTTAGTGAGCTGCCAGATTTTACCAGGCCCAGCTATGCAGCAGACAGTAGTATTACTGAGGAAGTGTTGTCAGTGTCAGACGAGGGGACCTTAGATCATTTTGATTGGCAGAAGCAGCTCTCATTAGCAGAGAAGCACTTAGAGGAGCTGCTTATTAATGAAAAAGCTAACAGCCTACCAAAGGAGGACCTAAGCAATCTTTATGAAGTGCAGTGTGCAGAGGGGATCCCGGAGAAAGAGACAATCGAAGAACGGGCAGCTAGAATCCTAGGAATAGAGGTCCCTGCAGAGTCACTTGCTTTAGGGGACCAGAAGCCTAAAACTGAAGACCCCGAAGTGAAAATAAAAGCAGAGCCTCGGATGACACAAGAACATTGGGAATGTAATGCTGATAGAAAGCCCTTGAAAGTGCAAAGCCAGTGTGAGAAAGTGCATGAGGAGTCCTTGGACCTAAATGGACTAAGACAAGAGGAAGAAGAGATGGTAGGGCCTAAAGAGGGCACCTGCCGGAGAGGGACATTGGAAAGGCAGCCGTCATCGGTGGCTATTAGTAACAGTGAGGAAAAGTTGTCTTTGAGTGTCAGTGGTGATGTGCAGGGGTGTGACTCCTTCCTGAAGCCTGAGGTTCTAGAAGCTGAAGCCCTAGATGGAGCAACCCTGGAGGCAGAGTCCTTAGAGGATGAGGTCTTGGAGACTCCCACCTTGGAGGCTGAGGTCATGGATCTGAAGACCCTTGAGTTGGAGGCCCTGGAGATTGCAGCTCCGAAGCCTGAAGTCCCAGTGGGGGAGCCCTGGGAGACGGAGGTCCAGCAAGTTAAAATCCTTGAGCCTCAGGCCCTGGAGATCAGGGCCCCAAAGGATGGCATGGTCAGCTTGTTTTGTCCCGAGTCAGTGGAGAATCTGGTCCTCCAGGAGGAGAGCAGCTATGTATCCCACGCAGAGGACCTTGTCATCGGGACTCTAAACTTGGGGGAGGAGAGCACTGAGGAGGAGGAGTGGAACATGGACGAAAAGGGGAACTTTACACTACAGCTTGGTCCAAAAGATTCCCTCCTTTCTGCTGTACCTGCACAGCCTCGCAATGCCTTTGTGACTAAGAGGGAGATCACACTGCCCCTGAACCTCAGTGAGTACGCTCATGAGGCTGAATACCTGGATGAGGATGTGGAGGAGGATGAGTTGCCCTTCTCAGGTTAGTAAATTGAGGAACTAAGAGTTCTTAGGGATGTGATAATTCTTATCATTGTATTTTATATGATTTATGTATTTGGCATGTGTAAAGGTGTAATGTAATGGCAGGGCTTCCATCCATTGCCTTACATAGTGTAATGGCTTCTGGTAGTACAGTTCCATTGAAGAGAATTACAGAGTAATGAATTATTGAGAAATGTTTATGCTATTGGAAGAAAGTAATACTTTGTTCTCTGTGGTTGCAATAATTTGGTCAAAAAATGCATCTAAGAGTCCAGACATTCATAATGTTAAACATTAGGATTACTGTTTGGAATAATTATTTTAGACTTGGAAATCTGCCCTATAACAGCTAGTGTCCCTTACTGACTGACTTGGCTGAATGCCAGATTTCAGATGGATTTTTCTACTTTCGGACAAACTGATGCCAAGTTGCTGCAGTTGTCTTTATGTGGTTGCCTGCTCCATCTACAGCGCGGAGCTGGGTGCCGCACTTAAACAGGTTTCTAGAATTTTGCCAGTCAAAAGAAAGCATGCTTTTACGGAGGGGGGCTTATAGAGTTGAGAAAGAACGCTTGTTTCAGACAGAAGCTGAACTGAGGGGCTGCATAAAGGGCCAGCATAAGATAAAGATTTGGTTTTTTTAACTTGACTCAAGCAAAGTTACCCTAGCGGAGTCCCAGAATAAAAATGGAGAGTCATAAATACAGCCTAATACTCCCCCTATTAAGAATGTAAACAGAAAGATTTTTTGGCATCTATTGAACACAATTCAGTTTGTCTTAATTTACTAATTCATTTTTGTTAACTGAAACTAAGCCCCTGCTAAAAGAGGCTTAGTTTCCTTTTACATAGTTTCACCAAGGTTTCTACTATGACTGCTGCTTAAGGCTTCTCAGGTTAATAAATTGTGGTTCCTGAGCTTCTGTCTTGGCAATAATAATTTTCTTTGTTATCTAGGGTGAGCGAGGCCATTTGGTAAGGGGTTCAAAATGTGGCCAAAACTATGTGACGGTTGCAGAATGATCGCACTTCTAGAAAGAGATTTCCAGGATGGGTTTGTCTGTCACCGGTGCCAGCTAATTGAGCATCTGGAGAGCAAGATCCTTGATCTACAGGGCCAGTTGGCGGCACAACATAGTTCGCAATCAGTAGAGTTCCTAGAGGAACTAAGTAGTATGTCCTTTAGAGAAATGGTGTGTATGCCAAAGCAGGGAAGCGGGGACCCCAGAGCAGGTAGGGAGAGAAAGTTGGGTGACTGTAGGACGTCAACGCAGGAAAGGGCGTGCACGCCATACAGCGACAGCTCCTCCAGTGGTTGAGGTGTCCAACCGATTCTGGCCCTTGCAGGAACTCGACTTAGCCCCTGACCCTGAGAGTGGGGGGACTGATGAGCATCAGGGCACCCTGTTGGCCTCTTCTCCTCAGAAAAGGGAGGTAGTGATAGTGGGGGACTCAATCATTAGAGGAATAGACAGCTTAGTCTGTTCGCGCGACAAGGAGTCTCATACGGTGTGTTGCCTGCCTGGTGCCCAGGTAGGAGACCACCTGGAGCGTGAGGACAAGCTCCTGGCCAGAGCGGGGAGGGATCCAGTTGTCATGGTCCATGCTGGGACAAATGACATAGGTAAGGGTAGGTTTGAGGTTATGCAAAGCAAATTTGTGGAATTAGCTGAAAAGTTTAGGAGCAGATTATCCACGGTAGTTTTCTCCGGGATTCTACCGGTACCACATGCAAGCAGAGGGAAGCAGAATTTTATCTGGAGGTTTAACACATGGCTACGAACCTGGTGTAGGAAAGAGGGGTACAGGTTTATGGGGCACTGGAACTTCTTCTGGGATGGGTGACCTGTTTAAGCCTGATGGGCTACACCTGAACTGGAGGGGTACCTTTGCACTGGGTCAGCGTATGTTGAGGGTAGCACAGGGTGATTTAAACTAGGGACTTGGGGGGCAGGGAGGCTAGAGAGTGTTATACAGAGGGAAATGCAGACTGCCCTGATGGAAGCTGACAGCATTACATGCACTATCGACGATATATTTTTAAAGCAACAAAGCGTAGTGGGGGGTCTTGGAGCAGCAGGCACATGGGAAATCGAAGGGGAAGAGCATTCATAATTACCTGAAATGTTTTTATTTAAATGCAAGAAGCATAAAAAATAAATTTCCTAAACTTGAGGCCGTTATGATTAGTGAGGGCTATGACATAGTTGGGATTACAGAGACATGGCTTAGTGAAGAAGATGGAGATGAATATAATATAGAAGGTTATAAGCTCTTTTGGAAGGATAGATGTAATAGGCGAGGAGGGGGTGTAGCACTCTATGTGAACGAAAACATAAATGTGCAGGAAATTCCTGAAATTGAACATTCCTTGCCCTGTGAAGATATCTGGGTCAGGCTCATTGGCAAACACGAGACAGGTTTAAACATAGGAGTGTGTTATCGACCGCCAGCTTTGGACAGTATTGTCAATGAAATGCTCTTTAAGAGGATTAGGCAAGCTTGTAGAGGAGGAGGGACTATTAATGTGGGAGATTTCAATTATCCTGGCATCGATTGGGAAATGGTGAAAGGACAGGGTAAAGGGGAGGAAGAATTTCTAGATGTTATAAATGACAATTTTTTGGTGCAGTATGTTAATAAACCTTCAAGAGAGAAGGCAATTTTAGATTTCGTGCTTTGTAATGACCCTGATAGAATTAGCCATGTTGAGGTACTGGAGCCTCTTGGGACTAGTGATCACTCTACTGTTAATTTTGATGTTTCATGGGAAGTTAAAAAGTTGTCTTTGAAAACCAAAATTTTCCATTTTAGGCCAGCAAACTTTGACAGGATGTGCTCATATCTAAGCGAAATAAATGGGAGACACTCTTGGACTGTGAGTCTGTAAATGAGATGAGGGAAAGATTTAAGGGGGTTTTACTTGATTCACAATGCAAATTCATTCCAAAGGTGTCGAAAAGTAAGCTGAAAAAGCAGAATCCTCTGTGGATGACCACAGCTATTCGTAGGAGTTTGAGGGATAAGAGGAATCTTTATAAGATGTACATAAAGGATAACAATGAGAATACTAAGGTTGAATACTGTAAAATGCAGGCTGTGGTCAAAAAAGAGCTGAGGAATGCTAGAAGACTGTATGAAAGGAAAATTGCAGAGGGGGCAAAAACTAATCCTAAATGCTTCTTTCACTACTGTAGCAGAAAAAGGAAAGTCCAAGAGGAGGTTAAGTGCATAAAGAATAAATATGGATCACTGCTATATGATAACAAGGATATGGCGGATACATTAAACAGTTACTTTGTTGAGAATTTTACCTCGGAGCGGGTTTTTATACGGCCAGAGGGCATGTCCAGTGCTGAAGATTATTTAGCGGAAATTGAGGTTAGGGATAATGAAGTATTAGACAAGTTGCATAAACTAAAGGCAGATAAGGCGGTGGGTCCTGATGGCTTATATCCTAGAGTGCTCAGGGAAGTTAGTGAGATCATCTTTAAACCGCTCTCCGCTATTTTAAGACGGTCTTTAGAAACTGGAGAAATACCAAATGATTGGAAGCAGGGCAATATAATGCCAATATATAACATCATGTACTTGGATTTTCAGAAAGCACTTGATACAGTACCGCATAAGAGACTAATTTTTAAAATGAGCTCCATTGGAGTTACAGGAGGTATTCTGGAGTGGATTCAATATGGTTACAGGACAGAACTCAAAGAGTGGTGGTCTGTGGAATCTCATCTCAGCTAGGTATGGTGGGGAGTGGCATCCCTCAGGGATCGGTGTTGAGACCCCTGCTGTTCCTCCTCTACATTAATGACCTTGATAGGAATATTGAGAGCAAACTAGTTAAATTTGCAGATGATACTAAATTGGGAGGTTTGGCAAATAGTTTAGAATCCACTAAAGTGATTCAGGATGATTTGGATAGAATCCAGAATTGGGCAGAAATGTGGCAAATGAAATTTAATGTAGCAAAATGTAAAGTTGTACATGTAGGTAATAAAAACATTAGAGAGGATTACTTCATGGGAGGTTTAAAACTGGAATGTGCTCCACATGAAAAAGATCGGGGAGTGATTGTTGACCAAACCCTCACAGGTTCTAGCCATTGTGCCGTAGCAGTTAAAAAAACCCAATCGGATGCTGGGATACATTGCCAAAAGTATTGAGTACAAATCCAAGGAGATCATACTTCTCTTGTGCAACACATTCGTCAGACCACATCTGGAGTATTGTGTGCAGTTCTGGGGACCATACTTTAAGAAAGATATAGAGGCTCTAGAAAAAGTTCAGAGAAGAGCCAGTAAGCTAATTCCAGGTATAAAAGATGAAAGCTATGAGAAGAGGCTGAAGATCCTTAATCTCTTTAGTCTTAGGAAAAGGAGACTTAGGGGTGATCTGATTGAGGTCTTTAAATATGTTAAAGGGATTAACAAAGTGAATTATGCTGGATTCCTTCGGCTAAGTTTTGTTAGTAGAACTCGGGGTCACAAATGGAAGTTGACCAAGGGTAAATTTAGCACTGATATTCGGAAATATTTCTTCACCCAAAGAGAAATTTCGATGTGGAATAGCTTGCCTGACCATATTGTTGAGGCAGAAACCTTGGGAATTTTCAAGAGCAGACTTGACTTAAAGCTAGATACCATTGAGTCATTGAGTATCTGAAGTGATATATTCACAATAGTAAAAAGAAACTGGCGAGCCTAGTTGGGCTGAATGGCCTGTTCTCGCCACTCATGTTATGTTATGTTATGTTAATTCAATGGGAGTGGTTTCTCTAGTACCCAGTAAATGCATTAGTATAATTAATAAAAGAGGTAAGTGTGTTAGTAGTACACTGCAGTGATGAGCTCCTGAAAATGGAGTCTTGCAATCATTTGGAAATGATTTAAAAATGCATTTATATCAGACAGAAATTGTAATTTGCTTGATTAGTAAAATGTTGGTTTTATTTTTCATTTAAGCTGTCTTTGGGGATGCACCAATGTGATTTTTTTTTTTTTTTTTCAGATCAGTACGAATTTATGTGGGTTACATTTGGGTTTTTCCTGGTCCTGAGTATCAATACGAGTAAACCCAATATTTTACAATGCAATTAAAGGGACCTTTTTCATGTTTTTTTTTTCACATAGAAGTATTCTTGGATGTCCAGGAAAGAGGTTAATAAACTTTTTAGCAAAAAAAAAAAAAAACATGAAAATCCATGATTTCTTGGCAATTTGATTCCTGTCATTCCTAACCCTTTGAAAAACAGGCTGCTTAGAGCGGGCGTCCCCTCTATGAAATAACCTCTGTTCTGATTAGCCAGCTAACCAGCTCCAAAGATGTCATAATACCCCAGCTCCTATAGCAAATCTCTACATGATTGTATGAGTAGCTTGCTAATTTATTTATGAGTATGGAAAGGTAACATCTGCAGGAGAAGCAAGGATGGTAGTTAAAGTCACAAAGAAGAGTGGCATGCAGTAACCATAAATTTTTATCAACTCTTGGAATTCAGTCTTAGACATTAAGAATGATCCAAGCATCTGTATATTACCAAGCGTTAGCTATCATTCCATTTATTTTAAATGGTTGTGCAACTCTTCCAACTGAATTCCATTAGAATGGTCTCCTATTCTATCTGTTCTTATTGATTTATCTCATAAATTAGCAATGGTTTCTGAATCCACATTCAGTTTAGTAGCTAGCTGGCTAATAGACCACATTATGATTATCAAAAGGCAATATATGTGAGCTAGCTAGCTAACTCAGTAAATTAGTCTTGAGGGTGACACTTAGCTAGCTAGCTAAATCAGCAACCAAGGCATACAAACTGAACTAACATTACATGTGGATTGATTGATTTCTTGATTCTTCATTGTTTAATGACACGTTCAGCAATATTTCAGATATCTCAGGTCAACATACAATTCATTCATACCAATAGGCAATTTAGTGTCTCCAATCAGCTTAGCGCACGTCTTTGGGCTGTGGGAGGAAACCAGAACGCCCAGAGGAAACACAATCGAACACGAGGAGAACAACTTTAGACGTGGAATTCAGTATCAGTATAAACAGAAATTGGAAACACTTACCCTGCTAGCAAGCTAGCTAGATACTGATTTTCCTTGAAAATAAATCTAGGCCACGGCTTTTTGGTATCTTCCAGAAAGCATAATAGGTCCCCTTTTTTTATAAATTTCATGGCCAGTCCTGCATGGTACTGATCCATATTAACAGTAAAAAACAGTCAGACAAAAAATGGATAGCACTCGCATATTTTTGTTTGCCGATTGAAGCAGGGATGTTGCCATAAAAAATATATCTCTATGTATCCACTCAGCTCTTCTGTCCCCATATTGTTAAGTGTGCTGGTCTTCACAACCAACAATAGAGCAGTTATCATGCTTCGCTCTTCGCTTGGACGTTATGCTAACGGGTTTGGTGCCTGCAGAAAAAAATTTAGCGCCTTCTCAAATAACATGTGGGTGGAGATATTCAGATGAGGGGCAGAATAATTCCCATGAGCCTGCATGCGACGTAGGAAAGGGAGTCTAATCTGAAAAGCATACTGAATGCAATGTTTTATGGAAAAGCAGCGCACAAAAAACTGAGTTGTTATTTCACAGTTTGTGGGTTGGTTTGCACTCCAGACTGTGAAATGTATGTGCTTGGAAAAAATGAGTTTTTCCACTACTGTAAGCCCCTGTTAAGAGAAAATCCTATTTATTCACCGATGATGATAATATTCATGTTAACCTTGAATGCCTTTGGTGTAATTTTTTTTTTTTTTTTTTTGAGAAAATAATTCAACATAAACAATTTATGCAGTTTTTTTGTGTAGTGTACAACATTAAAAAATTCCTACTGAACATTTGTTAGGGTTGTTCTTCGCACACTGGTGATGTGCATGGAGGACAGGAAGTTGAGGACTGGACTCAGGTGTAAGGATGAACTTGGTTGTATTTATTATGCCTACTGTGCAACAGGAAGGCACACACGAAGAGATACGAAATAAAAAGGAATCGAGGTTCCTGAATTACACTTTAAGTAAGTAATACAAACACTGGGCTTTAGATACAGTAACAATGTATTACAAATAGGGGGTTGACGCAAACAACAAACAGCACAAAGTTCACACATACATGTGATAAGCGGATAATAAGACGATACAAGACTAGAACTACAACACAGACAATTATACAGTAAGTAATACAAGCACTAGGCTTTAGCTACAGTGACAATGTATTACAAATAGGGGAGTGCTGACGTAAACAACAAATGGCACTAAGTTCACATATACATGCGATACGCAAAGAGTAAGACTATACAAGACAATTACACTGTAAGCAATACAAGCACTGGGTTTTAGCTACTGTAACAACGTATTACAAATAGGGGAGTGCTGTCATAAACAACAAACAACACTAAGTTCACATATACACACAATAAGCGGAGAATAAGTCAATACAAGACGAGAACTACTACACAGACATGTGGCTTCTGAGACTTCCCCAGTTCAAGAGACTTCGCCCCGAATGGGTGCGAGGCTCGGTCTTAAATAGCACAACACTACCACACAGTGGGAATGAAAAACAGGTGCATGCAATGATTGCGGAGCTAAAGAATGCGGTCCGGGTCTTAATAGACCGGTGAGTTTAAAGGCTGGAGGCATGGCTTTACAACATTTCAGTGTGTTTTTATTGTACAGTGTACGCATACTTTGTTTGACCATCTCCATGGCACTGTGCTACTGGCTTAATGTCCAAAATCTAGTTTTTTATCCTTGCTGCTCTGGTTTTAAACTCTACAATGCTGGCAACTCTGTTTGTAAATTAGAGTTTGGTACATTTGTATTGGAGCATTTGTACGAGTGGGTGTACAGGTACGTAATCATTGTATGGAACCAAAACCCTATGCTGGTATCAGTATAGGTTCATCCCCAGCTGGCTTGATGAATGAAATATAAATTTCTTCCAAAAAGTTAAAAGAGGAGACAGCACCTCGGAAAAGTATATTTCAGCGGAAAGTAGAATTCTTGAAGTGTCTAAAACGCATAGTTTTATCAATTTTAATTTGGTAATGATCCAGTGCGACGCATTTTTAAACCGGAAAGTCTTAAAATCGGCATCAATACCAGGGGGCAGACATTTTTACTTGGGGAATCTAAGGCTGCGTTCGGAATGCACACTTGTCCACTCGCTCACTCACTCTCTATGTTGTTTTCAATGTAGAACATTCACTGCACAGTGCCCTATATAGTGGATGAGTGTGAATTTCGAACGTGTTATCCAATCAAACGCCAGTGCCGCGGTGCTTGTGCGTCAGTTATTCTCTTATGTGACGTCAGTTGTTCTCTTTTCTTTCATCCGGGCCATGGAGTAGTTCAAAGGGCCTTCAGTAAACTCTGCCTTTACGACTCGGCTGTCTGCAAGCTGTTTTTTTTTAAGCTGGCCTGATTAACAATCAAACAATTTATCGACTAAGTGACCAAGACCAATACATGACCAATAATTAGAAATGGGAATGAAAGGTGAATTCCCATTGCCTACATTTATATAATTGAAATGGCATTGTAAATCCAAAACTTTCGCTGACTTTGCACATTTATTTTCGCCGTCCTTGGGATTGTCACACAGCTGTGCAACCTTGCAGCGCCCTTTAGCCGTGACAGCATTCAAAATAAAGAACGGATTCCCGCAGTCTCGCAGACTAATTTCCGCAAATCTGTGCTCCTCAACGAGCGCTGAAATTATGAAGACATATTGATATGTTACGTCGTCATTTATGTGCAGAAGACGCCTCATAATTTTTTGGTGCAATGCATAACCATGCTATCAAAAGTAAATTAGACTGTTGTCGGTTTTTACCAATTAGTCTGAGCAACTGTGGCAAATCGGGAGATGTAAACTGCGACAGGTTAAGGTTATGCTTTTTTAAAGGTGAGGTTTCCGAAGATCAAATTCAAAATCAGAAGATTCCTTAAGTAAAAATGTCTGCCCCCTGGTATTGAAGCCAATTTGAAGACTCGCTGGTTTAAAAATGCGATGCACTGGATTATTACCGAATTAAAATTTATAAAACTACGCGTTTTAGACACTTCAAGTATTTTACTTTCCGCTGAAATATACTTTGCCGAGGTGCTGTCTCCTCGTTTAATATATTTCAGTGATTTTAAGCTGTACATAATATATATGTAAGATAAGGCAGTTTATGTTCAGGCATGTTACAACAAACTCATTCAATGGATTCTTGTTAATGGGAGGCCAAATACAAAGCAAGAGTCCCGCAAAATGTTGTGTTTAATCCACTGATGAACAAGGTATTTTAGAGACATTCCATATACTTCACATCATCATGGTTTTTCTTATGACGGTATTACATGTGCTATTACCTGGAAACCGAAATTATGGTATGTTGCCAAAAGGAGCAGCAGAAATGTGTGCACTGCTGACCTGAAGATTATATAATTTAAGTGTGACTGTAATCAATCAAACTGTTTGTATTGAGATTTGGCAGATTCACCACCCAGTGGGCACACGACGTTGATTCAACGTTGATATAACATTGAAGCAAACCCAACAGCGTTGTTTCAACATTGTTTCAACGTTGTGTGCCCACTGGGCAGGGCTGTAAAGCCATGGGAAGATACCAATTAATTGTGTCCCATTGATGGATTTTGAACAGAAAATCAATGACAAGAGAAAATGTCAAAGCTAAACTTGGGAATTTGGAAGAATTTTAAATTTTGTATCATCTTGCTCTTTTGTAAATTTATGGTCACTTTCATCCTACCTATTCTGAGGACTGAGATATAAACAGCATGAAACTGTAGTCTTTGCTCTTAGTGCATATACAGTGCCATAATTTGGCGAGACAAATTTGTAATTTTAATATATACTTCAGGCAGGACCATTGCATTCAAACAGCTTTTATCTCGCGGTATTCCTGTCATGTGTATACCGTAGTATGTATTAGCATTTTGCAGAATCCGCTGTTTTGCCTTTTTTTTTAGGAAAAGTATTTCCCACAAGGGGGAGCTACTGCTTCAAAAATGAGAAAATGAACCAGGGTTGTGGAACAGATTATATTTGTACTTATTAGATATTAAATAAAAATATGCGGATTTTTGTCAGTGTTCAAGAATTTTATTGAAGCACTCTGTGAAAGAACTGTTTTCAATTATGTTGCCTGTAGATAGTGGTTTGACTGAAACATTCCTGGCAAAGAAATGCGGTTTGGTTTAAGGCACTGCAACCAGTAAATGACGCCCCTAAAGCCTCAAGGAAACAAAAAAAAAAAAAAACAGCTGGAACTTGCAGTGAATGTCAAGCTCTTGTTGTTTATTATTTTTTTGTTTTGTTTTTGTTTTTATGCGATCAAAGGCCTAGAGGGCATGTAAAGTGAGCTGAGGGTTGGGTGGAATTGGAGGTTTGGGTAAGTTGTAAAATTTTAGCTTGTCATTTCACACGGAGTCTGAGCTAGTGAGACAGAGAGATGGAGAGAGAGAGATGGAGGGAAAGAAAAAGGGTGGAGAGAGAGAGGGAGAGTAATAGAGTTTAAAAACATTTCTCGCTGCCGCATTAAGAAAGGACTGAGAGCAGTATTTTATTTTCTCTTTTTCCTCCTTTCCCAGATTCCTATGACCCCAGTCGGGTTGAGAGAGTGTAGAGCTGAAGACTCATCTCCGCTGAGAATCAGTTTGCTACACTGTGACCCACCCACCACAGATGCCTTCGTCTCAGCCCAAACCACACTGACATGGCCTTCTACTCAGACCTAAGAATTGTTTACATGGATGTTTGCCATCGTGTTTAGGGGCGTGGCCCCAGCCCACAATGTGGAGCAGTGGGATGCAGTTCTCCTCCCTTTTGTAGTCTTCATCACTTCCCTTGTCTTCTTCTGGCCCTCACTTTGGCTTTTTCTCATAGCTGTTATGCAATTCTGCATTGTACTCCTACTTTTTTTTCACTCAAGCCTAAAATGTAATACTAGTAGGCCATTATTTATCACACACCTGTCTTAGGTTAGCTTAAAGGTACTGCTGTTGATGTTTGAATGTATGCGCTTGCCGTCATTACCTGCTATATTAGCTCATATTTTGCACCCATAAGTCATTTTTAAATCTTATTGAAAAGAACTGCATTCTCTTGAGATGAGGAATTAGTTTTGTATAAATCTTCAGCTATTAATCTCACTTTCAGTTATACTTCGCACCTGCACCAGTAAAAAGCTCTTATATGCACGATGGGGGTACCGTTTTGGAGGTGATAGTAATCAGGTGGGGCCAGCTAAAGAATAACCTTTGGTGATTTTTTTTTTTTGAGTGAGCCTCGGCAAATTTTATTTTCTTCACTCAAAATTCTTCAAAGAGGGGTCAGAGGTGGAAGTAAACTGGAGTCAGTCCTTAACAGCTTATTTGTGGTAAATGTCTCATTGATTTTTTTTTCTATCCACATTCTTATCATGCAATTAAAGTTAACCAAATATTTCTCATTGCATTTATATTTTAATCATCAATATAATGTAAAAACAAGTATATTTCAAGATACTTTTGTATTTAACCATTCTGTTTTATTTTCCCACTTCAATTGAAGATGAAGTGTATTATACATGTATAGTGCAGCAAGAATATATGTTATTTTTTTAAAGGGTGTTGAAGAATGAAATGTTTCGAGGATTGAAACAGTGTTATGTATGAAGTGTGACTAGAACATGCTATTTTGTTTAGGAAGGATAAGATTTGTTGTACTGGATTTTTATCTTCCTGAAATACCATTAGATTTAGCCTTTGAGTAATTCATTTTACAAAATGGAAATAAAAATGGTATTTTATGTATTAGAGCAGACTGGGCAATAATAGACAATAATAAACAGACCAGACATGTTTGCAATGAACCAGCTTTTTAAGTTATCAACTTTACTGTGATTTGCTATTGCTTTATATATACACTTGTAAACTGGAACAAAAACAGTGTAATAGATGGGCCATGCACAGCTTTACTCAGATGGTCCTGAACTAATTACATTCATTTCATTGTACTATATTGAAAACTTGTGATTGCAATGTCCAATAATTGTTCCACTGATTTTTTTTGTTTTGTTTTTGTTTTTCTAATGATTCCTAAGTCTGAAGGTTTTAAAATGAAACTGCCATCTCCTTTCTCATTTTATGCAGTATTTACAGACTTCTCTGTCCTTAAGTAATTAAATTTTTTGCTCACCTGCTCACAGCAATAGTATGAGTTTTTTCCAGTATGTTTGACCAATCTAAGACATTGAAGCGTTTCGTCGGCATAAGAAACAGATGGTTTTGATGGTTCTGACATGTGGCCTGGATTACTTCGCTGATACATTTTTTGAGTGTTGATTAATTGATGAAGAACAACTTCTCTCTCTTGGCTCGGCTAACGTCCAAACTGGATGTCAAAATCTTTATTCTCGTTTTTTCTTTCCGTGTTGGAGGGTTTTTGTGTTACGTAAGTGAGTCAGGATTCTAGTGCTGCAAAATGTTATATTTTTCTATGGATTTTAAGTGCTTTTCTTATAAATTGGCATTTTCCTTCCTCGTTGCTGAAGAAGCTAAAGATGGTGAAAAAGAATAACTGTTTTGAATATACAACATTGTATTTGGTACTCCACAATATCTGACCATTTATATTTCATATAGCATATTTTTATTTTCAAAAATTTGCCGCATATATAAATGCTATTTTTAGGAAGGGAACACTTTTTAGCGCATCAGTATGTTGTATTATTGGATATTAAATTGGTCAAAAAATTACAGACATTGGATTGCGCTACTGTTGTATAATTCTGACTGTTCACAAATAAACAATTTGCATGAAAGTTTTTGTGGTGCTTTTTCCCCTCAGAATCGTCTTGTGTGATCTGACCTGCTAACATGTATGTTGGAGTCCTGTCCTTGTTCTACCCCAGATGGAGGCTGTGAACAGATAGTCAGATGAAAGGGTTTGACAAACATCATTTAAAAAACAGCAAGGTGTTCTGGGTTTGAGGAGATCTCTAACAATTCATCCCGGTCTCTTACATTCTGTACATAACAGCAATTGACTTTTTTTATTCAAAAAATTGGCCAACAGTAAGTTTTGTTGTTATCAACCATAAACATTTTTCATTTGTAAAGGAGTGCTCCCTGTTATTTCCCACTTGTTGTAGCAAATTAATGCAGGAACTTCCTTGTCATTGAATGGCAGGCAGTTGTAATTACAAGTATGATACATCCCATGGTAAATGTATGCTTTTTTTACTGCCAGAATAAAAGATTTTACCCTTGTCCCCCTTGTAATTGAAAATACCAGTTAAGGATGGAAGAAGAAATTTTCTTCTCAGTGGCTCTTATAATTCACAACTGTTCAGTTATGAGCAGGCTACCCAAATACAGTAATATACTGTATCTCACATCCCAGAATACCACCATTGAAAAAGCTTTCAGGGACGCAGAAGCAAAAATTAACCTCTGTAGTAACTTGCACATGTATTAACCCTTTGATGCATAGAGTGCATACAAATGCCTTGGACCATTTGTTGGGATTTGGTGAAATATTTTGCGTGTGTTTGGGGTGGGGGGAGGGATGCAAGTGGGTGGTCTGTCTGTCCATTATTTTGGACACTATGCATGCATAGTGACAGAAATAATGTGAAGTTGAAGAAACCTGGTCATTGATATGCATGATGATCTATCTGTATTCTGGACATTGCTTATTTGAGCTATTTACTTGGCATGCATAATGTCCAATATTTTTGATAAAGCATGGACTCACATGTATTCCAACAAATAGATATGCATTACATAAGTGATGTGTTTTCAGTTTGTGCTCTATAATGCATTTCCATCCCCTAACAGAAAAAAGTGTGATCAAAACTTGAACAATATAAGACTATTTCTGACTTTTGTCAACTTACCTCTTACTTGTGAATGCAGACATTGTGATTGTTTGTGGTAAATCATGTGACTAATCAGAGAGGCACCTATTGAGGAAATTATTATCTGGAAATGTCCAGTAAAATGTACATTTTGTGTTTTCAGGGTATCTATGAGCCTAGAGAAAATAAGCCCAACTTAACTTATGTCCAAAATATTGGACAACATGCAACAAAGGGTTAAAAGCCTGTTGGTTACAAACTAAATTTATATTATTTTAAAATAGTTCAACCATTTGTACTTACCATTTGGCTTGTGCCCGGTCTCAGGCTGGAAAAGTAGGTTAACTTGATATGCAACCATAAGGGTACTGTCTCTGATCGCAACCAATCATCTGAGTAAATTAGGATTTATGTGCAGCTGAGTCACTGTATAAATAAAGACATGCACTTCCTAGGTTATGATCGGGATGCAAAAACTGCTTTTTTTTAATCAAAAAACTGAGGACAAAATTATTTTGTAAACAATGAGCGAGGAATATGGCTTAAAGATGTGTGCACCAGATCTGTTGTAAATGTTGCTGGAGCTTTCACCTCTCTCAGTGTGCCATCTGGTTGTCATCTGCTTAAAGAAACTTTTAAAAAACCGCAGGGAGCCAAAGGGAGATGTATAACATATTTGGTCAGACTGGGCCAAAAAATAAAAGCAAAAAAAATATGAGGTAAGATGGATTTAACGGCCATCATATGGAGTGAAAGTTTTTCTTATTCCTCAGAGCCTTAGGGAAGCCAATATCAACACTGGAATATCTCATTGTCTGCATGTATCCAAATGGGCTGGATGCAAGTGGATGTCTGCTGTCCCCTGTAGGCCAGCTACGAGGTTATGTAAACACAAGATTCAGAATTGTATGCAGAAAAAGGGGGGCAAAACAGAGATATCTTTTTTTTCTTGTATCAATGCAGATTTCTTTGTTCAAGATTTCTTTGTTCAGAAGGTCCAATGGTGGAGACTCAAACTTGAGGTATGCATAATAATTATTCAAATTAAGAATTTGTTCTGAAATGAAGGTAAAATAATAAAAAATTTTAAATTCATGTGAACTTCAGGCAGTTGCCTGTGGCAGTTGTTCCCAAACCTCTCCTTAAGGTACACCTGCCGGGATGATTTGTTACGTTCCACCTTAAAAACACCTGATGCAACTAGTCATGGGCTTGAACACATGAACATCGGTTTAATTAATAAGTGCTATTGATGCTGAAGCACATAAATGCATTTTAGACCAGAATATACCATATTCTATATGACGTCTTTTATGATGCCCCAGCTTATTTCTACAGGTCAATGTCAAGCCACATTCTGTGCATGTTACAACCCTGATCAAATTGTGCAGCTGCAAGACTGACCAACCAACTGTACAGACCAGTTTCCTCATGAAAATGTGGTGCTTCAAAAAATACAACAACGAGGACCCAGAACGTCTGAACGCATGAACACTTATATGATTAATTCCATAGTAATGTAAACCCGAGCATGAAAAAGTACAGTCACTTATCCAACAAATAAAATGTAATCTGTGTCCTCTTTGGTTGTATACTCTTTGGAATGCAAACTTAATTGGACTACTGTAACAAAATTGTATGTTATTACTAAAACAGTGTTGGATGAACACTGTCATGAAGTAAGAAGTGCCATATCACAATGGTGTCTCATCCATAACACCACTTTTTCCTGATAAAAATGAAAAGGAATCATAAATATTTTCAAAAATGCTATTTTCGGGAGCTGCCGGATAACTAACTCGGTAAAAGCATCGCGTTGCGAAACAGAAGTGACTATCACGTCGCAGGTTCGATCCCCGCCTCGTACTAGCCGGCAGTGGTCAGCAGCTTTTTCAGAGTAGCGCACAATTGGCTATTGCGCTACAGGGTTGCAAATTGGGAAGGGACTGCCAGGAAAGGAAAACAATAGTTGCCTTGTTTGTTGCTCAAGCGCCTCCTGTTGGCCAGACAGGCGCTCGTCAGGAAGATTCTAAGCCTGTTCATGTCCGGGTATCCTCCGCCCTCGTTCTGAACTTGCAAAGATTCAACCAATGAGTGAATAAGAAGCAGCAGGCTGACAGGCGCGTGCTTCGGAGGAGAGCCGCGAACTGTCTGCACTGTCCTGAATTGGCAGCAAGGGGTCACATACGAGCAAGCCTTGTACATAGTTCACCAATTGGGCATTCCAGATTCAGGTGGGATTGGAGATGCCAAATTAAAAAAAAAAAAAAAAAAATGCCATTTACATGTTCACCCAGGCTTCCTACATTTTGTGGATATCAAACTTCCTGCATTAGACTTCAAAGTCCTCAGAATTCTTAGAAAGTTGTTGTCTCCCCAAAATGCGTGTCTTTTTGTGTTCCATCCAGAACATAGGATATTTGTTATTTTTTTCTGGCTGAACAATATTTTTTTGTGATTATCTTCTTTGCCTTTCCATTCATCCAAGTTGTCGTTATGAAAATGCGCTAACAGGTTTTATTATATCTTAAGACTTTTTTGAGAGCAACTCATTTCATCATTTTGCTTCCAAATGTCACATCCATAATGCTGGAATTGCACATTTCAAGGAAGAAAAGGGAAAAATCATTCAGAATTGGAAAACTTGGTGTCCTCAGTTTCCCACAAGATTACTTGTAGGGCTGTTAAAAGGAAAGGTGATGTAACATGGAGGTAACACATCCTTATCTCAAACTTTATAGGATGTCTTGCAGCCATAAAATTTAAAATGAGCATATATTTCCAAAGGAAAAACCAATATAAAAGGCAAAACATTACATGTCTTGTCTTTGCACTGTTTCAATTTAATTTAAGTCAAGGATGATTTATAAATCTTCTTTTTTGTTTGCACTTTTTTTGTCATCCCATCTTTTTTTTTTTAGAAATGGAGTCGTAGGATGTTTGATTTATGGTTTCACGTTCATAAGTCTCGTTTTTTTCCACTACTTCACTGTATGCTCTTCAGACATTTTAAGTTAGGTCCCAATGCAACTGCTCCTAATTAGGCTTAATAAGCTGTATCTGTCATGAGACTTCAAACATTAAATCATGGAGGGAGAGCGTTGCATTGTGGTTTGGGTTTATGTGAAACTATAAATTGTCTTGTTTTGTATTTGATGTTTTTATGTAATGCTGGTTTAACGAACAGAAAGCATATTTACATACATAATTCTGTGTTTTGTCCGGTAATTAGGCAATCATTGGGTGGAGATGGAATAGTTAAGACAATGGACATTAGGTGTACATACAGCAGTGTCATTAGATTTTGACACTGTGCTGGAGCATTGCACATGTGGAAAATCTATTTTAAATCTAATCTATATGTCCTGCTTAATGGGTAAGTTGACTTACCCTCTTTTTGACTGGTCTGCCTAAAAATATATATTTCTGCCAACACGTTTGGCTTGTGCACCATGATAACTGTAAACCAAAAAAAAAAATAAATAAATAAATAAATAAATAAAAATATTGCACTTCGGGTTTAGCCTGTTTGCCAATTCTTTTTTGACCTGAATGTCAGAACATTCTCCTTCCATCCTACTTCTGTTACAATTGCCAAGATTTATGAAAAACTGTAATGCCCCTCCCCTTTGGCATTCCTTTGCCTGGCTGCCTGCCCTTACCCAGTTATTCAATCATCCTCACTTCTCTTCAGTTAATAGTTGTCACCTGTTTCCTTTTAGTTAATTAAGGTCCCCCTTTTCTATTTGAAGCATAGTTTCTCCCTTCATGGGCAGGTAGCCATGGTCTGTTTCCCCTTTTTGTTTAGTGCACTCCCTTTTCATTATCCTGAGGTTTTGTATTTGTTTTTGTATATTTGCACTCTTTATTTAATAAAATCCACGTCTCTGCATTTGGGTCCTCAGCTCCACTCCTTGCCCAGGCGCCCTTTTAACATCTCTGGGTGCCAGGGCGTGACAAAAACCCACAATAATTGTGCCATTATCACGAGTTGACATTTTATTGCAGAAATATGTTCAAAGATTCAGTATTAGACCAACTGGTGCCATCAATGCCTGCAATATTGAAAGGGCAGACAGGCATTCACGGCCAAAAGAATAAGTAAATCACAAATATTTTAGTCCTAAATTTCAGCTTCAAATCTAATATCTTTTTCATTTGATAAAACTGAGTATTACAAATAAATGGAGACAGATTCAGTTATATTAAAATTTGGCCATGAAGTTAGAAGGATGAGGTAACTTTAAACCAGCTAAAATTTGCTGCTTAAAAGAGATCAATTAATTCTTATTACATAACTAAAACACTTGTTTCGACGGACTGTAAAGTTGTGTTCGGCCAGCCTCTCAACCCTCAGAGATGGTGTCTTTGCTACTCCGTATAGGAGCAGAATCAGACTCCCACATCCCTCTCACCCAGCTGAGATGAACAAGGGTCTTGATGTTCACTTGCAGCATTCATGCTCAAACAACTCCATGCGAAATCTGTTGCATTCCTTTCTTGGGGGGATGAAAACTTTTCCTAATGAGAATATTTATTGTGATTTCCCCATGACCTGCTGATGGACAAACATTTCTATGGCCCTTTATCTCAGAAAATAAAGCTGCAGCTGTCACTATCAACTCATCGTCGCTTAGCTTTATTTTCGAATGTACAACGTAATATGTACCATTTTTTATTCCAGCTTCCGCTACTACAGTAACTGTGTAAATATACAGCTTTATGCATTAAAAACACTCTACACAACTTAAAACATGTAGGAGTATACTGATAAAATACTCTGAGTCTATTTCTGTAATACAGTAACAGCAGCAACAGACTGCTAATGACAGGGAGGAAGTCAATGTGCAAATCTGATTGTGGTGTTTGATGCCTCTCGTCTCTGATCAACTGATTACCCATCTGGATCTGCCTGATTCATTGTCCATCTTTATTCCCATTTGATCAGTTAAGGGATCCAGAGGTAAGGAACACCCTGTCCCCAGCTTCAGAGCAGTTACATAGCTGACCATATGAAAGCATATAAGAGGCCGGCCAGAGCTCAGTGTAGGCTGTTGGGTTTCAAATTCAGTTTTGCATAACGATGGTCCTCATTCTCCTCTCCACGCCCTGTAAGCTGAAGGCTCCATTGTTGGCCAGGTCATTTGGGATGAATTACCATTATGTGCAGGGACTGGCGCAGTGTGGGAGGTGGTTCTGGGAACTGGAGCCGCACCAGATTTGGTCGGAACATGTTGAAAAATTGCTTGATGACAGCAGTGAGGAAAAACAAGCGAATGAAAACCATTGCAGGAGGGTTGTTTCATTCAAGGGTAAAGAGGAAAAAAAGCAACTGCCCCGATAGTGTTTCAGAGATGTAGTAACTGCCAGTGTATACATTCTGTAATGTTTTTGTGGAACTGCAGGGATAATGCTGGGAAGACTTCTTCCAGTTTCCTCCCAGAAGGATGCAGTATAGCAGCAGGAACTGAACTTGGGCAAACTCCAAGTGCCATAAACCTCTTCGGCTCTTGTAACTGTCCAATACTATGGACAGTAGATCCTCTGGCGTGTCTTGTAACAAGAATAACTTTATAATGCAATACTCCTGCAGAATATTAAAATTTACATGAACGGACTGGCAGCAATGATGAGTCATAGCCTGGGTCCAATCAAACTTCTGCTGACTCTCACTTTCAAGTATTCGGTTTCATTATGGATAAAGTGCAACTTGTTCCTTAAGTGACGGCCGAGCATGGCTGGCTAACAAACATGTTATCATGTTTTAAGATAAAGGACAAATTCAACTGAATCCAGATTATTATTTGATGACAAGCTGAAAGGTCTGTGGCTGTACCATGCAGTGTGTGTATGTGTGTGTGTGTGCGTGCACGTGTGTGCACACATTTGCTCATGCATGCGTAACCCCTTCTCTTTAGCGTGCATGTGTGTGCACACTTTTGCTCATGCATGCGTAACCCCTTCTCTTTAGTTCAATAATGATGCACTCAAAGCGCAACCTTAGCACATGTATTTCATTCTTAGTTCAGGCCCAAGTGGACCGTCTTTAGCATTGGGAGGTTGACAGATGGTGGAAGAGAATGTGTTATCATGTTTTAAAGCTTACTATTTTACACACACTTTAGAACTGAAAGGTCAGCAGCATAAATTTGAAGCTGCTTCATTTTTACAGGTACTTTGCAGTTCTACCCATGGCTAATTCTTGGCATTTCATTTTAGCTGCATGGGTAAGTGTTCTGGGTCTGGGTATGTGTGGTAAAAGGTCACTGAAAAATTATTATTGTGTTTACAGTTTGTACCAGTGGCATTTGAACACGGTCCTCCAAAGGGGCAATAGAACTACTGGGAAAGGATAGGCTGAATCCCAATTAGCCAAGTAACAAGAAGCCCCTCTCGGGAGAAAACGACATCAAACCCTCTTACACTTAAATAAATTAGTGTTTTTTATCATATAAGGTTTTTCACATTAAGTTGAAACAGGCTGCATCATCATAAGGCAGAAATTGTTTGCACCTTGGTGTCTGTAGCCAAGCATACTGGTTTCCACTCAGGTGAGAAGAGTAAGGACTCAATCTATTTAAACCCAATTTATTTAGTGCTGGATGCTGTCTGCTCTTGGGTGCATCAGTGTTATGATCCAGGAATCAAATGCAGAGGCCGAGTGCAATCCAATAGTAGGCTTTATTGATAGTAATAAGGTAGACAGTAGGACAAAGCCCAGTGGAGAATGTCACAGTTCAATTCAGATGTAACAGGCGAGGCTGTGTGGGTGTAGCCAGTGCCTGGCCAGTGGCTTTCTGGGACAACTGACAGAAGGAGTGCTCACTTTGCCAGTGCCAAACTGTCAGATGGCAGGATGGAGGAGTTTAGCAGGAACTTGGTCCAAATCCTGGGAGCTTGTTCTTAGTAACCTGGCCAGAGGAACAAACTGATAGTAGATTAACAGGAACGCGGTCGCAATCCTGGAGACTGAGAGTATGGCTTTGGAGCTTGTTCCTATTAAGAGAAAAAGTACTTCCGTATGTCACTTCCATTAAAGGTTATGAACACAGTTTAAAAGATGAAGAGTCTTACTAATAAATACTAACTGGGTCAAGATCTGAACATGTCCAGTTATGTTTGAAGTGTTCTTTCTCATTGTGTTTATTATTTTTCATGTTGCATTGTTTAGTTTTAGCAGTTCTCTGAATTAGTTCAGCATTCCCAGTCCTCTCTCACTCACCATGTACTCTGTTTCCCATTCACTCATGTGCACTAGCCTTCCCTCCTTGTTTATTGTTTGATTGACTCCCTATTTGTAACCACACCTCCCTGCACACGCTCAGATTCCCTTCTCACCTGTTGCCTATCAAATTAGTCACTCAGTTGCCCTTTATATAGCTCTTGCTTCCCACTCCAAATTGCAAGTTTTCTTAGCCTGTTTCCAGTGTCCAACATACAAACAGTTTCCCTCCTGAGACTTCCTGGTACCACTTGGTGTGTTTTCCCAGTTTTCAATTCTGTCTAGCCCTCTGTGTATGATTGACAGCCCATGATTGATTTCTGTCCCGGCTTTTCGAGATATTCTTTGCAATTTGGCTTTGGTGCACTGACTTCCTGTTTCTGATTATTGGACCGTTACCTGGTTACGATTCTGGATTTGCCCCTCTGTACTGAAATCTCACTGTTTGGTTTTGAGCTGATTGTCTGACAATGATTATCAGTAAAACCTGTAAACTGGATCTTCATCTGCTCCTTCTGATTCTGCTCCTTGTCAGACTGGTGCTAAAATGACGATTCAGCAACTTACAAACTCAAACAAAGTAAGGGGTATAACCTCGCCACACACATGAATAAGACACAGCTGGTAAAAGGGAAGCATGTAAGATGCAAACCAATCAAATGAGACTATATTTCTAATTAACATGCAAGCTGATGGATGGGAGGAGACACAGAAGACATTCACATGAAGGTTATGAAAATCAAGACTTATTTCAACTGGGCGCACATGCAAAATGCACTCCAAACTACTGATGCACTGATGTTTGTTGCACCCAACTACCTGTACTTTTGACTATTACAAGGTATGCGCTGCCAGTTTTGATCATATTGAAGAATTTGAAGGATTTTTTGACAAACTAGCTCTGTTTTTATACAATAAGGCAATATCTTCATTGTTTTTTTTTTTTTTTTTTTCCTATTTTTAAGTTCTAGGTTTGTTATTACCAATACATGTATCTCACTGACATAAACCAGAATAGTTACTTCTGTTGAGAGGGCTTACACTGCTACTGTAGTAAAAAGAATTTGCATTCTGCCAGATTTCTGATATTTTTACAAATTTGTCGCAGTCGTTTCGGATTTTCAAAAAAAAGTTGTATCCAAAACTACCAAGATTAACACAAATTAAAGTATTTCAATGATTCTCCTCTCCTGTAAAAAAAAAATAAAGAAATAAAAAAGTTTTCTGGCACCAACTTGCACAGTGCTAGAAAAAAATCGTCTCATTATTTACCCCATCACCAAATTAAACAAATGTAATTGATGATTGGGTTAAATAAGTAATGGCACACTCAGGCTTGTGTCATTACTGCCAGCCCTGGTGAATCAGAACATCACATTCCAGCAACATGATAAATGCTAACCGGTCTCACCAAACGGCACACAATGCCAGGATCAAGAGAAATTTTGGAAGAGATGAGAAAGAAAGTTAACTCCAAATGGAGAAAACTTTGAAGAGCGGTAAAGCTACCTAGGGGTGGCTGACCTTCCAAAAATTCCTTCAACAGTGCATGGCTGACTCGGAACTGAAGGCTTCACTTTCCGTGGATAAAGTCAGCATTCATGATTTTCAACATTATAAAGAGACTGGGCAAAAATGGTGGCCATGGGAAATAGTGACGACCTCCCCAAAGAAACAACTTGATGGCTCTCAAACCTACTGGGATAATGTTCTGTGCACTGATGAGTTGAAAGTAGAATTACTTGGAGGACATACAGAACTAGCAGCCAAAAATAGCAGTAGTATTGAGATGGTGTGGGCATGCTTTGTTGCTTTCTGGCCTGGGCTCTATTGCAGAAATTTCTGAAACAGGAGTTTAATCTCCATAGACATGTTTGGTAGAAAAACAAAATGAACACAAAGAGAAGTACCAAAAAAACCAACTGCCAAATATGGAGGTGTATTTTGAGCTTGTCTTGTGGCAAGAGGTCCAGGCGCAGTAAACATAAAATCTTTACAGATAATCTATTTGCCCCAGTTATGAGGTTGAGATATAAATGCATTTTGCAGCAGGGTAACAACTATCCACAAAGATATGAAATCTGCATTGACACAGTTTAGTGAAAGCAGCATCCTTTTCCTCCAATATCCATCTCAATTTTTGGATTTAAATCCCATCAAAACACTGTGGTCTACATAGTGAAAGAGTCCATAAGTGCAATCCCAATGATATCAATGATCTCTGCCTGGAATAATTGTCAAAAGTCCTCAAAATATGTTATCTAACCTCCTCACAAGTTATAAAAATTGACCCACATCATTTGACTTCTTTGCAAGGGGTGTATTCACAAAGTGTTAAACCAGAGATAAAAAAAATATTTTAACATTTACGGTTTTCAAAAAAAAAAAAAAAAAAGATTCCTTTTAATGAACAACAATGAATTTTGAGACGAAATATATACGGGATGCATGTTTGAACTTCACATGGATTCTATATTGTTTTTCTACTCTTTATTCAGGGTGCCAAAATTCTGAATCTGGATGTGAGAGCAATCTCTGAAAGCCAGATCTTGTCAAATGGTGTTCACATAATATTGGCATTACAATGACAGGTCAGGCACAGTGCAAATAATTCTCATATCCTTGAAGAAATAAATAGCCTCTGGGAAACCACACCCGGGCAAGTGGGAAGAAGCAAATCACATAACTTTGTTTGCTTCATTATAATCAAAGATGTTGCCATGACGTGGAATTAAATCAAGATTTATTCTCAGATCAAGCCATGGCTGAGTCACAAGCTTGTCCCCACTGGCAGCTGTCAGAGCATCACAGACTGAATGTCCACCAGGCACGCTGCTGGTCAGAATTTGATGAACGATAACAATGGTTTAAGGCTGAGGTAATTGTCTCTAAAGCTTATGCTACGTGATGAATTTATTTCTTTGTCTCCAAAATAATAACCCAGGAAAGTCCCTGAATTTTTTTTTTTTTTATGAAAATGAGAAAATGAGTCTGAAAATGATCATAGTCCTCAACAAACAACTGTACCTCTAGTGACACTAAAAGATTTCAGTGGGCAAAGCAAGGAGACTATCCTTCCACACTTTTAAACAATCTGTTGCTCAAAATGATGATAGTTAGGCAAATTGCAATAGCAAAAGGGGTTATCCTGTCTTTTATTATACACCAGTGACAGGCTACAGTTACACGCAGGGCAAATGGGGAGATTTTGATTCACTGGTCAACAATCATAAATATGTCATGTATTGTGTAAAAATACAGAAGGTCTTGTCTTTCCTTCCTCAAGATATCTTTGGAAAAAACTTCTGACATATTTAACGGCCTGAAATCTCAGTAACAATGCTGGATGATGATGGCTCTCTGGATCAGGCATAAGGAAGGAAGGATGTGAGAATTACACGATTGGAATGAAGCCACAGTCGATGTTATAGCAAACAAAATGGCGCTCCTCCCTGTCTGCATTTAATAGTGCAGTATGCTTAGAGTCAGCAGGGGGTGGTTTTATTTACAGAGGCTGCAAATTCTTTTAACGCAACACAACACAACACAACACGACATAACATAGCAGCATGATGAAACCAGGGCATTCGGTCCAACTAAACTTACCATTTTACTGTGACCATGAGTGAAGAGAAGCAGCAGCTGACAGGCATGTTTCAGAAAAGAACCACAAATTGTCTGCTTTCTCTGTTTCAGCTTAAGCAGGATGTGAGCAAGGTGTGCAGTTTTCAAGGCCGGGCTTAATACAGTGCATGACACTGAGTATTCAAGTGTTATGTAAACTTAAAGTGCAAATTCATCAAATTTTCTCAAATAAAATCTAATCTGGTAAACGTTTGACCAAATAGTTCATGAACAGTATCCTGCTAATTAAATGCCCCAAATGTGCTGCTTTTTCTCAAAAATCAGCTTTTTATTGAGGTTTGAGCAGAGATTTCCGAAAACAAAATGAAGATTGATCCAAATTAGCCAATTAGCGAATGTGGCATAACAGGAGGTGTTCCAAATGAGAAAGTCAAGCTGAAAACAATAGGAAAACAAGATGTTGTCAACGAATATTATTTCCATAAATTCATGAGAACAAATATTTTTCACATCAGTGGGGGGAAAGGAACAACGTGACAATCAGCCTGTAGCATGGTGCACCAAAACTACATACTGAGAGTTTTATGAGGCCATGATGAGGAAAGGTGTCTGAAAATTGGTAGCCTGCGCACTCGATGACAACACAGGACCTTCAGAATCTATTAACTCATCTATTAACAACACGGCCCATACAGGTCACATAAGGTCCTGCTTGCACAGCTGGGGTGCGTTTCCCGAAATCACAGATGCCAACTTACGTAGTTGGAGCCACTGACTGTGAATGGAAGAACTGTGTAAGTTAGAAACTATGCTTTTGGGAAACTCACCCTTAGCTGGCTAGCATGCTTAAGCTTTTCGCTATTAAAGTATTAAATTACACGTGTAACAGTTGTGGTAGAAACTTGAAATTATTAATTTAATGGCAAAAAGTGTTAGCGTGCGAGCTGGCAAATTATTCATCCCATTGACTGAGCTGGCAGAAGCTTACGCTTTTTTCTCTTTCCAATTGCAGCTGCTGGTCTCGTTCCGGCTTTGCTATCATGGCCGAAGTTTCGAATACTCCAGGTCTTGTGATAGAGGATGGATTTAGTTTCAGTTTGAGTCATTTTTTGCATAAAATAGTTTCTGCTCTCATTTTAGGATGGGCTTATTAAGCGGCGCCCTGAGGTTACTAACCTGCTTTTCTGAGTACAGAATAGATGGGGAAGACTCGGGACCGGAGCAGTTTGGTCTCAGCTTATTGACCGATGGCTTAAGCGGTGATTTCAGCAACTCATGTTCAGACCCTTCCTGTGACTTGGGACCTGTCTGATAAAAGCAGTTATCAGTGAAGTGTTTTGAGCAGATCACAGATCCACAGGTGTTGTGTCCGATTGAGTTCCCAGTCAAATCGTGTTTCCGCTAACAATGCAATGCAATGACATCCCTAAAACATGTGGAGAGCAAATGCACATTTTACTCTGAATTTGACGGCAGAACAGATTGTTAAATCATAGGTTAATTATGTGATGACTGCCGAGCAGATGAGCTCAATACTGCGAAAGAACAAATCGCAGGAGATGGCAGAGTATCAAAATTCATCGGTTCATGAGGTGTCATCTGTGATAACTTTCTTGAGAGTGAGCAGATTCATCAATGCCCGTCAAGTCACTTCTTTCATAATTTTCTTAATTCAGCAACAGCATCACAAACTTTCTCGAAGGGGGAACATGATTTGATGGGGGAGCAGAAACGGACACAACACTGGGCTCCTGGAAATCCGCTCATTTCCTCTTCACAAAATCAACCCATGCCACTGGCTTGGTTCCTCCTGTAACGTCATTGCCGAAGATGGCCGAAGATTAAATTCTTTCCGAGATGATCACAATTTGGCTTGATGAAAATGCGAATAAATTTGTAACAGCTGATTAGAATTTGAAATGACCATTGCACGAAGGATGGATTTACATTAAAGATTTTGTGGTCCAAATCTTATTTTTGGATGAACAAGGACTTTCGTAGAAGTCCTACCAGAATGCAGAATATGCCTTCACTTAGAAAGCTGCCAATGAGTGCTCACACGGCCAGCTGGAGGAACACCACAAAACCAAACTGACCGTAAATCTCCGGTGTTCTTGAGCTGCACGAAGCCACAGTCAGTCCTGGTAAGGCTGGATTTGATTGGAGGCCGTAATTATTACCACATACCTCCAGAGCTAACCCAGCAGCCTCCTGAATTTTCAAAGAGTGCTGCGTTTCGAACACCAATAGGAGCAGACGATCAGAAACACACTCCTATGGTAAAACTTTTTCATGTTCCTCTGTGAGCCCAATCCAGGTATTCTCATTAGGCATTGGTTAGTTCACCATTTCGAGCATTATCAGTGACATGTTCAAAACCCAACTTATATCTTAGTCTGAGGCTGCATCAGTGCACTCCTCTTGGGCAACTTGCACATCAGCATAAGCAAAATTGACAGAGAAGAATATACACTCATTTTGGAACAAAATATGCGCATTCCGGATGTTGTTGTTTTTTTTTTTTTTTTTTTCCAGGGATGCTACTATATTTCTCTTGCAGGATAACGGCAGGCCAAAATTTGCACGTATTACAAAAGCGTGGCTTTGTAGTCTCAGCATGCAAGTACTGGCGATCGTCTGGACCTGTCTCCCATTGAAAACATGCATTTTAGGGGCACTAAAGGTGGCAAAGCTGACTTGCTAGCTAGAAAACTGAACACAGCTAACTTAGCTAGTTACTTAGCTAGACACAGAACATGTGGTTGTAGCTACTTTGTGTTTGAGCTAATATTGCGCAATGCACTCTAGATTTTATATGGTGTTAGGGGAGGGATTACTGTATGTGAAGGATGGCTTCAGTGCATTATCAAGCCAGGTCTTAGACCCGCCCAGAACATCCAGAAAATAAAATTGGTGAAAAATTGTTTAACAGACTAGTGCTACAATTCAGTACTAGATTTGATTGCAGTCTTTTCATGTTTTCAGCGACTATTTTCTAGCATGCATAATGTGTTGAGTAGCAAATCTCTGATTTCACTTTACTTGGACTTTAAAACCGTTGTAGTGTAACAATAAATATAATGTAAGTCAAGTCAGCAGTAATTGGTCACAGCTGAGAAAAATAGTTAACATGGGCTTGAGTCCCTGTGATGCACAGAGGTGGTTGTATGCAAGAGGGAGAAAAGCTGAAAACAATGATCTCATCCAGGCACAATATAGAATCTACTGTAATTATGGCTGCCAGCCCCATAGGGCTGCAGCGTCAACCAGGACCAGAACAGTTTGAGTCAGCAGAGTTGCCCCTGATGTAGAGAGGAAAATGTGTTTCCTATTTTTGATTGGACACCCTCGCCCTGCCCATGCCAGTTGTGCATTGTATTTCCATGTCTTCCTTGAACCCAATGACTGAACAGCTCAACTGCTGAGAAAACCATGATGGCTAACAGCTGACACTCTAGTAGAAAGCATATGCTGGTGCTGCAAACGTTGTTTTAAGACATTGTTTCATCTTTGTTTTAACAGTGTTGACATGGTGCCCCAGAACATGAAAATGCTTTGGTTGAGACTTTCCGCAGATATACTATTAATGTACAAAGCCGGCGAACATTGGTCCTTCATAGCTTTTAATGAAACTCTGCACAACATTGTCTGCAGTCTTTGAAAAGTAGACTACCAGTTTCACATTATGAGAAAAAGGCATTACTCTTTAGGTTTTCAAATGTACATTTTTGGCACTTTGAGCAGCTACCAAAAAGATTGGCACCACTGAAGTCAGTTGTACCTGAGTGAGCAGCAAAGGATATCAAGAAAAAACACAACATCTCAATAAAACTATGTTGATGGGAAGACAGCTATGGGTGCAGAAATTTATTTATTTATTTAGCCTAAACTCCTCCGTTACTAAATTTCAGCCATGTATATATGGATGAGTCGTATTTTATTTCTAGATTGCCACTGCATAAATGATAACAGCTCGATGAATAATGCAACAAGCACAAGCTACCAGACTGCAAAACAACAGGATACGAGTTTGTGTTGTTTCAAGGCAGCCTTCAGGAAATGAAAGGAGCCATGTCATCCCTTGAAAAGACTGTAACAGAAAAATGTGAGGAAATTGAGTTGGGAAAGGTGAGATAACGATGCTGATGTCTGAGAACTAATAACTCTCTGAAGCCTCCTGAAAATTATAGAGAGCATATTTGGGCATTCCCCTTAACAATAACTATCATGTTTACTGTTACCTCATGTTTTGTAAAATTATGTTTTCGTTGATATAGTGAAATTGCATTTTTATAGTTTATAGTTCATTTAATTCCCTGCATTCCTCATCTCCAACATAAAATGGGTAATGTTACATACGACAAACATCATATTGCCAATTGTGTGTCTGTGCTGGGCATTTGTCCATACAGGCATGATTGTGAAAACTTGCACAGAAATGCACACTATGGAAGCCCATAGGGGACAATATTAAAATGAAAACGTACGTGACAGCTGGTAGTAAGTCCCACTTTTACACTTTCAGCAGTTATGTGACCATAAAAGCCATAATCTCGCATATTTTAGAACTGAGGTCTAATTCGTGTGAAGATTGTGAAATTGAGCTGCCGGATAGCTCACTCAGTCAAAGCATCACATTGCGAAGCAAAAGTGAATATCACAGCGTGGGTTCGAGCCCCGGTTGTACCATCCGGCAGCGGTCTGCAGCTTTTTCAGAAGTAGCGCGCAATTGGCCAATGCGCTACAGGGATGCAAATTGGGAAGGGTCTGCCGGGAAGGGTAATATAAGTTGCTTTGTTCGTTCCTTAGGCACCTCCTGTTGGCCAGATGGGCGCTTGTCGTGAAGATTCTAAGCTTGTTCATGTTCGGGTATCCTCCGCCTTCGTTCTGAGCTTGCGACGATTCAACCAATGAGTGTATAAGAAGCGGTGGCTGACAGGCGCGTGCTTTGGAGGAGAGCCGCGAGCTGTCTTCCCTCTCCTGAGTTGGCAATAGGGGGTCGCATATGTGAAAGCCTTGTACAGAGTTCCCCAATTGGACATTCCAGATTCGGGTGGGATTGGAGATACCATATTTTTAAAAAAAAAAAAAAAGAAAAAAAAATTTTAAGAAAAAAAAAAATTTTGAAATTTGGCTACAAAATCTGTACGACCGGGGTCAGCAGATGTCGAAGCAATGGACGCCATAAAATTGAGATGAAAAGCGACACAGTACAACTGAATGACCTACTGCTGTACTCTGAATAAGAGTGGATGCATGATTAATACAACCAGATTTTCTCTCTTTCATTATAAAAACTGTGGTCTTTCCAGAGTCGATAGAAACTTTTTCAGGGCTGCATTTTCTCTTGTTATGACGTCAAAACTCAAGTCGTGCCATATTTTGAATATTACCCATCACACATGAAATTCGAGCCATGAAAGTAACACGAGTATGTCCAAGATTCTGGTATTTCATGCATGTCGACATCTGTCCTGATTGAAGTAAAGTGTTGGAAACAAGTGGATGGGGTGTGGGCTGAATTTGTGAAGTATTGTTTTGGCCCAATCTGGCCCAACTGAAAAGATCCAGAGACAACCTCATTCACTTCCTCCCTCATGGCAGCAACTGAAACAATCTGTTCTGTGAAATTTAAGTCACCGAGACAGTTTAGGTAGGCCTACAGTATCAGCCTATATGTAGTCCTGCTCTGTATCAAATCACTAAATAGTTTTTCTCAATAGTGATTGATATTGCAACAAATGAAAACCAAACTTTTCCATGTGGCACACATATAGAAAATAATAAGGGCATCTTTGATAATGGGTCAATTTGAAAGTTAATGTGAAAATATTAACTTTAAATAATTCTGCATACAGTAAGGTTTTCACAAGGATGGCTAAGTGGCATATAAACACTTCGATGCAATTTCTGTCAGACAACTCACGAGTACACCACTAATTGTGAAATTAACAAATTTGCTGACACACCTTATGGCCTACTGAGCTTAAGAAGAAGCAGGAAAGCAGGAAGTGCCAGGACAATCCCCCCAATCTTGGAGAGACATTCAGATCCTGCAGGTGGATGCTTTGGTGCAGGAGGGATGTTCAGTGCGAGCAGGCAGGAGTAATGCAGTGCAGTAGCAGGCAGAGGTATTTTTTTTTCTCCGTGGAGGCAGAGCAGAAGAGCGTCTTATATAGCCCACCCTCCAGAGGGCGGAGCAGTGTCTGATATGCATGGGAGTGTCTATGGAAATGTGGGCATGTCTTGTGCTGTCCACCAGAACTAGGTTCACAAGGTGTGCCAACTCATGTGTAAACCATTAATTGCTAATTAACAAATAAATTAAATGATAATTTGGCATCTAGGCTCTGGCCCTTACACATCCTGCAGCCGACTGAGCCTTAAGAGAAGAGATCAGGAAGAGTCATGACATCACCCAAAACAGAATAAATTCATTTCCCCTGCAGAACAGCCTAACTGCAAAGCCAGATGCCGAACGCCAATCTTTGTGAACCTATCAATGTGAGGCCAACGCACCAGGCGTCTGTGAGGCCATTCCATGCCGGAATACACTATCTAGTGAGGCTATCACTACATGGCAAGGCTCCAGCTACCGCGAGGCCCTTGCAAAAGGTATATACTGTCCCTTGAAGTCATTATTGTGTGGCCCATTGTATGGCCAAGGCACCACCCACTATGTCGCCATTCCTTTGCAGGAACATGCAAGCTAGCAATCAACGGGTAACCGAGACGCCAGCCACCATAAGGCCACTCCAACAGGAAGCACCTCTGACTTCCAAAGAGCATACTGCCCTACAGTAATCCTGAGGGGCGCCTAATCTACCCAGCGATCCACCGGTAGTACCAGCAGACATAGCCTACATGAAATGTTAATTAATGCAATATTGCAGCTTTGCATGGCACAGAAACTCATGAGGCTCAAAGCTGTTGATATTTCTTAAAAGTAATATGGCATTAATAAGTAGTGGGCAAACAGCAGTACATAGCTTTCAGTGTAAATATTGATACTTTCAGAGCTGCAGGATAGCAGCGCGTAGACCTTCTAGAGCACATCTCAGTGACAGCTATCTCGGCCCATAGCGGAGAGTGTGGGTCTCATTCATTGATTTGTGAACAACACTGGCGAACAGCGGGGCCGATCACGGAGACAGGGGCCTACGTTGCAGGCTTTACATCCTTCCAAATCCGAGATCTAAGAAACACCTTCCATGTCAGACAGTGAGCACATTACAGTTAAAACATCTCAGACGATTGCAAGGAGTCAGATCTAATCACTTCATAACCGCTTGTCGATTAATTTGAGCTTAATTTCTCTGGAGGCAACCTGGGAATGGCCAAACTAAATGACACCTAGTGCCATTTTTGATTCTGATTAGTACGCAGTTGAAATGTAACATTCTGGAGTTAATGTCAAGATCAAATAGCTCAGCTTGAAGCATGGATTGCAGCTCTAATGGTCATGCTTCCACCTATGTATCTCTTCGAACAATGAGGGCAATGCTGTCAGGGAATGAAAGTAAGGTAAATCCCTGAAATGGTAGCATTCTCTCTATGGACAAAGTTCATAGTTTGGCCTGCTGGTGGCGCTACAGGAAAAGGGTTTGGGGTTTCAGAAAATCCTAGGGAGTCCCTGGTCCATTAGCTTATAGCAGCCCACAGCTGATTTCATGTCTAATCACTAAATGGACTCAAAGTATTTGTCTCCTCGCCCTTGAAAATACCACACTGCATGTATCACAGTGACGGTTGCTGAAATCTGTAAGGGAATATTACCCTGACTTTGTTTCATCGGTTGTTTCATCTGAATTCTTCTTCTTCTGATTATTATTATTAGTAGTAGTAGCAGTAGCAGAATTATATACACTTTTACCTTCAGCACAATTCAACCCTTATGCATGGTTGGAATTCTGACAGTCACATCCTGTGCAGATTATCCCATTACATGCAACAAAATTAATGCTGGTTAATATCAACTGCACTTGTTAATCTGAACAATTATGTGCGACTCCGTGATTTTATGTTTGCATTTACACTTTTTTTTTTTTTTTTTTTACATTTTTATTCAAAACAACTGTCTTTGCCATTATATACCGACTCAGAAGAATAATACGGTACATAATAACTTTTATGACATAAGCAACAAAGACGGGGAAACATTACTGATTTCGCCGGTTGAAATAATTGGTATATAATGTTTCGGAACCTTGAGCAAAACAATTTTGAACCACAGATTGATGAATTCAGTGCCGTCTTTAAGAATTTTAAAATTATATAAATTTCTGTGTAAGCAAGAATGAAATAGCCAGATCTCTGCCGCGGGATGGCTGATATCTGGCCAGGAAAAAAACACGGTAGAGGGACAAAAGGATGGATAGGAGGATGGATGGATATATGAAAGGCACATCCACACAATTAGAGGTATCCGTATATTACATTTTGTTGAGAAGTATTGAACAGTTTTGGAGTTCTGGCCCGGAAAAGAACAGGATGGCTGATATCTGGCCTGGAAACAAAATGCGGTGGAGGGATGGACAGATGGACAGGATAACGGACAGAAGTATGAAAAGATTCATCTTCTTAATAAGATGTATGCAAGTGTGAATTTTTTTTTGGCAAAACTTTTAACTGTGTAGGAGTTCTGGCCTGGAAAAGAGGCTTGACAGATGGACAGGCAGATGGGCGGACAAGTGGAAGGACAACACTCATTCCTATTTCTCGATTCACTTTGTGGCAGATAATATGATTGATCCGCAACACTGATGTCAGATACTGGGAGGCCCTTGGCTCAAAGCGACAGAAGGGATTATTGTGTTGCAGTTCAGCGTTTGTGGTGTAGAGGGCCATTTAAAAAGTATTTTGAAACACAGTCACTTTTGTCTTAATAAAGTGTCCTCCGAAATGATCAGCACCATTGATAAAACTTAAAAGGCCAACAAATAAAGCTAAAAAAAATTAATCACAAGCTATTGGTCATTTACAGCTAAATACTTTTACTCACAATTAACTATTACATAATTACTGGCACCCCTGTTTTCAACTATTTGTGTATTGTACTCAGTTCAAGTGCTTTATATACAAAATGCAAACACAATAAATCAATACTGCCACAAAAATGGCATCATAAATCAATAATGATTAAAAAAAGACATAAAAAATGATTCAGTATGACATTTGTGTTATGAATGAATGAAGGGCCATCACTAGCAACTTTTGTTCCTGAATTTCCTCAACTTACCACATAATTTACAGTGTATGCCAACAAAAGAGGTGGGTGTTTCTAATGTATGACAGGCAATTTACCAAACTTTAAATATGTCTGAAAATGCACAATTCTTTTGGAAAAGGACAAGGGTCATATTTAATGGCTCTGTAATCAAAACTCATCCAGCTGAGAATTATAGTTATTAGAGCCGCTGACCAGTAATGCTTACAATTTCACAGTGTTAAGCTTATGTAATCATTAAACAGGATCATGACCAATGTTAGTTTTCTCTATTATTCAGCTCATTGTTGCATTTCTAATTGGACATTAACTGGTGTGTGGGCATTGTGTTTTCAACGGTTGAGTTCTGCATGTTCCTGAAGAACTTTTTAATAACAACCCTGTGATATGCTGTTTCTGCAAAGCAGAACAAAGGAATTATTCATAAGAAGTCAAAGAATGAAAAGAGGAAAGGGAACTCTGTTATTTCAACTAATGTTATTTTCATATTGTGCTCAGCTTACAGCACAAGTTCTAAATCCCATATGAAATTTAAAAGGATTTTCATATTGTGACTCAGCAGCAAGTGCTCTTCTGTGTATTATTGACCAACATACACTGTGTCTTTGTGTATGTCGTTAGTGTGTACAGTCATTGCACAGTGGTGGCAGTGTTTTGTGTAAATCAGAAAGAATAAGCACTGTAAAACTTCTATGTGTGGCAAGGAACCCACCGCAGTTTTCCCCGCATATCATTGTTTTCACAAACATTTGAATGAAAGAGTTCTTGTTGGCGTAAACCAGTACTGTTGGCTTGACCTCATTGTAGCAGAGTGGGTGCTGAAAAGGGAAGAGCTCTTCCTTATATGGTCAGGCTCCTGAACCCAAGCCAATAATGCCAGCACTAATGATCCTCTTGAGTTGTGTGAATTCTGTCCTTCTTATGGTCTTTGATTGCATAGCCTGGGCAAATGGCAGGATTGTCAATTGTTGTGCAATGAGAACATTTTTACTGCTAAACACTGGAAAAATTATTGAAATGTCATAGTGCTCTAAAAGCCCACAATTTTATATTTCTCCAATGACATTTTCACTGTAGTCTTATCATTCCTTTCCTGTAGTATGGTATTTTCTGGTTGTTATTAGCTAAAGAAAGTATTTTTTTTAAATTATGCATCAAAAGCCTCTTTTAGAAAATAAAGGAATATGCCAATAGATTTATGATTATAATACTATGGTGGCGTTTTCCTGGGAAGCCTGCATTGAGAGCACAGCTGCATCCCCAGAGTCATCAGCAGATTTAATCTGATTTGTCTGTCCTGATGCCTCAGGCCATTCAGATCTGGTCTCTAATAGTGATCTGATGACATCACACTCTGGGAATACAGACATCTGATCTGTAGGAAAGGTCACCACAGTACAAAAACACATGAAATGAGGCTGGCTGGGTCTTTCAACGTACTATATTTTTCTGATTTCATGAGGAAACTTTGTCAATGTGCTGGATTACCAATAATCAACAATGTAGAAGAAACAGTGACTGTAGCTAATAGTTAGCCAATGATCGATGACAAAAAAACTAAATTTTTGCTCACCTTTAATGACAGTATTCCATTATGTTTCTGTCTTCCTCTCATTTTCTTTACAAGATAAGGAGCATCGTTTACAAAACAGAATAAAAATGCTGGTTTGAGTAATGGGTCAAAAGCGCTGTGGCTCTTTGCCGAACTCAGAAAGTGTAAAACCCCTCAATTGAACGATTGAGAAAATCAAATTACTGAACCTTTGTTGAACATATTACCTACGTCAATAATGACTGTTCGGAAATTGAAAGACCACCTCATGCTCAAGGAGGAAATTTGAAGTCAGTGTGCAGGATTACACAGAATACGTGTTTTCAGTATCAAGTCAATCCATAAACAAATCTTTGTCACACAAATAATTAAAACATTATTATGAAGATCGCTCTAGCTGCATTCATCTGGCAAAAACGATTTTCTTCTTTTCACTGCTGAATACATGGTTGGGTGTGCATTGTATCCATGAAACCAGGTGATGACCAGATTTATTCAGTCATAAGTCCTTATCATTTATTTTCATTTTACACTGATATTGATCTCACCTTTTACTGTTCCCAAATGCATCTAGAATGACTCACCTTTGATATTTTTAGAGAACAATATAACTGCATGCTTTCCTGTCAGCACAGCAGCACAAACACAATTCCAAAAAATAAGGTTAGCACAAAGCAGTATAAAGTTGCTTTGCAGTGGTAGTGACAACAGATTATATCATGTTGCATTAATGGCTAAAAATATATTTTGACCTCCGTCAAATACTGAGATATGGGACCAAGGATGTATTCCGTTCAAACTGTAAAACTAGTGCTGAAAAGCAAGGACAGAAAAGAAATCAAATTTTTGGCAGGAAAAGGGGAAGGGGTTTGATAATATGAAATTGGAAATAACTGAGATTGGGCTTTTATCTGAGAGACTATGAAGACTTGTTTTAGGTGATATCAAAAGTGCTTAATTGATAAGTCATGATGAATTTACCCTGTATTACTTGATCGATAGTGTCTCATTTGAATTTACACATGATAAAGATCACTGATGTCACTAAGATAATTACTGCTACACATTTTGGGATATTGGCTTGTGGATAAACTACATGCTTTCAAATAGCAAAGAAACTTTCCTCTGTCTTTCTGAGATCTTTCCCATCATTCATTTTGCACCTCATTACTGACATTCCTTGCAATAAGATGCTCCCATGATGGACTGTCCATGTATTTGTAGGCTTATTATACAGTAGTTTGTTATGATCATGAAAGGGAAATCAGTCTTGGCCACAATGCAAAGCTTAATAACCATATTTTATCCATTAATTATACATGACTTAAAAATGATGGTAAGCATTTTATGTCGGTCAATTAAGATTGTAAAAAATCTTTTCAGCTAGACATGTTTGACGCGGATCAAGCTGAATTAGCAAGTAGCAGAGTGAAGCTAATGTTCGATTTTTATGCAGAATCATCCTTATCATACCAAATTTAATTTGGTACCCCAAATACGAAGCCAAGCCACAAACATCCACATTTGATAACTCCAAGTGATAAACTTTAAATAACTTTACCATTGAATACCAAATGGTCTGCTGTGGTTTGGAGTGGAAAACCCACGAGACATGAAAATTGGAAGCCATTTTTTATTGTTTCATTTTAATAACACCGAATCTTATGAATGTTGTAATCAATAGACATCTGCCGTCATTTCAAAAGGATGAAATTACTGAATGAAATGGGGGATCGATATTGTGAAAGACGCTTCCCTTGGTTTCTCTGTTCCCTCAGAGCTAAGTTCAACAGGACATCTTCATGGTGACAGCCACATAATAGCAGCTATTTGTTTACCGCATGCTTGTTGTCCTGGTAACAGGCTTCTGTTCAACTCTGCCAGGGGAAAAACATTGGCATGCTGCTGCGATATTTGACTGCTGGCGGTGAGAAATATTAGCTTCATTTCCATTATAAAGTGAAAGGAAACAAGCTCTTTCCCTATTTGAACAATAATAAAACATTTGTGAAAAATTTAAAGTTATGACTTTGGTTATGTTTTTACAGTAATATCCAGAGAAGGTTGCACTGCACTGAACATGGCAGACAACATTCATTTTCATTAGTGATATTGTTTAGAGCTGTTTTATGGGGAAAAGTTATACATTTATTAAAAATGCATAATGCAATTGATTTAAATTAAGATGTACATCATGGATACTAAAAGTAAGGGCAGCAACAGTAATGATACTGTGCAAACACACTGTTTATTTTTAGAATCAAATGAAAAGGGCATGTGGGGGACTCAGGGCGAGAGGGGAAGTTGCTTGTACATTTGCAGGCCCTTTGCTGATTTTTTTTTATTTCAACTCCTTTGTCCTAAATAATATTTTCTATGTGAATATACACCTGTTAACTAAGCAAGACAACTCTCTTATGCTTATTTCTGCCATCTCAGGAATACTATGCTCTTACAATTTTATGCCCTTCTTAGTTCAGTCCTCTGTGCCACATGCTCGCATCAGCTAAGGTCAGTATGTGTGCTGCAAGTCTAGGTTATGTTACTAGGGTGGTCTGCAGGAACAAACAAACTGGATTAGGATCATACACCTCAGCTTCAAATATTGTAGGACATGAAAATGAGTTCATATTTATATGTTAGCTTGTATTGCGCATGGAAACAATGACACTAAAATGAAAAACATATTCAATACAAGGTTCAGACCTGAATGGCAAACTTCAAGGATAATGTCCAAATTTATATTTAGGGACGAAATTTGGTGATTTACCCAACTCAGGTATTCAATAGTGCACTCATCCAATTAGAATTAAAATTTTGGAACACGTGTACAAATCATTAGTGTAATAAATATGGCAAACAGGCAGTTTTCAAATTACCACACACACACACACACACACGCACACACAAAAAAAATCCATTAAAAAAGTAAGGTGAAGTGCATACATTGTATAGCTTAGCAATCATATACAAGCAACCCAGCTAAACAAGATAATAATAATAATAATAATAATAATAATAATAATAATAACAACAACAGAGTATGAATTTAAGATGTTTTTATGTAAGGTTGGGCCTGCTCGCGGCGCCTGGAGTCCTTGGCCCGTGGATCGGTCCCTTTAAGAACTGTCTCACGTCGTCCGGAAGCCCCAGCTCTTGGTGAACCTCGGGGAAGTTTGGAAACTGGCAGACGTGAATGATCGACTGTTGTGCGCTCGCGGTCGGGCTGGTCTCACCATGAAACACTAAAGAGGTTCAGGTGCGTAACTTTGAAGCGGACCGCTCCGTCATCTTCATTTCGCTGAAAATCTAACTTAAAAAAGTTGTGTCAAACAATTTCAGAAGGAAAAAGACTAACTTCAAAATTCTTAGGAACGCTTTTTGAGACCATTGTTCATATCATCTAAATGTGCAGACTTATGGTGGATACCCTCTTTATATTACTCAAACTGCGTTCATTTGAATATCTTAGTGAACACATGGAAACCTGTTAGTTTAAATTTATTTTGGGTGAGTTCGACACTTCTGTTTGCATTGGTCGAGCCTTTTGTGGGCGATAAGTTAATCTATATTGAGTTATGATCGTTATTTTTATTTTAACTAATTCTTCTACATGACTGATGTTTTATGCGTTATTTCGTGGTGGACAGACGGTTGTCGCTGATTACACTACCTATTCTCTACATATTCATCGTTTTAAATTATATTCCAAAATTAAAAGCAATTGTTTGGCTTATTGCTTCTGCAGGTTCTGCACATGCAGCGCACTTCAGTTGCTTAATTGCATGCGTGAGCAAGTCGTGATGAGCAGAAATTGGGATCCTGAATGATTTTGATGCATTTAGTATTACGGCTGTGGGGACTTATCAGGTTCACTAACAGAACTCTTGATCACTGAATTGCTGACCGCACTGCTTTTCGAGAATTTTAATGCCTCCCATTGTTATAATGAATCCAGATGTGTGCACTAAAGAAACAAAGCAGCGAAATAGCCGTATGTCAGAAAAGATCAAACTCTTCTAAAATCTGTTTTGCGACTCCTTTATTCTTTTTGCGTAGTTGCTTGCTATGGGTCTGAAAAAAAGTCCGCTGATCGTTTCTGAGTCGCATTGTTGATGTTGCGTTGGGGAGTTTGAGATTTGTTGTCCTTAAAAAGCTGTGTAGTTTACGGGTGTACGCTCTTAACGAGAACCGCTACGCCTTATGTAAAGTTGCCAAGCATGTAATATAATCCTATGCAAAGAGAGGAACTGGAGCCAGAGGAGAAACTTCAAAAGCCTTACAGCTCGGGTCAGGCATGTATAGCGATTTAGCTTCATTTCATACCCGATTACATTTACTCTTTCTTTAGCGCATGACCTAAGAAGACGCGTTGGGAATGGACTGAGTGAAGCTAATCGGAGGGTCGTAGAATCTCCCCATAGTTATCGCTAGAGCATCGTTTTGTTTCATGGTCCGGTGGAGTTGGCTGCTGTAAGTGGTTACATATAGGACAGTGTGCGGCGAGTCACGCGCCTTTCATCTTCAAAGGATTCCCTTTCTGATATCTGAGCACCGGGAAGTGGGGAGTGCAAAAGGGCCTGAATATAACGTCAAACAAACAGTTCTCATTGGCTTGTATTAAGCGGGTTGGGCACTCCTGTATGTGTTTACATGTTTTGGGGATATTGGTGTGCGCTTAAATTATGTTGCGAGATGTGAACGACCGTGCTTTCTTTACACGCACTTCATGTCTTCGTCATCAGCGGAGGACATTCCATAGATAGATAGATCCATCCATCCATCCTGAATTTTTTTCTTGTTCCATCCCTGAACTCCTCAGTAATTAGTTTCAGCTTCTTTGATGAGAGTTGTGCTAAATGGCAAATCTTGGTAATTGGAACAAAATTCATGAAGGGATTTCTGCTTTCTGAACTTGAATTGTTCTCTTTGGTTAATCACAAATAAGGCAGTTTGATGGAATAGGCATCTTGGTACTCTTTTGGTCATTATGGGACCTGGATTAAGAGCTGTTGGTTTTGTGATGCCATGGGGGCCAGCACTTGGCAGGAAGATGCTGAAGCTGCATCGACAATGGAAAGCAGCACTGCTGGCCCAGATCCTGGGCCGACGCCACACACAGGCAAAGGCCTGCTGTGAACACTGGGCCTGGATAATTACTCAGAGGAGTCAGCCTTTTTACGTGTATCAGATGTGGTTGTTAATCATTTAAATGTATTCATTTAGCACATGCTTTCTGTCAAATGCAATTTCAAAGGACCATTATAAGGACTATGAAGCACCAATAATGATGGTAACTGTGCACCAGTGTAAACAAGAGGCTAGGACTGTTAATGAATTGTGTTAATTGGACTCTGGCTTTATTCGCAAGAATTACGCAAGGTTGAATCATGGATAAGTTTGGAGTGAATTGAAAATAGCTTATTCTGCCAAAATGGTGATGGTATTTGTTAACCTGTTAGTCACGCAGTCCCCTGCATAAACTACTGCATCACTGGGCATTTAAACATATGAGATTGTAGTTACGTGACCTTTTGTTTTGACCAGAAGAAGCTTGACTAGTAGGCTAGTGTAACCATTTCTACGTAAATAGAACACAAGTCAAATTCCAAGCAATGGACTGAGTGTGTGGCAAAAGTCTTGGCACAGGTAATGTTCAGATTTTGTGCTCTGGAATTACGCAGAGCTGCAGCCCAAATCCTTCAGGTAACTAAAGGGAAAATTCACTCTAAATATGTAGGCTTGTTTGGCAGAAATTAAATCTTTCATTTATGCTGTTTCATCTTCATTTACTCTGACCTGTTAACATCTATCCTGATGCTTACGCCTCTACAGAAGTCTCACGAGTGTTACCTTCATTGTGATGTCAAGATTATTTACGCAGACTTCGTAGTTGCAGAGAATGTTCTCCATTCATTTTGGACATGAACATGGGGCCAGGACAAAAGGCCTCGGGATTAAGAGGATAAGTTAGTACCTGGTTGATACACCTGTGCCTGGCCACTCACTGTACAGATTGTTGTTAGATTGTTTTTGCTTCGCAGTGCTATAAATTGGCATATTTGCTCTGGGTCTAGTTTTAGGCCTTGAGCCATAAAGAACTGTGTAATCTGGAGTCATGGTGAAAACGTGTATGTGTGTATCACGCTCGCGCCCATCACACACACCTCTGTAGACTGATTATTAGCTGACCTGAAAAGACTGAAGGAATTTAGTTTTATTATTGGGTTTCCCAGGTCTTGTGGACTAGGGCAACATGTGACCCGTGTTATGGAAAAATCAATGTTTCACCATTGATTCTTATTTTAGTTCTGTGCAAATCAATTTGCTTTGGAGGTCTGTCTCATTGTAAGAGCTGTATGTGTTTGTGACGGTATGTATGCAATTCCATGGATATTCTTGGGACAAACACGGCAAGAACTGTGGAGGCTAATAACATTTTTTGTCAGTCTTGTTTATGATATTATGTGGCTCTGATTGTAGATCGCACTATTAGGCTCTAGTTCTTGCGGGCAATAGCATCTGCAGTATGTGCTTCTACCATAGGGCATGCCTCTTGATTTCATTCATAAGCTTTGCATCCTGTCAATGCTGGCTGATGATCTGAAAATAGTTCTTATGATAATCCATTTACCAATAAACTGACAGCTTCATGTCATGTGAGGGAGATTAAGTGATCAATTCAGTTTGGGTTTCAATCACCATTACTGTTACTAGCAACATGAAGGGATACCCTCTCAACTACCTCTATTCCTTTCAGTAGAACCTTCAATAATGACTGCAAAATGTTCTCGAGTTCAGCAGTGCCAATGAAAACTTTCCTGCTCAAGACAGTGAAATATTTTGTTTGACTGATTTTGACTAATTATTTTTAAATGTGCCAACGGAACACAGAGAGGGAAGTGGTGAATATTGGGTATCGTCATTGATTAGTGGTTGTTGCGAAAGTATTGAATGAAATGTTGATCATGCCTTTTTGAAGGTTATGAAATTGGGGAAGTAGAAGGTTGTGTTTTCAGGATGCTGGAAAAGGATGTAGCATTTCTATGGTATCCAGACTACTCATGGATTTTTTTTTTTCTGTTTTTAGTTTCCATTTTTGTAATTTAGCAGCTTTCAATTCCAATTTGTGTTATATTTTATCCTTTTGAAATTTCCACTACTGCTTCAATGCCAGCACAACGAGGCACCATCTTGTCATCCATCCTCCAGTGTAGATTGGTCAAGTCCTGTTTTGCTTTTGCTCAGCACGTCCTGTGCGACTTGTGTTGTAGTGGATTGATAAGTTTGGCCCAGAATATCATGGCTGGTAAAATCATCCCCCTCACTGTAGCTGGATGCAAACTAGTGGAAAATAACTATCAGACTCGCAAGTGTTGAGATGATTGTGGCTGTAGTTGGGAGGTTGGTGTTAATTTTGCTTTTTTGGCAAATGTGAATAATGAAGAATTTTTTGCGGGATAGAACGCAATTGATCATGATTTTAATTATTTTTTTTAATAGCCTCTTGTCTGAATGGCCTCTTCCACATAAAATCAGCCCAGTGATTTTGTTTATCTGCATGCGCTGGAAATGAAGTGTCTAAATGTACGAAGAGGGATGTTTTGCAGAGGGGGAAACAGGTTCAGTTTCTCAGCATATGTTCTCATTTGCTCTTTTGTGTATTGCGTTGCATCGCATTGCATCCCTACTGCATGAGTAACCCAATACAGTCATCTCTCTGCGGTCACTGGAGATCCTCTCCCCTTGAACACATGATGTATTTCATAAAGTGTTGCATTTGCTCAGAGGATCCATTCCCATGGGCTCGACACTGAGGTCAGAAATGGAGCCGACGTGAGCAAGCAGTCTTAGTTAGTTAAAAAAATTTTTTTTAAAAATGGCACGCTCCTAAGCTGTCTTGTGAGCCGTGACGAAGCTGTTGCAAAATCTGTGTGCTCCCCTCCCCCTCATTATTCTTAAATTACCTAATTTTGTAATTTAATATTCACTTGCACTTACAGATCTGAAATATGATCTGGTAAGCTTCCAGACAGAATGGTCACACATCAGGTGGGAGTCTAAAAGAATTACGCTTAATGGGTTACCGTGTGATTTTTGTTGCAATGTTTATTTTTCATTGGAAACATGGGCCTGTAGATTTGTTTGTGTGTTGTATGTGACCACTGTGTCCTCATGTGACCATTCAGAGAATGATTTCCTGTTCATGGGCTGGAATTAGGCCATAATGAAACATGATACTGCCACACAAGGTTTAATTCAGGGATATGCAGGAATATTCTGGACCAATGATATCTAATTTTTCTACGCACATTGGCCAACGCCATGGCTCATACAGCTTTTGTCATTGCAAAACTGTTATCAGGTTTCAAGTTCATCAGCTGGTTGGATGTCAAATTACGGAAAGTGCTATTAATATAATTTGTACAAAAAAAAGGTTAACCTTGTTTACTTTGTGAAAGGGAAACATTAGTTGGAAGATCCATGTAGTTTAATGGAGTTACGATTACAGCTGTTATCAGTTAAAAATCAAGTTAAGTCACATTTATTTATATAGCACATTTAAAAACAACAGTTCACCCAAAGTGCTTCGCAGTAGAGGCAAATACATGAGCAAGACAACTGCTAAGTATGAATAAATAAAATGAATAGAATTAAAAATGAATGAACCTTGTCAAGATGAGCATAATTTGCCTACTTTCGTGCATGGTATTTTTCACTTCATATACTGCATCACTGATGTGGCCCATCACATGCATCTCCCCTCTGTTGCATTCATGTTGTGTTCTTAACAGCCATAATCTTGGCTTCAGGCTAATGCCAGCAAGTTGACTTTGAGCCAGAGCTGATATTACAGCCATTATTGTCCATCTCTATTATTTTAATGCTCATTAGACTTCATATCCAAGATACTCTCTGCATGTGGTGGTTTTTGCTCATGGTTGCAGGTCTGATTGGAAGAGGTTGTATAAGCTAAGTGCCACAAGTGTGCGACTGAGTGGATTCACACTTAGAGCCTCGTGGTTAGCCGATACACCATCTTTATGTGAGATTACACCAGCGTACAATGGATGGATGACTGGTTTTTGTACTGCACAGCTGTCAGGTACTGAAGGTTCCAGCCTGCAGAGTTGTCGCATGACAGTACGGGTGTCCTGGCCATCAGGTAGCTTTGTCCTGTCATTGACTGTTAATGCATGCAAGCCTGCACAATTAATCCCAGAATACTGTGCTTCTTGTTACTCGGTTGTGGAATTTAATGTCATGGATTTGGCTTCGTTTTTTTTTTTTTCCTTCTATCTGTTGTCTGTTAATGCCATGTTTTATAGACAGGTTAGACAGGTCAATATATATACATTTTTCTCTGTCATTTTTGCTTCCTATTTTTTTTTTTTTTTTGCTAATTCACAACATCACTTCCAGAAGAATTGGGACTATATATAGATTGTAAATAAAAGCTGCAAGCAGTAATTAGAAAATCCCTTTTAACGTGTGTTCCATTTAAGTGGAGTACAAAGAGTAATGTTTAAACTCATAAACTTTATTGTTTTATGAAAATAATAGCCATTTCAACATGCAATGTCTGAAAAACATTCTAGTGAAGTTGGGACAGGTGCATGTTCACCTTTGTGCTGGATAACTTCTCCACTTAATAACACCATTTAGTCATTTCAGAGTTTCTGTTATTGAATTTTGCGCTTCATACTCCGCTACTGCAGGCAGGCCAGTCTAGTACCTGCACTATGGCACTATGTAGCCACATTGTTGCAATACCTGCAAATTGTTTGGCTTTGTTCTGCTGAAACAAGCTGGGCATCCCTGAAAAAAACATCTGGGAAGCACATATGTTGTTCCAAATTGTGCTGATACCCTTCTGCATCAATTTACTCTTCATAGATGTGCAAGTTGCCCATGCTAAGTGTGCTATAGCGGTCCCAGACCAAGGCAGAACCTGGCAGTCAGGATTGTCCTTCATCTCTTTGGCCCCAAGAGCAGAACATATGTGATTTGCAGAAACATTTGAAAGATGGACTCGATGGACTACAACAGGACTGTCCACTTTCCTGTTAGTCCATTTCAGGCAAGATTGAGACCGGAGATGTCACCAGTGCTTTTGGATCGTGTTAATATATTGCTTCATCTTTGAGTCTTAACTTCGATACATTTTATGATGTCATGACGAACTCTGTTCACTGACACAGTCTACTGTGGTATTTATGCGCTCATGTGGTAATGTTCATTACAGAAGCTTTTTGGATCTTAATGCTGTCGTCTAAGGGTTTGAAGGTCATGCAAATCCAATACATAAACTCGAATTCATCTTTTACAAATGGAGATTGCATGGATTTGTCTGTATTCTCTGAATATTTTCACTATAATATCGACCAGTGGTCAAGAATTCCTATTCCAGGGGGATTTACCATGCAGTAGGTTTTCATTCCAACCAATATTTGACTCTCGTGTTTCTACGAATTGGCTGATCAACTAGATCTCCAGTCATAGAGTAAGAACTGCTTTGTTATAGTTGGATTGAAAACCTATAGGAAGGTAGATCTCCAGGAACAGGGTTGGTGACAACTGTCAGTGGTGAGATTCATAAATTCCATGGAATTGCATGCTGAGGAAAGTTGTTCCCATACTGTGTGACTGTTTGCTCCTGAAGCTCTTGGCAAAGTAGTGAACCTCAACCATCTTGCTTTTAAAGGACCATGTCTTTTGTAGCTGCTCATTTTATACCCGATCAGTATTGAATTACCTGTTACCAGTACCGATTTGTCTGGTTATTGGTGGAATATCCCAAATGGGTGTTTTTCTGAAGATTCCACATCTTTTCCAATCTTCCCATTCCCCTGTTCCACTTGTTATGTCCCCGACCTCGAAAGAGTCGGTCGGGGGCATTATCATTATCACCCCTTCCGTCCGTCCGTCCGGGCGTCCCGTCGTAAACTTTTCCTTTGTCACGCTGTAACATGATCGCTGCTCAACGGAGGTTTATGATTTTTGGTGAGGCGAATGGTCATCCATAGGGGATGATGCCTATTGATTTTCAGCTCGCTCCGCCAACCAATATGGCCGCCACGGCTGGCATCTTGAAATCCTTTGTCACGCTCTAACATGAATACTGCTCGACGGAGGTTTATGATTTTTGGTGGGTTGAATGGTCATACATAGGGGATGATGCCTATCAATTTTGAGCTTGCTCTACCAACCAATATGGCCGCCACAGCAGCCATCTTGAAATCCTTTGTCGCGCTCTAACGTGAACATTGCTCCACGGAGGTTTATGATTTTTGGTGGAGTGAATGGCCATACATAGGGGATGATGCCTATTGAATTTCAGCTCACTCCGCCAACCAATATGGCTGCCACGGCAGCCATCTTGAAATCCTTGGTCGTGCTCTAATGTGAATATTGCTCCACGGAGGTTTATGATTTTTGGTGGAGTGAATGCCCATACATAGGAGATGATGCCTATCGATTTTTCAGCCAATATGGCTCGGCAGCCATCTTGAAATATGGAACATTGCTCCCCGGAGGTTTATGACGGAAGGCATCTGATGAAATCGCTTTGCCACCACGGCAGGCATCTTGAAATCCTTTGTCACGCTCTAACATGAATACCGCTCTACGGAGGTATATGATTTTTGTTGGGGCGAATGCTCATACATAGGGGATGATGCCTATCGATTTTCAGCTCACTCCGCCAACCAGTATGGCTGCCATGGCAGCCATCTTTAAATCCTTTAGCGCACTCGCCAGAGGTTTTTGCTTTTTGGTGACCTGAATGGTCATACATGGCACATGATGCCTAACACTCGCTTTCTGTACATGTTCTTCAACTGTTTCAGTCGGGGGCATATGCCACGCCTTGCATTGATCTTGTTTTGGAATGTGTTTCAAGGATTTAACTCTGAATTTGCGAATATTTACAAGTCTATAAAGTTGGTAAGGAGAAACTTAAAATATTTTCTGTGCAATTTCAGTTGAATGTTGGTAAAATTGACAAGACTCTCGCGATTTTTACTTACATTTTACATGTTGTCCCAATTCTTGCTGAATTGAGGTTGTAGATTGAATTGTGTTTGTGACAATCTTCTATGACCATTGGCAAATGTTTCTTGCCCTCTAATTTCAAGCTGTCAAGCAGGCTAACAATGTTTTGTCACAAATGGAATTGAAATGGAGGTTAGTTTCAAGGTCATAGGCTGAGCTCTGCGGTTTTCGGGGTATGCAGTTTGATCAATTCTGTGTTGGAATAATGAAAGCCACCACCCATCAGATCACTGTGAAACTCATCTTTTAGTGAAATTGATCATTCTAAACGGACCTCTTCTGTTACTGGTAATTTCGGCAGGAAAATGACTTGCCATGGAATATCTCGATTAGCGCAGTAGTTCTTCAGGTTTTTTTATTTTTTGTATTTATACTTGTAAGAGTGCAAGCTTCATGTGTCTAATCATGCCGCATTGTGTTTTCATGAATGGATATGTGTGCAGTAGTTTCAAAATGGATTTTTTTTTCTGTATGTAGTGCAGTTCTCTCTCTCTCTCTCTCTCTCTCTCTTTTAGTATGCTATTGATTTTCTTGGTTCATTGAGTCATGAGGCTGTTTCACAAAGAAAAAAAATGTACTTATCTTTCATTTGTTTTAAAGGTATATGAAGTAGGATTTGCCAGTTGGGGTTTGTATACAGCACATTTAAAGTTGGCAACGCCAGAGACGCCTCTCTGCTGGGCAGCAATGTGTTCCATAATCACACCCTGCGAGCTGCGATTGGCTGGGGGTTACACACCCAGTGCCCAAAGGCTGACACAGAGAAATGTCCAATAGAAATAAAAATGAGAAAATATGGGCAGATGGAAAGGTCTCTGTGTTTACAAACACTGCCACACACTTCACTTATGGGTCATAAGTGATGATTGAAAGTTATTTTTGTGTAGGTCTATCCACTGTTTCTCAGGAAAATACTCTGTATACCTTTGAAAGTGGTCATGTCTACTTTTTACAATGTATATTTTTTTTAATTGAGATACCGTGGTTTAGAATAATGTATGAATATCTTTCCTAGTCCCAAAGTGTAATGTGTTGTAGGGCTTTATATTTAAAATCTATGATTCATCAGTTTAATACTTGAGCCCGTTGTTCTAAAGTGCAGGGAAATGAGGACCTCAGATTCAAAGGTAATAAGGTTTTAGCCTGTGGAACTTCCCAATAAACAAAGAAATTCCATGAGAGATGTAGTACATTTTCTCCACTTCTCATAATCATTTGAAGAATATGAATTGCCTTTCCATAGCCTCGCTTTTCGAGCTTGCCCACAAACCACTGCATGGAAGAGAAAATGAGCTCAGAGCAAATCTCGGTGAGTCCTCAAATGGGCTCGGAACCCCTGAAACTAACATTAGTGCTCAATGAAACTGCGGACAGTTCTCTCAGCAAGCAGACGGCATGCAGATGCGCAGATGCAGAGGTGGCCAGCGGGCAGGCTGCCGATGAGCCACCATGGCCTCATGCCTGTCAGTGGGGTGCCTGGAAAGAAACCTCATCAGTCCAAACACTGCAGATGTGTTGAAGAGTTCCAACATGCCCCCAAACAGCTTAAAAGCCACAACTATGGTGATTGTATGGTGCCTTTGTGCAATGGCAGACTGCTGTAACTCGCTAGACTGCTACCTTGCAACTGACCAAGCGGAGCCAAAATGTCTGCTGCCCTGCTGAATTTTCCGAGTGAATTGCTTGTTCAGTAAATGAAAGTTTGGAAATCTGTAGTTGGTTACGAATTATGCCTTCTATGTGGTTGGCTTTACAAAATGGGTTGCTAATGCTAGCTAACATTAGCCATTATGCCTTATCGGCTGTTGGGTTTTACAAAATGGCCGTAGAACAACTAGGCAAATCCTGTCGGGGTATATCCCTGAAACTACAGCGTTCTTCTGACTGGCGAAATTCAGTTTGGTCCAGAGTTGGTGTAGAATCAAGAAATTCAAGAGGGGAACTACTCTGGGCTCCAGGAATGTTCACAAAAATTTTTGTGATTCCCATGTGAACTGTTTAATTAGCACATTTTTGAAAAAGTTAAGTTTGGCCTAAAGGTGGTGCTTCAGGAATGGTCATAGAGTCAGCTGAACTGTAAATTACTCTGTTTTGTGCCTAGATGCTCATAGCAAAGTTGATCTGATTCCTATCAGAAGTTTGACTTCTTGTATTTGGAGGTGAAGTTTCTCCTGATGGTGGCACTGCAGTAAAAGTAATACAGCCATAAAAATCATTATGGTTCCTTCTCTATTCACCAGGAGTGTTGAAAACGGATGTTATATGATGCCCCCCTTTTTTTTTAAGCGATTGCAGCTTTAAAAAGTAGACATAGCAGAGGTCATATCATAGGGAGATCAAAATTAACACCCCGACTCTATGCAAGAAAAATGATCACAAGATGAGTGAAATGATTCTAATGAGTTATTGATTTTGAAAGTGTTAAATTTGCCAAACTGATTGCACTATAGGAAACACTACAGAGCCACCACAATCAATTAATTAATCCTTTCTGCACCAGGAATGTTGAAAGCAGACTTGACATGAATCCCATTAAAGCTGTTTTAGTTTTTGCAGTTATTTAAGTTTTGCCCACTGGGTAAGTTTTGCCCACAGCTAAGGTCCAATAGGTTACTTGCATCAATAACAGAAGATGCTGCTGACGGTGGACCTGACGAAGGCCTTGCTTGCACTGAAGGAACCAGTCCTACTGCCAGTCTCATGCGGTCTAGGCTTTGACATCCTATCCTGAACGCCATCTTATCACCTGGAAAATAATCCTCCGCTCAGAAATCAGCATGGTACACAACTGTGTTTTTAATAGCCAATGCAGCACTGTGGTCCTGCCTCTTCGCCTGTACAAAACGCACCCAGGCACAAAAGCTAGAGTCGTACCTTTTCCTGGTTGGAAAATTGTGGACTTGGTGTCCTGACAGGCTGCAGTGTGTGCTACGTGCACAAACACAATTTACCATGATGAAAAATGGTGAATTGCATTATAAAATACTGTAAAAATACCAGTTAGTCCAGTCACTACTACTTTGACTCACTATGACTTACCACTGCATTTTGAGCTGGGGCAGAGCTGAGGAAACCCGACTCTTTTTTTGCATAATATGATGTGACGTTGAGGGGGAAGAAAGGGTGCCTTTGGGAGCTTTGCTCGCAATATTTTCTTCTGAATTTGTGACCTTATGTCTTGTAAAACGCATTACATCTTGCATTAACTCTTCAAATGGTCCTTTTTAGATGAGGTCAGGTGTAAATTTTGTAAAGAGTATAACCTGCAAGTTGATCTTGAGGACTAGGCAGGCTCTTGAAGAGAAATGCCGAGCCACGGCTCTTTTGTGATTTCATTGTTCTGCCTCATCTTGCAGAGTTGGGTGGGAGCTTTACCTTTTCTTCCAGTCTTGGATTCCTCAATTGTTTCTCATTAGCATAACTTAAGTGTTGCATTTATAGTGTACATGCAACTTTTGAGGTTTGGGGAAGTTAATTTTTGAGGGGATAGCAGAATGAGGCAGGTCCACATGTGAAACTGTATGGCATATGGATGGGCCCCCTTCTGTAAAACCAAGCCAGTTTTGCTTTGCACTTTAATGGCCTTAAAATGATACTCTTATCTTGAGCGGCTGGCTATCACATCTCGTTGTTTCTGCATGTGATTCCTACGTACAAGTTGGTATTTGGCATAAGAATCTGGAAAAAATTCCTTTTGGGGTACGATGGTTGTGTCACTTCTCAAAATCAGAACTGCAACCTCTGATAAAAGCCATATTCCGTAGACAAAATGCCAATCTATACATTATCTGCCCTGAAGGCTCTAGTTTACAGCATGTTATTATCCCATTTTCTCTGTCTTTAGATTGGGCTGAGCAGGCACTGGTGCAGATCTGGAAAGTCTTTGATGTAGGCCAGTGTCCACTTAGACTAGCTGCTGGGATTGCCTTAACAAACCCACTTAAATACTGTTTGCTATAGCTTGTGAATGCTCTGTGCTAATGTTGGAAAAAAAAAAAAAACAAAGCAAAGTGGTGATATGGAAAATAATTTGGTTAGTCCCACGTAGTCCTGATATATATAGGCATTATTTGTTTTGAGGGGGATTGTGTGGAGTTCTGTTGAACAAGGCTTTCTGGAAAATTTTGAGAAGTCTCTCTTTCTGAAAATGTGAATTGGTTCTGTCCTCTTGAGTAGAGGATGAGATCACTAAGTTTTCTCTCTCGTAGAAAACCATGTGCATTCTTCCTCAGCTGCGCAGAGTTTCCATGTTTTGGCCGCCCCTCATTCCTTAGGCTCTCCGCTCATCTTTCATTCTGTGTCCTTGTTATAGCGGTGCGAGTTCAACAGCAGTAGAGCACTGCAGCGAAGACGTTTTGGTCTTTGTCCCGGTGAAGACAGACCTGCGTAACTGTGCAGCGCCGACGAAGGCCTGTTCTCCTGTGCCACATCCACCTCTCCCCTTTCACCCCCCCCCCCACTAATGGAGGACTAAGATCGGGTGAAATGGATGGCTGAGGGTGAACATCGATCCCTGCTCGTTGGGGATGGGCGTTGTTGTGTTGGAACGTGAACGGCAATCGTTGTCCATGGTTGTTCAATGGTGGTTGGAGAACTGGTCTTAAAATCTCATCCACATATCCCTGTGCCGTTAGACCTCCACAAATCACAACAAGTTCACTTCGAAATCTCACATTAATGGCAGCCCAGACCATCACACTACCCGCACCAAACCCATTTCTCTCCAGAACACACCTGTCTTGATGACATTCATATTGCCTCCTATACACCTGTTGTCGGCAGTCGGCAAGTGACACACAGAACTTTGATTCGTCTGAAAAACCCAACAATGGAAGACTCGTGGCGGCCGAAGATGATGACACCAAGAAAACTGGAGTCTGTTGTCTCTGTGACGTTGTGTCATGATGTTGCCTTGATACGGCCTCCAGCACCTTAACCCCACAGCTCGCAGTCATCAAATCGCAGTCATGGCATGGATGGGGCGTCCGTGGCATCCTATTGTGTTCCGTGTCTGTTGCTGTTTGGAACCGATTCCTCAAAGGACCCTCTGGATGTGTCGGTCATGTCATGCTATCATAACCGGAAGCTGTCCTGGTCAGGGGGCGGTCGTGAACACTTCCTGTCTGTTGGTAGCGATGCTCCAGTCTGTTGATGGTGGATGGACTGACCCTGAACTGGCGGGCAACCTCTCTTTGAGATATTCTCCTAAGCAGCATCCCTAAAACTCGTCTTGTTTTGCACTTGCATGTCATTCAAGTGATGCATTCAACCTGCTGGTAATGACATGGCAAAAGTTGTGTTTTGGAAATGTGATCCCCTGACAGACACACAAACTGGGTTTGAACCCGGACTTGCACAAATTCCAGTGTTTAACCGTCATACCACTATATTTCTTCTGTGGTAATTCTCATGGATTCAAAAAATCAGCAACGATTTAATAAATTAGGCGTTGCGTTTTCATTGTGTTTTAGTATACATAGATTTTATGCTACTGCTAGTTATGCTCATTCCTCCAATTCTGCAGGGCTGCCCAGTATAACAAAAGCTGAAACAAGCATGGATAATGAAACTCAAGTTTACGAGGTCTGTAGAGAGAGGTTATAAAGTTTTCTGGTCTCTCCTTTCAGTGTTTTGTCATTAAAGCTCGCTAACCAACATGAAATATAAATATTTCTGTTCCGTCTGTTTTTGTTTTGCTCTGTATCAACCCGCCCACTGCCCTTTTTTGAATCCCAGAGCCAAGTTGCTAGATATGGAACAAGCCGGCCAGAGACTGCGAAAGTTTCCCGCCAAAAGACGCACGCATGGTCGGACAGACAGACGGATGAACCGTTGGACGGATGGACTGACAGTTGGACACTGCCTAAATCAGCAGTCTGTTGACCTACCTGTCAGGTGGCAGGGGACTGAAAAGTCATTTTGAAAGGCCACTGTAAGCAGTTTGGGAGGTATGCTCTAGAAATGGAACTGAGACGAGGTTACAAGTCAAAGGTCACATGAAGTATCCAGCAATTTTAATACTTGCATTAGTTTCCTTGGCCTAAACTTAGTAGGTTTTGATATGCTGCATGTAGAGAACAGATAATTTTTTAGAAAGTTTAAAAATGCAGAAAAAGTCAAGGTCCAATGTCAACGTAACATTCAAAAGGCACAACTAGACGATACTGCCAACCGACACAAGCAATTTCAAAAGGGCGCTCTCAACAGTGTCGGATATATGCTACAGAGATGAAAACGAGTGATTGAGGTCGTTGCTGAAACCTCAAACGCCAAAGATCACAAAAAAGTGACCGAAATGAAGTTGTGGTAAAGGTCATGAAGTCAGTGCTCAGTGGTCAGGCTGCAGCATATAGTTTCAGAGTGATTGATCCGGACAGATGGATGGACGGACTGACCGATGCATGCACGAATGGACACGGCCCAAATCAATAGTCCCCAGACATACCCCTCAGGCGGTGGGAGACTAACATAATGGGTAGGCAAACAGCGTGCTGCTAACATGAAAGCAAGACCTGGATCAACAGCAGTAACATTAGATTCTATCTGACATAAAAAGCCTCAATATCCTTCTAAAATGCTCCATGACCAGAGAGATAGTAAAACGTGGGTAAATATCGGAGGTGCATTTGAAAGATTGAGACAACTTGGAGCCCAGAAGGATTTTAAGACTGATGCCATGGGAAGGCTTTCACTCCATTTTGCTGCACCGTGTGTTTGGAGTTCAACTCCGTGGTAGTTTGCAAATCTTACCGAATGCCTCACTGGGTGTTGAGAGACTGGTAGTCTAAACTACCTCCACATCACCCCCTGATGTATCTCCCCACATCCATCTCTCATAATTAGGAACAGATAGAGGTCCACTACTCGGCCTGTATATCACTGTAATCTGTGGCCTCAGATTCTGCCAGTATAGTCATGGAGATTATGATTTATACAGCCTCCTTGGACTTCAAACCCTTCTATTGCCTTTCAAGTGCCATTGCATCTTGTGAAATGGGGGAGGAGCCTTGTACTGTCGGCCTGAGAGTAATATCACACACTGTGGGGGTAAAGGGTAGAGTGGAGGCAGCCTGACATGGTTTAGTGCGTGCTCACTGCGGTACCAGCTGTGTGTATTTGCCCAGGTGTAGATTTTTTGCCATTGAAGGGGTGCTTTGGGACCACACCATCATTTCTGAGATTGCCCTTTTGGTTTCCTGTGCACCAAATTTATAGTTCCCCGTGCGAATCATTGGATTTCTCTCATCTCAACCTTTTTTTTTTTTTGTTGTTTTTGCTTTTGCGGTCATTGAGCGAATGTGCTCTTTAATCGCTGATCATCATGGTGCCATTCGGTTTTGCAGTTGTTGTGGACTCTCCGCAGGATACAATGTAGAGCTTAATGCAATAACTTGATTGACCGATAATCCCATCTGCAATTATTTTATGCTGGCTGGAGCTTTGGAAAACATATGGCCATTAAAGGTAAGAATGCAGAGCAGTTTGGGGAATAGGGTTACACTATGGCTTAATTTGTTTGTGCAACTTCTTGGGGGAAAAAAGTCTTGGTGTCTGTGTGTCTGAAGGAATATTTGTTTTCGTAAATAAAATTTTGAAAATTCCAGTTCCCTTTCTAGCTTAAATTGCGTCCTTATATACAGCATTGATTGTTAGTGATTTATTTACCCAAAACTGAATTGTTGGAGCAAGTTGAACAGTTTCTTCGAGATCTTCAGAGAAAGGAAACGGGCCTGACTAGCGTACCCCAGTGTCTTGGGCATGTAGCCTGCTGTCACAGGACAAACTGCGTTGTGATCTTCGTGATCACTAACCACCTCTCCTCAGGGGGTGCTGCCACGACTGCTGAGTGACTCTCCCACATGGACAGTTGTGATCGGCATATAGCCCCACCTTGCCCTTCCTTTCTCTGCATTTGCCAGCGGATAATGACAGGCGATGTGACCAGGAAAGGTAGACCTGTGCTAGCTCTCAGCAATATCATTGATGGAGCCTCTGCTGTATCTGGTGGTGGCCGTCCCTAATGCACGAGCTATGGGGCTGTGGCTATACATGCTTGCTGCATGTCTGCTTATTTCTGTGCTCTCATTGTGGGGATTGTGCCAGTGAGCACTGGTGCAGTGGTCTGGCCCCCGATATGGCAGTGGGTATCCAGCTGGACAGGTCATATGGGGCGATCTACAGGAAGCATGTATGCAGTAAAGTACCTTCTTAGGTCATTAGATGTGACTGCTTGGGTAAGCACTGCTGAAATATGGCTCCCTTCACTTCTCTCCTGAGTGGTGTGGCTTTGAAGTCTTTATCTTTGCCTTGTCTTTTTCCCTATAGGAACATTGAATTAAATCTCGCTAATGTTTCTCTAAGATGTCATGGTACTTTATGGGGTAAATCTGGGGGTTTTCAGATAAGTGAAAGCACTGCTGCAAACATGTATTCTCAACATCTGTCCTTGTTCAGCAGATAAGCACAGACTGGCCAGTTTGCTGGTCTGCTGTAGCTACAGAGTGCTGTGTTTTGCAGCATCTGGGTACATTTTTGATTTAATTGACTTCTATTATTAAGGAAGATGGCTCACACTGCGGATGAACTGCATCATACTTAAAAGCCTATTTCCTCATCTGAAAGTGCAGGGCTTTTCAATTGGCAGTCGGTAGCTTTTTTTTTTTTTATTAATGCGTATGACTCAGAAACTAGATTTTTTTTTTTTTTTGTGGTGGATTCCTTTTTCAAATAAGCATGAAAATATACTCAGATCCCTGCCACGAAATGACTATCTGGCCTGGAAACAAAATGCTGTGGAAGGACGGACAGACGGAGAAGAGGACAAACGAAGATAAGATGCACTTTACTTTAAGGTATGGAAAGGCACATCTACACAATGAGATGTAACCGTATATTAAATTTTGTGGAGAAATATTGAACGGTTTAGGAGTTCTGACCTGTAAAAGAAGCCTGACAGATGTGCATGTGGTGGGTTAACAGTTATTCATATACTGCCATCTACTCTGTACTGGGGATAATAATCGACAGGGGATTAAAATAGGTAACTAAATTGTTGCCTTCTGGGCCATGCACAGAGGTATGATCAGCTCAGGCAAAGATGAGGCAGACTGTGGACTTCAGATGATGGAGATCTTTAGTTTCCGCTCATTCCTGTGGTCAGCTAACATCAGAGCTGTGGTTAAAACTAAACAGGTCAGTGTTTGGAGTCAAAGCTGTATTGTAACTGGTTGTCTTCACATTTTCAAAATTTGTTACCCTTATTTTGAGTTGACAAGAAATTATCAACAGACCATTGTTCTTGAGAGATTTCTAAAATGCTGTGTCCTAGGATTAATTTGGAAGGAATATACTGAATTTTTTGTCTTAAACAATTTGTAGAGGTTTTATGTTGTATGAATTTGGAAAAGAATTTTTTTTTTTTTTTTTTTTTGATTGAACAGGACATTATGTTACCATAGTTACAGACAGGTTGGGCAAGTGACCTATATTTTGAAAGCTTCGCTATCCAGGATGTCAAATATAGTGTGTATACTAATGACAATATTAAAACGTCACCCAGAAGTGCTCTGCTCACTTGGTGTCAATGAGGGAGATTTGAAATTAACCCATAAAACTGATGGACACACGTATAAATCCATCACACTTTAAATCAACTTCAGGCCCATTTTAAATTCAAGTGGAGATCCCAAGGATTCCAACAGTGTGAGAAGTGTCCTGCTGAATTACGCGGAAATGTGTATAAAATGATGTACTAGAGACATTTTTCATTTGATGTAATGTTGCTTTAATATTTCTTTCAGTGAGTGTGATGTAACTTAAGTTAAGCGCTGCATCCAGCAGGTATAGAAAATGTGTGAGGCATTGTCATATATGAAAGAAAAAAAGCTTTTTTTCTGACTTGGAACCCACTTACAGGGAAACACAATTGAAAAATTTAGAGTTTAAGGGGTTAAATTTCCATGGAAAACTTTCGACAGAGGGTTTAATGCTTTTTGATTTTGTTTTTCATTTGTTTTGTTTTTTATTTTTATCGCCCTCATCACAGTGAAATATTTCGATCAGGCTGACAGTTTTGTGTGCAGAGCAGCGCGTTGTCGTAAACATGGTTGATTGCATCACGCCTACCCCAGAGTGGTGTTCACTGCGTGTGGTCTCTGTGTTCTGGGCATCATGTGCAGCCACAGCGTCAGATCTCAGTCTGATGAATTGGGAGTGGCAGTGTCTCCTCTCTTGGCCTCCGCTGGCCTGCCACTGATTCTTTGTGCTCGATTCCCTCTCGCTGAGTCAGCACAAGGCCTTTTGGGAAGGTTCCCAGACCCCTACACTCTCAACAGCCCCTGGGGAATAAACATTCTCGCATGTTAAAGGAGTAGTCTAATCCTGACCATCCTTATAACAGGCGCCTGTTAACACCGTGTCATGAGTTCAAATTGTTTTCTCACATTGGTCCAGATGCTCAAAGTCAAGTGAGGTGAATATTTAAGTCAAGGTTTAGTTGTATATAGGCTGTACGTTTGTACATGTATATTTGGCGGTGGACAGCACTAGAGGGTGCTGTGCTTTCAGAAATCCATCTCTCTCTGAAGGAGAGGGCTGTATGTGCTTTGAGGAGCCCTGAAGGTCTGGGCCAGGCTGTTGGCTCTGCTCCCCTCTCGTCTCCAAAACGACGACTCCTCCCCTCCCCTCTCCTCCCGCATCAGCTGACTACCGAGCAGATTTCCCCCTGACCCATGGCAGCCCAAATATTATTGGTGAGCCGTCTTGTTTTGTCCTCACTCTGGGCCCACAAAGAACTTCCCTCATACAGAAGTAATTTTTTTTTGGACGATGCCTTCTGGCTCTCACACTGGCGTAACAAGGGTATCTACTTCTACTGAGATATTAAGTAAGTCTAGTTTTTCTTTTGCTGTGATGTGGCCTGATCATTTTGGGGGGCTATACTGTTTTCTTCCATGACTGACTTCTTTGCTGGATGATGCCTTTGGTGAACTTGCCTTCACAGACATGGTTTAGTTTATGATGATGCTACATTGCATGTCTTTCTTAAGAGGATCCTATTATTAATGGACTGGACTGGGGGTAGATGCAATAACATTTAGGGGAACAAAAACCTAAAGCTGGAACTGATCATCATCCACGTTGTCTTCTCCACGCTGCTGGGGAACTGATAACGGAAGCGGGGAATGTGTTTATGGCATATCATTCCTTGGAAATCCTGGAAATGTCGGCTTTTTCATATTGATGACCCATTTATCCACTTAGAATTTGAAACAAGTCTTTGGGCTTTGCCACTTGACCAAAAAAATTTATTTATTTTTTTTACATTTTTCTGATGCTGCCAAGCTAAATTAAAATGAATTTCACCTCTAATCAAAACATTTATGGGTTAAAAACACTTGATAAATTCAAGTTTTCCCCTCGTTTGCATTTGTGCCCTGCTAGCTGGGTGCCCTGTCCAGGTAACCTGAGCTCTTTGGTGGCCCTCATCCAGGAGCAACCATTACCTCACCCCAAACACTGGTGCTAAATTTACTCCTGGCAACTCTCCTGCTGCTACCTGAATTTGAGGGAGGGAGCTTTTTATGGAAGACACACCCTTCATTGAATCTCATTGTCCACTGAATGGCAATCGGCGTACAGAAGATTGAGGTATTGGGAAAAGCAGCAGATTGATGTGGTAGATAGTGCTGTTTGGATGCTCTTGCTCTTAAACAACTACGGAGTAATGGCTATAGTGCTCTTCGCTCTCTGTCTTGTATCATGTTACTGCTAGTAGAGGTCACGGAGTGGTTGTTGCATGGTGGTTTGTTGAACAGCTGTTAATTGTAGCCATTGGAGATTAGCCGTGAATGAGTGGCTATGAGGATTGGTGTTTCCAGGAGGCCTCTGAGAAACGTAACCTTCGGAATGAGCACTGATGCTACAATCCCTGCTCTCTGTGTGAGGTCTTTAAGCAGAGTTTCCTGGTTTTATCTTCTTGATTCAGGAAGGGTATCTCTAGTCTCATAGCCCACCACAATAGCCTGGCGACAATGGGGCAGTCAAATGTAAGTGTAGTTCTTTCCCAGCATGCAACTGTGCACTTAACTGGTTTGGTGCCATGTGCTGTTCCTCTGTCTGGGTGAAAACTCATGTATTCTTTCTTCAATTTACTCTTTCTGATGATCATTCAAATGGCAAAGGGAGATGCATTGCCATCAATGGCTCTGTCCAATCTGTCCTTCACTGTCACCGATGATTGATGAGCTTAATTGGCATTGACAGTATTTTTTTTTTTTTTTTTGCCACGACAGGACAAAAAGTTATCAGTAAATCAGATGTTCATTGAACATTTCTGCCCCTACTTAGTGCTTGTTCTTATGGCTTCCTGAACGCACTTTTAAGCCCTAGAGAAACCAAGCCTGAATGTATTATGGACGTGGCCGTTTCCCAAAGAACTCCCAACTTGCTTTGTTGGAAAAGTGTAAATAAACAGTTTTGAGTACCATCTGGTTTTTCAGAGTTAGTTAGTAGACTTGTCGAAAGGAAAAACAAAGTATTGTAAATTTGATTCAATGGCAAGGTGTATTCTCTGTAGTCTTTGGAATTTACTGTATTGGGGCTCTGCTGTAGTGTTTTAATATTTTTGTTTTTTTTTTTTTTTTTTTTTTCCAAATCCCTCCATAGACTTTAACACATAGTCTATGCCCAATTACAACCCCAATTCCGAAATAGTTGGGACAAAGTGTAAATTGTGAATAAAATCAAAACGCATTGACTTTCAAATCACACCAGCCAGTATTTTATTCACAATAGAATAGAGATAACGTAGCATATGTTGAAACGAAAAGTCCGCCAAAGGAGACCCAAAACTTTCCAGCAGCTGGAAGCCTGCATTAAACAAGAATGGGATCAAATTCCAATGGCTAAACTCAAGAAACTTGTCTCCTCAATGCCCAGACGCCTCCACTCTGTGTTAAAAAGAGGGGAAGCTACACCATGGTAAACAGGCCGCTGTCCTAACTTTTTTGAGACCTGTTGCAGCCAGAAAATTTGAAATAAGCTCATTTTGTGGATAAAAATGTAAAATGTCTCAGTTTCAACATTCAAAATGTTCTCTATGGTCTATTGTAAATAACATATTGGCTCATGTGATCTGAAAGTCATTGCATTTTGATTTTATTCACAATTTACACTTCGTCCCAACTATTTCGGATTTGGGGTTGTACATCCATTCTCTGTGGCATTTGTTTCTGGCCGTGCTTGCGATCAAGAAATTATTTTTATGTGACCTACCTGATTAAATAGAAGGTAAAAAATAACGGTGACAATCCTATGGAGTATGCCATTAGTGGAAATGCATGTAGGCATGCTGTTTGAGCAACATAACTGTCCTCTGTCTTGCAATTGACACATCTTAATGAAGTCATTAGTCCCATTTGACTATACAGGGGGTCGATGGAAAACAAAGAGAGCCTATGGGAGTTGGGGGACAGCACTGACAGCTGATTAGATCCCTTTTGAGTTTTGGAAGCTATTTCTGGCCCATTCGCCACTATCAAAGCCCCACTCTACGGGCCATAAATGGCAGCTCTTCTGTGTGGCTATCAGGCCGCATTTGGCGCGGTTTGCTCACCGGCAGGACTGAGTCTCTCAGGGACACGTTTAAGGACTGGAATCCTCAACTTCAGGATTCAAAGTTCGGGACCAGAGAGCTTTCCAGGGAACAGAGTGTTCACACTGTTTTATTTTTTTTTCTTTTAGACTAATTCAAAAAACATTTGGAATATTTTATTTTTTTCCTGGAGACCAGCGCTGCCTCATATTGACTCTCTTGCCCTCCGTCATTCTCTCTCATTTTGTGTGTGTTGGTGTGTGGGTGTACTCTCTAGTCCCCCTCGGTCGTGATTTATTTGGTCCTTGAGTGTGGGAGCGGAAAACACCGTTCTAAATTTGTAAGGTCCTGAATCACAACAGCTGCAGATGTAGCTGCCGCACATTGCTCCTGAGTGAGCATGCTCACAGGCTGGCCATTAGACCGGTGTCTCTCTTGTCCTTTCCAGTCTTCAGTGCCAGTGCGGACACCCAAGGACTGTGGACTGGTCTCCATTTTCCCCACTTGAATTCGGCCTTTCCCCCTTTCTCCTCGGACCCCTTTCTGCCGCTGACGCAGCATTTCCTGAATCTTTACTTTCCAATGTAGCTACCAGAACTGGTGTAAGTATCTGCTTTAGTTTGCCTGAATTTGTGACGTGGTGAACAAACAAAGATATCTTGCAAGGAAGCTACTGTTTATTGGCTGTTTTTTGTTTTTTACTGCTGATTTAAAGTGTTAAATGAGGTTTTTGGGTGGGGGGTAATGTTTGCGGAGAGGTCATTTTGAAATGAATATCTGTATGATAGCTAAGGAGTGTGCCGCTCTCTTTGTGTTCTGATATGAACCGTTAACACCAATTGACCATGCGGTCTCACCTTAGTCTACAACCCATACGTAAAACTTCTGGTTGTTTTCACTTTGAGGCTGGAATTATTCAGATATGAGGGCTGTCTATTGCTCTGTGCCTGGACTGTTGGAAAGTTCAGCATGAATGCCATCCTTTCATGTTGGAGCTATCAAATTTTCTCATTGCAGTGTGTCGGTCTACTTGTAATGGAGATCACTGCCCGTTGCTCATTCCTGCCTGTTGGTTTATTGGATCTGTGTTGCTCAAACTGACCTTGCATTGCACTGTGAACCACTCGGTAATACTGATCTGTTTATTATGATGATGATACGAATGATGATAATAATGTGTAATGTACACCGTTGAGTCAAAACATTAAAACCACTCAGATGCGGCAAATGATGTTGATTATCTCATAACTATGGCATATGTCAAGGTCTACTGACAGATCTTAGATGGTAACCAAGCAGTTGGTTCTTGTATTCAACTTGCTGGGCGTGGGAGAAATGGGAACTGAATGACCTTGACTGGGGTGAAATCGTTAAGGCCTAATAAATGGGTTACAGCATCTTCAAAGTGGCAAGACTATTATCTACACTTACAAAAATATAAATGCCCCATTTGACACTTTTAAACTTTAATTAGCATTAAGGGTTTTACAATATATTAAGTCATACACAATTCATTTTATTGTTCAATATGCAACAGATTACTGTTCTTTAAAGCAAGATAGTGGCATATGGCAATCAGGGATACTCGTAGACACGGTTGGGATCACGATGAGGACGACGAGCGTATAGGTTCGCTTCTCTCAGGTGGTTCCGGACAGTTTGAGGTGTGATACGTCTGTTATGCAAACCAACTGTTTCATCTGCTGTGCGTGTTGCTGGTATGAGGCGATCACGCAAGTGGAGAAGCCGGATGTGACGATCTTGTGCTCGTGTGGTCACACGTGGACAACGAGGGTGAGGTCGATTTGCTGTACTGCCAGTCTGTCTAAAACGAACTCTTAAACGCCCAGTTGTCCGATAGTAAACATTCAGCTGTGCAGCAACCGCTCTGGTGGACTTTCCTGCATCCAGCATTCCTATGGGGCGTTCCCGCATGATTTGCGACATTTGTGGCATGGTGACTTTTGATGAAATTTGACATTTTGGGGTGGCCTTTTATTGTTCCCAGTTTTAGGGAGTGTCTGAGTTCTGTTCTCGCTGTTTGAGCGGTGTCTGCACATGCCACACCTGTGTCGTGGGTGGAATCAATGCATCACTGAGCAAGTGCTCACTGGCAGAGTTTAACACAAATGTTGTAGACAAATCAAGACAAATAACCATTTTGCACTATTAAGACATTATCAGCTAATTTAGGGTAACACATTTCATGTTACATAAATAATTTACATGGGGCGTTTATATTTTTGTCAAGTGTGAGATTTATTAAGCAGTATGATTTCACTTTGTCCTGCTGAATGAAATGCAACAATAAAGACAAGAAGGCAGGTTTTTGCTTGAGAACATGTATTGGGATTAAAGACTGAAATATTTGCTGCTTGTTTCAAATAACTTGCACGAGGGTGTATGAAGAGAATCCCATCTGGTCCAAACTGACAAAAGGGCGACTGTGGCACAAGTTGCTAAGAATTTAAATAATATTTACAAAAGGAATGTGTCACAACACACAGTGCATTATACCCTGCTGTGTATTGCACTTTATAGCTTGCAGACCAGTCAAAGTGCCCACTCTAATCCCTGTCCACCTCTAAAAGTGCCCCCAATGGGCACCTGAGCTTCAGCCCTGGACCTTGGAGCAGTTGAAAAAGGTTGCCTGGTCCAGTTAGTCCTATTTTCTTTTAGATCTTGTGCTTCGGCTGGGTAAATGTGCTCCATTTACGTGGGAAGAGATGGTATTCTGATGCACTGTGGGAAGAAGATGAGTTGGTAAGGGAGCATGATACTCTGGGAAATGTTCTGGGAATTCAAGTGACATCACATTGAGGGAGCCGTTTTGCCCGCTCAAGGGGGACCTTCACTATATTAGGCAGATGGCTGTAATCTTGTGGCTAATCGGTGTATATTGTTAATAGAACAATACACATTTTTACTATGTGTTATGAAAAATATGTGTCGTTCTCATCTTTTAACTTGGATTTCATGTTTTGCTTTTCACTTAATTTGCTTTTTGTAATTGGCAAGTGTTCTTCAAAATGGCCCCGTATAGCTTGAGGACTAAAGCTAACATCAAGGGAACTTTATTGACTGAAGGAGGTGTTTTCCTGACTAAGGGCTCTTTCTATTGTGACAGTAGTTGTGAATCTTTTTACTGTCTGTTACATTAGAGGAGTACAGCATATTGTGAAACACAAAATTGTCCGGAATGAGTTGTGGAACTTGGCTAGGATTTAATGCAGTGTTAATTCTTTTTGTCTGGTGAGAAGCGCAGCCTGGTATTGCAGCTGCTCCCTCTACAGCACCTGCCCCGCTGTCCAAAAAAAAAAAAAAGAACAGGCATAAATAGATCCCAACTGCTTGGCTGCCACACGCACACACACGTACTCACTCGCTTTGTATGCACGTACACACTGGGAATGCAATCCACGCACACTCAAAGCATGCAAACAAAGGCATGCTGGAATATGTCCACACTTGCATACCCACTAATTCTCACTCACATGAAGGTACGTCTTACACAGTTGATGTTCCGCCCATTGCTGTTAGAGGGCTTAATTGGTATGAAAGTAATGGGGCGCTATTGCTGAAGCACTTGATACTAATTCAACATTTGATTGGTTGCAACAGGTGAGATTAAGGGATTGCGTAGCAACTGTTACTCAGGTCCACATGGTTTATGGTGTTGTGCGTCCTCCAACAAATGGGGCAAGCGTCCATCATCCCCAGTCCTAGTTCAATTTTTTCCTCAGGGCTTCTTTTGGAAAACCTAGGCTGTAATTCAACCATTTTAATCTTGGAATGTCCTCTTTTGAGACTATTCAGCTGATTGTCACAAGATCCACAGACGTATCCACCGCCAGGTCCCTCACTGGAATCGGATCACATTTTTGATGAGAACTGTCTAGGTTTGCTGCAATAAACTGAATTTTATTTTAATATTTATTATTTTGTCCTCCGTTTTTCCCCAGCTTGGGCGAGATCTCGGGGAATCCCAGAGATTTGGGGTGCAGCCATGCGCACACATGTGCATTGTTCACTTGGCCCCATGGTTAACAGTTTATTTTTATCTGGCTCCTATAAATACTCTTCAGTTAAGCACAACTTAATCGGCTGAAGTTGATCTTGTTCTCGGAGGAGCTGTGGTTGAGGGAATAGGATTCCTGTTGGTTTCCCAGTGTGTTCTGTTTTTGGCATGCAAGTAGCATGACCAGCACTTTTCATCCATGTGCGTCTATGAACCCCAACCCCCTGGGACTGCTTCCGAGGAAGAGGGGTGACAAAGTGCGTATTAGCAATTACCAAGTTATTGGCAGCTTCTGGCTCCAAAATGGCCATCATTTGCCTCCCAGCAATTGTTTTCTGCTTAGTTTAAAAGACGTTCCAGTGCTGCCAAAATGGCCTACCAAAACCTGCCCTGGACCCTGCTGTAGTCATGTGGCCCTTTCTCTGCTGCTTGATCAGTCTGATTTGATTTCTGTTAAATCAAATAAGTGTTTAGTCTCGTGAAAGTGGGGATCCCCCTGTAAATGCACAGGCGTCTGTGATTGTGATGTGGGGGATGCAGGCCTGTTTTGGTCTGATAGGTGTGTGTATATTCTGCTGTGTGCCATTGAGATTTCAACTGTCTGGGTCAAGTTAGCCACTGAGGTCCTTCCCTAATAATTCTACTTTTTTTAAATTCGCATCATATAATGTGGGGGCATAGTGCTATTGTTCTGTCCGTCAATCTGTCCATCCGTCTGACTGCTTGTAAGTATGTTTTTTTTCCAAACATAATGAAAACCTCTTGCTATTTTCTAATAAAACATAAAACAATATTGCCTTTAGCCATTTTTGAATTTTTATATTGATTGAGCACAAGCTGGAGCTCTAACAACAAACTTTGTTTTGCCCTATGACTTTTGAACCGCATAAAATTTGGTATATTGCGTCTTCAACCAGGGTATATTGTCGGATATATGTGTTTAAGGTTGTTGCGTTAAAAGATGTGGCCGCAGTAAACCAATTAATTTTATGGGTGCAGTCTCTATCGTTAAAATTAACTCTAAATCCTGAATGCAATGATTAATTATCACCAAACTTCAAGTCCATGATCTACATGCCATCATAATGAGGCCTACCAAATTTGATATAAATCCATCTTGAGGTCCTGTGGATATCTGTAAATTCAAGGTGATTGCTCAAACAAAATTGCCACAATCAGCCAATCACATTTTGGCATCCCCTCTACTCTGAGCGATCTTGTATAATCATGAAGCTTTACAAGATTATTCGGGATGTGTGAAAGACCAATCAACAAAATGCTGGAGATCTGCCTTTTGCAATTTTGGAATTTTTCACATTTAAAATTTTGCAGAGTCTGAAGGGATATGCCATCAACTGATGGCTCTTATTATTTTTCATGGCCGAGGGTTGAGGCCGTTTTATACTTCTGCATCGTCACTGCAGTCCGCGCGATGCGTTTCTTGTCCTGCCTTCACAAACGGGCTTTGCATTTATGCTTATGCACATCTAGCACAAGTCATGCAGGTCAGGTTTCTGGTATATTTTGTATTTTTTATTAATTATGCTTAGATGAAGTAGTTAATTTTCATCAAATCTATTCCATTAGCCCCTAAATTACTCAATGTTTGCCATTTAAAATTCATTATAGGAGACACCAGACGACTAATCATTGTGCGGATTATGCAATCACAGGTTGCTAACTCCATGCTTTTAACTTTTTGAGGAGTGCGACGTCTACATGGCCATAGTCTCTTACCTTTGCATACTTAGGACATCCTGCACAACCCCTAGATGGACCCATTTTTACGTGAACTATGCAGAGATATTAAATAGCCATTAAAGTGGCATCAGTGTAAGTGTATTGCTGGAGGGAAGTTGACCCTCTTGGATTATGCAGGCCAACTCTGGTCTTGTTTGTGTTTGTTCATATACTCATATTTTAGAGGTAGATGACATACAGAAGTGGCTATTCTTCCTCTTTCTTTATCTGAGGTGTGTTACATTTTGCTTGGTATAAAACCTGGATGCTCAATTCCAGACTTAATTGCGTGAGATTTGGTCTGAACAATTTGTTTGTTCTTCTTTCACACTTCGGCACATGGGTCAGAGAGCTGACACTGTAATGCCATGCTCGATAATATTCAGAGTAGGTTTTTAGCACTTTTTAGTTTTTGAAAAGACTTATGAGAATATTGGGGAGTTCATGCCAGTCCACAGGCAGATGTGACATGAACGTGTACTTTAGGGCTTCATAGCCTTGACCATGCCATGGTCTTCATGTTTTTGTGGAGAGCGAGAATACTGCGAGAGGAGTATGACATCACTCTGCCAGTATGTTGTAGAGTCACTCTTATTTTGGGGAATGATGTCCTCAGCATCATTCTCGTACCTCTCATCCCTAAACTGGATTGTACTCAGAATTTGATGACGGAGAGGGCCATGATCTACATGCTCCTGGAACCTGTGGTCATCTGTGTGTTTGATTCTACCTTCTATGGTATTGATAATGTGTGATGAATCTCTTCCAAATCTTGGGAGGGAAAGCTTCAGAGGCGAGGACATCAGCAAAAAATTGATGCTTCTGTCGTGGTTGTGTCACTTCTTGCTGAGGAGTATTTGGTAATCAAGACTGACCTATCTCTATTTTGGAGCTGTGAGTTTGACTGCCATTGCTGCCACAGAAAGCTTAGTTCACTTATCAAATTTAGCAGCATTGGTGCATCCTATCTCTCTATACACTGTCCTCTATCAACCTGGGTTTGAGTTTATGCTAAACTGGATTGTTTCATTGGCATGGCCCTTTATGGAGAGCAGGGGGAACCCACAGCTGTTCCAAGGTCTCTTCAATATCCTTTGCTTTTGGAGGCGTGGACAGGGCTGGATGTTGGTTGTTCGAAGTGAAAAGCAGGAACAATACTGAAGAAGTAGTTCCAGCAGATGTGGCCAACCAATTTCCAAGATGACGGACCTAATTTATGGAGAACTTTGTCTTGCGCTTGGAGTAAGTTATCTTTTTTCCTGTTGCTTGCTGCTGGTATAGTTCAGCCAGCAACTGACCAGTAGCCTCATACCGGGGTGACATGATGCCAACCCAATGGAAACATAGGCCTCACAGCTTCTCTCTTTATGCCTGTGAGGTTATTTTTAAAAGCTAAGAATGAGGTGAGTCGATCGATGCACCAATGGGCATCAAGGGGACACTGGCTTTGCCAGAGGTGGAAAAACGGGACCGTCGGTGATCAAGTGTTTGTGGGCAATACTTGAGCCAGATTGTGCTGGGAGCACGGTAAACTCAGTGATGCAGTGTTTACTTTATTTCTGAAAATATTTTCAGTTTTTCAAACACTCCTCCCCTCTCCTCACCAATCTGGCTGCTGGGTTGATGTCTTTAGATGAGATGATGTTGTTTCAGTGCTGAAAAATGAAGCTTGGACAGCGTATGAAAGTGCTTTGGGAGTGGTAATGTTTGTGTAAGGGGATGTGTGTGTAATTCCTGGAGCTGCCCTCCTCTGTGCCGACACACATTCCCTGACCCGGAGCATCACCGCGTGATGTATTCCGCATGGCGAAAAGCACGGCCTTACGGCACCGGCCTCATTTACCTCTCCGCTTTACGGGACGTCTGTTTATTTTCTGTGGGTGTGGATATGAGCAGTGGAGAGGTGAATGAGAAAATGATCTTCATGATTTCAGGATACTGTAAGCAGTTTGTAACGTGATGAAAATGCACTGAGTGGGAGGGAGGATTCTTAGATCTGTTTTGCCACCATTCAAGTTTGTGTACATGAATGCATACATGCGTTTGTGCGTCTTTGCAAGGCAGTCTGGCTGACTAAAAGATGGACTGAAATGTATATATTTGACTATCCCAGCAGATGATTTTGCTAAAGTGTCAAGTTCTAGGGGGGTGCTCTAATGCCTGGTGGAATTTAGTAAATGTAAACAGAGAGCCATTGACGCTAACACTGATTTCAGATATCGTGAGCTCCACTGCTGAGGACTCCATTCCCAGGATTCCCTTGGGTTGTAATAATTCTGGATCTTGATTGGTCGTGTGTGCGTGTGCTGTCTGAGATCACGATTAGTGGTGGTTAATGATGATGGTGATTTATTATGTTTACTCAACGGGGAGAAAATTCAGCTGGTGTTTGGCTTGACACAACCACACGGTCTTTTGGGTGGAGCGTGATGTCATGTGGAAACACTTTTTCTTGCCTTTACGCTCCCTTTTTTCATGCCTGCTTTTGGGCTCAGCTTGAATTTAGTCTTTTCGGGACCATTTTGTGAGGAGGTTATATTTTGAATTTAAGTAACAAGGAGTTGTTCATTTAAGAATGCGCAGGGTAAATCAGGACTTAGGTGTCTGAAATATAGGGCCAAGTATTCCATTATTTTTGTGTACCCACAAGTGATTCCACACTAATGCCAATTTGTAGTAAAAAAAGGTTATATTCACACGATCAGAATACAATGTACAGAACTACGTATGTGGGAACTGTAATTTTGTGTTATAACTCATTTTACTGTTTATTCAATTTCAAATATGTATAAATGATTAAAGTTGAGATAATGATCTACAGAGCCATGATACAGTCTGTGATTTTTGATGCTTCCCTCAAGCTGACATTGTGTGTGAAAATCCAGGGATTTTTAATGATCTCTTCATAGATGGCAAGACTGTAAAGCCAACAAGATTGTTTTTGCTGATCTGAAGGAGTTCTACATTTGAGAGCACTACACACCAGAGGATGTCTTTCAAATGACTTGATTGCAAAGATTGTAAAAATGGCAAAAAGACTTAAATTTGTACTTGAGCTGTAGAAATCAGCCCCCTGTGATGTTATGTAGTGTATCATTTCTTTTGTGCACTATCAACCCTAGTTTCTGCATGTTGTTGTTATCCTCTAGAACTTCCTCCAAAGCGTCAGTTCATTTAGAAGTGAAAATATTAATAGACATGTGGGTATCGTAAATCTGCTTTAATGACGGCCTCTTTATATTGAACTAATGAGAGTGATTGTTTCACCCTAATCCACCTTGCCTTTTTGGCAGTTTGCCCCTCAGTGTGGTTCTGCGATCGATGACTGCTAGGGAACCCTGTTAAAAATGTTGGTTTGAATCTTTACAATGGCTGCTGTTGTCAGCTTAATTAAAACAAGGGAACAGAACTCAACTGTCACTGTTGATCATCTGCCCGTTTCAGCGAGGTCATTGTGCTGTTTGTGCTGGTTCTCCACTTTGAAATCATCTAAGGCCCCATGAAAAAAAATATATTAGTTTTTCATCCCCACCCGCATCAAAGACCATAGCTGCATCAAATTTTTATTTTATTTATTTATTTTAAAAGATTTTTAGTATTGAAAAAAAGGGCAATCGACCTAATGCTCATTGCAAGTAGTGCGAATGGTCTATGAATGGACACTTAAGCAGTTTACTTGGAAAAGTTATGCTCCTGTGTTGTTCTTAGTCAAGTACTGGAAAGTACAGATCCAGAAACCTATAAAAAACACAACACAAATGCATAGGTAAATTCAATATGAAAATACAGTACATTTACAAAATAAAAAATAAAAATGGAAAAAAAAATAAATCCACTGGCTTACGTCACATTTTTCAGATTAAAAGTATGATAAACTAATATAAGTATTTTTTATGAGGCCTAAATGAGATCAAATGGGATCTAGGGCCAAAGTGAGGGGAGTGGGGAATAAAGCTGGAAGATTCCTGAAGCCAAATGACTTTTGGCCAGGACTCTGAACAGACAGTCTGGGCCTCCTGAGACTGACTAGGGGTTTCAGACTAACTCTTACATTGGGTGCACTAGTCCACTCAAATCTTTCATTTATAATTATTATTTTAATCAGTCTCACTTTATTTCAGGCTTACTAGTGTTATCAGTATAGTCTATTTAGGACCATCAAACTGAAATTTGGTTATAAATGCACCCAAAATGGTTGGACTCTGGAGCCCTGGACTGACGGCCTGTCAGTCATCATCCTAGAAAAGGCAGGGTTGCTACTGCACTCATCCTACAGCTGTTGGGGAATGGGGCATTTCGGGACATGGCCAGGGTTCGGTTAGGGGATTTGGGGCTTTGCAGAGGCCACAGCTCATTAATATGTGGATGCCTTTTAGCTGAGAGGTGAAAAATGCAGTCGGTGCCTGTGCTTGGTTTAGGGTGTCATTTGCATTTTGGTCATCCTCATGTCTGGGGACTTGTGTAACCCCAACATTTACACAGGACATGGACTTTTCTTTACATTTTCCAGTTACAACCCTTGTTCATCTGCTTGTATTCCATGGACTCATTCAGATTGGTTTGCAGTGGTGCTGATATGACTGTATGATCTGGGATATTTTTTATTACAGTATGTTCAATGTTTAGTAGAAAATTTCTGGGTCTGGCTGTATTAGGGCTGCTTGTTGACGTGTACCTGTTGGTTCGAAATCACTTGAGTCCACTTGATCTGCCTTGTGATGCCAGGCCAGGACTGTACAGCACGGATTAATGTCTGGCTTTGGCTGTGTGCATGTCTGCACGGCAAAGGGTCTTTTTTTAGAGGACAGTGGCATTGAGCCCAATCAGCAGAGGCTTCCTGTGTTCACATGGATACCTGGTTTCACACTAAACAAATATAAACAATCCCAATGATTGAGTAGGATTGCTTACACTGTGTAACTTTCCACGGACGTAGAAACTTTTCTCGCTAAAATGTGTCCTGGTTTCTCGTAAGATTGGGAAGATAAAAGCTGACTGTCTGTTTGCTGGCATATCACTCATTGTGCCTTTCATGAAGCTGTTCTTTTAGTGCACTTTAATTACTGATTGAAAAGCAGTTTATCATACAGTTGTGTTCTGATGTAATGTTTTCCTACAGTGAACTATACTACACCTGATGGCATATGTATTTTATGATACAGTAATGCTTGTTAAGGCTGTACTTTGTCATAATAAAGGTGTCTTATCGAAATTAATTTTATCCATAAATTTCAAGAGTTGTTTGTGTAGAGACCTCATATCTTGGATTCAGATCTGATTTATTATTTTGGATATTGCAAAACTGTTCTTTGCATCTGGATTCAAGATGCCCATCCCACAATGCATTGCATTGACTCTGCTGTTGCCACTGTACTTGCTCTCCCCAGAGTCTGTCAACAGGAGTTTTTTTTGTGCTTGCGTGTGTTCGAAAGGACAGCATGCCAGTGAGTGCGTGCCAGTAAGTTAGAGATTGCACTTACATATGTGAATGTTCTTGTGTGTGTGCGTGTGCGTGTGTGTGTGTTTATTTGTCTCTCTGTCTGTCTATGTCTGTGTGTGAGCGAGAGGGACTCGTGGTAAAGTGTATGTCTGCCTGTTTGTTTGAATCCTTACTTTGACATGCAGACCTTCTTGTTTGTTCGAGTTTGTGGTTTTGTTTGGGGATTGTGTGCTTGCAGTCTGTCCTTTTTTGCATTCTGTGTGGTAAGCACAATTTTATGCACCAGTTTGTTGAATTTATGGGTATGTGTGTCATGGCATGGCCCTTAGGGATGTATGATGTCACTTGGGGGGAGGAGGTGAATCTGTATGGATTTGTATTTGCACCCTTCTGAGTAACATGGAGTACACTGTGTCCTTCATTCTGTGAGACCTGTTGCATTTCATTACTACTGAAAAGTGAATGCAAGAGGTTCTCACTTATTCATACGAGTGATGCACACAGCAAAATGCAAACATGAACTGTACTCTAACTTCTCTATCCTGACTGTCAAGCTGAGGCAGTGCCGCACGGAGGCTGCTTCTGTTTTTTTCTATTGCCTGGCATTGTTCCGGAAGATGCTTAGAACAGTGCTTCTTTATTTTGGTTTTAAATTGAACTTGATTGACTTTCTGAGCTTGGTCACTTTGTGTTATGACCTCACCCAATGTTTGTAAAGGAATAATATTTGTTAGAAGCTGTAAGACTGAACAATGGGACTTTTCTTATAGGGGATGGGGGCGTGACGTCACGGCTGCAGGGCCACAGGGGTTGATGGGAGAGATCACCATACTGTGAGGTCACTTCTTGTTGTTGCGCGCCGAGAAGTTACAGCCATGGGAAGAACCTGCTGTGTGGTCGGATGGAGCCAGTTTTCATTTAGCCTATACCGCATACTGATTACGACTCTGGAATTCTCGCGCTTTTCTTTACTCAGGGGTTGGAAGCAATACATGCATTTCATGATCGTTTAAATGAAATAAGATCATTTGAGATGTCTTTAAGCAATTCCATTGCTTCCAACCCCTCCAGTGCACAAGGACTTCAGTTCCGCACGAGAATCTCTTACATACGCGTTGATTGAATAATTGCTGACTACAGCAGAGGAACATAAATGTGCCACTTAAACACTCCGAATGCGTGAGAGTTGACAGGTTTTCGTTATAAATGAAAACTGGCCACATCAGTGTTGAGAGTTTTCGGGGTTTCTGTAGTGGTAATTTAAATTAATGACTGAAAACAGGTTGTGACCAATCATTAATTTTAAGGGATTGTTTGAGCTTCCCCTGTTGCCAGTTCACGAGCCGCCACTGAGTAGCCTAATAATGTAATCACTAAACACTAATCACAGGTAGGTAAGCAAGCAAGATGATACACACCTTTGTGCGAACGACGCTGTTTTCACAGCTCGGTGGTTTGCAGACCTCCAAATCATGGACCCAGCCATTTGTGAATTGTACATGGGCTTCCACAGATTTCTAATTCTGAAATTCATCCTCGGTATATGCCCTGACGCCACAGACTAAGTACACAAAAATATCGGGAAACGTCAAAGAGGGTAAGGCGGGTTTCGACTCCAGTTTCTCGCAGGCACCTCATACGGATCAGAATTTCCGATCAACGATCTTTTTTATGTACCGTTTTCATGCGTTCAGTAGAAGTTTGTCTCTGTATAGTATGTTTCTTTCGTTTAATCGACTTCTTAGCATCGCTTAATCAGAGATGCCAAGTCTCACGCGTTAGGCGTGAGTCTCTCCTCTTATACCACATTCATATCTACACACCCGATCGCAATCCGGTGCTGCTGCGGATCGGCACTCCCGCTTAAACCCATTCATATCGACCTGAAAACACAGTATAAAAGTCATAAAATGTCCGCATCAAATTGGCGAGACCCATTCATATCAAAATCTCGCCACCCTATTAGTCGTCATGGTATCGTACACACACTTCCTTGACACCTGTGCCTTCGTTTGGCGCATGACCGGAAAACCGTTCATTTTGTTGAACTGTTCATTCAATGTTCAACGAACGCTGACCATATCCGCTCTGCTTGAGTAAATTTAATATGGTGCTGAGCAGGAGTGCAATTAACATCACACTTAATCCGGTGCTTCTCCGGTGCTGCCCCGGAGCTAAACCACCTCCAGAGGTGGTTTAAATTACTCCGGGGTAAACTACGCCACAGTAAATTACTCCGCCGTAAATCCATTCACATCAAACTTTAATCCGGTGCTGCTCTGGAGCTGCTGCAGTGCTGATACGGAGTGAACTGTTAATCTGAAAGGGGCTTTAGTGGCATTCACGTTCCTGTGCCATAGTCAGCAATTATTCAATCAAAGTGCACTGAAGAAATTCACTCGCGGAATTTAAGTCTTTGTGCATCAAGTTAATCAGTTTCACGTTCATTACAGTGGATTTCCCCACTAGTGACACGGAAATCGATTATGACTCAGGAATTCTCAGGCTTGTCTTTACTGAGGGATTGAAAGCAATGGAATTGCATAAAGACGTTTCAAATGGTCTTATTTCATTAAAACAATTTAAACGATCATGAAACACATGCATTGTTTCCAATCCCTGAGTAAAGAGAAGCACGGAAGTCCGGAGTCATAATCGCTTTCCATGTTACTTGTGGTGAGGTCCCCCTTTACGCAAGTGAAACTGAAACTTCAATGCACAAGGATTTTAATGCCGCGTGAGAATCTCATTAAGCGTTCAATGAATAATTGCGGACTGCGGTGAATAAGCTTAAAAAATGCGTGAGACCTACGCTGAATGCGTGAGACTTGGCATCTCTGCGCTTTCGACAAGTTTTCACCTAGTTGCTGTATCTCTTTGGCTCTGTTTTAATTTAGTCTCACTCGATATGGCCTCACAATATGGCGGCGCGCTATTGTTTACATCCCAGAATGCATTGCGCAGTGACGTCTGTTGCCAAGCCCTACCGACCTTAAGTTGTACTTTTACTCTGTCTCTTATTTTGAAATGATTTTTATTTTAACTCAGGAAAGCAATGTAAAAAATTTGCCCATGAATTGTATTTGAGACATCATGGTAGGACGCAACTTAGGTTGTCATATGTTTCTGAAATTTCCATTTATATTTTTCTGCTATGATTATGAAGCAAATTTGGCAGTCTATATGCTCGTTTAGTGTCTTAATACACTTGTATATGGCTAAAAACACTGGTCTGTCTCTTCCAAACAGCCTTCCTCTGGAGATTGGATCTTGTATCCACGAATAGAGCGCACCACCTCACGTTTTAAAATCTATTATGGTCAGTGCACACGCCTTCTTTACCTTAAGTCACTCTCCACTCTGAGCCTCTGAGTAGCCTGCTTAGAACTGCTCTTATCTGAGTTTATTTTGGGTTCCAACTCGAGGTCAACTGTGAGGGCGAGGGGGTCATATCTTCTGACCTATTAGAAGTGGCGTTTTTCGAAAGAAAAGGTTGGCATTATGGAGTGAACTCCTTTTGGAATCTGATATTTACTAAGGCTGAGAGGAGGGGCCACACCACTGCCTTTCATGGCTGCTGACAAGGGTAATGTATGCGCCCTGGGGCCTCGCCAAAAAGTGTGCCTGAGGGGGCGAGGGGCGAGCGTGCGCCCTGTCCTGGCAGCGTGGGGAGCTATAATGCGGGTGACCTGCTAGACAGCTGCTGGGCTCACGCATGGCCTTATTTGGCGAGGGTGAGGTGGGAGAGGCGAATGGGGACAGACGCTGACTATCTGCTCTCTGTGGAGCACTAACCCTGTCTGTCAACCCGAGTGCTTTTGCGTGGGTGCGTGCGTGCGTGTGTGTGTGTGTCTGTCTGTCTGTCTGTCTGTCTGTCTGCCTGCCTGCCTGTGTGTGTGTGTGTGTGTGTTTGTGTCGAAAGGGGAGACTGTTGGCCGAGTGGATTGTTTGCACATTTACTTTGATACATGAAATGTTTGTCTGTCGCCCGTTGTTTGCATCTCTACTTTGAAACATCTATTTTATCTATTCTGCTTTGATTTGGGATTGTTTGTTTGCTGTCTATCTGTCTCTTTTATAGTCTGAATGGAAGGTACATCCTTGTTTACTCCAGTCTTTGCCTTATGAGTATATGTTTCATGGCCCTTTGGAGATGTATGATGTCACTGGGGGGGGGGGGTTAATCTGTATGGTTATATCCATGGATTTGAATATGAAGTATGCGGACATTCAGTGTATGTGCAGTGTGACTTATAATAGGGCTTTCCATGCTCCTGTAACGGCTCACAGATACTGTTTTCATCTTTCCACCGTGTATTAAGTCCCGAGTTGGGGTGGGAGGGGGTTAAAATGCTCCTCCATGTGTGTTGACACCTTAGCCAAATCCTGTGGACCAGCGTGCCATTAGCTTGCCAGGAAGATGGATAACTTTTCTCCAGGATGTTGTAAATCTGATTTTGAGAGACCCATTTAAACAGACAGCTTAAGGAAAACTGTGGAAACAGAAACACCTCTTTTTTTTGCCCCTAAAATGATTTTCCAAACTCTGTGATGTAGTGCTCAAGGAAGTAGACTTGAAACCATGACCATTGAGGGTGTTGTCAACGGTCTGGAAAAGGGGAGGCACTGTTAAAAAAATTCACCTTAGACAATGTAATGTGGCTAAAACTGGCTATCAAAACCAAAATATTAATTATCAGTAAGTTATTTTTGATAGTTTTGGAGTATTCCTTTTAAAATGTGCTGATTTTGTTCCAGGCACATTCCATGCTATATTATGAAATTTCTCGCTGACTTAATTTCTTTTTTTGAGGCTTGTGCTGTACGCCCAAGCTTTATTCTTGAATACCACTAGAGCCAAAACAACACCCATTTATCATTATGAAAGCACATTGGCCTTTTCAAAGCTGCTGTCAAACGTAGCGTTGGAGTTGCAGCTTTGGTAAGTGGCTGTGCAGAGAGATTGAGCGGAGATTGGGTCCCATGCTTTATACACCTCTATAGAATACCAGAGAGCTGAAATGAAAGGTTGTCAGTTTTGCTGTTGGTTTCTATTTAGACACAAAATGGTGACAGTGAGGCGAATTGGACCTCACATATTAACATTTTCACCTGGCACATTACGAGCGACGGGCAAGGCTCAGTGTGATCTGATGCATTTACAGCTAAAGTTCTGTCTCCATGTCTGAGTTTTCCGCCTTTGCTCATGTTTTATGAGGTTACGCTGAATGCCTCAGAACTTCTTTGGCTCAGTCTTAAGTTTCTATCGACCCAGGCACTGCTGCAAACGTGGACTTATATCTTGGTAAACTCATTGTCTACAGCAGGGATCTTCAAATCTGGACCTGGAATCCGAATTCAATCCAGGTTTTCGTTTATTCCAGGAAAGTAAATGAACATGTACTGCCCCTGATTGGCCAGACTGTCCTTACACCTGACTTCCAGGTAAACGGAGGGTGGAAAACCAGCATTCTTGGATCTCGAGGACCGTGATTTGGTTAGACTGTTAGATGAAGCCTAACCTGTTCGGCATTTTGCTGAACTCTCAGCATCATGTTGGAAAAGGCATTTTGCTCCTCTTGCATTGAAATCTAGGGTTAATCTATTATTTTTAAAAATATTTTATTTCTTCAGTTTTCACCTAAGTGACCAACACTTTTGTCTTGACCATTGTCTCAATTTGAATTAGTCTTCTCAAATTTCCTTTTGCAACAGAAATGCATGACTATGTGACTTCACATAGTGAACATTTTGTCAGCTAGTGTTCAGACTTGCCTGCCTGTCCACCAATGTCAGGGAAGGATATTTATTGGAGGATTGGTCTAGTGAAGAATATTTCCTGCAGTATAATGTGCAGTAAACCACCTGTGTCCCAGCGTTTCTCTTGTTCACCTGTGTTCCCCGTCAGAGTTCTCAGACGGACTACAGAATAGCTACAATGACCACTTGCGGTGGAATGTGCGCTACCGTCTGATTTATGTTTTCTAAGGTAGTGACTTGATGAGATTAGGAATGCAACCTTCGGCGTTTATTTACAGCATGGCCTTTATATGCCACGCTGTCTGGTGAAGTGACAGACGAAATTGGCCATTCCATGCTCACTTGAACAACTCAACACCACATGCTCATTGTGCTGGTTTTCAGACCCTCTCAACAACCCCAACTCCAATTACTCAGGTTCTATAAATAGTACAAATTAATTCAGACCTAAGACTGAGGTACAGAAATAACGTCCCGACATGAGATTTGGCTGGTAACAGTGTATGTACTGCAGCATCTCACCACTTGAGGCAGCATAGATGGGGTGTCTAACTCCTCAGTGTTTGTAGACTTGAATAAACTTTTCAATCAGCAGCCAATTAATGCCTTGAGAATGAGGTTCCTGGACTTTCTTACCAGTTAGTGACTTAAATAGATCAACTTTGGCCCTCCATGATAGGTGTTTGACACTCATGGACAGATGGCAAAGAGTGGAAATACTTGTGCGCATGCCATCCTTGCTGTGTACACTCGGTAGATGTCGTTGGTGGATGCTCGTTTAGTTTAGTTTTTTCTGCTATGATATGAAGTCTAGTCAGTCAAAATAACATTGTGAGGTTAACTAAAGGTCAGTGCTGACTGATGTGTTTGATAAATTAATCTAGCCACTCATTTTTGGCATTTAAAATTAAATAAGAATTTCACTGTTGTTTTTGCTGGTGTTCATGATATTGTTTTCTTTTTTACCATTGTAGTAGTAGCTAAAAGAGATCAATGTGCAATGCGTTTTCAAAAGTTACAGTATATGCAAAAATCATTTAAGATATATTAACTATAAGAATGAGAAAACCTCAATTGTTGATTGTTAATTTGTATCATTTCATAATCCATTGATAAGTAATCCTATTTCTTTTAAAATTCTGGCTCTGGCTTTTATAATCAGCATCTCTGGCATCATTACCTGTATGTAGCTGCACAGTAGTTACAATAGCTGATTTCATTTATTGGCTGAACAGGGAAGAGATCAGCTGGATCCTTTCATGTTACAAATTGAACTTTTTCAGTCGGTCGGCAGAGGGCATTTTGTGCCTGACCAATATTTACCACTGAGAGCATTTTCTGGTGAGGATCTGTGATGATGGTGTGGAAGGCCTCTGAACAGTAATGTACTGTTACTGCTTGCTTGTGCAATCCCATAAACTTGTAGGAAAGCCTTACTTTTCCCTAGAGGAGGTCAAATACGTTTCAGCAGGTTTTGCTTTTCATTGTCTTGCTTTTTAATGTGATTGAGTGCATTAATCCGACCCTTATTGTTATCCAAGAAATCAGATGATGTTGGCTGGGGACTGTTGTCCACTCTTTCAGGTTCTTTTGTTGCCACAAACCGACGAAAGATGTATGCGGAGTCCAGTCTAAAAAGGTATGATGTTCTTGGGTAAAACCAGCCGTTGTGCCTGAGGGGTCAGAAGACTGTTTTACACCTAAGTTTTGCTGGGGCCAAGGTATTACTTAACACCCTCATTACCTTGGAGCTAAGCCCGCCCTGCACTGGAGCTAGCTGCGCTAGTGCTTTAATTGCAGTACCAACATTTCAGCTGTCAAACCTATTGTCTTTGCCCAGGGTTAGGTTTTAGCCCCAGGATTTCAGAACTTGGGGTTGTCTGAACCAGGTTTGAAAAAGCTAAGTGAGGGTCCTGCTGCTCACGCTCCCTGCAGTTGTGATTTCTGAGCCCCCATATGGTGTCACAACTGAGGAGCTTCCAAGCCCGTCACTGCTAATCATTCCTCAAGGCATCTGCCTGACCTCCTTTTCTCATAACTGGCTGCAGATTGCACTGCTTTTGCACTCATAGGCCCTCTGTGGTAAATTGTACAGTATCAGATCGCAGCTGGACTCTGAATGGGTTGTGTTTTTTTTTTTTTTTCATTAAAGCTGCTATTCATTTGGGAGCAGAGAAAGCAAAATCTTTATAGGTTCCTTTAAGTGGTAAAAAGGGAAACCATGGACTAATTGCGTCATAATTTTGATGTTCTTTAATGTATGAATTAGTTTTTGAAAACATCCATTTCTATTTTATAAGGTTTTTAAAATGACTCCTCAATCTGCTATTTCTGGTCATACTGGCTTTTTTGTTGGACGATAGAATTATGGTTGCAATGCTGAAATTGTAATTTCGGTTTGAACAATCCCTGCTTTGTGCTAGAGGAATAATGAGAATGTGTGATGCCAATTGTTTATCCAGTATGGCTTCAACTTCTTGGGATCTTTGCAAGTTCAGGCAGTTCCCGATCATGATGTAAATCTTGTGAGAATTATATCTGTGTGTTTGAAAACTGGAATTTCCTGATGCTCATTTGTTTTTTGTTGGGGGGAGCTGCAGTGTCTGCGTGTGTTCAGAAGAGCGTGGATAGTGTTTGAGAGAGAGCGAGTTAAAGAAGGAGCTTAGCTGAGTTACTGCAAATTGATTTTTTTTGTTTTTAGTGCCATTTCTTTTTGGCTTCTCTGGGGAAGACCAAACTATTTAGCATAATGACGCGATTAGTCAGAGTGGGTCTTCCGGCTGGCTCGCGGCCGAATTTACGTTCTCTTTTTCTCACTCTCTCCCCTTCTCTCTCTCTTACCTCTCTCCCCCCTCTCTCTATCTCCCATTCTCTCTTGAGGTATTACTTGCACTCGTCTTTTTCTTTTTACTAAGTGCAGAGAGGAATTTTCTCGGTCTTGGAAAGGACTGCTTTTTTCCGTCTTTAGCGGTCTGTACCTTTATTGGAGGACTCGGGAGCCGTGTAACCTGTCCAAGGGCAACGTCGCACTGCACTCCTCTGCGCGTGCTGGGACATCCTGGCTGTACGTTGGCTCCTCCGCACTCGACCTGCGCCAGCACTGCACCGGGGCCTAATTTGTGCCTGTAATCTGATTAGGGGAGGGCCGTGGGGGCGCCTAAAGCTTGTGCGGCTTTAGCCCTGCAGCTGCACAGCGATGCGCGGAGCTCGCGGACCCAGCGCAGTGTGTGACCGCTCCAATCTGCCGGAGAGCTGCAGTCGCAGCCTCAGTATGCCAAAGAGCCGCCTTCACTCTTAGCCCGGGGGCTCCGGAGGCTGAGTCCGCTCACGTCCGCGTCCGTCTGCGCCGCCTCACATCTCTGACTCTCTGCTGTTGCTGCTTTCTTCTTCTCTGTCCCTTTCATCCTCACACTGCAAAAATGTACCGGAATCCCTGGATCTCCAATTATCTGAGCCATGTCAAGAGCTGTGAGCAAGGTGAGTGATGGGGGTGTGGGAGGGGTGACGACTAGTACTGCGCCGCTTGACCTACAAAATACGCCCCCCCACACACACGCTCTCCGGTGTCCTTGTGATGCGGAGGGAGAATCCAAGGACATTGCAAGAGAACCCACAGTGCATGGGGAGGAAGGGAAGAGATATTAAGAAGGAGGGGGGGGGGGGGTGTAGATCGAGGTGTCCTATTTACAGAGTGTCTGCTTTTCGCTGCTTCTACACGTGCAATCAACTGGGATGGATGTTTGTTTGGGTTTGTTTTGTCTCAAACCCAAATTATTTTTGTAACTTGCCGAGCTGCATGGTTAGTCTCGGATGTCTTAACTGGCTGGGAATCCACAACAGGTGCTGTTCCGTTGTGTGCGCATCGAGCTTCTCTCCTGCTCCTTGCATTTGGCAGGGAGTGCTCATTCATCGTCTGATTTGTGCATCGTCTGGCTGCTACAGTTGATCACCTTGATGTAAATAGTCCTGCATCCCGAGTTGACACTAGCCGAAATTCCTCCGGTGACACAATGTGTGTGGCAACCAAAATTTGTTGTTTTTACTTTTGAAATTTCTTCAAACCTTGCCTCTGTAATTGATGATTTTTGTTTCTGTGGTAAGAGGGAAAATATTCGGCCTTGGAAGCATTCTCTGTATCCTCAGACTGCGGTGTTGTGACGACTTTAGCAGACTGTATTTCTCCTCGCTTGCCTGTTTGTGTTTTTTTTTTTTTTTTTTGAGTGAGGGGAGAGGACCACCTTTTTGTTCTTAGTCACACGATTTTAGAGTTTTTGTGCCTCTCTCACCTGTAAGGGCAGTTGACAGTTATTGAGTGAATTGCTGTCCTGTCAGTATGGTGAAGCAAATCACTGATAGGAGTTTACCATAACGGATCTCTTAATCCTCTTTCCCTTAAAGTATAGTCCTGTTTAGTTTAACAGTTGTGCTAATATCTGTCCCCTTTTATTAGGGAAGTGCATAAATGCAGGTAGCTTTGCACGCAAATGTGCATTTTAATGTGGTGTCACAAAAATAAAAGTAACCCACAGCATCTACTCGGTAGTCACAAATAATTGTATTTTAGCAGTGATGGAGAAGAATAATACTGATTGACTACGGTCATTCGTGATAGTGGTTTAGAGTGTTAAGGGGCATAATGTTAAGGACCCCTTCAATTCCTTACTTACAATTGTATAGAGTGAGCTCCATAATTCGTTGGACACTGACACATTTTTTTTTAATTTTGGTTCTGTACTTTAGCACTTTTAGTTTGAAAGAATACAATGACAATGAAGTTAGTGACAACTGTCTGCTTTCATGTCACTTTTGAAATGACTGCATTTTTTCTCCATATTCCCCTCATATTAGGGGACATCAAAAGTTTAACTTGATGTATACTAATTAGTTTTATCAAATTATTGCATATCCTTTGTATGCAGTGACTGCTTGAAGTCTGGGGTGCATAGACATAACCAGACCGTGGGTATCTTCCCTGGCGATGCTCTGCCAGACCTGTGCTGCAGCCATCTTCAGTTTCTGCTTGTTTGGGGGACTTTTTGCCCTCAGTCTCTTCTTCAGCTTGTAAAATGCATGTTCAGTTGGATTCAGATCCAATGATTGACTCAGCTAACGAAATCAAAATAAAGACATCACTATCCAATGAACTGCGGTGTTCGCGATATATTGTTATCATCCAAAATTCAAAATGTATCATATGTGTTAAAAGCCATATCATTCAGCCCCGTGCTCAAGTAGGAGAGACTGGGTGCCTTGTTTTTTGTTTTTACCATAAAATCTTAAATTGATTTGGACTAAAAAAGCGAACGTGGTAATATGAGTTGTGTATAACAATAAAAACCCTGCTAAACAGATCTCATGCCTTTCCAGTCAAAGTTTCGCTGACCCAAGTAATAATAAGTATAGTAGATCTTTGGACATTCCAACAGAACTGCTTGAATGCTTTGAGTTGTAATTTGCAATGATCTGTGATTGCTTGCTGTGAATTGTGGGCCTGCTGCCCAGTTACCCAGGCTGGCTTGCTTGTATTCTGCAGCACTGTGGACCGTCACACAAAGCTAGTACTGTATGCTAGTCAACTTAATTATTCTTTGCAGCACAATAATGAGCGACTGACTCATTTTCATTCCCAACGTGCCCTGTCCTTTGTTCGTTCAGTCTGCTACGCGTCCTTTATTTATATTCAGTCTTTATTGTCTTCCGTAATTTTTAGTTTGTCCACATAGATTTCTCTTCCAGGACCTGTCACATTATTAATAATTTTACTTTTTCCGCTGCTGGCTGACGCTAGAGAAAACATACCTCTTGCTTCAACCGTCATTCATCACGTGCAAGATGGACGGTACAGTTCCAAACTTCACTAAAATTCCTTTTCAGGAATGACTGCCCCGGCTAGAAAATTCCCAGAATGCATTGTGTAAGCGATCCTCACCCGTACTGGAGGGTCCCTTTCCCTCCCCCATAGCCAGGATGAAATGGTCGGGGTGCGAAAGGATGTCATCTGTGCGAACTGTTTTCCTACGATATTCCTTACAGCTGTGATAATAATCTTCAGTCCAGAATATGATCTGTGTTGTTTCTTCCCCCTCCTCCTCTGAATGTATTCTTTCATAAAATGCTTTCAAATCAGCCGATTCAAACATCTGTCCCAAAACACTCTTAATAAAAGAATAATAGAATTGAAATGAAAAGTTTGGGCACCTCAGAGGTGTGCCCATCCCTGGGGCCGTGGTCCATAATGGCTCAGAGCACAGCACCTCTCGCCAAATGGAAACACATGCAGGCTGTGCTCCGTACTTCACTGTGATCCAGGACATCCCGCAGTGCCTTCTGCAGCTTTCTCACAATAATTTTACCAGAAGGTTAAGGTTCTGCGTTTTGTTCATTTTTATGGAAATTCCATTTGTGTGATCAGTGCTTGCATTCAAAACATGGGAACTCAAGACAGTGAGTGTAGTGTACAGGATTTAAATAAAAAAATAAATAACCATATAGCTTGCCAAAGCTGCTTTGTCAATATGGTAGACTTAAAGCAAAATTAAAACCAAATGTCATAGAATACTTTGATATTCACTGAAATCACCATAAAATGCTATTTAATGGCATTTAGCTGGCAGTTTTGTAGATTAATTTAAAAAACAATCATCATGGGAGCCTTATGGGTGAAAGAACTTGACATGTTTGCTTAGCAGACATTTGTTTGGTTTTCAGCAACTGCAAAGATCTAGCCTTTGATCACTGAAGCAGTGTAGTCTGTTGAACAGTTTGTCTGCAAATGTTTGAGTGAGTCTTTACTGGAGCACTATGGTGCAGCTTTCACCCATACTAAACATTTGGGTAAGGTCACGGTATTTGTTTTCTTGTAGATGGGACAAAAACAAAACTCATTGTCTTCTGCACACGTCCCTACTATAGTTCTGTGAAATGTTTTGCATTCATTTGGAAGACATTATGAACTGCAATTGTACTGAAGCAAAATGATATTACTTTTGAGTAAATGACTCTTTTGTCTTAAGGAAGCTTTATTGTAGATGGGACAGCTTGTGACATTGTTTTTAGACCCTTCAAGGAAAATCAAAATCCCTGATCTCTTAAATATTTTCAAGGAACTAGTTCAATTGATTTATGAAGTAAAGTAACTGCCCTACAACATGAAGAAAAAAAAATTGTTAATCATCAATATTAAGATAATGAGGCCAAATAATGAGATTTGTAGATGGGACACCCCGTAAGTTTGTAGATGGGACATATATGGGACACAGGCAATTCTACGAGTTAATGAGAGTTGATAGGAGTATAAAGCACTCAGGTTAGTGCAACAAGATGATAACGAGAACAACATCAACTTGAGAGTCCAAAAAGCAATTTATTGTAGAACAATTGACTAATTACAACAACTAATTAGGCTTAATTAGAAAAAAAAATACATGTCATTTTCTTCTTGATGACACATAACTTGCTCACAAAACAATACAAACTAATAAATGTACATATATACCATCATTCTATATGTCATATTTTGCTAGTTACTAAACTCTGTTGCACTAATTACTTGTTTGCACTGCATAAGTATGTTTGCCACATCTCCATTCATAAGATGTAATTTGATCCAGTGCACATACTTTCCTGTTCAGTGAGTTTCTTTTATATCAAGGTGAAAGTTGATGAAAATGACCCTTTTGATCTGATCTTGAGTTAGCATCAATAGTACACAAATCAATAAATTAATCATTGGTCAACATTTCGTCTGATAATCTACTCAAAGTCACATCGAAGCTTATTAAAAAACTGACTACGTCAATGAAAAAAATGAATATCGGTGAAAAAATTATTAGTGATTGTATTTAGCCTAATTAGTATTCACTAATTATACTAATTAGCAGTGTTCTAGTAGTATTGCATGTGATCAGGTCAACCATAAGCTGAAAGAAGAAAAAAAAATCAAAAATTGAGGAAAAACGAATTATTGATTACTAATTAGCCTAATTAGCATTTACTAATTAGACAAATTAACATTGTTTTAGTAGCACATATCATCAGATCAACTAAAAGCTGAAATATAACGATATGAATATCTTGACACTCCTAGAAACTAGCATTTTAAAATTGTCCCATCCTCAGAGATGTCCCATCTACAAGCTTGTCCCATCTACAATATGTAGATGGGACACATTTTCTCTATTGTTTCACTGCAACACAGTTATTTTTTGAAAATTTCAACTATGTCAATTCTATCCATTATATACTCAAGTAAGAGGAAAAAAAAAGATTATTTGATTTGAAACTGAATTGTGGCTCTGCGAGAAACTTTTGTTTCTCAAAATCTAAATTAGCATTAATTAACCGTGTAAGTCTTTTGTTTAAGCACCTTCCAGTGAATTGTAAACGTCAATTTTTGTATAGAGAATGTCTCATGTGATGCCCAATCAATATGCAAAATTTGAAAGCCATAGCTACTATGCCTTGGCTATAAAACAATAAAATCATGTGTCCCATCTACATATCTCATTAACCAATATTTCTTAATTAATGCTGTTATATCTTGAAGCGAAACAAGATATGAACAAACAGTTTTCAGATTCAAGAGGTTCAACCATTTTACATGTCATCTACATTAAAAAATTAATACTATCTGACAAAAAAAAAAATTGACACTCCTGCCGCAAATACCGTGACTGCACCCGTTTGAACTCTTTGTAGAATGGTTTTGTGGGCGTGTTGTTATCAAACTGCCTTCTCCTTGCATGTCGATAAATACCTGCCTTAACCCTTCGCATCCTGTGTGAGATGAATATGGTGTGGTTTACATTAAACCTTCATAGAAAAGCTTGCCAGGCTGTCCTACAATAGACATTTATTGATTAGAAACTTCATAAAAAATTGTCATATTTAATATCTTCCGAAAGGGCATGCAATACCCTCTCGAACTATCAACATTTTCCACTTAGACATGATAATGGGATAGAGCAATCATGGATGTAAAAGGGGCTTTTAGCGACCTACAAAATCATCATTGAACAGTACTGCAGGTTTCCCCCAGAAAAGTTGTTAGCCCTGGTGGCAGGTATCTTTTTAGGGGGGCCAGCGGCCCACCGGCGGCCAACAAGTTGTTTTTTTTTTTTTTTTTTGACGGGGTCCGACACAGGCCAGCAACTGACTGATGGCAGAGCCAACAGATTCATGAGTGGAGTAGTAGAGTTTAGAGGGTGAGATTCCATTGGGCCCTGCATTGAATCAGTGTTAGAATTTGATCGGAAATCTGAAAATATGCCTACGTAATCATGTGTTCTTGTAAGAAATTTATTCAACATATAAACATCAACTGCAGCAGATTCTTATAAAATGGTAGTCTTGAAATGCTGTTTTTAACAACCACAAAATTAATACAATTTAAATAGATATTATCAAGTGTTCTCACCAAAAAAACTTGAAAAAAGTCCTTTCAGCAACTGAATCTTAAAACGAGCCTTAAAATTCTATTCACATGTAACAAAAAGATAAATTGTAATAAATAATAAACGAAAGGCAGTGGATATGCTACCTCGCGGTGCTGAGCTTGCACAAACCTAAAATCTTGGGCTCTATTTATTCGCTCACATCTTAAGTATCCTCAAAAATCAAAAATACACGTTTTTCAGCGCGCTTTTCGACCTGTTAGCGTGTATATATATTTGCATGAACACGATGGGTTTTCCTGAAAATGCAGAACGTGGATGATAATGGCATGCGGCATATATCTTTCAACAAACGTATCCAACTCATTATAGCATCTGCTTATGTTATAATCAGCAAACAAATAAAGCTACTACTGTAGACTGATTCATATAGCAATATTACGGCGAAAACAAAGACTTCACGATCGCTTTGCATTACGGTTGCATTTTTTGACAATGCAGCACAAATTGTCAGAACACCAGCAAACGATTTTTGTCGCTGTTTAACCATGAAAATACTGGCAGGACTGTCAGCTATGCAGTACGCAACCTATTTTACCGTGAAGACATTGCAGCAGCGGCCAGTTGTTTAGTTAATCTCTGGTGATATTTTATAATGAGTGCAGGGCGTAATCTAGGTGGTTTCGGGGATCTATCAGATTGGGGAAATCGGTGTTGTTTACCAGCAAGCCTATCTGACGAATTGATCATTGACTGTGTGCATTTTTGTGTATATAGAAATAAGGAGTGGCCAAATTAGGCAGTTCTTTTTTAAGGTCTGTTGACCTAAAATGACTGGTGTAAATCATCTCTCTATATGCGCAAAAGTGCACGCACAATTCGTGTTAAAGTAGTACTTGATGAATCACTCATAATTTCTTATTCACTCATGCTGCAGTATTATATAAAATTAATTTTAAAAGCAAGAGTTTACAAACATACAGCCAGGCCTGTAATACACTGGGGGGAAACCTTGTACTGTGAATCGGGCCAAGAGCTGGACGTCACTCGTGGGAGCAATTGAGACACGTAAACTATCGTATGTGTATTTTACATTAGCTGTATTCGACCGGTAGTTGCCGAGAAGTAAAAAATGTTCTCCGCCCACCTGCGCAGTGACAGGTTGTTAATGTTGGCTTTATGACTCAGAACTTCGTCAAGGAAAGTTTTACATTTCTGCTCATGGTACTGAAAATTTCAAAAACAAGATAAAACAGGGATGTGTGCTCTACGTCATCATCAATAACAGTAGTTTTGACGAGCGTAAATCTAATCCGCTAGAAATGAAAATGAAACGAAACCAAGAAATGAGCAAATTAAGACAGGCAGACGATGGTCAGTGCACTCGACTTCGTTTCCATGTGCCTCTGTCTCCCACGAATGACGGCAACAAAGGGGCTGTCTTTTGTTCTGTCTTTTTGGGGATATGCGCTAGTTGAAAGGAAGTTTTTAGTTGCTTCCTATTTGAGGGAATATCCAGTAAGTGAGTCATTCATCATCACCATGACATTAGCTTTTCATAGAGGTATAATTTGCCCATTTTTCAGATTTCTCAATACATGTCTGTGTTACGACCCCTGTCGTACATTTGTGAATCTGTGCTTTGAAATCTGTTATCTTTGTTTTTTTTTTTTTGGTTCGCCTAAGGTCTGACACTTCCGTTTCCGGTTTGCATCTTGAAAAGGCGCGGGCTAGTGTTAAACCGCGGAGACTAGCTCTTCCGATCTGTAACTAGCGTTCACGACCTGAGAGTATTGTACTGCCTTCTGTGTTGACTCGGACTGCCTTTGGGATTCTCGCCGTGCCCTTTATTTGGTTTGTTTGAATTGTGGTGGTTGACCCTTAGCCTGTCCCATTTGACTAGAATTCTAGCCCTTGCGTTTTGGTTTGGTTGCTTGGTGAATTCCGGTGTTTGACCTATCGCCCTTTTAAAGACGCTGTTAGGTTTACTCTGGTTAGTCAGTGTGCTCCCAGCTGGATCTCACAGTCCTTCCATCGGGGCACTTCTTTATTATTTTGCTTTTGTTATTTTTCCTTTATTATTTTTTGAAGGTGATTCTGGGTGGAAACTTGTTTCCAAAGGGGTACACTATCCGTTCCCTCAGTCTTTATTTGCGGACTGAGAGTTCGGGAGCTCACACCCTGAATTTAGGAATAGTTTAGCTCTGGTTAGGCAGATAGGGACCAGAGTAACTGAGCAGCGTGCTATTCGTGCCTTTTACACTTCTTCCGCCCGTCCTTCCCTTACTTTTCTACCTGTTGCTGCCTGCCCTAGACCGGTCGTAACAGAATTATCTTAAATAAACTGTTCTAGCTGCAAACATGTCTAAATTTGATTTCGATGAATTTGTTGTTTTCCCCACTATTGAACAATTTGAACTCTGCCGCAAGGATGAACTCCTTGCAGATTTCTTTTAGCATTTCGGTGCCTAAGTATTAAAGACGGTGCTGTATCAGGAGTTTCTTGAGCGGGGAATCCTACCTGAGGAAGACGGAGTCACGGGTGTTGCTTCGGAGTCGGTGGCACCACAGACTTCGGTTGCGGCGAAGGCCGAAGCCGGATCTGTCTCTCCACGCATAGATCCCGCTGATTCACGCTTTAAGGAGGATCCCATGTTAACGCTCCGCTTGAAGGAACTAGACCTCGAATTGAGCAGGCAGGATTACTTAAACCCAGCTTCTTAAACTCCGAGCGTTTGAGCTTGAAACGGACCGCCAGGTGAAATTAAGGGAACTGGAGCTACGGGCGAAGGATTGGAAGCCAACTCCAATGCCGCGTAAGTCTCTGATGGGTTCACCTGCCCCTGCTGCTCGTTTGCCCGTCAGTTCCTCATCCCCTATTCCGGCAGTTACCCAAGGCACCGTAGCAATGAGTTCGGCCGATTTTGATGTCAGTCGTCAGATTCGTTTAGTACCTCCTTTCAGAGAAAGCGAAGTAGACAAATACTTTCCTGTATTTGAACGAATTGCTTCTACTTTAAATTGGCCAAAAAGCGTCTGGTCTTTGCTGTTGCAATGTAAATTAGTTGGCAAGGCTCAGGAGGTGTGTTCGACCTTGTCTTTGGAAGAAAGTTTGGACTATGACATAGTTAAAGCTACTGTACTGCGTGCTTATGAACTTGTCCCAGAAGCTTATCGGCAAAAATTCAGGAAATTCGTGAAAGCCGCCAAGCAGACGTTCATGGAGTTTGCTCGTGAGAAAACTGTTCTTTTTGATAAGTGGTGCTGAAAAAAGCAAGGTTACTACCTTTGAACAACTAAGGGAGTTATTATTGCTTGAGGAGTTCAAGAACTGTATTCGAATAGAATTGTGGTTTATTTAAATGAACAAAAGGTGTCATCATTAAATGAAGCCGCTGTTTTCGCTGATGAGTTTGTGCTCACGCATAAGTCAGTCTTCGCCACTCCGGGGCGTTCTGAGTTCAACAATGCCTCTCAAAAGCGAAGCTCCGCTGAGGCGGATAGGGAAGGTAAACCCTCTGGAGGTGCTGCTGACTCGCAGGAGTGTTTTTACTGCCACGAAATTGGACACTTCATTGCTGCTTGTCCAACGCTTAAGCGTAAAAATCAGCAGTCCCAGTCATCTCCTAAAAGTGTTGGTCTAGTCCACTCCCCACCTTCCCATTCCGATGTTACGAATTCCGATTCATGTTTAGATACGGCGTTCGAACCGTTTATTTTAACTGGTGCTGTATCTCTTTCAGATTCGGGAACTTCAATTCCCCTTCGAATATTGCGGGATACTGGCTCTGCGCAGTCGTTCATTCTTGACAGTGTACTGCCATTTTCGGAGCACACCAGTTGCGGTGCTGAAATTGCACTAAGCATAATGAAAGCTCCCTTGCATACCGTTTTTTTGCAATCTGACTTGGTTTCAGGCTTTGTGAAAGTGGCGATTTGTTCTGAGTTGCCGGTTAAAGGTGTTTCGTTTATACTTGGTAATGATTTAGCGGGGGGAAATGTGTTCTCTCTACCAGAAGTTACTGATGAGCCAAGCACGGACGAAACCATTGATAATGTGGCTATAGAGTTTCCTTCTGTTTTCCCTGCGTGTGTAGTAACTCGCGCTCAGGCTCGCAAATTTCAAGACGCGGTCGATCTCACTGGGACTTTTCTGGGAGATAATCCTGAGTCTGAAAAGGTGGCGATTAACTCTGGCGCTGCGGTGGCCGATGCTGGTTCTGGTTCTGACAACGTCTCTAGTAGTGAAATTAGTTCAGACAAATGTTATCCTCAGTTGTTATTAGGGAGACAACAGCTGGCTGCTGCCCAGCGAGCTGATGAGTCTTTGTCCTCGTGTTTTTCTGCTGCCGAACACAAACATGAACGGCCACAGTCGTCAGTGACCTATTTTTTTCAAAATGAGGTGCTTATGCGCAAATGGGCTCCCCCTAGCTCTGAAAACGAGTGGGGTTCTGTTATACAAGTGGTTGTTCCTAAATCCTATAGACAAGAAGTGCTATGTGTAGCACATGACCATGAACTCTCTGGCCATCTTGGCGTTCGAAAACTAATGATCGAATGTTAAAACATTTTTTTGGCCTGGTATGAAGTCAGATGTCTCTCGGTATTGCCGTTCTTGTCATGCCTGTCAAATTGCGGGAAACCCAATCAAATAATTCCTCCTGCTCCCCTCAAGCCCATTCCTGTTATGGGGGAACCTTTTGAAAGGATTATAATTGATTGCGTCGGTCCCTTCCACGGTCAAAGTCTGGTCACATGTATCTATTGACCTTAACTGACTGGCGTTACCCTGAGGCAGTGCCACTGCGCAAAAGGCACATGTTATTGTGAAGGCGTTAATCAAATTTTGTTCTACTTTTTGGATTACCAAAGTTCATCCAGTCTGATCAAGGTTCTAATTTTATGTCGGGGTTGTTTGGCAAGGTCCTTAAGCAATTAAAAATTAAACATGGCGTTTCAAGTGCATATCACCCAGAGTCTCAAGGAGCTCTGGAAAGGTTCCATCAGACACTGAAATCCATGCTACGGACGTACTGTATTGCCCAGGACTGGGAGGAGGGCCTTCCCTTGCTGCTTTTTGCTGCACGTACCCACGGCACAGGAGTCTCTTGGTTTTAGCCCTTCTGAGTTGGTGTTTGGTCACACTATCCGTGGCCCATTAAAGATACTTCAGGAGAGTTGGTTGTCAACAGATCAGGAGCAGTCTACTATGAAAAGTGTGCATGATTATATTGCCTCATTCGCAAACGTTTGCATGCTGCATGGGATCTTGCTAAATCTTCTTTGGCCTCCTCTCAGGATAAAATGAAGCTTCACTTTGATCAGCGGTCTGTACAGCGCTCATTTAGGGAGGGTGATAAAGTTCTAGTGTTGCTACCTGTGCCTGGTTCTGCCCTCCAGGCAAAGTTCTGTGGGCCCTATGTTATCGCAGAGAAGCTAAGTGGTACTGATTATGTTGTAACGACACCAGATAGAAGACGGAAATCTCGTGTTTGCCACATAAATATGTTAAAGTCTTATATCTCGCGTTTCTGAAAATGAAACCTCTTCATCCCCAATCCCTAGTCCAGTTGCATTGGTTTCTGCTGAAGTGTCCCTGTCTGAGTACTCTCCAGAGGTGGACGGCCTCAATCAAGGAAGTACTTCTCTATCTGCTCCCCGTTTACCTAATTCTGAGACGCTGTCGGCTCTCCCCACTAAGTTGTCTCATTTGTCCAGTTCCGAGCAATCTGATATTTTGCATTTAATTGAGGCATATCCTTCACTTTTCTCAGATACCCCGTCCAGAACTACAGTCCTACAACATGACATCGATGTTGGAGATAATCCTCCAATCAAACAGAATGCATACAGGGCGAACCCATCGGCTATCATGAAGAAGGAAACTGAGTATCTTGTTGCCAATGGCCTCGCTATTCCTAGTTCAAGCCCCTGGAGCTCACCATGTTTGCTCGTGCCTAAACCTGATGGCACCTTCCGTTTCTGCACGGATTATAGAAAGGTTAATGCTATTACCAAAGCTGATTCATTTCCCCCCAAGAATGGAAGATTGTGTCGAATTTAATTGGAAATGCAAAGTATGTGACAAAGTTGGATCTCCTAAAAGGCTACTGGCAGGTTCCATTAACTGATCGGGCTTCTGAGATCTCCGCCTTTGCCACTCCTGACTCTTTCCTGAAATACACGGTAATGGCTTTCGGACTCACGAAATGCCCCAGCAACCTTTCAGAGGCTGATGAATCGGGTTCTAGCTAATATTGAAAACTGCGAAGCCTACCTGGATGATGTTGTAATATATTCAGCCACATGGGAGGACCACCTCTGTACCTTGAAAAGGGTGCTTTCAGGATGCTTCTCTCACTCTAAATCTAGCTAAATGTGAATTTGGCCATGGAACCGTTGATTATTTAGGTAAGAGGGTTGGACAGGAGCTGTTCGTCCATTGGATGCTAAGGTTCAGGCTATTAGCAACTTCCCACCTCCTAAGACAAAGCGAGAACTGCGACGCTTTCTTGGCATGGTTGGATATTATCGCAGTTTCTGCAGAAACTTCTCTGATGTAGTATCGCCTCTTACAGATCTTCTTCGAAAACACAGAATTTTATTTGGTCTCCAACTTGTCAGAAAGCCTTTGATGCTGTAAAAAGCCCTTTGTGTAGTGCTCCAGTTCTGTCTGCCCCAAACTTCTCTGCACCATTCAAACTGAGGTAGATGCTAGTGGCTCTGGTGTTGGAGCTGTGTTGCTTCAGGAGGACCATCTTGGTGTTGATCATCCAGTCTCTTATTTTTCGAAGAAATTTGCTCGTCACCAGTTTGCATATAGTACCATTGAAAAAGAAGCTCTTGCGCTTCTTCTGGCACTCCAGCATTTTGAGGTGTACCTTGGCTCAAGCTCAAACCCTGTTCAGGTCTATACAGACCACTTTTTTTTCTTCAACGCATGTGCAACTCTAATCACCGACTCATGCGTTGGTCCCTAATTGTGCAAAGTTTCAATCTGGTAATAATGCATAAGAAAGGTGCACAGAATATTGTTGCTGATGCCCTTTCACGTTGCTAACTTAAGGAAAACCTAGACCCTAGGTTTTCTCTTAAGGGTGGGGGTGTTACGACCCCTGTCGTACATTTGTGAATCTGTGCTTTGAAATCTGTTATCTTTGTTTTTTTTTTTTTGGTTCGCCTAAGGTCTGACACTTCCGTTTCCGGTTTGCATCTTGAAAAGGCGCGGGCTAGTGTTAAACCGCGGAGACTAGCTCTTCCGATCTGTAACTAGCGTTCACGACCTGAGAGTATTGTACTGCCTTCTGTGTTGACTCGGACTGCCTTTGGATTTACGATTCTCGCCGTGCCCTTTATTTGGTTTGTTTGAATTGTGGTGGTTGACCCTTAGCCTGTCCCATTTGACTAGAATTCTAGCCCTTGCGTTTTGGTTTGGTTGCTTGGTGAATTCCGGTGTTTGACCTCGGTTCTGTATCTGACTACCCCTCTCGTCTCGCCCTTTTAAGACGCTGTTAGGTTTACTCTGGTTAGTCAGTGTGCTCCCAGCTGGATCTCACAGTCCTTCCATCGGGGCACTTCTTTATTATTTTGCTTTGTTATTTTTCCTTTATTATTTTTGATGGTGATTCTGGGTGGAAACTTGTTTCCAAAGGGGGTACACTATTCCCTCAGTCTTTATTTGCGGACTGAGAGTTCGGAGCTCAGTGTTTAAAAGCCGCCCGAGCCCGGCGAACCTTCAAGAGTAGCCGTAGGAATAGTTTAGCTCTGGTTAGGCAGATAGGGACCAGAGTAACTGAGCAGCGTGCTATTCGTGCCTTTTACACTTAGGCCCGTCCTTCCTTACTTTCTCTACCTGTTGCTGCCTGCCCTAGACCGGGTCGTAACAGTCTGCTTTTATTATTTTTTTTCCCCGAAATGGCAGTTATTTGATGCTGTAAATATATATTTTGTGTACTTGGTGTCACTTTCATTCACGGTTGAGCATTTTTGACACCCGAATATGAATATGTACATGTGAGTATGCGCTTACACTTAGTTTAGTAATGGGCTGGCCCATCTGAGAGAATAGCTCAACCAAATGTGCTTGTTTGTGCTGAGTGTACGTATGCAAGACCAGCTTTTTCGGCTGAGCTGCTCTTGCGTAGGCACCCTATGTGGTATAGCCGGATTTAATTGTGTCCGATTAGATTTTTGCTTAAATGGCATAAAACGTAAGGGCATTCAGCCATTGCGTTCCCTTAGGTCAGTGGTTCCCAACCCAGTCCTCAAGGACCCCACGCCCTGCAGGTTTTTGCTCCAGCTCTACTCTTTCACACCTGATCCATTTAAGGGCGTCATGTTGATTGGTTGAAAAAGATCTACCTGAACAGGGTGTGCGTGAAGGTGCATTGGGCCTTAAAGCTGCAGTTGGTAACTTTGAGGAGAGAGAGGACTTGGCATAAAAATTTGAAAAAATGCAACTTTCAGATCCCTCCCCCTCCCCTCTCCACTGCACTCCTGCCCTAAGACCCTCCCCCAGAAGGCTGCCGTGCACGCAAAGGCACGTGAGCTGTTATGCATGCGACCAAGTTGCCGAGGCTAGAAATTACTGTTGTGAACAGTCAACACTGCTGGCCAACAAACGAGCAGAAATAAATCATGTCAACATGAAAGTAATCTACAGCAGTATGTATTTAGTAAAAATCCAGCACACGCTTATTTCAGTAAGTTACCCGTTTTTTTGAGCACAGAAACTGTCGTGAATCCTGCTGAATGGCCAGTAAACCATGTATGGCAGCATTTAGCTGCAAGAGCACAGAAACGTTGCACATATTTATGAGGACAACAACACAACCGATAAGATTGCCAGGTCACTTCATAAAGATATTTTCTGCTACTTTCTAATAAAACGATGCCAGTAACGTTATTCCTAGCATCGGAAACAAGCTAACGTTAGCTCGACTACAACATCACAGTAACATCACATGCACTACGGAGGACTGTAACAATTACAAGACGCTGGCTATTCGAACAGCGACTGTGCTTGTGGCAACGTTCACTCGCTTATTTGCAGAGCTTAAACTGAATTGATGCGGTTAGGGCTGGGGTAAGTACCAGCTGCGCATGTGAGTGACGCCTAACTCGCTTATTTGCAGAGCATTGCGGAGTAAAAAATGAACCAACGAATAAAGCAGGGGGTTTACCTGTCAAGCAGAAAAGTCGCAAACTCTGCGCCGGTTTTAATCCTTCCAGATCCAGGAGTTCCCTCCACCTCTGAAAAGCCACTCCGATGTTCACTCTTGTTTTATTCCGGGCTTTGTCTAATTCTTTCTTTTGTGCTTTTTTTTTCTTCTGGCTTCCTATTGTTACTTGTCTTAGCCGTGTGTGCTGTTGTCGGTAACGGAGGCATCGGTATTTTTTTTTCCTCGCTGATGGCTGTTGTTGCGCCATTAGTTTCTCTAAGCTCCTGAACCCCTCTCGGAGATTTGAGCTTGACTGAGCACTGGCGTGAACTGAGGAGGAAGGGGGGAGGAGGCTGTCTGCAGCGCTGCATATGCACTGTTTGATGGCTGTCAGACACCATTCTGGCTCTAATTGGTTCTTTTTGGTCGGACCGAACGATTCTTTTAAATTGCAGTAGGAGCAGTAGGTGGGTTTAAAGGAGCCTTTTTTAATTACAGAGTACTAGTTTTATGTAATACTGTCTGTACACAGTGACAGTTTTAGCAAAAATGACAAAAAGTTACTTTTATAAGACTTACCAACTGCAGCTTTAAATGGATAAGGTGTGCAAAAGTAAAACTGCAACAAAAACCTGCAGGAGGGGGGGGGGGGGTCCTTGAGGACTGGGTTGGGAACCACTGCCTTAGGTTGATGTGCCATCATCTTCATTGTGCTGGACATCCTCCATTTTAGCCACAGTGACATACCTGTGATTCCTTATAGGTCAAAACGGATTGGCCGCATGGCTTGTTTCATTGAGCATAGTTGTAGAAGTTAGGAGGGGGAGATTCGGAAAAATTTCTGCAAATGGTTTTGATTATTCTATTTTCTGTACTATTTTCTGCCAGAGGAATCCCTATAGAAATTTCCGGCATTATTTGAGGTTTCTCTCTTGGCGGGCTCCTTCATTTTGAGCGAAAGGCAGCGGATATTATGTAAATTGATTGCAAATCCCCCATTTTGCTGGTAAAATACAGTAACTAAGATGAAACATTTTGCTTTTTTACAGGCTTTGGAAGTGAAGCTCCCATCAAACTTGACTCTTCGAGACTGTTACAGAAGAGAGCTCTCAGGTAAAAGCTTTGAAACACTACAGGCAATGTCAGTTGTTGAATTGTTCCCATTTCTGACAGCATGTCATGGTAAAGATATGTGGAAAGCTTAGTAGCTCTGCCCTTGAATTATAATTCTGTGATCATACGGTTTTGATTATTCTTGCTTTAGCAGTGAAATCTATCTTCCAGGTATTGGCATTACTTGCTCGTGCATATAACTCATCAAAGCATTGATTCTTATTTGAATTCTGAGCTTGTGTAATGGGTCAATTTTGCTAGGTACCCCTGCCCTTCCCTCTGCAAGGAAACTAAAATACTACTTGATTTGATATTCTTTTATAGTTGTAGTTGCTCTGATTTATGTACTCTAATTCTCTCCGATTATTGTTAATCTGAGCCATTCTTGATTTTTGGGAATTCTGAGTAGCAGGGGAAAAAAAAGCACCCGCTGTTCAGTATTATTAATGACATAACAGGAAACAAATCCCTATTTACAGGAAGGGCAATACTATGTACCTAAACACAGGAAACTTGCTTCCATTCAGGAAGTGTATCATTTCATACTGTTGCAAGCTACAGGAAAAGGCACTTAATTGCGGATGGGATGTGCCTTACCTGAGGTGTGTCTGTGTCTTGCGCCTTGCCTCGGAAAAGGAATAGAGCCTCATGTATAGGAGAATGGATGTTTTGCAGTCGCCTACAGGGCATGGATTTGCTCTTACACCCCATCACTAGGGAGTAGCGGCTCCTGCTCGTATACTATTTTCCCCTGTTAATCCATTGTATTTCATTCAGTGGTATTGAAGCCTAAGACATTCCAGTTGGAAGCCGAATATTCCGGCTTTATCCAGCTTCAGACACGGCTGCTATCTAGATTTGTTTGTCCTATTGTTACAAATTGATTCGACACTGTAATCTAAAAGCATTAGCCGTACCCTTGTGAGAAGTCAGTATCACTAAACTGTGGTGTTTCACAATTTATTAGCTATATGTGAATCGTGTTAATTTACTTCGGATTCTCATCAGGCCTAGTCCTTAAGGCATATTGAATTAATTTTCAATCTGGTCTTTGAGCTGCCTGTCACTTTTATATACTGTTGTCTGTAGCTAATTCCAGTTCTCTTATGGGGAACGATCTGTAGATAGTTGCGGGGCTCTGGTTTTTTTGCAGCAGTGAGGACTAGCACTGCTGCTCTGTTTTATTAAATCTGTTTTAAAAAAAATGCTTTCACAACCTCTCTTCTCCCTCTCAGCTTTCCAAAAGAATTTTCTTTTGAAGAAAAGACTGATTTGACCCGGTGCACCACCGATCTCGATGTTCATCTTTTGGCAATCCTACCGAAAGGTGAGCTGCAGTTCTAAACCTGTGAAAGCGCTGAGATGATGCTGATTATAAGCTAAAGGGGTTGGGATTTCTTAATACAGCTTGGAAGGGAATTGGTTATGGTCTATTAAAATGAGGAAAGGTGAATAGAGCTATATTGAGAACTATAAAGTCATAAAAATCATTACAATACCAATTAACAAAGGTGTATATTCCACTGTTAGAGGTATAATGGCCCATAACGGTAATTACGAGCAGCTTTTTGTACACTAAAATTTACAAAAAATAAAAAGAAAACACTTCCAACAATAAACCTTTGGAAACCCATCGCTGCCGTGTTATTGGAAGCATTTGTGTTCAGTGCGAACAATGAAATGTTCTTTCTTTATCATTACATTTTTCATTTGCGATGGTGGAAATGGGCTGTATTGTAATGGTAAAGTTTGATTGGTCTGCAGGAGTATGTCCTGATTGTGCTATATTGGGAAGGTGGGGGTGGGGGGGTTTAAGGGGCTTTAGCGAATGGCCCACCGTTGTGGAGCCGTTGAAAGCTGCAGGCGCCACCTGTTCACCCGCTGACACTTCTGTCTGTCTGGCTGCCTGTGAGCTCTCTCTCTGTAGACTCAGGGTTGTTCAGGCCAGTGTTTGGGCTGTGGTAGGTTATACACTACCAGTCAACAGTTTTTGCACACCCCAATATTTTCTGTAATTGTTAGAATTTTTAAATTTTGTTCTTGTGTTATAGTCTCATATTGGTTGTATAACAGAAAGGTAGGAAAACTGAAGCCCAATGTATAAACCATGTATATAACAAAACAAATTAAGAAAAACCAGGATCAGTCATTTTGTCAATATTTAAGCAGATCAGTAACGATGGTCTAATCCAGTGCTTCTCAAACCTCTCCTGGAGGCCCACCTGTCCTGCATGTTTGAGATCTCTCCCTGCTCATGCACAGGTGATTCAAATGATCTACTCATTATCAAGCAGCTTCAGGGGGTTGATAGCGAGCTGATTATTTTAATCACCTGTGCTGGATTCCTTGTGGATTTTTCTTGTAAATTTATTTTTGTAATAAACAACTAATGGGTTCCAGTGATTTCTTTGTTGTAAACATACATGTACGATAAAGACTTGACAAGATCTTAGGGTGTGCTGATAATGTACATCTCTGATTGGTAGGAGGAACAGCCATCCTCAGCACCATGAAGATGGTTTCTTTTTGGTAGTGAGTTCTTATCAAAGAGCTTTCCGATCATTAGCAGCACAATGACTGTTCTGGGTTTTTGAGCTGTCTTAAACTGTAGGTGTTTCTTGTCCTAAGCAGCATGATGAGTGCCCCTTTCTAGTTTGAGAGCTATACTGGATTCAAGAGCTATTCCTAGCCATTAGCAGCATGATGACACTTCCTTTGTGTTGGGGAAGTATAAACAATTGTAGAGCTATTCCCAATCCTTAGCAGCTTGATGACTGTTCCTTTGTGTTGTTGAAATGATCTAAGCAATAGTAGAGCTTTTCCTATAACTATTTTTTTGCGTGCGTTTTCAGAGAGATCTAATCAATTAGAGAGCTATTCCCTATCCTTAGCAGCTTGTTGGCTGTTCTTTAGTGTTTGAGACATCTAATCAATTTGAGAGCTATTCCCTGCCCTTGCCAGCATGGGGACTTTTCCTTTGTGTTGGATAGTTATAGGCTGTGTCCGAAATCACTCACTACTCACTATACAGTGCACTATATAGTGGGTTCGCCATTTTGTAAGGCTGTCCGAATTGTTAGTAAGAATTATTATCCCCTATATAGTGAACTCATTACATCCCACAGCCCACCGCGAAATGTAGTGAACATCCGATGGTCACTAACCCAGCTCTACGTCCCATCATGCACTGCACACTAACTGAAAAGCTCCGAAAGATGTAAGCTGCATTTAGTCAACGGAGTTTGAAAACAGGCACGAGACATTTATTCAACCTCAGGTGCGAAAATGTTTTTTTTTTTTTTTCCTTTTTAATTGGAAACCAAGCAGCGCAGGAGACCCGTTTGTTTACACAGGATATTTCAATAAGGACAGTCAAAGTGCACATAACGTAAAGATGAGAGATTTCAAACTGACATTTAGGTACAATTAAAATGAATGATGAGTTAGAGGACAAAAAATGGAAGACTATATTAAAAATTTATGGCAAATTTTATGATTTAAACGATAATGGTAAACACAAACACAGTGGGAAATATACTCAGTTTGTTTATTTCAAAAATACATCCAAATCCTTCAGCTGAAGTTGAACAGGTACGATTTAATTTTGCGACAGCAATGATGCCATTAACAGCTGCGAAAAAACGAGCTGGGTAGCGCCGGGTAGTGTCCGAAAGCGTTTCTTCCCTCTGCCTATGAGCTCACTATATAGTCACCTACAGAGTGAGTCCCTTTATAGTGAGTAGGGAATAGTGAATGAGTGAGTGATTTCAGACACAGCCATAGTCAATTAGGGAGCATATTCCCAATCCTTAGCAGTATGATGTCTGTTTCTTTGTGTTCGGGAGACCTAATCAATTAGAGAGCTGTTCTCAGTCCTCTGCAGCATAATGGCTTCTTTTGTAAAAGAGGGTTATCCTCAACTTGAGAGCAGTTTCTGGTCCTGAGCAGCATACGAACTGTTCCTTAACATTAGTTGTGCTTTATGTCTTGCTTTTCATTTGAAATATGAAAAAACTTTTATGCCATTGGCAGATTTTTTCCAGTTAAGATCAGCTTAACTGTATTTTTTTCTCTTGAAAGAAAATTGGTTTGAAAAAATGGATCAATTTCATGTCTTTTTGAATAATCCTTTTCAAAACATCTTACAATACCTACTCATTCATCTTTTGTGTGTGTGTGGGCTGCAAGTGTTTTTCTTGGAATTCATTACTGGGCTACGATGACCATTTTTCCATGCCTCCGCATTTTGTAGAAGTTCTGCCCAGTGTTCCACATTTTTCTCAGTGAGCCTAGTTTATCGACCTACTGTCTGGTCCAGTTCAAATTATGGTTACCCATCCCATTACCTGTAATTAGATGTGTGTGTGCTGTAGGGTTTTTTTCCCCCCCTAAAGCAGCAGTGGAGTACTCTGACCTCTCTTCCACTTCCCTTATCTCCATCTTTTCCCAGGAGAAAGGACATTATTTTGAGGCCAATTACCAAGAGGATTCAGGCTAAGAATGTCCATTTTCCCCACATTCATCCTGGTCTTCTTAACCTTGTCATCATCATGTAGCCTCTACAGTATAATAGTTGATTATACAATATGATATCAGTGCAGTTATTTCAAGACACATTGCTGCCTGGTAGAGGGCAATATTTTAACCAGTTCATCAATGGGTATCTCCTGCCTTGATGTTGGTAAACATGAATGTCTTGGTATGCTCATGTTGTAGTGTTTTTGCCTGTGCTGGAGATGGTGCTGGGTAATGTAATGGGATACATCTTGATTATTGTTCACTTTTACCATTCTGCCTGCTGATGGTTAAATGTTTGAAGTTGTCTTGTTTAATTTTGGACACAGTTCAGTTTGGTTGGGCCACTCAAGATTGGTTTTCTTAGTTTCAATAAGACCCTGCAGGCATTTTCATCAGTTTATGCGTTTTTGATAAGGTATGAGCAGAATGACGAAATTAAACTAAGCTTGCTGCCCTGCTCATTGGCGACATTTTGATAATATAACACCATTTAGAAAGAAATGTAATGTAAATGCGAAAATTTTGTCTCCGTCCTGTTGCTTTCACTGTTGGCATATAATGTTTTCAGTTACTGAGTATCATGTCTTCTGTAGTTTCAGAATTGAGAAAGCGGTTTGAGAGCAGCTCGGGCGATTTGGCAATGAACAGGTACGTAACCATATGAGCTGACTCTATGTGGGCTGCAGTTTCAGGGAAGATTATCATGATGATGAGGATGGCGTTGATTATGATTGCAAGAATTTGTACATATTTTACTAGCGCATGAATGCTGCAGTACAGCAATTGCCTCTTTGTTTTAAAAACGTCTACTTTTTATTAATAAGAATGTGGCAGTAATGACATTCACGCTTCAGTTCCATTGAAAAGGAATGTTCTGCTCTGCCATAAGTATCTGGTTCATTCCATCTCTTAATGAAGCCGAGAAGGATTTTAACTGCCCTCAAACTAGAATGCAAAATTATGGGCCTTAAAGACAAAGTAATATGCAGCTGCGCAGCTGCGTTGTTTTTCTGAAATTCTGTGGATGAAACCCGTGCTGCTGAACAGATGCCCTGTGCACTTGCCTCTAGTGAAGTGCGGAAGGAAAGTTCTGGGGCCATTATTATCCTCCACCACAAAGTGCAACAGGGGATATTGGATTGGGGTCCGTCCGTATGTCTGTCAGTCTGTCCGTCCATCTGTCCTGACCACAATGGGGACAAGATTTCTCTGAAACTATTATACCTAGATGCGTGAAATTTTCTATGCTGGTTAAGTTACTCATGATCTGCGTTGAGTTAGAAAATGGTTGTCAAAGCTTTTTTTCTTTTTTTTTTTTACTGAGTTATGGCCCTTGATCGTGGCGGGGGATAGTAATGACACTGTCGACTTGTTAGTTTTGAGTAGATTTCATGCTAAAATAATGTGTGAGCCCAATGGTTATGCATGGTAAAAATATTGTGATGTACAAAAAATATAGGCTAAATGATAAATTGGTCAACTAAATTTTGCATATTTGTTTTTGGATGTCCTGTTTCTTTTTGTAAAGGTATTAGAAATCTGCTAGGAAAGTGACTATAGCACATTTTACTTGTGTGCACACAGTTTATTAATAAGGTACTGGGTGTGTGTTTATCTTAACTGACGGTGTATCCTGTGCCTTAACCCTGGGGCGTGGACATTTCTGTGCAGGAAGGAGCGGATCGCTCGCCGTCTGGAGGGCATTGAGGGAGATGTGCAGCCCAGCGTGCTGCCCACCTGCCCTGGCCAGGTCACCAACCGACTGCTGGAGGAGGACACCCCACGCTACACGAGAGCATCTGACACCTGCGACCCCTGCGGAGGTAAGGCCGGGAAAACACTCTACTGGCAAATTACAGCCCCGTCTTCCTCCTAAATACCAAGGTTACATTTCTATGTTTTTGTCTCCTTCATATCATTTCGTGCTCAAAGACTACGCTGTGCAGAACACCATGCATCACAGACCACCTGTTTTAAGAACCTGTATGAAGGGTTCTTCTGCAAGAATGTTCATTATTTTAATTAATGTCTTCTCATTACCTTTTCGTTAATGTAGGTGGCAAAAATTGTGCTTTATAAACACAAATCTCTCCTGTGAGAACTAACAGAACAACAGTGCATCTTTTGCAGCAAGATACAATGGGGTTTTAAATGTGAGTGTGAATGCAATGTGCTGAATTGCACATGCATTTTAAGACTAGTGTACAAGAGCAATATTGTGGTTTATAGAAGTGGTTAAACGGTGCTAAAAAGTATTCATTAAACATAATTTCAGGACCCTAAATTGGGTTGATTTTAGTTTCCAAAAGCTCTTCTCTTTGGTTAAGATTCTAGATGTCTGTAGAAACTGACCCTGGATCACAATCCATGTGTTGGCTGTGAGATTAAAAGACTAGTTTCAGGGTCAGAGTTTGTTCTTGGGGATATTTTTACTGAGAATTTTTTTCTAACTGTAAAAGTGGTCTGTGATGCTTGTGATTTATGATTTTGCGCGGTGTACTTCGGGGAGTGTTACCTTGAAAATGACCTTGACTACTTAAATTTAGCCGTGCAACACAGAACTCAAACTAAAGTGCTACTCTCAGGCCTATTTTTTCATATGTGGCTGTAATTAAAGTAAGTGTATATTGCCCTGTGCATCCTGTTCTTTGATTGACACTGACTTGTGTATGAGCAAAAGGCTGCTGTTTGTTATTCCCTGACTTGCAGTTCCAGTCCGTCGGTACAGCCGGGAGCAGACGGAGAGCCCGGAGATGCAGGCGTCAAGCTCCGAGCGGCAGTCCCGCGCACGCTGTCGCACCGAGCCTCACGCCTTCCTCGCCGAATCCGCATATGGGCCACAGGCCATCGACATGGCAGCCCTGGAATCCAAGGCGGAGAGGATCGCCCGCTACAAGGCGGAGCGCCGGCGACAACTGGCCGAGCGCTACGGCATCTCCCTGGACCAGGAACTGGACACTGACTATGTGTCCCGCTACGCTCGAGCGCACAAAGAGCTGGACCTGATAGAGCGGCAGGAGCAGGGGGAGCGCGAGCCGCACCGGGACGTGCGGGACGACCTCTCAGAGCGCGAGAGAATGCTGAACCTGGAGAACCAGAAGCGGGCAGCGCAGGATAGCGGCCCGAGGGCGAGCCCCCCTGAGCAGCCATGCTACATGGACGTCTCCACCTCAGCCACGACCCCGGCCCGGGACCTTGTGGTCTCTGGAGTGCCCCCTTCCTCCCCTCAAGCTGGGCGCCGGGCCTCCCTGCCCTCCCCAAAATATGCCGCTTCTCCTGGTGCCCTGCTGATCGAGCAGCAGGCTCCCAGCATTCTGCACAGATCTGGGTGAGTGTTCTGATATCGTACACACACTTCACTGCGTGGGCACCTAGCTATCCTCTGATTGCAACATGGGTGGGGTAACCTTCGTATGAGAATGTCAGCCATTTTGAGTTATGGTGATCGAGTTTCAATTTTATCCTACTGGAGGAGTAGCATACTGTGCCTTTTCTTCATTAAGAATCAGGTCTATATTACTTATGAGTTCATACCTAGAGCCAGATGAGATCCATGTTTCAATCTATGCACTTCCTGATGAGAGATCTATCTGGTTTGATGACCGTCGTATCCATGCTGATGGAGCTGCTCAAAAGTGGTGCAGGGAGCCCAATGCAATCAGTACATGAGTACTGAAAATTAATTGATTTGGAACACGTCAATTGGGAATGCGGCGTGTGGGGCATTTTTATTATTTATTTAACCGGGTGTGTTTCCTCCTCCTGTACTTGTCGTATTGTGCACTTGTCCTTCATGCTGCTGTTGAACTTCAATGTACGGAATAATATTAGGGCTCTTAGGTTGTTCTCCTTTCTTGATCTGCTGCAGTTTTTTTTTTTTTTTTTTTTTGGGTATGGTCAATTTAGCTGAAGCTTGCACAAATTAATATGGTCTGCACTCTCCAACCGAATTTAGTTTTAATTTGGCAACATCATCTTCTGCCCGACAGCCCTTGCGTTGGTCTGAGAACAGAAACAAATTAATGTTTTCATTGCACGTTGTTGCTTTTCTGGCGTGTACAGCCTCCCATTCCTGACATTTTGAACCTAGTGTCCCCCAGCTTGTACTGTCACAGTGGAACTGCAGAATGCAAAAACATTTTGGCGAAGGCGCATGTAGTGATGTACCAGCAATTTACTCGTAAAGCCTGTTATTCAAAGTTTTGAGTTGCGCATTTTGGTACAGTGGACCTTTGATTGCAGCCAATTATGAAGCGCAAACAGCCCTTTAGGGTGTAAGGTTAGATTGGTTATTTTTTCCCCCTCTCCTCCGAATCTCTTTCGCAGTACGCAGTTCATAGTCTGCCGTGAAAAATGTTGACATCTCAGGCGATGGGTCAGGGTTTGAGACGTGTGTCTTCAGGCTGGGTCCCGTCTGTCTTCTATCGGGTTTCAAAACTTGGCAACCCCCAGAGAGTGACATCATAACAGGGATTGGGTTACGCAGCGTGCCTCATGGGCCTGCGCTGAGGCCGGAGGAGAATGTCAACATCCAGCTCACAGCTGGGCCCGATGAAGAACAGCACTGCGGCTTATTAGCCAACCAGATAATATAGTAAATCTTTCTTTCTGGCGTTCCCTGAATTTGTTTTCTGGCAGAACGAAGCCTCTTTAAAATGGAATAATGACTGAACCCTGAAAAAATTCAAGCAATGCATATGATAGTCAGATATTGCAGTTATGCATTAAAAAAGGATTAGAACTGTGCCGCAGGGAAGGTCGGGAGATGTTTGGTCTCACATCTTTCAGTGAGACTGTAGCTTCAATATCTTGCCATTATCCTGCCTGCTATGCCCCCCCGAGGACATGCGCGCACCAAAGTTTACGGTAACTGTGAACAGGTGTCCAGTAGGGGGCTTGTGCCCTCTGGATAGTACAATAGAATGAAATCATGACCTGGCTGGTATTTTTTATGTGTGAATGTGTTGGCGGTGCACACGCTCACATTGAGCCATCTTTCACTGCCATTCTTGCACAGCCCTGACTGGTTTCTCCAGGCAGATGCAGAAGGCGACACACAATCCTATATCAACTGGCCCTCCAGGTACTCTGGGATAGTGTGGAGTGTGTCTGACCCCAACAGGAGAATCCCATCCCCTAACCCATTCCATGATGTCCGTGTCCATAGCAACATCCAGATTAATCCGTCCTCCTCTCACACGCCTAACCATTGTTGGGTTTCTTGTTGATTTTTATTGACTGTGTGGCACTCATAGGGTGATATGGAGAAGAACTGAGTGATTTATCCATTTTAATTCATTTACTAACATAACACGGCAATCTGAATAAATACTCCTCTTGCTTTTTAGAGATCTGCTGTGTTCTTCAGCCATAGATGTGCAGATATGCCATATGATAAATTTTTTTAATAAAAGCTGGCTGTCTGTTACCATGGAAATTCACAAAACCAGAAGGATAATTGGTTTTGAATACTGTTTTTTTTGTTCCTAATTTCTTCAGTTAGTCTTCATTCAGGCTCAAGAATGACCATTTTGTTTCTTTATTGACTGCATATTGACAGCATAAACGATTGTTTATGGCAATGATGCATGCCTCTCTTTCCTGGTTTGTTTGTAAGCTTACATGCAGGATGCTCCTCAAAAGGATGCCCTGTTATTAAGGGTGGCATTGCTCTTGACAGGCTCTACTATGGCAGCCATGTTGTGGGTTCTCTTTCATTTAATATGCACACTCTTGTAATTAGAGCCAGTGTGCCACCAGAAGTTTGGATGTCCTGCTTTTGCTGAGCTAGACCTGTTATCAGATTAACCCAAATGACAATTGCTGTTACAGATCAACAGAACAGGATCGTCTACATCGAATGCTATAACAGTCCAGTATGCCAAGAATTTTTTTCTTCAAATATGTCCATGGCTGCTCGCATGTGAATAACTCGTTACAGCAGCGTACCACACATCTGGAGTGCATTCTAATGTCTGCTGAATAGATTGGCTTCAATGACATTTGTGAAAGTAAGTTTGTAGTGAAAAGGGAGTCAGTGGGTTATTGTCACTTGTGGGATTTCGTAGCTTAAAGGGAAGTTATGGGCTACTATAAGGGGTTTTGTTTTTTCGGAGAATGGGCCTGTGGCAGAATCCGGTGGTTACACAGGCAGTCTGAAAGGGGTCCGGGGGAAGGGGTCAGCAAGACCGTAAGGAGCACAAGCAGGTGAGAGATGACAGGTCTAACAGCTGCAACACGAACCCCTCTCTGAATGTTGGATGGGAGGAGAGCAAGGTTCAAGGACCAGCTCTCTGGGCTGTGGATGCTGTTGTTTTCACGCATGTCTGCATACCATGGGGTGCAGGCCCTTGTCACGCCTCGGTTTGCTTGGCTTGGCCAAGCCGAGCTCATTTATGGAGCAGCTCAGAGAGTCTTCAGGAACAGATGTCAGCATTTGCGATGATTACCCCACCAGAGGGGGAGGAGCTGGCTTCCTCCAGGAACCTGCCAATATGCTTCCTGCTGCCAGTAAACTTCATATTTGGGCCAGTCAGTTGTCTTTGAGCAGGATGATTAAGGGCCATCGTGCAGTCACCATCATTGCCTGTGGAATACTGCCTTATGGCTCAGCAGAGTGTGGAGCCCATTTAATGTGAAATGGCTGTTCATAAAAGTGATTGGTGAGGGACTGAGTTTGGGTGTAGGAGTATATGTACGCATTGGAACAAGGACAGACTGGATGGGAAGTGCTGTCCCCCTGCAGCAACTTCAACATGTTCTGCTGCCCTCTGATCTTCTTTGCAACACTCACAATTGCAGATTTTTGACCTTCCTAAATGCACTGACAGCTGACAGGTTCACTGTCAACTGCCCTACTGAATCTCTTTGCGTCATTGGTTAGCCCCAGTGTAAATCGTCAGTTGCTTTGGGGGGCGGTTATTTCTGAAAACCTGATCTCTGAACTCTTTGACCCACCCATTCTCCTATCACTGCAGCGTAATCCCGAACTCTAATACGGCAAACCCTTGTAAATGAAGAGCCTGTGCTTGCTGAGTCTCCCACTGTTGTTTGGCATATTCATACGGTACTAAAGAGTCTTTAATCCCTTTCTCTCCCCTCGAAGAATCAAAGTTAGAGAGAGGCTGGCCAAAGTGGAAGGTGTGCGGAGGAGTCCTGACCTCATGCCGGACTCTGTGGGGTCCAGACGGCACGCAAAAACCTTGGGTGCTGATCCACCCACCCGTGGGCGTGCACTGAACGCAGCCCTGGCTTACGACGCTAGGTTGGAGACGGCGGCAGGGCCAGGAGACGATGGTTGCCAGAGCTACCTGTCCATGCCAGGCGTCCCTGAGGCAAAAAGTGGAGACTCGTGGCGAGACGAGGCGGAGGTGAGGGGCGGGGTGGTTGATGCTCTCCCGGCCGTGAGGACGGAGGGTCTACTGAGAAGCCGGAAGGCCGTCCTGCCATCAGAGATTCGTCGTCGGGAGAGGAGCCAGGACGGGCGGGTCCATAGCCTCCCCGAAAACGAGGCCACCGCAAGGAGCGAGCTGCGCCAGAGCCAAGCGAGGGAAACCCCGCGAGGGAGAGACACTTGCGCACCTCCTCAGAGAGGGAGGGAGGTGGGCTCCACCAGGCAGAAGCTTCTGGCACGTTCCACATCAGACGGTGGCTCCACTCAGCAAGTCCACCCGGTCAAAATCCCCGATCTGGGGCCGGACGAAGAGGCCGAGTACCTCACTTGTGAGGGTGTCGTGGCGAACGGTGACCTCGGCACCCCTGAAACAAAGGTCTCGGTGGCCCAGCTTCGCCACTCCTACCTGGAGAGCACCAGCGCCACCCGGAGGCCAGAACTGTAGGTGGTACAGTATTGGGCTGCCTGTGCTTTCCACCTCCCATTAATACGCAAGTCTCATTGATTCACGCAATGCCTAACGCCTGCTGTATGCTACTCTTCACCGTAACCAGTATATCTGAGCACTTGGCCATGCAGAAGGCACATGTCCTGAGTCCGTCCAATGCATTTGTCCTGTTCTAGAATGGGTGGTTGCGTGGGGCAGATGGACTGGTTGAGGGAGTTCCAGGTGTTGCTGCCCATGTCCTAACACCTGCGTCCCTTGCTTTCTCACCCTGTTGTTGCCTAAAGCCTGTTGCTTTTATGTTTGTCTCGCATCCCTGCGAGCGGATCTGCCATGTCTTTTCAGTCTCTTTTACAGTGCCAATAAAAACTAATAATTAATTGAGCTTTGGTTCTTGTTGGCTGTGGGTGGTCGGGGGGATCAGCACCAGTTTTTTTTTTTTTTTTTTTTTAAATAATTTTTTTTTCATTTATTATTATTTGTTTTTACATTGCTTCTTACTTCTAATCGCAGTCACCCGCTTATGCATTCTTTTCACGTCCCTAAAGGCTGCCATTTTCTCTCTTCCCCCTCCCTCTCCCTCATGTTCAAAGGGAGGCTATGGTAAATCCGGCTGAGTCAGGTTTTGATGCGTCCGAGAAGCCTCTGTGGGACAGAGGTGCTCGGAGGCCGAGGTGCTACATCTCTCTCGGGGAGAGTAGAACGACTTCTGATAGGTTTAGAACTCAGCCTGTCACCTCCACTGAGAGATGGGAGTCCAATAGGTAGGCTTTGTGTGCAGTGGAGGTTGAGATTTGCAGTGTGGACAAAAGCCTGTGTGTGGGCATTCTGAGAGACATTCTGAATTCTCTTTTAGATTAAAACGGCATGCTCTCCTCTGATATGCTTGCAAGGGGAATTTGAGTATATTGGACATAGTACTACATCTATGAATAGTCGATGTGCATGTGAATGTAATTTCCTTCTTTAAAAGTATTCGGTGCTGCACCAAAAGGAACTTTTGTTTCGGACAGGAATGATTCTGAAGGCTGTTTTTTTTCCCCCTGTTCAGAATTTATGCATGTTTTTAGTTGTGTGTGTGTTTGTAAAATATAGACGACTGCTCATCCACCTTATTAAAAAATCTCAGTCTTCAAGTTGGAGTTGGTCCTCGCTTTGCTGCTAGAACTGCTTCCACTATTATGGGACAGATTTCCTCTAGATTTTAGAACTTTCCTGGAAGGATTTGCTGCCTTTCCACCCAGGAAAGCATTTGTGAAATCAGGCTCTGATGTGGGACGCTTAGTCTTGGCTTGTAGTCAACTTTCCTTTTGAGATTAACAGTGTTTTACAGGGTTGAGGTCTGGGCTCTGTGCAGGCCAGTCAAGTTCTATTCACTGCTTGGGAGTACTGTCTTGCTGAAATAGGACAGATCCCTTCATAAATGGCTGAAGCACAGAATCGTCTTAAATATACTTTTATATTGCATCAAGATTTTCCTGTAATGGAATTAGGTGGCTGGAAGCATTAGAAACGATCCCAGACCAAAGGGTTTCTATGTACCTCCAGCCACATAGTGCACACATAGTAGCCTCATGATCTGCAAGGCATCAAAAAAAGGTTTTTAGTGTCATTAATGAAATTGAAAGAGAAGACCACAAAGTACCTTTTGTATTTATGATTCCAGACCTTTCTGTAATTGCATAATTTTTAGCAAATGTAAATGAGGTGTACGTGAGGGTTCTTGTTAACCTTAGCTGCTGCATCCTCTTGCATGCTGTTCTTGTTCTCTGTATGTGATTAATTACAGAGCTCTGTGAATGCTTACAGTCAGCAGAGTCGGCATTGATGGTTCAGTTGCGGCAGGGTTTGAAGATTTATGTTTTGTTGAAAAAGAGAATGAGAGAAAGGTCTTGTGTGGTTGACTACTGTTGATGTTTGACCCGGAGCATATGGTTTCCCCCCTGATGACTAACTAATGCACATGCACAGAGTCTAACCTCAGTCCCTGTTTGAAATGCTGAGTCTGTAATCATTTATTCTCATAGACTTAGCAATTCCCTCTCACTGCTGATTTTTCTTCCTTTCGGTTTTCAAATCAACCTGTAAATTGTGCTTCCTCTACTGGGACACCTTGGCTTCGCTTGCACTCCTGCTTAGCTGCTTTCTACTTGCCTAGAGGTCTCTTCTAATGGACCTCATCTTCTCAGTAACCTCGGGTTTGTGACCTACATCCTGCTTTTCCCTCTCCAGGTCCTGCTCGAGTCCTCCACAACCAACTGAAAGTAAGTACCTGATGTATTCAATTGCTTTTTTTCAGTCCAGCTCTTGACCTTTCCTTTGTGGTAGTTAGGGATGGGACTTGTAAACGTGTACATGGTTAGTCAATCATAAACATTTCTAAAAAAAAACACTAACCGTGTACACGCACTCATCGGCTGCGTCCGAAAAGTAAAAAAAAAAATTACGTCCTATCGTCTAATTCCTAACCACTTTTCTTTAACCTGTGTAAAATGTCATGAGGTAAAGGAAAGGTGTAAAGGGGACTCCTTTACAGCTTAGGAAGAGAACCGCGCTAATAAGAGAATGCGAATGCACTTACACTAGACACAGTGATCACCCGCCTCCTGCCCGTCATGTTTGTTTGTTTTTCATGATTGGCCGGATGGACGGTCATTGCGGAATTGCGGGATAGCATTTCCGCCTTTCTTTTCGAAAAGGATGCTTTCTTTTCTGGATCGTTTTTTTAGGAGTTAAGAACTTTCCTAAGCAAAAATGACTATTCGGACGCAGCCATCGTCTCTACGCTCAGTTCCTCTTTATGTTGCTTTAAAACACGATTGGTTGATACCTCATTATTTTTATCTCACATATTGTTCACTGTGTGTTATTTACATTTTTGGTGGACGTTCTGTCGGCCGCCTATATTTGCATGCACAATGTTATCCTCGCGTCTGCTCGTTAAAAGAAAAGCATATTCATTTTTTTGTTTGAATGAGAACACGTAAAACGCAGTTTACATTTCTTTTTGTTTTAGCTTTGTGGATGTAAAAAGTGTTTCTCAATTTAGTTTTACTTTATCAGCTGCTTTTCCTCCTTAATTACAATTCACTTTAATGACGCTATGAAACGTAACGATAGTGAGATGCAGCTCCCACTGTGAGTGAGGGATGTAGTTTGCTGTTTAAGTTTACAGATCAAATTGTACAAAAACAAGGTACAATAATAAGGACAATGACAAAAAAACAGAGCTAAACTGTTAGAATTCATTCATGTCCATGTTCTTGCTTGTCAAAATGATGATTTTCATTTATGGTTAATTCATTTACAATGGTGAAAGGGCCTAACATTATTCATTTAATTGTGATTTTATGCCTATCTGATGTAGGCCATAATTTTGTATTGGAGTAACCTACAAATTCACCGTGACCGTCTATTGATTTAATAAACGTATCTGGCTGATAACCTTGTTAATGGATGTGTGGACTGTGTTATTGGAATGGTGACAGTGCCCTCTAACGGTTGTACAGCGGTCAAAATCCACAAACTCTGAAGACACGTGTACACGCAATTATACGGCGTGTGTACACGTTTAGAAATTTTTGTACACGTTCCCACCCCTAGTGGTAGTAACCGGTCAGCATCTATATATTACTACTGAGTTGGCGATTTGCGTAATTTCACACATCTCCTCTGAATCCACCGTGGATAATGAGTCTATTTTCCGCATACACCGGCTTTACTGTGTGACAAAGACGATGCGCCAGGTTTCGAACGTAGTTATGAGTGAAGACTGCATTTTGAAGCCATTTTTGCGAGTAAAACCAACTAATTCGATCAGCTGTTATCGTGCCCGCGCATATAGCCCGTGCATAGCACGGGTATCGGCTAGTTTTTCTGAATGATGTGAACTTTAAAACCAGGCATTTGCAGAGATTCCTCTGTACTGTGGGAGGGAAAAAACATCAGAATCTCCCTTGGAAAAAATGGCTTTAAGGTCTCTACACCACAAGGACAAAAGCATCTACTGAACATGTTCTCATTCTTATTAATTTGAATGCTAATTAGCAACACGGGTCTGTTGTAAAGAGGTTAGCGCCAGCAGCACTTCCCCTCATAAGATTCCTAAGCCAAGATGAGGATACTAGCAGGGATCCTAAGTTTCCAAGTGGTTTGTGCCTGAATTTTAGTTAAGAAGGTTACAAAACAGGGAACTTTATTTGGAGTGCCAGGGGGTCTTGTCAAAAATCTACAAAATATGCCAATCACTAAAAAGACATGAACTGCAAAAAAGCTGTCCGCGAGTCGAGGCTCTGTGACTGGTACAGATGGACACTTAGTTGGATAGTTACTAATGGCCATGGAAATATAGTTCTAAAAATCACCACATAACTGTATTAATCTATATCTGAACCAGTTTCAACAAACCCCCTGCATTTGTACATTGTGTACAAGCATCTTAAATGATCTATTTTGGCATTTGAGGGTTTTTTATTGCAACTGTTACAGCTGTTCACCGTATCTGAAGCTGCTGTAGTAACTGTCGTCTGTGTACAGTTGTCAGCACTGTAGCTCAGTCTCCTAGCATAAAGCAGATGGAACATTTTTATACCCTGAAAAAAGTGAAAGGAGTTGAAGAAAAGACGACCTTTCCGCCTGTGTCATTGAAAGATGGAGTGAGACGTCTTGCAGTGTTTCCGCCGCTCTTCCCCTGAGTGTCAGCACCTGTTTGGCTTCTTCTGTTCAGTGCAGGCTTGAGGTCCAGCCATTTCAGGCCAGTCTTCTTCCTCTCTACAACAGACTGTGCAGACTTGTTATTTCCTAATGTATCAGTCAAATATGCGCGCAATCAGTCGCTTTTGTTGCACGGCTGTCCCCATCTACAGCAATTGTGATGTCGGGGTTGAGTCATGAAGTGAAGCTGTGTAAACAGCTCTGTTTCACGTTAATTTAGCATCGCTAATCTCCGTTGTGCCATTTAGTGTATGCAATGATTACTCTAACCTCGGACTTATTTTATTTATTTTATTTGCATTTATCGAACAGGGACAAATGTATTAGACATTATTTCGAATAAAATACAAAACAGATGTCCTGCATACGGGTTCCTAGCCAAGGCTAATTTGCAACCCCTTCTTCACCTGATTACGCTGATTAGCTTACTTCTTGCATAAATTTCATGTATGAAATCATGGACAGTGCGGTGCACAGGCCCTGAAACTGAGTACAGCTTTAATGGAACTAGGTGGTTATTGGGTCCTCTGTGCTTTTATGAATGTTGAAAAATGCAGGAGGAAAAACAAACTCTGGTCAGGTTCTTCAAAACAAAAATGACTTGCTCTATCTGGCTTAAAATGGTGGTGAACCTCGTAAATACCATTTTCAACTTTTAGATGAAAGAAGGAAGGGTTTTGTTAGAGCAAGCTGTCCGCATTATTAGCTACTGTAATATAAAATGAATATTGTTTGTAGTTATTTTTTATATAAGTTGACCTTTGGGGTTTTTTTTCCTGTCCTTTTCTGCAGCGGATGAAGAGAAGGTTGATGAGCGAGCCAAGCTCAGTGTGGCAGCCAAGAGGTCCCTCTTCAGGGTATTGGCCATGTTCACTCTTCTTCATGTTCCTTTCTTTCATACCCTATTTGCACCCTGCTCAAGCAATTTAGAGAGGGTCTGTATCTGCCCCCATACGGCTGTGCTAAAAGAACTCCCACCAACAACCCTCGAATCCCGTCCCTCCAGCCCTAATCCTTAGCTCTTAATCCAAGCCCAGTGCATTCCTGATCCCTGAATCGGTCAGTCAGTGGTGACATCACCACACCACGAGTGTGAGTGCTTTGAACTCGCTTTCAGGGCATGTAGCTAATACATGAAACGCATCTCATTTCTTGTTTGACTTCAGACTGGATGGATCCAAGCAGCTCATGCTTCGCTTCATGGCCTAATGCTTCCAGTTGGGGAAATTTGCAATGTTGCAATGAGTTGGTCACTTGTATTGTGAGGCCATTGATTCCCTATCAATCAATGGTTTGTTGCCATTGATCGTAATCTTAGTTGGGCCTCATCAAGGAAAACTTGAGAAGATTATGGTCTCAGGACGATTACAACCTTAAGATTATTGTTTATCGCTAAATCTCTGAGGTTGGCAATCAAAAAAATGCATAAGTGTGGTGTTGAGCCTGAAGTGTTGAGGATATTAATTTCCTGTTTGTCCTCTTGCCTTATCTCTTATTCTCTGTCTGTATGTTTGTCTGTCTGGCTCCCTGTCTGTACGTCAGGAGCTGGAGAAGAGCACCGCTCTGGCAGCCCCAAAGCCCCACTCCCGTAACGCGGCCGTGGAGAGAAGGCTTCGCCGCGCCCAAGACCGCTCCCGCACCCAGCCCGTCACCACCGAGGAAGTGGTCATCGCCGCCACGTACGTTACTGTCCACGTCGCCTCTGGGGGCGCTAGTGAGGGAGTGGTCTCGGTATGATGGAGTAGTACCTGGGCCAGGAGACTGGGAGGGCACTATTTCAGTGTTATTCTGCAATTTATGTAAAAGTAAAAACTTAATGGTCCAGCTTAAGGCACTATTTCAAAGGAGGCCTTAAATTTTAATGGATTAAACTTCCCTCCTTATAATACTTGAGGAACGGTGGTGTTATGAAGTTAAAAAAAAAGCAAAAAAATATTTAACTCAGACACACGTTTACTTACATTCAGATTCAGGCTTATTCCAACTGAGGGAGAAAATACTGGCTTGCGTAGAATGTGAATGTGATATTCCACACCCTCAGCTTGTGGAAAAAAAAATGTTTTCTAAAAGTCGGAACTCATGTTCTTGGGCTCTCCCCAGGTCATGACCGTGGCTTTCCAACAAACCACTACCCAAATATAAATATAGCCACAACTCCCAGCTAATTTAGTCCTGAGCTAGCTGTATGGCATTCCTTCGGGCAGACTCGGGGCTGAGTTGGGGTGTTGATATTGGACTAAGGCTTTAAAACTCTCCAGGCATTTTCCCCTGGCCTTTTAACACGTTCAGGTGTGTGATTACAAATATTTGATGAGACTTAACTGAGCACTCTGTTCACTGTGCCACAATCGCTACTGTAGAATGTAAACATTGAGTTCTTGAAAACTTGGAATTCTAGTATTTTAAAAATGCCTACTCTTCAAACAGTGGAATGTATTATTTATCTTTTGTGTGTTCATTTGGTGGAGTTTATATTTTCGGAAGCCCTGATGAGGAATAACGTAGGTCTTCTCCTCTGTGTTTGTGACCTTGTTTGTCCTGTTTTTGCTCCATAAAAGAGCCCCCTCGCGGTCCTCTCATGCTGAAACAGTGCACACGACGGTAGCTCGTCTCCATAGCCCCACTGTAGTCAGCAGCGCGCTTTCGCCAGTCAGGTACTGCCGCAGCATCTGCATGTGTAGTTAAGGGTCCTGGACACTAACCTCACTGCAGCGTTTAGCCCTGCGTCAGTGTGCCTCGCAGCTGCAGGGAGTCACGCATGAGAGAGCTGATCTGTTCTCCACTCTGAGTAACACTGCGCTACTGCTGATCGTGCATTTTACACTGCAGACATTTTGCTGCTCTGAAGACCTCCAGTTTTTTAATTACCCCTGCAGACTTTGTTTAAAATGCAACTTTTAGAGTTAATGTATGTCAATCTTGCATGAAGATTCACCAAATCTGTGTTTTTCTGCTATTATTGTCGGAATTTAATCCGAGCCTCTTGCGGACTCTGTTAGTTTGGTGCATGGCGCCATCTGTTGTTTGCTGTTAGTACTTCAGTTTCCATATCAGTGGTGGTTTCAAACTGAACTGGCTTGTTGGCAAGGATTGTAACAAAAGCAGAGATTCTGCCTTTAAAAAGTCTACCATTTCGGTAAAGCCCAAATCTTTAGGTTCACCCTGGCTGTATATTTTTAGTTATCACAGTAAATGACTTGTCTTGGGATTGTTTTGGGATTTTGATACCCTATTCCCTTGCCATCTTTATTTGTTGCATAACTCAGAGCGGATCCCTGAGCAGAATCTCCAAACTGTTTGACAACTCTTTCACTAGGATGGAAAGGGTGTCGTGCACATAGCTGTTGAATAATCTCCACGCACCCTTTTCATAATATCACTGGAATCTAATAATTCATACTGCACTTAGAAATGGTATCTATAGTTTACCTTATAGGTTTCCTTTGCTAAGTGTACTCAGACAGTCATTCAGATTTTTTTAGGGGCATAGTGAACAGTCTGTTTATAATAAAAAATAAAAACTGTTCAGCTAGTTGTAGGAAGTTTAGGGAGATGGACACGCACATGCTATTTAATAACCTTTTCGAGTGCTGAATAATTCTAAACATGACAGGCATGTGTCTTTTTTAAAAGCATGAATAGTGCACTGAGACTGCTGCAAATGCTTGAAGCATGGTTAGAGGATATCTGGTTGATATCCAACTTCACAACATACGAGTCAGTAATTGTGTTTTTGTAATTGTTGTGGTCTTGTTAACTGCCCCAGTACCAATGCAGAAGCTTCTCTGATAGTAATGTTCGTGAGCAAAAATGTTATCTGCAATTATCGGAAATATTGTAGCAGCCGTGCAGTATAACCCTAGCCTGGTAAAACCAGACTCTGCTACTTCGCTTTGCTTCGTGCACAGAGTCTGGGTAGTCGTCATTGACAGTGTTTACTTCCTGGTGGGTGGGCGCTTGTCAGAAGTTTAAAATCATTGGTGTACCCGTAAACTAATCACTAACGTTTGGCGATGACGTATGTCATGCGCCGGCTCAGCCGCCTAGTACTTCCGCTGGAAACTACTGTCCCTCATACCAGGAATGCAGCGAAAACAAACTGATCAGTACATTACAGTTAATACTGTACCCATACATATGCCCGTCCACCAAATTTTAGCCTTCACTCATTCACTTAAAGGAACCAAAGGTGCTCTCTCTCTTCTCCTTACAAGAAACAAACTGTTGAGCTATCGTTTTTCCTGCAGATACTGCTGCTGTTAAAAAAAAAACGTAAAAGACCCGAAACCAACGGCAGAATCGGCGAGAATAACGCATTATTTACATCAGGACGAAATCTGCGTTGACACGAAAACTGAACCGTTAACCATACTTACGCTAACATCATACCGAGCTCGCTATCTAACTTTATAGCAACACAGTTTGGCTCTAAGCGTTTGGCTGTCTCAGACAGCCAATTCATTCATGGATGATGACAACATAACACTGAGACAGCGAATAGGTCTTGTGACATGAACAAAAACATGGCTTTTAAAAATTTCGCTGCTAACTTAAATAGTGTAAAATTCGCGGGCGATGTAACACTAGAAGCTACAAGCTAGCTGAGGTGGTTCGGCTGTCTCTCACAGAGATGAACAGGGTGCCTATTTCATAATGTCTATTAAGTAGATATGACAATCTGTAGGGAGTAGTGCCACAACATCATTTCCATTCAAAAAACTAACCAAACATTCATCTTGTTGTGGCCATAAGTCGCTGATACGCGGGATTTTCTCCACGACAGAGCGAATGGCCTCCAGTGTATCTATGTCCGTGGCCATTGCTGATTTCGTAGACTAGAATTTCAAACTCGGCGCAGCGGCTACATCATGGCTCTCGGCCACGCCTTCTGTTCGTTGGTTGGTCCAGCGTACTTTCTGCCGAGGTAAACGGGGCAGAGCTCCGAGTGATCAGACTGAGTACTGAAGTGAAACGAAATTAAGCGGAAGTACGAAGGCTGGCGGAGCCAGGCTAGTATAACCCTATCTAGGTTTGTTTTATGAATGACTTTGTAGACGAATGATGAATTTGACGCTTTTGTTGCATGCCGTTTTGCTTGTTGTTACTGAGTCACTTGAGTAGTTCACGTCTGTTGCCAGTGTGATTGTACTGAATTGATCATGCAGGTTGACATATATTGAAATTGCAGACACATTTGAATGTGGTAACGAGAGAAATGCCACCGGCCTGCCGATATTTCCGCTGAAGTGCGTTCACTGCGCCGTGTGGCACGGCGCAATGCATGCACTGTCTTTTCATAAAATGTCATCTGTGTTCTGTCCTGCACCTCCTCTGGCAGTCTGCAGGCCACTTCCCAGCATGCATCAGCAGCTCGTGAGAAGGCTCGAGAAGCTCGCGAAGCCCAGGATGCCCGAGAGGTCCAGCAGTCCCAGAATCCCCAGGTCACGTCCGAGGAGAAACAAGAAGAGCCGGACATGTGCACCCTTAGCCTGGCAGAAAAGATGGCGCTCTTCAACCGCCTGGCGCAGCCGCCCAGCAAGGTGACCCGCACCAGGACTGACACCCGGCTGCGCAGGAACAATGCCCGCTACCAGACCCAGCCCATCACCCTGGGAGAGGTTGAGCAGGTAATGCTAAACGCTCTAATGTAGCCCCAGCCATTGGAGAAGAGAGCATTCCCCTCTTCTGGGGAAAAAAATTGTGCTCTCTAAAGTAAAGGTGTAGTCAAAATACTGTTTTGTTTTCTAATGAGCTATTTCACCAAATAAACCCTGAGGGTAAAATCATATACTTCAGTTACTAATAACTATAGTTTACCAGCGTTACGACCCGGTGTAGGTAGGGCGGCCACAGGTAGATAAACGAGGGAAGCACGGGAAGGGAAAACTGCGGCAAACACAAAAAAAAAAAAAAAAAAACCGCGCTGAACAGAACTCCAGTTCCTACACTGCCTAACCAGAGCTAACTTAAACCTGCCGCTGGTCTTCGAAGGCTTACCGGACACAGGGCGGCTTTTAAATGCGTAACTCCAGAACCCTCAGTCCACAAGCGAACACTGAGCGAGCGAATCGTGTACCCCCTACAGAAACAAGTTTCCACCCAGTGTCACCTCCAAAAATAACAAGGGGAAAATAACAAAGCGAAACAATAGAGAAGTATGCCGATGGAAGGATCGTGAAATCCAGCAGGGAATGCTCTAATTCAGTGTTTCCCAACCATGTTCCTGGAGTACCCCTGCCCTGCATATTTCAGATGTCTCCTTGATTTAACACAACCAGATCAGGTCATTAGGTACTCCAGCTGATCAGCTGAATCAGGTGTGTTAAATTAGGGAGACCTATAAAATGTGCATGACGGGGTACTGCCGGAGCAGGGTTGGGCCTCACTTATTTAACACACCTGATTCAGCTGATCAGCGCATTAGTGGAGTACCTAATGACCTTATCTGGGTGTGTTAAATCAAGGAGACATCTGAAATATGCAGGGCAGGGGTACTCCAGGAACAGGGTTGGGAAACACTGCTCTAATTAACCAGAGTAACCGAACAGCGTACAGAAGGGCGCGACGAGCGAGGTAGTCAGACAAGCGAATCAAAGTCAAACATCAGGAACCTACCAAACAATCAGTTTGAAGGGCAAAGGCAAAAATCAAAGTCAAAATTCAACGAGCCAAGAGTCAACCACAACAATCCAAACGAACCAAAAACAGGGCGAGGTGAGAATCTTCGGTCAAAAGCAAACCGGTCCAACTCAGAAGGCAACAAGATACTCACAGTACAGGAACGCTAGGTGCAAGGTAGAAGAGCTAGTCTCCAACTGGCACTTGCGAGCGGTGGCCTTAAGAAGCACCGCCCTCCCAGAAGTGGAAACATTCAATTAAGGCCTAGCCAAAACGAATACTAGGGCAGAGGTCGTAACAACCAGCAAAAAAGATTGTGAACTTATTAATTAAACTGGCGTCCCAGGATACAGTTTTATTTATCCATTAGGTACCATCTTAAGTTTAAAGAGTTTGCCTTTTTTTGGCAGCTTTTCTACATTTTTCTGCGATAGTGCTGTCTGCAGGATGGCATATCCCCCTCAGTGCACACTTTCCCATGGAGGTCGGGTCTTACCATCGTTTAACTAATGACGTCTTTCATCCTGAAGCGTTTAGAGTTTGCTCTGACCACATGAAAGTGCAGCTGTGTGTACGGGCTAGCCCAACATCAGAAGCGGAGAGAAGGAAGTGCCTGTCGCGGCGATTTTAAAACAGGCAGAATAACTTCCTCAGGATTTCCTGCCAAGTGAGGGGGACCTTGGGCAGCTTAAGTAAATGTAGTCCCTTCTCGTCCAATTATTTTTAAAGAAAATTCTCATGGTGCTTTTACATGGATTTACTGGAAAAACGCCTTCCCGAACGCCTTCCCAAAAACAAAATAAAAATTTTCCAATTTTGACATTATTTTGACAGTGTATACATCTTATTTTTCTAAGAGAACATTACAAGTTGTTCTGTTTGTGATGTCTGCATGTCCTCTGACCACCCTGGTGTGTCTTTGGCACAGGAACCAAACCCCACAGCTCCCTTTGAGCTGACAAACGGCACTTTAGAGCATCTGCCAAGGGCTTATTACCCGAAACAAGTAAGGGGAACCCGCCGCATGTAGTTTTGGCTGTTCCAGTTTGTGATTAGCACTGTGCTAAAGCCTGGCTCTGCTCCACATCAGTGACCTTGCCACTGGGGTCCTTGCAAACTGCAGCACAGTTCATGTCCTGTATGTCCTTCATGCTCGTCGGACATGGCTTTCTTTCCTGCTTTTTGGGATAAATGTGCGTCACAGAATTGTTTTTCATGCCTACTGTCATGATTGTGCTTCTCTGCCACTGAATAAATATCAATGAGAAGATTTGCGGTATTGTGAGAGATGAGTTAACTTCAAATACTGCACTGTGGCTTGATTGAGCATTGTGGGAGTGGAGACCTGTTTAAAGCAATCAAAGAGAGAGCACACACGTCAAAAATTTAATTTAGCGGGTGCAGGATAAAACAACTTGAAAAGAAAAACAATTTCTGATATCTGCACGCTGTTTTAAATGCTTCCAAAAAAAAAAATCGTAATTCTTCTTATAACAACATTTAAACCACAAAAAGGTCTTTGTCAGGTGGTCGAAACGTTGTTATAATTAGAATATAGTTTTTTTTTTTTTTTTTTTTTTTTTTTTTGGGAGCATTAAAAAAAGTGTGCGGATATCAGAAATGGAGACCTCTTTCCCACATTTTGGAATGGCTTGAATGCATCAGTTTTACCCACAAGCAGCCAGTACTTCTCTTTGGAAATGTATTTGTTTGTTTTTGAGACATGTTAATTGCTGTTCTGTCGGAATGGAGTTCAAAATTATTCTAAACATGAGAGCAGGGCGAGAGAATGACCAGCATTATTAGAGTCCCATTGAAGGCTGTGTTTCTCTGTAATTCCAGGAATGGTCAGTATGGGAATAATGGAGAGCATTGAGTGCTTTGCTTCAGAACTGGGTGTGAGCTCTTTGCCTTGTCTATCTTTGTATCATGGATCAGCCTTTGTCGGTCACCTGTCTGGTTTGCTGCCTGATGTTTGCTTTATGTCCACCTGATTTTTGAAATATGTTTGATGGTTGTAGAAATATAGGAATGAATGAATGAATGAACACAGCATTTATGTAGTGCCTTCTCATAGACAGTCAAAGGCACATGACTTTAAAATGATAATGTTCATATTTTTCATAGTACTCTTCTCATATAAATGTAGGCCATTGAAGCCTGACTGACTGTGAAACTTTGCTGTTCAAGTGTAAATGTATCGACGCAATGCCAAAGCCTGGTCTAGTATTGCGCATCATGCTTTTTGAGTGAGCTCAACACGTCCTTTTTAAAGCTTGTGTCGCTGTGGCTGGATCAGCACGGCTTGTGGAATGGCGTAATGACCCTAAACTGGACCGTGACTTTGATCAACAGGGTGTAGCAGGATTCGTGCTGGAGTGGGTCATGTAGCAAGGCATCATTAATCGCCAACGTTCGCCTGATTCTTGTTGCCGGGCGCTGCTTACTGTCTCTGCCACTGTGGACTGAATTTATACCGACCCCTACCCCATACCTCCTTGACGCCTTGTCTTTCCTCGACCACTGTAGGTACAAAATGGGGGTGCGCACAAATTCGGGCTGCGCTCTGTGGTGGCCGGGTCGGTCAGCCCTCCGACGGTAACCACGGTATCCACAGCCCACGCTGGGGACATCCAGCTGGGCCGGTCCGCCATCGTAACGGAGACTCCGCCGCAGTCCAGCCCCGTTTATTATGAGAGGGCCACACCAAAGCACCACAGCCCGACCTTCAGTTCAGACGACGCGCCGCCCAAGGGCTCCCCGCTTCCCCCCGAGCAGCGACAGCAGCAGTACAGCGTGCACCTGCCGGCTGAGCCCCGTGCGCTCCACCGATACGCCGGACCCGGAGAGCCGGAGAGCGATAGCGGCAAGAGGAAGCTTCCCTCTCCTGAGGGGGACATACAACAGCCTCCCCAACCCCAGCCGAGCTGGGAGCTAGAAGAGGGTCGCCATGCTGGGGGTCGTGGCAGCCCCCCAGCCTGGAGCAGGGATAGGGGGGTCGGTCCTCGCCCCCTGCAGAAGGCCGACAGCGCCGTTTTCGGGGAGCGGCTAGAGCGCTGGGGTCCACTCAGGGAGACCCAGTCTTCACATGAGCTGTTCGAGGAGGCTGAGGGCTCACCGAGGACCAAGCCCACCTCCTCAGGTAGGGGCGGAGGTCGTGACCTCTGGTTTGTTTGTATTCTCTACAGCCATTCGTCCTCCTGCCCTCTGACACGAGCTAAGCATCATTAAAGTTGCTGACTGGACTAGTAGCTGCTTTTTCCAGAGCAGTGGTTCCTTTTTAAGGAAAATTAGACAAACAATTGGATTCAGCCATTGCAGTGTCTTTCAACTGATCATTTAACCCTCTATTAACCACCGTAGCATATCTGCTACATAAAGTGAAAGGGTTAACAGCCTGGACACCCTGCTGGTTTTGTTTCTTATTGCCAAATAAACATTTGAGAATAACTTGAATGGTCTGTCACTTTAATTTTTCCATTCACTTTATTACCCAATGTAGCAGATCTGCCACATTTTGGAAAGGTGGGCCAAAGGGTCGATTTTTTTTTTTTTTCCCATTTTTCCAAATATTGGCCCATAATCAACATATTTGCTTAGGGAAATGATTTTTACACAGTTGGAAAGGTACTTGGTTAACAGAGGGTTAAGAGCCTCTTTCAACTGATCATTTAAGTGCAGTGACAACAAAGCCTTTCTGGAGTTGCTCCGTCCTGTGGATTTTTACTCAAAGTTCAACAGTCACTCAACTGCTTGATATCTTTTTGAGATCCTAATTAGTAGATGTATGAGCCATTTTGAGGTTTGAGTGAAAAGATACTGGATGGCAGATCCCCAGAAACAGGAGTTGTTGTCAGTGCTTATAGAGGCTCCACTCAGAGTTGGAAGAGAGAACAGCACTGGCTGTATCTAATTATGTTGTTTTTCCAAATTTCTTTAAAAAAGAAAAAAAATAAATGTTTATCAGTTTAGAAAATAGTTGACCTGACACGCTTATTTCGTTTTTGCCAAATCTTCCACAAAAAGATGTTTCCTGTTGTCTCAGTGACACGTCACGTGATCTGCGGTGGGATGGTGTGGCTCTCGCGTTTGACAGAGCAGACAGTATGGTTTTCCTGTTGCCGTACATCAGCTTTGCCTCGTCTCGCTATTTAATCTTCCCCCACGCACACACGAGCGCGGAGGACAGAGAGGTTTGCGAGCAGGAGCGAGAGAGGCCTTCTGTCTCTCCTTTCCCCCTGAGAGGAGGAGAGCGACCAGGACAATAGACGGCTTGTCTGTGCGTCAGGCCCTCCTTCTTGGGAAGCGAGGGGCGCGATTTTCGCCGTAATCCTGCGCGAGTCTGTTGACTGTTCATTCCTGTTCGGTGAAAACGCGAGAGCCGGTTTCCTTTTTCCTGTCAGCTGCTTGTGCGTGTGTGTATATTTGTGCGTATACTGTATACATGTAGAACAGCTGTGACCGTGTAGCCCTCATTGATTGCGGTGGAGTTCCGCTGACCTTATCCTGTGTTTTTTTCTTTGTCCTGTCTGTGTGCGCACGTTTGGCCTTTGTCTCTCTTTCTGTCTCTGTGTCTGCTTTCTTGCTCATTCATACTCTTTTACTCATTTTCTCTCACCCTCTCTCTCTCTCTCTCTCTCTGTCTTTGTTGGTGTCTCGGTGTCAATCTCTTGCTTTCTTGTGCATTCATACTCTTTTTATTTATTTTTCTTCTCTCTCTCGATGTCTCACGGTCTCTCTCTCTCTCTCTTGCTCTTTCACACTTTAACTCATTTGCTCTCTTTGTTTGTGTTGTTGTTTCTGTGTCCATCTCACGCTCCCTTGCTCATTCACACTCTCATTTGCGCTCTCTCTCTCTCTCTCTCTCTCTCTCTCTCTCTCTCTCTCCTCTGCTCTGCTCTGTGCCGTGTGTTTGTGTGTGCGTGTGTATGTGTACGCTTGCACTCCTAACACAGAGCTGCCACAGGCCAGTGCCTCGGCGAGCGAGGCGACAGCAGCGGTGCGGAGCGTCCCAGCCTCCCAGGCTCCTGTAGCGCCCTCTCCCCTCCGCCTGAGCGGGGCCAGCGACCTCATCCTCCCCGAGCAGCACAGCCCCCCGGGGCCCGACGACCCCAGCGACGCCATGTCCCGCCAGATGTCCATCAAAGAGAGGTACGCTGGAGCAGTCTGGGTCGGGGCTCTTATGTTTAGTGCAAGCAAGTGTGTTTGTGGCGCGTGTCTGTGTAAACTTACAGTATCCTATATGTTTGTCTCATTCGCGTGTTGTCTAAATGGACAGGGTGAATAACCTTGAACATAGCCTTGAGGATGGAGATTGTACTGTGGAAATGTTTTGTATCTGTCTGTAGCATGTAGACAGACTGCACATATAAGCTGTAAAATCTTCATGTTTTTACCTTTTGGGGAAAAAAACAGGCTAGGAAAATAACTGTAATTCAGCCAGCTAATGTAATCGAGTTTGTGCTTCCTTACCTTGTTGGACGTCCTGCTTGCTGTCTGATAGGCTGTCAGCTGAGCATATTAGCTCAGTTAGACGGGGATGTGTTTTTTTCTGCTTGAGAAGGAGAGAGAGTGACAGGCAGGTGCGAGAGCATTGTCTCCATCCTCATTCACTGTCGAAGGTATTTTGCAGCAGTGTATATTTTAATGCAGACTTTACGGGGATTTTTGATGCAGATTTAAAGCGACACTAAACATCTGCAAAAAATGATTCGTTTAACCACAGGATGTTGAACAAATGCACTCAAACACAGACGAGAGGTGAGAGGACAATCTGGGGAGAAAACACTGAGGGTACTCTATATTTAAAACATGCAGTGAAACCACTCAAGATTTACAGAGAGAAGTTGTTCTTTTTTTTTTTTTTTTTTTTAAGAAGTTGTTGCCAAAATGTGTGTCGGAGACACGCACATGGCTGAGGCAGCGGTATGACTGACGGTAGCAGCCTCTGTTGTTTTGCGCTCTTTTATGGTGTTAGCGTGCTGACAGCATCTCCTGCTGAGGGCGTCGAGACCCCGCTGCATTATCATTTGCTGCACGCTGTCAGTGGCCTTTCTCTTATTTTGCAGTTTTTTCTTTGCTTGTTCCACTCAGGAAATTTGTCAAAGATGCCCGAGTATAGCACTACCAGTCACAGACACAAAGTCTGTTTGTGAAAAGAACACAACATGTCGCTCCTGGTTCATATATCTTCCTGCTGGAACGGGACAATGGTGTGCGGGGGGATGGGAGAGGCTGAGGGAATGGGGATGAGCTGAGGCCCCTTGTTTGGAACAGGAAGTCCATGACAACGGCCAGTTTATGTTGAGAATATGACGAAATTAGGTCTCCCCCAGTCTTACTGCACTGTAGTTTACAGTTTTCCATGCCTGCTTCCACTGCAGACATGCCACTTTTCTCCTGCAATAAAATGCCCCACTCCTGTCCCCCATTTTATTTGGCTCAGTTTAACTCAATTAGTCTGTCCTTTCAAGGAAACGCTTGTTGACGGACAGCTTCGCTCTGCTAAAAATGTTGCGAACATAAACGGATTACCACAGGGACCTTTGGGATCACTTAAGTTGTGACTTATGTGGTTAGATTAAAGTTTTATTGGAGCTGATGGCTGGGCAGAATTGTTTTGATTCCAATAATTTAATTCTGCACCTTTAAATTAGTTATGACTGACACTTTGCTGGAACCTGAGTCAAAGTGCTCTCTTGTGTGTGTTTTAGACAGAAGTGGATTTGGAGGCCAACCTGTTTTTCTTAGAGGTCCTGTGAAGTTGTGACTTAATTTTGGTGGTTTGGAAAGTTGATGTTTTAGCCCACTCCTGTCATGTGGACGACCATATTACACACAGCACCACTATGCTTTTTTTTTTTTTTTTTTTTTTTTTCCTGATGGACTTGGGTCATAGACCTGGTCAAACTCTGACACAGGCATTGTGCTGTGATATTGTTAAAGCCATGGGATGACATGCTACTAAATGATTGACTGGGAATTGAACCAACTATTTATATTGTTAAAGTGATGTACATTAACCCTACATAAATGCGCTGAATATATTTTCAAGGAATTTAAAATATAATCATCCTGAGCTGTTGAAAATCTATCATTTTGCCACATGGTAGGTTTTCAACAGCATCTGATTTTGATATCTTGCATCACTGGGCAACTATAGCTGCCTATAGCATTCTCAGCATTAATGAATATTCCACTCAGTAGTTAGTTTTGGTGTCCCTGTAGAGGTTGGTTGAAACTAATCTAATCCTCGACAGCTTCACTCACTCTTACCCCATGTGAGCAGTTTTTGTTTACGCCTTGCTGACAGTCCTCTGGGCAGGTAGTTGCTCCATGTACTGCAGCGCTGGACCAGTGAACCAGCCAGAGGCTGTATGATGGTTCTGCCCTGAGATCCGTTCCCTTCATCCTGAGCCTGGTCTCATCTGTCACTGTCGCTCAGACCAGCGAATGTCATGTCATAAATCTGGAGGACTTCGCCCGTGATCGGCTAGGCCTCTTCACTTTGTAATGAATACTCAACAGCAGTAGCAAGCTCACATTCGCGTCTGGCAAAGCCTCTTCAACTATTTTGCTTGCTGTATTTTTTTTCTCATTTATTCTCAATAGCAAGTACACCAAACCTAAAAAAGTAAGAAAGCGTGCGTTATGCTGGAGGGTGTAGGAACGTATGTGCGCTGTCTTCACTCATCTCTGTCTGTGTGTGTCAGTACTACATGTGAGTATTGTATGAATTTAATGTGTATTTCAATTTCAACACAAAGAATGAATGAAAGTTAGAGTAATGTCCTCACCAGGATAGAAGTACAAGGGCGTGTGCGTGTGTGTGTGTAAGCATGTTTGTGCGCAGATGTGGGGGTACGTCAGATAGTTAACTGGTTGTTCTGTCTCAGACTGGCTCTGCTGAGGAAGAGCGGAGAGGAGGACTGGAGGAATCGCATTAATAAGAAGCAGGAGGAGGTGAGGCCAGGGGTGGCCGAACACCGCACCCAGTTTTGGGAGGTGGAGCAGAGCTTCAAGAAGAAGGTAACCTGAGGCGCTGCATGACCAAGAGCTTTCCCCGGGTGCTAACTGCATGCTTAACCCAACTCCGCCGTATACCCAGTCTGCACCTTCCACCGAGCAACTGAACATGAACTGCTAGCGTACTGTGAGTGTACTCTCTTCATGCTGGACTCTTCAGTCCCAGCCAATGCCTTCCCTCATTCCCGTTCCCATTGGTCAGAATTCTGTCCGCTGCATTAGGGTTTAATAAATCTGATTTAGCTCCACTGCTACATGTCATTACTGCGTCCATATTGTAATCACCATGGTCGTACATGGCATTCATATGTAGAATTGCTTTGAACAGAAGAATATTAAGATCTCATTCTTCTCTGTGTCAATTTTCTTGTGGTCAGCACAGTATTTTTAGGACATATTTGTTTGCATTGTAGCCGTGATCATATTTTCTTTATTTTAATAGCACATTTTAAGACTAAGCTTGCAACATGCTTCACAATAAAAGCCAAAAGGAGAAACATACTGTGGATCATATTGTGTCGTGTTGCTTAATGAGGTGATTTGTGATGTAGCTGCATTGGCTCCTGCATTCTACTGGATGTATATTGCATTGTACGCCTAGCAATGCTGATGTGAACTCTTTAAGGAAATCCAGAAAATATGCAGTACCTCTGAAAATGAACTTGGAAAGCAATCTGTAACTCATTAAAGCACAATCATATCTTAGAAATGAAGAGAAGAAATACAGTAAATGTGTGTTGGTCGTTCACTTGCACCCTTCATCTCTAGCATGTTTGGGGAAAGATTACTTACTCCATTGAGTCAAAATTTGAGATGGAAGGGGTCTGTGCTCTCAGTGTGCATGTATTTCTCATGCAACTCAACAGGCTCTTATTTTACTACGCATTTTCATTGCTTTGATAAACTGGACTTTCCATTGGCATGTGAATTTAAACTGACCATGGCCTTAGAATTCACTCTGCTGTAAATATCAGGATCTTGAATCGTGCAAGGGATGGTCTGAAAATGATCAGTTAAGCAGCTGTGATTTCAAGTTGGGTTTTTCATTTCAGTCTTGGCATCAAGATGCGGTAAACATTTGATAATCGGCTAATAATGCTGCTCTGTAGCCTCAATAGTATGCGTACATGAGGACCATCAATAACCTCAGGGGAAAAATATCAATGAGTGTGTCTTATTGCCCATACATTTCACTGATTATGTACTACGTTTTTGCCTGAGTAAACTGGTCAATGCTGTATAAGGGGGGGGGGGGTATACTGAGAACATTTTTGAATTTATCAGTTTGAACATGATGGCCCTGTTTTAGTTTTTTATCATTTCATTATCCTCTGAGTGGTTTGTTAAAGTAGCTATAAAAACTGTGCTGTGCTTCTAGGTTCACAAGAGGGATCATATTTGAGCTGGTTCAAGTTAATGACCCCATTGTTAGGCACTAGAATTGTTGGGCTTAAGCAAATTCATTGCCTAAACTGTCTTAGTCAGTTGGAGTTACATTACTTACACTTTTCCAGTGGTCTGTGCAAGTATGAGGAAAGCGAAACTGCAGTTTTGAATTATAGGTTATTGAAAGCTCAGATGTCTCCAGATCCACACATAAGAAATTTTGGAAAAGGCAGACTGTTTCTAATAATTATGTTTTGACAGGATAGTAATTGTTTTATCATGTGGATAATTCTTCCAGCGGGAATAAAAATATCATTTTGAGGCTGAGTACGTAGTTCTGCTTTGCATCTCTCCATTTTGTGTGTTTCTGTCTCCTTTACATTTGTGAACATGCGAGCCCTGCAGCATGTGTGATTTTCATGGAATTTCATTTGAAATGCTCTTAATTTGAAAGGCCAGGAAATTCAGTTTTACGCTAATTCAGTCACATTCTGAGAGAAATTCAGGTTTGACCACGCAATGCATATCAAATAATCCTATTAACAAACAGCACAAAATCAGAAAAACATTTAGCTCAATTAAACAGGAGAAATTTTGCTGTATTGTAAGTCTAGGTCATCAACCAGTGTAATTGTGAGTAAAAAAGTAAACTCGAGAAAAGCTGTTTCCAGAATACAAACCCTGCATTTTCCCTGTATTTAAGCTCTTCCAATCAAATAATCCTTGTAAATGTTACCACTCCTATGTGCTTTGTGCCCTGTTCCATGTAACTATGTAACACTTTATATCAGTCTTGTCTATTTGTCTCTTTCTGTCTTTGGAGCCAAATGAAATTGATCTGTTTTCTCTGTATAGCAAATGTAATGCTGTTTGAATGTAGTACCCATGTCTTGGCAAGGGTATTATATTGAGTATTATGGAAAGAGACTGATTTTATCAAAATGAAATGACCTGGAAATAAATCTGAATCTGCCCCGTGGAAACAGTTGCTGTAACTCAGTCTCATTGCCTTTTTGAAATAGTTTGCTATATAGCATAATTGTCGCTGTCAGTGCAGAATTTGGGTTAAAATACCACAGAAGAATGGAGCAGTCAGTTGTTCACTGTGACGAACACGAATCAGTTGAATGCTGCGGTAGCTTTCCGTAAAGTCAACCCCATGGCAAGAAATGAAACTTAATTGAGATGGAGAAGTTTGCACAAAATAATTCCATGAACTTTAATTTTTCAGATGAAAAATGATGATAAATCTGATGTATTTTTTACAGAAAAACTGGCGCACAAAAAATGTCAACAGCCAATTCTCATGCTTTAGTAGTGAGGGATGTTTTGTAATTTTGTGATCCGAGTCGTCCGGTCTTTGTCTTTGTCTGATGCTCAGGCCTTCAGTTGCGGCAGATTTGAGGTGGAAAATTAGCATTTTTTGGTTTCCTTTTCTCACTGTCTTTACCTCACCGTTCTGCTCTTCACCGCACCGAACATCTCTCATTTATCAGAGAGAAGAGCACTCAGCAGACAGAGTGGAAAAATGATACACAGGAGACCTAATGAGAACACAAATGTGTCCAGAGATTTGATTTGCATCTCCTGTTCATGATTCTTGATATTTGTATGACAAGAAGTGCCGTTCACCATAGCCAGAAAAAAAAAATACTGTGTTAGTGATTAAAATGATGCGCAACCCTATATATACTGCATACTTTGCCTTCTGTAGACCTTTTTTAAATCCATCTAGCCTCAAAAAAAAAACATGCTTGGCTTATGTTTGTTTGGCTTATTTTTTCCCCTTCTTTTTTGTCGCTTTCTCACACTCTCACTTATTGTCACTTGCACAAAATGCGTGCACATGCACAAGGTTTGCCAAGAGATGAGAAGTGGACAGAGACCATCCTACACAGTTTCTCTCTGGTTGTGATGGTGAGAGACGCTGTCAGAGTTGGTCAAAGATGGAGCACATATAGAGCAGCTCAAATAAAGTTTGGAACATGTTCAATGACAGCAAGTCAGAGACGTGGGATTCGAGATTCCAAACAGAGGTTATCAATATAGTGCAATTTCTGTGGCTATTTTATGTATTGGTGCTCCTAGCTGAAGCAGTGGTTATTAATACGGTTTTAGATCAAATATCATGTCAGTTTTTTCTCTAGCCTGAGGAGAGTCCACTTCATTCAACAGCAATAGAGCCGAGAGGAGTCAGGTGTGAAAAATGAGGGTTGAACTCAAAATGGACAGAATAATGGTTTTCTCCGGAGGTTAGTTACCACTGGTTTAGAGTTATTGACAGTGGGATGACTGTTACTTGTCCATTACTGGGGTTTTTGAAGCCTCCCTCTCACAATACACATTCCAACCTGTCCCATTTGTTTGGACTTGTAGGAGGAAAGCATGGTGATTGACGATCATCAGTGGGTAAGCTGGAAATGATGTGCTGCTGGGCATAGCTTCCAAGCTCTATGGTGTTAAGGCCTTTCTCCTGTTGCACATTGCTGCTCTTCTGGGTGTTATGATTAGCTAGTTCTCACTCACCAATCGCGGTTTCTTCTGTCATGGGATTTTTCTGCATTAGTGGTGAACTTTCGGCTCTGCTTTGAGATGGTGTGTTTGGGAATCTGGTGTACGTGTGCACACACATGGCCCTGTCATTTCCATTTTCACAATCATGGCATTGCCCTCTCTGGCCCTGTTGAAAACTGTACTAGTAAATGCTATTAAACCCCGTGACGCCTTTGAGTGTTGCAGAATTTAACCAAAAAGTGCACTGCTACCTCCTCGCTCATTTGCTGTCAGAAACTAGAGAGTGTTGTTTGACTGCATGTGTGGACTCTGGTTTCTGAGATCCCGCTGTACAGTGCACTTTAAATGATTTACTGCTACTGACTGAAACCTCTGGCTATGATGGGGAATCTTGAGTCTGAAGTCAATAATGAGGACAATCTTTGATAGAAAGTGTGTTGGATGTTCATTTCCTGTTTGCCCACTTCCTCTCATGTGCACTCTTGTTTACTCTTTTCTCTTTTTCCTTCCCTTTTTTTCTCTTTCTTTTTCTCTCTGTCCTTGTCTTTCCTCTCCTGGTGTGGGCTCCTATCCATAGGAGCCAGTTTATGCTTCAACCTTTTCCCCTTCTCCTGTAACTGCGGGGAATATATGTCAGTTTGTTGATCCTTATGAGCAGGTGAGCGAATGCATGGGCTATCGTCCCTGCCTTTATTGCCTGCCAGCATCTCCAACTGCCTCCCTATTAACTAATCTTTGAATTTGCTGTCATACTTGTAACTATGTCCAAAAAATTCTAATCTGCATCACATCACTGCCTGTTCCAGCTCCGAGGGAATTGCGAGCTGTTGTTTGTAAATGTTCATGCGCAAAGGTTCAGAAAGATGGTAATTTGTTTTCTTAAAACCTAAATAATCTAATCTGACATTTTGAAAGCTTCTTTCCCTGTAATTTTATGGGCCTACTGTGAGGTTATTTGTCCTTCTTGAGAAGAGTCTATTCCGTATTGCAGGTTCACAGAAGAGTAGAGATAACAAATCTAAAGCCTCCTGCTTTAAATACTGCTCAACACTTCCCTTTAAGTAAATCCTGTCTTCTGCTGTTTAGCTCTGTAGTTTGCTCTTGCATAAATCGTCTGTAGGAAACTGACTGTATAATGTTGGGGTTCTGACTGTATTTAAACGATTTGCAATACTGTATTGAGTTGATGCTTCTTGGTTAAAAAATTTACCTTGTTACCATTGTCCAAGAACAGCTGAGTTTCTGAGTAGCTTTTTCTGTCAAAGTCTCGCTGTTTTTTTTTATTGTCTTTTTTTGCAGTGTGTTCTCCATCTTTTGTGCACTGTCTTCGACGTTTTTTGTGTGTGGGAGCTATTTTTCAACTGGCCATAGGTGGCAGTTGGTGTGGACAGCCCGTAATTTGAAATGTGACACTTATTTCACTGGCACCATATAAACAGTGGCCCATTTGAACGATACTTTCCTGAAAATTGCTGGTTTGGAGTTTAGACATTCAGGAAATGTGCCGCCCCTTTAATTGAGAGCTTACTCTACCTCAAGTATCTGTGTCTTTAAAGTGTTGAAGCGTAGACTCTCACTTTGAGCTTCTCTTTCCATCACCTGTAATAACACTGTGAAATTATATGCATGGTTATTCGAGGGCCTTGATATATAGCTTCTGCATCTGATTTTATCAATGGCTTTTTTGAAGCAGCAACAGCTGCTTGGGCAAAATATGTACCAGTTGCTCAGCAGATAGATTACATATTCAGATATATATGGTGAAGTATTTCTCATCACCTGATGATATCTTAATCAATTCAGCTGACTTAGGGTTGAGTCAACTGCAGTCTGGTTCATTGACTGGCATGTTAACGGAGTAATGTCGGTCTTATTTGTGCCATTTGTTTGATTAGCCTGTTTTACAACGATTGACAAGAACTGAAAATTGAAACCACTCGCAGGAAGATTTAGATATATACTGTGCACTCTGCATTCCTCATAAAACAGATCCAAGAATTGAGCCTTTGGCATCTGTGTGACTGGTTCCCTGACTGCATGCGTTTGTATGACTTCCATGTACGAGAAACGCTTTTGAGGTTTGCAGTTAAGAGCAAGACACAGAATCCTCAGCTGAATGGCCTGTGGCAGCGTGATGCTCAACTAGCCTGCACTCAGTCCTCCTTTCATTTCCACCTCCCTCTTTGATCGACTTATTTTCTCACCTGTCTATCCTTCCCTGAACTGTCCTTCATAAAGGCCAGTTCCCTCACTACTAGGGAATGCTGCCCCCTACAGGTGGATGAGCGCCACCCCTGGAGACTGAAGGTGATGCACTCTCAGACCCTTACTAATCCAAGTGTGGTGCCTTCCTTGCCTTGACTTTGTCTCGCTGACTCTAAATGCTGTTGGCTAACTGGTTTGTGCGCCCAACTGTGTGCGAACGTCTGCGTATTGAGTTATAATACGAAACTCATGTCTCCCTGATTCTCACCCTTCAGCTGCAAAACAGAAGGAAGGTAGTACATGTTGTTGGTTGTGTATAGACTGAGGGTAAGAAACTCTGTGCCTGGAGAGCCACAGCCCTGCACATTTTAGATGTCTCTCTTCTCTACCACGCCTGATCCAGAATCGTTATCAAGTCCTTGACAAGCTATAGTCATTTGAACAAGTGTGTTAGAGCGGAGAGACATTGAAAACATGCGGAGCTATGGCTCTCCTGGAGCAAAGTTCTCTAGTCCTGCTATAGACAGTCAAATAAAAGCTTTCATTAGTCCCTATGGGTTATTCTTTGTATGAGGAGGTTAGTTTGCCTGCCGCTGTGAGTTTGTTGTGTTGGGTCGATATCCTGGTGATAGACTGTGGTTCGCTCTCTCCTGGTTGGCTTGCAGTGTTGTGTTTCCTAGTTTAGATGGTTTTAATCATCTTGATTTCCAAATCCCTTTTATGGAAAACCTAATTATTAGTACCTCAGTAGATCTCATAGCTGGCACTGGTGGTTGTTGTGGTGTAAAGCGGGGGGATGCGATGGCTGTTTGCTGCGGATGTTTGTAATCTCCCCGTCTGCCCTGTGAGACCTTTGTGTGACCCTGTTTCCACACAGAGGATAGGAGAGGACATTGAGGCTCAGATGACCATAGAGGAGAGGAAGAAGCTGATATCCGCCAGGGAGGACGCCTGGAAAAGCAGAGGCAGAGGGGCAGCAAATGACTCCACACAGTTCACAGTGGCCGCTCGCATGGTCAAAAAAGGTCAGCGCTCTCTTCTGGTGTTCTGTGGTCTGCATTCCTATGATCCCAATTTTGGTTTCCATTCAGTTTTTTATTTTTTCCAATTGACAAACAAGGGTCTTAATTTTGTTGCTCAGAATGACAAAAAAAAAATTTAAATAAGCCTTGAGGAAATGGACCAGCCTCCATTTTACAGAGTCAAAAAATGGCATAATGGTATCTCTCATTTCATTTTTGCCAGAGGGTATAATTCAGCAGTGCTGATAACTGATTGCATCTGTGACAGGATTAGCAACAAGACAGTGAATTGTGGAGGAGAAAAATTCTCTTGCTTCCTTTCAGGCATGCCATGGACCAGTGCCTGTTTCTACAAATAACTTCTTTCAGGCTGATGACATACACTAGCGATTTTATGTGATGTACGGGCCCATATGGTGTTTACTCATTCCTATTAACTGTTCTTTCCCATGATAATTCCTAATAAAGAAACAAGAAATGACTCAATGACTTGCACTCATAAATTGACATGCTGGACCAACCTCTGACAAACCAAAATCCTTGACCTTCCAAAGTTTTCATATGTTTACTGCTAGCATCACTTGACTGGCTGGCAGTTATAGCAAGAGTCAATTTCAAAGTCCTGCCCCTGGTTTTGCACTGCAGCAAACATGATAGCCCCTCTCCTCCTGCTGAAAGTCGTTATTTCGTGCAGACCTGCATGGCCACTGTGCTCTGCTGCAGCTGCTCTTCTAGATCTTTCTCCCGCCCGTTTGTGTGAAAGTTGCTGCATCCCAACCAAGGAGCTTCTACACCCAAGCCCATTAGTGCTGGAATACCCTGCCCATTCCTGTTTGAACTGCTCAGTCTCTGCAGATCTTCCATCATGGTCAACGACTCTTCTGTTTGGGAAGCGCCCGCCATAGGTCCTGGGTTATGCATCATTTTTACGAAGTATTTAAGCCCGTCCCCCCCATAATATTGTCCATTTCCTCTCCCTGTGATGGCTCTTATTAGGATTTATTTCTTGCTTAATTGGGATAGCTTTTTGATTTTAATTGCCCTACACTTTGATTGCTCAGCTTTTTATTGTATCTCTCTGCTATATCTGACAAACTTATACCTCCAGTATACCTGTCTAGTTTACTAGTTTACACTTCTCTGTTTGTGTCTGAGTTGAATGATGCTAGATATGAATCTTACCTCGTCTGGTCCGTGTTGTGTGGCTGTTAGAATGGCCGCCCTCATGCGCTTTTTGTGTGTCGCTTTGGATAAAAATATCTGTCTAATAAAATAAGGGTAATGCTATGACAAACGCTTGTAACCGGCTTCTAACAATGGTATTGATTCCATTTTACATATGCTGTCATGCTCACCCTGTTTTGCTGTAGGCATGCAGACAGCAATAGACTGATTCTGTGAAGCATCAATCAGTTGAGTGTTGACCTGTCCTTGGGCCTTAATGATTACCCCGTCATTCTGTGCAGAGCAGTGGAGCACTGCATGTCCTACATGCTGCATTTCTCATTGTGCAGTTTTATACTGGAATGATCTGCTCTATGAAAAACTTATTGGAGAAGAGGATTCATACTATTTGTTTGGTAGTGCCAGTAAGTTTTCATAATGTTTGTGTTTTTCATTGCCATACAGCGGCATTTATAAATAAAAGCCTTTTTGCGAAGATTTTTGTTTACTCCAAAGTAGGCATCAAGTGGACTGTTGAGTTGCAGCCCATACCTATTGTTTTATTGTTTTTTTTTTTTTTTGGCATTGTATGACATTAACTTTCATTTGATGATATGTTTTTGTTTTATGCTGCTTTGCTGTTTGACCACAGTGTTGCTTTTTTGCATTAATTTACAGGATGTTTCAAGTAATTTTCTGTTTTGTATGAATGGGTATCGTGATTCTGTCTATTTGGTTCATTTGATCTCGTCTTAGTGTGTCTTATTTTATGATGTTTAGCCATATTGTAGTTTTGCTCGAGTTTATTGGGTTTCTGAACGCAGTGCTGTGCTGCAGGTCTCGCTGCTCCTTCTGCTATGTGCCCTGTCCTTCAGCCTGTGACCTCCAAAACCAAGAGCAGCGCGCCAGCAGTGTCCAAGCCCCCAGAAGGTCAGTTATCCTCCATCCTGTGTGAGCGAAAGTCACAGTTAGTGCATCGTCTAATGTACATTTCTGCTTCTTGTGTTCTGTAAGCCTGTTTTTTTATATGCTTGTGTGTTTACTTTTGATTCCACATGTATCAGTGTATGTGTTCATGTGTTGTAGAGCGATAGGGGGTTAGGTTTTTAGATAACTGATAAAGAGGTGATAAAGGGTTAGAAATACTGGACTACATGCTCCAGATTAGCTTGGAATTGCTCTTTAATTGCTATTTTGGGATCCTGTGTGCACTCCTGCCGCTATATATGAACATGGGTTCGTTAGTCATTTGATATGCCTCCCAAATCACTCTGTGGTAACTCTCCGATACGGTTTGCTGTCGTGTAGTTGGTCCCAATTTTTTGTGGGTGGAGCTGCACCTCAGCACCAATTTTGCGTTGGTTGGTTAACCCCATAATCTCTGCCTTTTTCCACTTTAGTTTTCCCTTAAGTAGTTTCAACATTTAAAAAAAAACATTTTTTTTTTATACTGCAATGTCACATACATCTGCTGGTTGTAGCGCTTCATTGAAGCTGTATCACACTTATATCGAGGGAAAAATTCAAACCCAGGACGCAGTGTTTTTATGGGCACAGAATCGAAAATGTCTTGATCTTGTGCATCATTTTTTACACACTTCCCTGTAATTCACCGGCACATATTTGGGATTGTTGGAAACCTTGAGATCTCCACTAGAATTCAAAATGGGCCTGAAGTTCCACTGAACAAAACACCAGATGCATTTGACAGACCCATATACAGTGCGGGTCCGCTGGTTTTATGGGGTTAACCTTGTGCCTGAGTTGGAATCTACCTAGCAAAATCTTATGGCTAAATGACTTCATATCAATAGATATAATTTCTGAAAATCATGTCACAACCTTGTCATTTTTGTCAGAATTTTTGTAACCCATTTCATTTAATATCCGTAAACAACCATGTTCATACCCATTTTTTTCTTCCTTATGTAAAAAAATGGTAAGGAATAATGTTAAAATTAGTTTTTTTTTTCCCCCCATTTATTTATTTATTTTGTTTATTCTCTGTTGCCCTGAGCCTCACATAGTATTAAGTCTATATTTAGTAGTCCGTATCTGTAATAATAATGCGGTGGGCAATATGGATTAGTGTGAAATCCATCTTGGTTGCAGGGGCAACATAAGATTGTTCACTGGCAAACGTAGAGAGGGGGAAACGCCTGGCTGGCTTTGCTTATGATTTTTCATTTCGCTTTGTGAGGGTCTTGTATAATGTGTATGCTGAGCTTGTCTGTCCCAGCACTGCTGCCAGATTACATAATAAAGCACTTTTTCCATTGAGCTTAATGAATTTAATGCGCTGCCAGTGTCTGTGAGCTTTTGGCAGAAGAACTGCTTATTCGCGCTGCCACTTGATGGTTTTTTTTCTCAAATGTGAAGTTGCACATAAAGATGCCGCTTGGTCTCTTTTCTACCTCTTAGCAGAAATTGAAGCCAGGCCAGATATGAATCTGGAGTCTGACCGAAAGCTTGATAGACTGGAGTCATTCTTGGGAAAGATTAACAATAAAGGTTAGCACTCACCAGTGCCTCAATGACTTGCCAATTACATGATAGTCAACATTTTGTGAAATTAATTGACAAGTGTTGTAGTCTAATGAGTCTTAAAATCATATTCAGCAGATTTTACCTTGCTTTAATTTAGGTATTACATTCCAAGAGCTATTTCCTTACTTCGTCTAAATTAATAATAATTGAATTTAAGTCTAAATACATTGCTAGACTACGTAAGGTTGACTTTATTTTGTCTGTGGCATAAGTGCCTGGAGTTCAGGAAACTACTGTGAAGGTGACAGAAAAGACGGTCAAGGAAGTGATGAAGCTAGACGATGAGATCTTCTCCAAGTTCTACAGCCACGTGGATGACTTCCCCCGCTCCTCCAGCAAGGTTGAGATCAACGACGACTTTGATGCCATCTTTGATTCACAAATGCCCAAGTGAGTCGCTGGCTCCTGATCCTTCAAAAGGTGTCCAGTGCCAATACACTGGTTATGTGCCTGGCAACGCTCGTCAACTGTTTGATAGAATTATTATTACAGTTGTCTGTAGGCAATTCTTAACATAATATGCGCTATATTTTGGCTGACAAACTTGAACTGGGCTTTTGGTGTAAGAGTTGAATGTTTATCTCCAAATTTTACTGGTATAGTCCATCTGTTAACCTGTTCCCTTCCATGAAATGACGTTCAGTTGCATTACTAAACATACAGTCTTGTACATCAGTTTAAGATCTAAAATATTTTCAATGAGAGTTATTACCTTGTAAAAGAGGAGGAAAAAACAGTGGTGTTTTTGGTTATGTTCAGGGCAAATGTTTGCTTTTGTTTTCATTTGGTCGATGAAACTCCTCTCACTCTCAGACCTGTTCCTTTAATGATCTTGTGGGGGGCTGTTAGCTACACTACAGCTGACAGAAACATTTCGCCTTTCTCCCCCAACCCCCCAAATTCCTCCAGGTTGACTTCGGCAGTAGTTCAGCACAAGCTGGCGGTGCGGCCGTCCCGTAATGTTCAGTGCTCCAGGAACCCGCTGAAGATGCTGGCGGCCCGGGAGGACATCCGCCACGAATACACGGAGCAGAGGCTGAATGTGGCTCTGCTGGAGTCCAAGAGGATGAAGGCTGAAAAGAGTGAGTCCCACCTGCCTTTTTGAAGAAGGAACCTGAAGTGGTTATGTATGGTAATGGTAATAGTTTGAGGAAAACATGCATGAGGCTGGCCTTTCAAGACTCTAATGGATAACATTGGGAACCCAGAAAACGAAATCTGAATCTTTAAAGCAATTTCACTCAGGAATTTCTCGCTCAGTTGAACCTGCACACTCACCTGGCAACTTCTGCTCATTCCTTCATGGTAAATGAGCATGACCGTCATATATCCGTTATCACGTCAAAGATGTCCTGCTGGGGCAGGAGGGAGGAGGATATGCATTTTTGTACGTTCATTTTTCTTGATTTTATGTGCTTTGAAGGTCTATTTAGGTCAGCAAATTGTGTTCTGAAGGTGACTGGAGCTGAATGTACTTTGCTTGAAGGACATTTATTGTGGTTAAAGTGAGACCAAAGAATGGAATTGCTCGCATTTGAATGATGTCTTCCTTACATAAATTTGAGCTGTCTGTGCCTGTGTGTATTACATGTCCACACATGAGTACATCCAGCCCATAAGATCATGGTCTTGTCTGCGTCTGACTGGAGGACCTGGTTTATTTCAGTGAGTAAGAACTCAGGCCTCTCCCAGGTGGCCCTGGCTGGCCTTGCAAGCAAGGAGAACTTCAGTAACGTCAACCTGCGCAGCGTCAACGTCTCGGAGCAGACGTCCAACAACAGCGCTGTGCCCTACAAGAAGCTAATGCTCATGCAGGTCAAAGGTAACTGCCTGTTCGCCTCCCCACCCCCACCTATGAGCAACTCATCAGCTGATGATGGCAAGTCTGGGCGTGATTGACAGCAGACGACGTTTCTCAGTTTTGGATTGTTTTGCTATTATTTGACATGAGGAAGAATATCTTTGAGAATGGCAGGATAAATGTATGGAGTATGTTAACTGTGTGTTCAACATGCTGGCTTTGTATTGCAATTTGTTTTTGGGAGAGCGGTAAGCAAAGGTATGCTTGAGGAAGTTTCCATCAATATCAGCGCAGTATCTGTGGGATAACTGCATGGCCACTGCCCTAGGAAACAGTGATTAGAGCAATGCATGTGTTATAGGTAAGGATTATATTTATAAATGAAGGAGAAACTGGCTCTTGGCAGATCACATGTAGTGGAAAACCTTGCCCAGAAGTGCGGTGATATTTTAATGAGCACTTTCATATTGCTTTCTTGATCTCTGGAGTTTGTCAAGCTCATTACTGCATTTCTGGAAAAAGTTTGACGAAGCCCTGTGGCTGTCCTGTTCACTTGGAGAATCTCCTGCAGTTTGTCTTTAATTTTTTCTGGTTTGTAATTTTGGTTAGATTTCTGTTTTCAGAGAAATTGCCTCGGGCCTAAGTGTCCTTTGAGATGTTAACATGAAGGTCCTCTGGCTAAGTAGGAGATCAGGCATTAGTGGACAGTTCGCTACCTGGACTGGATTACTTGTCCGTTATTTGAGACAAGTTCATAATATTTTCAGTGTTTAAGGTATGGGGATGGGACCCAGTCCACCTGTCAGTTTCTCAGACATCTTTTATTTCAGTATCTGCTGGCTTTTTGGTAGCCCTTCCCTCTCATCTCCTGAATTGCTCGGTCCTCTGTTCAGTGAATAGGGACTGATTCTTTTCAGTACTTCATAAGTGCACATTTTCACCACTGGAAGAGTGTTTGCTGCCCTCTTGAGGCGGAAGGGGGGGGTTGAGGTAAAGGTAGATGGTAATGGAGAGGCAATGAATCGTGAGATATATTTTTCAAAAATGATACCTGGCTGTTGTTAGAATTATGGCAATCTTTGTATTGAAACAGGTCGGCGCCACGTCCAGACCAGACTGGTGGAGCCCAGAGCTTCATCCCTGAATAGCGGAGACTGCTTCCTCCTGGTGACGCCCCACCACTGTTTCGTCTGGATTGGGGAGTTTGCCAACGTCATAGAAAAAGCTAAAGTGAGCTAGTTCCTATGCCTCATAGTAAATAACTCATGGATGTTGTGTGTGAAAGCTCGCTCAGTGCAGTGGGCACGGGCGTGTGCATGCGGCTATTGCTTTCTTCAAATGCTGCCCGCCCCCCAGCTGCCCTTTGGTATCAAACCCGAGAAACTTGAGAAAAACAGACCTTACGTGATGTTCCCCTCGTTTATCCAACATACTCTGAATCAGCTGGAAGGAAATGACTGACGTCTGTAAACAGCTTTATCAGAGTCATATCCCTCAGCTGAAACCGCTGAACAGGATGTGTGGCCTGAATGACTCCCCACTGTGTTCATATGATACCAGTGTAATGCGTTAGTGCAGGCGAGACATGACTGGCTTTTATTGACTGAGCGCACTGCTTGGGCTGAAACGATTGTTACTATATGGATTGTTAGAAAATGAGTGCAATGTGTGAAATGAGTCATCTTTGCTTTGTATGAATGGAGTCATTCCCAGTAGCCTGACTGTGCAATTACCGAGCTTTGTTCTTTAGAATTGAAGAGATGAATGTTACCACTTTAATTTTTCCACACTGTCATAATTGAGTAATCGGATGTGGTATCTAAAATGTGACAAGTGCGTCTGCTTTCGGTCATAATGTTTCATATTTTATGAGGCAGCTGTTGTATTTTTTTGAGTGGATATTTTACAGTTACTTTTCCATACATCTGGTTCCATTTCTGAATCATGTATATATTTTTTTTTTTTTACTCAGATCAAGTTTCAGGGGGTTTTAGAGCATAGCGTGATTGACCTTCTTGAGCAGGAAGTGGTATTGGGGAAGGAAAAGAAGTGTTACAGTACAGGAAGTTGTTGCTTGAGGGCTTGTATGTGGGGCGATACCTCTGATGGACACACTACTGAAAGCCCACTGTGGGGCTAGACTCTCTACACTTCAGATCACTAATGGCAGGCACCTGATCACCGCAGTCTAATTCTGTCTAAACAAGAACACAGCCTTGTATGTCAGCCTTTACAAAGTACCAGCAAGTGTACATTAGCACAATTTAAGGTGACATGCTCTTCCACAAAATAAAAAAAGCTGGTGGTTTTGAAAAGTTTGTGTGAATTATTATTCAGTTTGACTGCTATTGATACAAAATGGTCAGTCTTATATTTTGACTTAAAATTGCTTTACTGTAAATAAGACCTTTTTGTTCGTATTAAATATTTTGCAAAGTACACAAAGATTGTAGAGAAGATGATTTGAATCCCTTTCTCCTTTCAAAATTTTCTAAAAGGACTATTTTACTTGCCATGCACTTAAAAAAGCCTTTGCTTTCTACTTTAGAGAACAAAATAAGATTTTAATGCTCAATTCATAGCCAAAACTCTTATTCAGACTTTTGTCTTGTTCTGTGGAAATATTTGGTCACAAATGACTTGATATGGTCATCCATTATGTATGACTGCACATATTTATAAGTCTGAGCCTTTTACCCTATTATCTCTCTAATTTGTTTCAGGCATCTGAGTTAGCCACCTTCATTCAAACCAAGCGGGACCTGGGCTGCAGAGCCAACTACGTGCAGATCATCGAGGAGGGGATAAACACGCACAGTCATGCGGCCAGAGACTTCTGGAAAGTTCTGGGCGGACAGACCAGCTACCAGTGTGAGTGCTGACAAGCGTGGCTGCTTTATTGCGGTGGTTAATACCTTGTATATATCTCTGTGCACTGTAGGTCGATCATGTGTTAGCACTCTGTCAGGTACTTTATTTGGACAGCTGTTTTCCAGTTTCGAGCCCATCGGTCTTGGCACTGCGTTTGCCTGGCCCGAAACCAAGCCTGTAGAGCAGTCAGTTTCCAATTTCCGTTAATGCAGCTTGCCTCAAACACCCGGCGAGGGCAAAAATTTGGCTGTTGCACTTCACTCTTGCCTTGTGAGACCTTTTCTGAGAACCCTGCTATGGTTGTAAAGCTGTGAAAACACTGCTAGGGTCCCTTGGTGCGTTCGCCCAGCGTGATTTCCTGTCCCCTCTTAGCTGCCGGAACGCCGGAGGAGGATGAGCTGTACGAGAGCGCCATCGTGGAGACCAACTGCATTTACCGCCTCCTGGATGACAAGCTTGTTCCTGACGACGACTTCTGGGGGAAGGTCCCTCGCTGCTCGCTTCTTAACTCCGGAGAGGTCGGTCTGTGGTCCACTAACCAGAACTTTCATTATATTCATGTACAAGTCATTGTGCTGGTCTGACCATTCCTATCAGTTAATAATATTTTCAAGTCCTCATTTGAAGAAAGTAAGTGTTATGACATGAGGCTGAGCAAGTTCATGTTCAGCGGGTCATTTTGAAATGCTTACTTGCTCTCTTAATGAAATTAAATTCACCTTAAAGCTGCAAATAAAAATTCTTATTTTAAGATAATATTGAGATCAGTTATCCCCCTGTAAAATTATCCCAATTATCACAGACAGGTGCATTATTTCTTTCATAAGATTCATTGTGAAATGGCTGGACATGTTCCTCTGGTTTGTTTATAGCAGAAGCATTTTTCTTTGATGCTTTCTCGTATTATTGGGATCTTGACTCTAAGATCCAGCTCTTCCCATGTTCTGTCTTCCACAGGTCTTAGTGTTTGACTTTGGCAGTGAGGTTTATGTGTGGCACGGAAAGGAGGTGACATTAGCTCAGAGGAAGGTGGCCTTTCAGTTGGCCAAACACCTGTGGAATGGCACCTTCGACTACACCAACTGTGACATCAATCCGCTGGACCCTGGAGAGTGTAATGCTCTCATACCCAGGCAGGTCACTTATTCTTCTTACCAGGGGAGAATGAATGGGGAATGCAATGAATGTTGATGTGTAGATTTTTTGCCTGCCTCTTATGTATTAAAAGGGCATTCCATGATATTCATTTAGTTACGGACAGGACATTTAGAGAAGTAATTCCATTGCATCTACTAATGTGTTGGTCCTCTGAATTGTTTGAATGGCTGAATTTGAAGTACTTTAGGAGTACTTCAGGTGATATAGAAATGAATCTCATTCGACGGTAATTAATGCACCTAATTACATAAAAGAAACCCTGTTACGGACAGGACAGATTGCGACATTTCGGTGATATTCTTCAAATTCAGCCATCCAGTGATGTACCTTTGTATCAAAGGAATATCATTCAGGAATTTTCAAAAAAATATCTGAACAGATGAATTTGAAAGGGGTGCCAATGTGCGTTACGGACAGGACAGGGCAAAATGTTACAGACAGGACACTTTTTTCATTCTATATAAATATCAAGTAATTACCACTTGGATTGATCAATATTATGGATACATTTGCTTTGTGAGAGAGACAACTACATACCTTATAATAAGAAATATGTCATTTTAATTTCAAATATCAAGACTCACAGCCTTATATCTATAAGCATATACAAAATTGTTACACAATGTAAATGTACGCATCTAAATTCAATGCCTGGCATGACTAACATGAAAAATGTAAATTTAAACAAAATTCCATATGTTGATGCCGGTCACAGTCATGACATCGACAGCGGTACATAATTGCCATGAGTGCAATGATCCATGAAGCCAAAATTAGGGATGCATGATATTGGATTTTTGGCCGATATCCGATATGCCGATATTTTTCAACTCATTTGGCCGATAACCGATACAGATACCGATATTTTTTCCCCCACACCTAATTGCAGAGATCATCTAGGTCCTGTAGTGGAATTAACATACAGAATTATTCTGCATACTCTTTATCATGTTGGCCCGCTGGCAAATGCAGACACAAGACAAAGCTGAAAATAATGTAACATCAGTAATCATTCCCTGTGCAAAAAAAGAAAAATATTTAAACTTACGCTATGTAAAACGTCATATTTATTCATGACAATACAATTAAGATACTGGCATCCTATCCTACTTAAAACATACTTGGATAATGCTCTGTCTGAGACAATCAGGACAATACCCACAACCAGGGCAAATTTGGCAATTTTACATGACCTCTATTCACGAGGAACATGTGAAAAGTGCATTGTACAACTGTACAGCATTTAAATGTTATTTAATAAATCGACCTGGTGCAGAGGACAACAATTATTTCTGAAGCAAGAGAGAATTTGTGTTTTTTTTTTTTTTTTTTTAACTGCTGGATAGATACTATGGGCAAGTATATTGAGCAGTTTGCACATCAGGCTTAGCTGAGGAGTTTTAGTCAGGCAACTCCTGAAAAGCAGGGATTGGAGTGAACTCGTCCATATTCTAAACCTTGTCCGGCTTGCTAGTGAATATTCAATAACTGATCCTGGCGTGCCATCTAGTGATAGAATATTGTAACTGCGTGCATAAATTTGCAGGTCCACGTCCACTGGCAGACGCATCTGCTCACCGTTGTTCTTCTCGAACACGCCAAATCCAGATAATCTGTAAATGATGAATTCAATTCATATTTTAATTTGAAACGAGTAATTAAGTTGCCAGTGTCAAAGTAACGAAGTGAAAGTATACTTTTTTATCTTTTAAATGTAGTAGAGTAAAAGTAAAAGTCCCGGTTAAAAAAAAAAAAAATCTTAAGTAAAGTACAAATCCTCAAAAAACTAGGCTACTTAAATACTGTAACGAAGTACATGTGCTTTTTTACAATGCACCTTTGAAAACGGGAGTATCTTGCACCCCCCGGAGAAAATTTCACTCTAGCCTGCATTCAAACCTTGAGAGCCCTGAGACTTCATTTCGACGTGTCCTGGCTTCTCGATGAGCAGGCCGCGGCATTGTGTAGCAGCATTGTGTGTGTCGAGTTTACCTTTCATGTGCAAAAACATGTATTTACAGAGCTATGATGCTGCCACCTAAATTGGCGCCTGATCCTGTCAGCTTACCCAGTATTGCTGAAATAAAAAATAAAACAAAAAGTGCCCCCTTGGCAATTTTGGGCAACCTCCCGGAGGATAAACAAAAGGTTTTTTTTTTTTTTTCTCCTTGGCCTTATCGGTTAATTATATCGGCGGATATCAGCGGAATGGCCGATGTCCGATTCTTAATTTTAAAGCCAATATCGGCCGATATCGATAACGTGCCGATAATATCGTGCATCCCTAGCCAAAATACATTTTTCAGAAACTTTTTGATGTCAACTAATATATCCACCTGGTATTTCATGAAAATTCTGAAAAAAAAAATATTCTGGAGCCATGTCGTAAATACCACGGAATGCCCCTAAAATGTCTTGATCATATCTTGTTTTGACATTTGTAAAAGCTACAGCCACATAACACAAGTGTATCTTAATGATTGGTCTTTGCTCAAGTAGAAGAGTCAATGTCTGTAGTTTACAGAGCTGTCCGAAAACTAAAACAAATTTGGTGGATCAAAAATATGACATGCCTTGAAACTGGCCCTTCAATAGCGGAGTCGTGAACCTCTAGTGTTCTTGTTCCACCCCAAGCCTACTGTATTAATCATTAGCTCTACCCTCAAAACCTCTCTCTGCCTTTTTACAGACACCTCGGCTGGGTATTTCTACTCTGAGAACCTGCCTTCTTTGTAGTTCCCTCTTTTCTATATGAAAACCTCTTTTGCTTTGCGCTATGATCAAAGTACAGAAATATGATTAAAAATGTACTACAGCTCATGATGTTCCCTTCTAGGGCTTCTGAGTAATGAGTCTCTCCTGGTCTTTTTCAAGTCTGAGTTGGAAGCCAGATGGTTATCAGCCCCTCGCAATTCATCAGAACATTACAGCATAACCATTCTGTATTTGCCATGATCCATTTGACTTGAGCAGAATTACCATTTCGTCTATGGTAATTTAGGTCACCCTTTTGAAGTGGTCTCCGCACCAGCCTCAGTGTCGTAAAGATGTTCTGTGTAATGTGTGTGTTTCTGTAACAGGCCTGCTCTGACCTTTTCGCTCCTCTGCGAGTGTGGTGACTCAAGGCTCATTTGTTTCAGGAAAGGCCAGGGCCGTCCAGACTGGGCAGTGTTTGGCCGGCTGACCGAACACAATGAGACTACGCTGTTCAAAGAGAAGTTCTTGGACTGGACCGAGGGGAAGAAATCACCGCCGAAGAACGGCACTGAGCACTCGGCCGAACCAAAGGCATGTGTGTGAAAAGATCTGGGGTCGTCATTACTTTTTATATCGACACATTCTCATTGTGTGTGTGTGTGTGTGTGTGTGTGTTTGTTTGTATATGAGTGTGTTCGCATGTGTGTATGTATGTGTGTGATCATACATGCCTGTGTTTGTTCACGTGTGTTTTTTTCATGCGTGTCCCTTTGTGTGTAATTGTGTGTGTATAAACTTGTTTGTTTGAGTGGGTGTGTGTGTGTGTGTTCATTTTTTTGTGTGTGTGCACGCGCGTGTATGTGCGTGTGCTTGTTTTTGTGTGTTTAATCATGTGTTTGTGTGTGTGTGTGCTTGTTTTTGCACGCATGGGTGTGTTTACGTGTGTGTGTGTGTGTGTGTGTTCATGTGGTTATTTGTTTGTGTATGTGTTCATGTGTATTTGTGTGTGTGCTTGTTTGTGTGTGTATTTGTGTGTAAGCCACACACCGTACTCCCTGTCCCTCCAATGGAATTTTGTACATAAAATATAGCTCAGTAAATATTCTACGGTATAATCAATACAACCACAATCGCATGGAATCTAGCTTCAATGTTCATGAACACTGTATGGAGTTAACAACAGCCATTTTATGGTTTATTGTATTGGTCAGTGCCATGCGGTTACTCTGGGTGCCTCGGACCCTGACTACCTGAGGAACAACCATTTATACCCTTCCGTTCTTTTTTTCCCTCAATTTATTCCTCCTTTTTCTGATCTCTCCCCTCCCTTATTCCCTGTATTCTGGTATCTATTTATTATCCCCTGCCACAAAGAGCAACGGGGGATATTGGATTGGGGTCTGTCCATCCGTCTGTGCATCCATCCATCCATCCGTCCCGGCCACAATGGGGACGAGAATTTTATGAAACTATTGGACATAGATGCGTGAAATTTTGTATGTTTAATAAACCACTCATGATCTGCGTTGATTTCAAAAATGGATGTCGATGCATATATTTTTACTGAGTTATGACCCTTGATTGTGGCGGGGGATAGTGATGACAGTGTCATCATGTTGTTGTTGTTGTTGTTGTTGTTGTTATTATTATTATTATTATTATTGCATTTTATGAGTTAAGTGGGTTGGTTTTCTTGTGTTCCATTTAGTTGCTCTACAATTGATGGTTTTCTTTTTGTTGACTTTATATGTAATTTAATTTTATTGCCTTTGATGTGTGAGTGGATATTTTTTCTGGTTGGTTCTGTGCAACAGAGAGGACTCTTACAGAAGTATATCCCCCCTCCCTCACAGGAGCAGCAGCTGTGTAATGAGAGCCGTGCGTACGACGCCGCGCTGATGCTGCCGCGGCTACAGAAGGCGGTTCACACAGTTCTGGATGGCGTGGATGTGGGCCGGGGCTACGGGCTGGTGGAGGGGGACGAGTGCCGTCACTTTGAGATCAGCACGCTGTCGGTGGACGTGTGGCACATCCTGGAATTCGATTACAGTCGCCTACCCAGGCAGAGCATCGGCCAGTTCCACGAGGGCGACACTTACGTGGTGAAGTGGAAACACATGGTGAGCACGGCAGGTCAGTGCCCCACTCGCCCCCGACCCTCCGCCTAACCTCGCCGTGTGATACCGGGGTGACAGTCTCATCTCCAATCCTCCACCCTCCAAAATGTCATCTGCACTGGGGCTAGGTTTAAGAAGTTTTCACCTCATATGATCAGCCTCTGCTAGGCACAACATAAAATGGACCTGGACATAAAACGGTGTGACTTAACAGTTTTTTTTTAATCAATGAAGAATCCTTTATAGAGAAAATAAAGAAATGGCAGCAATGTGGAGCTTGTAGCTGAGCTTTCACACTGCAGAGGTTGCCACTGTCCACAAAGTAATTTTCACCATACCGCTGACTCCTCAGTATCAACAAGTAGCTTTTATCACCCAACTTAGGTTGGCTGACTTCATTCATTCATTTCACTGCATTGTTATCTGGGTAACTGCACCCAGAAGTAAAGCCCAGGAACCTCCCTTGTCTGGAACATGGGCTGAAGTTAGAAGAACTGGTCTGTGTAATATGTTTCTTGGTCCAGTTATTCACCTGACTCCATGGTCCTGCTTTATTAACCCCATAAAACCTTTGGATGCATATGTGGGTCTGTAAAATGCAGCTGCTGTATTCAAACCTGTGCAACTTCAGACCTGTTTTAAATTCTAGCGGAGAGCCCAAGGTTTCCAACTGTCCAAAATATGTCCCGCTGAAATACAGGGAAATGTGAATAAAATGATGTACAAAATTTGAATTGTTTCCGTTTGATATAATACTGTGGCCATACAAAACATGGCGTCCTGGGATTGAATATTTCTCTCAGTGTAAGTGTGATGTAGCTTCAGTGAAGCGCTGCAACTAGCTGATACAGAACAAGCATGAGATGTTGTACTACAATATGGGGAAAAAAGCTTTTTCTACCTTTGAACCTACTTAAAGGAAAACTTAAGTGAAACTAGAAAATGTCTGTCTTTGGACACGGATGCCCCTGCCCTGAGAGTTTGTGAAGCCCCTAAAATTGTGAAATTATCCAATTTTGTCAAACAAAATATGATGCACACCTTCGATCTATCTAGAAAGCATTAACCAAAACTTTTTAAATTCTGTCCAGTAGTTTTTGAGGAGAAGCGGGTAGATAACATCCCCTATACAGTGCCGTACGCACGTACCAACGTACGGACGGGCAAGGGTACCTCTATATACCCCTACCATGCTTGGCGGGGGCATAAAAACAGAGTTTAAGGCATTGAAGCCCAAATCCTTGGGAGCATTGCAGCCATTTTAAAAGCCATAAAGGACTCAGAGGGCATTTGTTCCTGTTACATGATTATGCAGATGTGGCTGTCGCAGTAAACATGGGGTTTTATTTTGTCAAGCAGAACATACCATGCCCTATTTTATACTTCTGTCCTCTCTCTCTACTATATACAGAGTTCAAATGCAGCAGCTCACTCAGTTTGAGTGCGTTTTTTGGTAATATTTTCCCCTCAGTCAGCTGGCGGCTCTACTGTCCTTCCAAATTGTTCTCTGTTTAGAGTATAGTTCCTCCACTCTAGTCTTTCATCACACTTCAGTGCTTTCGGAGCACACACTGACAGTATTTGATAAAACCAAATTGCGATGATCTCTGCCTGGGGTTTTTGGCGCTGACGTAATGGAGGTCGAGGTTTGTGATGAGAACCCCATGACTTTCTGACTGGAAGATTTTAGCTGTGTGGCTTCAGAGAGGTCACTGATGTACACAAATGCAGCATGGCTGTGGAGTCTGAACGCCATGATTATGATCACTTGCAGGAGAGCGAGGCCTTTTCTGCTGTTTTCTGCAGACTTTGGCAAAGTTATTTGTTGTTGACTTTTGCCGGCTCTTTTTCAAAGCACATTACATTTCTGCACTGAACTCAATCAGTAGTTGACCAGCTGAAGTGATTGAGTTGGTGTAAACTTTGCCGCGTCTCATCTATTGTCCGTAAACAACTCGACTTGTAGCCACTAGCAGACACAAATATTGAACCATTTTGACAAAACTTGTGCTGCTTATTTAGCACATAAAGTACTTTGGGATTGCATTCGGCCCCCCATCCCCAAAAATGAGCATGGCAGGGCGATCATATTGAGAAACTGAAGTCGCCCATTTTACACCTTTCCAATATAGATTTAGACCTAAAACTTAACATGTAAATTGTATATGACATGTATTAATATATAAATGATGGGTTTTCACAATTTCTGAAAAATGATTATTTTGTGACCTTTCACATTCCTCCACCCACAGACACCTATTTGAATGACCCATAAACCTCTATCGGTCACCAATATCAATAAATTTCATGGAACTTTGCAAACATCATCCTCGGGAGATAAACTACTTTATATCATTTCAGCCTTGTACCCCACTCCCAAATGGGCATGACAGACCAGTTGAGTTTTCAGTTCATTTGAGCCTCTGGTCATTTTTCTGGCCAATTGGCATGGCTCCTTGACCAATGAACTTGGGGTTCAGTTGCTTGCAGGTAGTAATTCGCCGTAATTGGCAAAACCTTTAGCGAGAATACAAGGATTGTCTTGTAATTAAACTATATATTGAAGAGTTTATGGTGAGCATGAAGAAAATTGGTAACATCACTTATTGCCAGAAGTGAGAGGAGGCAGTATTCAAGGCTACCCTGTGTAATGGAGTGTGTTTTTCTTCTCTTGTTTGTTTGTCCATAGTTGGGAAGAGGCAGAATCCGGAGCAGCTGCGGAGCACGGGAGCTGGGAAGGAAAAGTGTGCCTATTTCTTCTGGCAAGGCCGTAACTCTACAGTGAGCGAGAAGGGCACGTCGGCACTGATGACTGTGGAGCTGGATGAGGAGAGAGGGGCTCAGGTAGCGGACAGTGTGGAGAGGCCATTTGCATTGTGTGTGCAGTGCTTTCGTACTGTACACACTGCTACAGTGCTTAGTATTTTCCCTTCGCAATACTTGTAGTACTTTACACAGTGCTTTTTTACTTTTACTCATGGCTATAATGCTTAATACTTTGTACCGTCCAGTGCTGTAATGCTGCACTCAGTGCCTTGTGCTGCTGTACCTCACTCAGTCCGATAGTACGTAGTGTTTTACCCTGCTCAGTGCTTTAGTACTTCACACTGTGCTCTTGTACTTTACGCAGTACCCAGTGCCGTAATATTTTAAACAGTGCTGTGGTGCTGTAGTATTTTATGAAGTGTCTAGCGATTAAGTACTTTACAAAGTAATCAGTGCTTTCGTACATTACAGTGTTCAGTGTGAAATACGTAAGATCACTGCACTTACATACTTAGCACAGTGCCCAGTGCTTTAGGCCTTTAAACGGCACTGTGGTGCTTTAGTATCTTACGCAGTGCCGAGTATTTCAGTACTTTACAGTGCTCAGTGCTCTCGTGCTTTACTCCGCAAGCTGTGCTTCAGCAATGTACCCAGCCCTTTATGCTTTTCTGTGCACAGTGCTTTAGTATTACCATAAGGCTCTGTGAGTTAATGCTTTACGCAGTGCTTTTGTACTTTACATAGTGCACAGTGTTGTTGTTCTGTTCATAGTATGCTGTTCTGTTCATGGCTGTAGTGATTTACTAGGATGTGGCCAATAAGGGCTCTTTTGTCTGGCCTTATACATCTCTACTGGGCAGGAATTAGCTCCTGTATATGAATAATCCTGATGTAAGTGTGTGAATCTGTGGCTCTGCTGTGGTCCTGTAGGTTCAGGTGCAGCAAGGAAAAGAGCCCCCATGTTTCCTGCAGTGTTTTAACGGAAGCATGATCGTACACTCAGGAAAGAGGGAAGAGGACGAAGAAAACACACAAAGTAAGTACTTCCTGTCTTTCCTTTTATCCCTCCCCTCTGTTTACCCTCTCACCCTCCACTCCGTCCCTCTGTGTGTGTGTCTACCTTCCTGTCTCTGGGTCAGTGTGTCAGCTTTGAGCTGTAAGGACAGGAAATGTCATGGGGTGGAAGCATGCTTTGTTCCCATTGGCTGATCCACTGTCTGTTGCATGGGAGTCGCCGTGCTGGGACGTTAATAAATAAAGGATGTTTGCTCAGTGACTGACTCTCTTTTTTGTCTTTGAAGCCTGATGGTCTTGTCACCCTAAATTCTGAATTTCTGTATTTAGGAACTGATATCTTTAAAATGATCTGTAAAGGGTCTGAAAAATTTTTCAAGCTGAGTTTCAACAAATTGAATTCCATGGGGAGTGTCAATCGCAAAAAGTAATACATTATTAATGAATCCCCAGAAGGAGAGTGAAGGCACATGCAGTCACAAAGAGCCAGAATACTGTAAACATTGCAAAGCGTTATCGCGTTTCAGCTATGACGAGCCTTCGTCCAGGCATCACTGTTTACAGTTTTGAGGAACTGTTATCTTTTAAACCAAACTGAAAAGTGTTTTTGTGCCTTAAAATAGTTTTGTCTGAGAGCTGTGCTGTCAAAACAATGCTAGAGTGGGGTGTGTCTGAAAGCAGTAAATTATTACCATGCTTCTAGGCTGAGGCATCACAGAGTTTACTCTGAAGAAACATGGAAGGTTTGCATGTGTTCTGTGAGCGTGCTGTATTCTGTAACCCCTGTGTACGTGTTGACGTTGCGAGGGAAGAGTTCTGCTTCTCTCTGTGTTGCTGGTATTCACAGAGCTGTGGCTCCACTGCTGCAGTTTTTCCATTACTGTTCGCTCAGCGAATAACAGACCCCAGGCTGGGCAATAACATGTTTTTATTAGTCATTGGTTTATAGTCCATTTGAATTAGATGGCACAAGGTTATCAGTGCACATATGGTTTGAAACTGGCGATGTTTATTTTCACGACTTTTATTTTTCTTTTTTAATGCTCATTTTCCCTCTTCAGCCGCATCAAGATCTGTCAATTCGTGTCAGTTATCTCAAAAAAGTTAACATTTTTGTTAAAAAAAAAAAAAAAAAAGCTGGAATTATGATGTCGTAAAAAATTAGTCCTGTCTGCACTTGTTACTGTTTAGAGGCAAAATAATTTTGGAAGCAAAAGTACAGACACAAGTAATGCGTATGCAGTCTGATTTAAAACCATATTTACAAGGCATTTTGAATGGGAGCGATACATTTAGCGGGTGGAGTAGTGTCATGCACTACCATCTATGTCACTATGGCCGATAATCTCCAGTGTGCTTCAACATTCAGTCCTGCTAGTCAGTCAGGATTGTTAGAGCTCTGGAGTCCCACTTAAACCCTTAGAGCGGCAAAATAAATGTAAAAAATATATAAATTTAATTATCTTGTGCTGTTGAAAACCTATCATGTGGCGACTTGTTTAAAAGAGCTCCTTTAAACAAGTTGCCACATGATAGGTTTTCAACAGCTTTGACTATGATATCTTACATCATTGAGCAACAATAGCTGCATTTAGCGCTCTAAGGGTTAATATTTTCTTGTGTCCCCGTGTTCAGATGACTGGCGGCTGTACTGCGTGCGAGGGGAGGTGCCGGTGGAGGGCCACCTGCTGGAGGTGCCCTGTCACTGCAGCAGCCTGCGCTCCCGGGCATCCATGATCGCCCTCAGCGTGAACAAGGCCATCATTTACCTGTGGCAGGGCTGCAAGTCGCAGGTGCACACCCGCAACGTGGGCCGAAACGCAGCAAACAGGATCAAAGAACAGTAAGCTACTGCGACAGACCTGCTCTGCTTTCACTGATCATTCTTCTGACTCGCTGTTCTCCATCCCCCTTTAGACGCACAGGAAACCATGCCAGCGACTGCCCTGGTTATGAGTTCCGCAGAGTGAAAGTAATGCACTCATTTGTAGCAGCGGCCTTTTTCATTTAACCCTTAGAGCGCTAAATGCGGCTATTGTTGCTCAATGATGTACGACATCAAAATCAAAGCTGTTCAAAACCTATCATATGGCAACATGTTTAAAAGAGCTCCTGCAGGGGAGCTCTTTTAAACAAGTTGCCACATGATAGGTTTTCAACAGCAGAAGATAAAATTTAAAAATATATAATTTAATTATTTCAGGGCTCTAAGGGTTGACTTTACTACGCTTAAAAACATTTCCATATTTACAGAACTGTTATGATTGCTTTGTGCCCATTCACTTGGCAAATCGTTTGTGCCAAAAGATGTTTAGACTTGAATTTACTCAGTTTATTTCAAAGCCTGCTCTTATTTGAATTTTATTTAAGAAAAATGTAGCTCCTCTACCTGTATGGTTAAGGAACCTGACCGGTGCTTTGAGTGCTTTGTTTATGTGGCAGTTTCGACCCATTTAATTGGTTCTTCCAGTGATTGACATGTAAGCTTTGTATGTTGTGAGGTGTCCCCTGGAGACAGGGTTACACAGCAGCAGTCGGGTGACCATTCATGAGTGCGATGAAGGAGCAGAGCCAGTGGGCTTTTGGGAAGCTCTGGGCAGGAGGGATCGGAAGGCTTATGACTGCATGCTTCAAGGTAGGCCAGAGAACCTCCAGTCCAATCCCACCCCTGTTTTCCCCTTTACACAGAACCTTACCAAACCTCCCATCCTTGAGGCTTGAGAGGTTATTCACAGAATTCTTGTTCATGAAGCAGTGCGGCTTCAGAATAGTCAGGTAATTGAGACTAACTCGATGACTAGCTTCCAAATTCCATTATTTGTAGAACCAGAGCAGAAGTACTGTATTTTGATGAATGCAGTTATCAATGAATTAAATTTCAAGTGATTAATTTTACCAAAAAATTCAGTTAAGTTTTGGCCTCTATACCTTGAACAGTTCATAAAATCGGTTATTCCATTTTTTTGTGTGTACGCGTGTGTGATTTCAGACCCAGGGAAATTCAACTTCACACCACGCCTCTTCCAGTTGAGCAGCTCCTCGGGGGAGTTCCTCGCCACAGAGTTCTTCTACCCCTCCAGAGTGCCTGAGCTGGTGACGTCCCTGCCCTTCCTCCAGGAGGACCTGTACACCGCATCTCAGCCAGGTGTGTGGAGTACAGATGCTCACACTCACCTTCATGTGTGTGTATTTACTGCAATACATATTCATACACTATTAATGACTGACAGTCATCATGTAGTGATTTCACCTCCTCTGTCACAGCTCTGTTCCTGGTGGACAATCACCACGAGGTTTACCTGTGGCAGGGCTGGTGGCCTCAGGATGGCGAGAGCACGGGCTCTGCGCGCATTCGCTGGGACGGAGACAGGAAGTGTGCCATGGAGACAGTGCTGCAGTACTGCAGAGGTAAAGGCTAAGGCTAGCTTGGTGTGATGATATAAGCAATCTAGAAGTCATTCCTCAAAGATGATTGGCAGTCTTGGTCAATAAACAGCCATTTATCTTGTACTTGGGCTGATTATGTTCAGCAATTCAGTAATTACTACCTCAACCCCTTTGTGCGAAATACAAATAATGCCATTTTTTCCTGTTATGATTGAGCCTATTAAGGCTTTATAACTCAGTATTTGTGTCACAGAGACTGTGGAAAATTATTCTACTGAAGCAATACATTTGGAAATTCAATTACAGAATTATTTAGAGATTAAATTTTGGAATTTACGGACGCCGGTGTTTATATCTGCGCAAAGGGGTTAATTTTTGTTTAGTTTTTACAATGGACTTCTCATGTACCCTCTTCACCTAAAGAAAACCCCCTCAGTCAAAAACAAATGCATGTTTTCCATCCAGTTACTCCAAGTACATGCTGCTGTGGAACCATTTAGATCTACTTTAATGTGACTGTTTATACAAAAATAATCTGTTAATTGGTGCTTTGAATGCTACCTTTGAGCCATCATGATATTCTTCATCGAAGCACCTTCCCTTCCCTCTCTCAGAGAAAAATGAGAAGAAGCCCCCGAAGGCATATCTGATCCACGCTGGACTGGAGCCACTCACCTTCACCAACATGTTCCCCAACTGGGAGCACCGGGAGGACATAGCGGAGATTACAGAGAGGGTACCTGCTGCCTTACTGTACAGTTTATCTGACTGAACCACTGTTGACCAAACTCCCTCTTACTGACCACATGTTGTCCAGGGTCAACTGCATTACTTCTTCCTCTGCAGTGTTGGCTGTAAATCCTGACAAATTTTGGGTTCCGTTGACAAGACGTGACATTGGTAGCAAACTGGCAGTGCTCATGCTTCCTGATCTGCCTGTTACTTTTAAGCCTTCCTGTTACTTCTCTAAGGCCCTCTTGTCCCAAGTAATTTGCAATCTTGACTGCTTTGTATACGGCATACATCATTAATAATTGCAATGACCCAACTTTGGAATTTCAACCTGGAGTTACTAGTGGCAAGTTACAGCTCTGAAACCATTATTGCGCTGCTACTATAAAACAAGTTTTTAAATATATTTGGCTCTAGTCTCATGCCTTCTCAAACAGGAGTGACTGTGGCGGCAGTGTTTTTCACAGTTTCGCCCATAGCATATGGCATATTTTTTTTCCCCTCAGATTAGTTTGGTAGTTTTGTTGTCTGCAGTAAAAGGATTTGCTTCACAATGGGTTGAATGGTGCTGTCACTCAATACAGCTGCACCTATGCAAGTTCTCAAAGAGCTCATTTTCACTCACCCAGTCTAACTTTTAACGCTAATACTGTAGCTCTATGTTAGTTTTATGTTAGCTCTTTGCAAATAAATGCATATCCCCCATAGTTTTCTTTCCCTCCTTGATTTTCACTTTCATCACGTGGCCGACTAATGATGCCCTAAAAATGATGGGTAGGGGTGTCATGAGAAGAGGAGGGTGCAAGTGAATATTTTCTTTGCAAGTGAATATTTTCAATGTGTTGGTGAAAATACAAATAATTAACTTCAGTTTCTCTAGTTTTAATCCCACATCTTTTCACATGAAAAACATTACCTCTAATAGGAGCTTTATCTCCTCAAACGAGTAGATCTGTTTACTCTTTTGAGAGGTATTCTTGGCAGGGCCTGTCAAAACCTAGGTGCCTGCTCTGCAGGTAACATGATTAAATTGCTGGTTTTAAAGGAAATGGGAGCGGTTGATTTGATTTGCCTTAATGGAATCAAACCCTCACCACACTCACAGGTAATGCATTTGTTTTAGACCAACCCTTGTGGCTCCTTAGATGCGCTGACATGCTCAGTTGTGATCTGTGATACCTTTAGTACTGAAGTTTCCCAATTGCTTTTGGGTCTTAAAATTAGGACCTTTTTTTTGCGCTTTAGTCATTATTACACCACACCAGGTTAATAGGTTCAGACTGATAAATTAAAGCCTGTTCATTCATCAATGGAAAACTGTTGAAGCTGCTACTCGAAAGCACTACATTTTTGCATCCATAGACATAGAACTGTGATGAAAAACTGAGTAGCCATCTTGGATTCAGTATTCTGGAATAGTGCATAGAATTTCTTAGCTGAGAAGGGTTTTTAATTGCTTTCTCCCTTTCCAGTGTAATTCCACATTTTCCTAACAAATGAGAAATTAGATGTCCTTCACTTTTTCCAGCACAACTGGCTTGCCTCCAGTGGAGCATCATTGTTGCTGCTTACATGGACTCTTCAATATACCTGTTCTTTATGATTGTGCATGTCTCTGATTGGCCAGGAAGCGGAGGTGTGCAACCAGATAATCCTGGTGGAGGACGTACTGGCCCGGCTGTGCAAGGCCACATACCCTCTGCCCGACCTGCTGGCACGCCCACTACCTGAGGGGGTGGATCCCCTTCGGCTGGAGCTCTACTTATCAGATGAGGACTTTGAGGTGAGGCCCCGCCCTCTCATCCTCTGCACATGACAAACATTCACTGCTACTCCTCTCAATGTGCACTTCATGAGCAGTGGTTAATTTAGCAGTAACAAATTTAATTTCACTTTAATAAGCCTGGTGCCAGGTCATCTTAAGTGTCCATCGAGCGCATTGGGTACAAGTAATGAAATCATGGGGTTTCATGAAATGAGGGGATGCTTGCTCCTTTTTGAGAACCTCAGTATCCCAATCTAAAAGGTATTGTTACTGTCAAGGAACTTAACATGGAATCATTTCATTTTTCTCTGCACAGTGGGCAGTACTGATTTGTCTTTTTAAGTGAATACTAGTTCTTTACATTTAAAGAAGTTTGAAAATGGTTACTCCTGATTGCTGATTGGGCATTGGCAGAGACAGATTTTAGGACCACTTTGGTGGTTTACTTTGTTCTGCATGGAGATAAGTTGGTCTCTACTAAGTAAGTGTATTTCATGGAAGGATAATCCCTGTACATTCTCTTAAATCTTCTTTATGTAAAATGGTTGCCTTACTTTCCTGCATCAACCATTATCTGCAGATGCATTTTTCATAATTATCATGTGGCAATGCCATGCATTTTATATTACGAATAATGGCACAGATGGAGCAGTTTCCTGCGCAGTGCTTCACTGTGTGCCTAACCCATAATGGAGACCGTTATGTAGTAATATGTGCTGCTGTTTCTCCATGGCTTTGTGGCTTCACTGCAGTGCTCTGGTCTCGGTGTACCTTCATTGAAGTACCATGCTGATCTTTGAGGCTGCCAGGGCATGTCAAATGGACAGAAGTCCATAGATGCAGTGTCCCTCATCATAAACCAGTCACTTCCTCCTGACTTTCTCATCACTACTGCGAGTTTCTGCTGCGGAAAGTTTTTACCGCAAAATGTGGAAGCTTTTGAAGGAGGAACTAAAAAATGAGTCGAGTTTGGTTTTCTCATTCCCTGTATCTGTGTCTAAGGGTTCATTTTAATCCAAATTGCAGTGCGCAACTGCGCATCCCACATACACCTTTGCCAATTATGTTTTTCAGAATGTGGAGTGTAATGGAAGAGATCTCTCTCAGAACGGGACAGAAGTGGGTTTGTTCACAGCAAAGAGGAGTAGGCTGACATGGTATAATTTTCTTTGTGACGAATTTGATATTTTGAAGCGCTGAATGTGGCCAGCAGTGTTGCTGTGGGAGGTTTTTGGTCCTTTTTTTGGGTTTTTGGTGGAAGGGCACCTGTTCTGATGGCGTTTTTGCTGCTCATTGCTGGTTGTCTCTGCTGCTGCTGGGTGTTGCTAATGCTTTAAACTTTGTGTGTTTTCCACGAAGTCTCCCAGCTCCGCTCCACCCCCGATTTCCCCTGCTGGGCTTCTGCTGCAGGTGTGCGGACCATGACCACATCACGAGGGATAAAACTGGCAACAAAAATATGCATTAAACTCCTTATTACCTCACCTTACATCACTCTTTATAAAATTACTCTTCCACACCTCTGCGACCGCATTTATCGGAAAAATGCATTACGTCGTCGTCTATGCTCTGGTCTTACATCACTGATTGCGCCAGTTGAGTACAGCCAGAATGCAAGTGGACTTGGGCTGTTCAAACCCGCCCAGGAAAGGCCAGGTGCAAGCAGACAGGGTGAAAACGTTGGTGTTATATGGTAGGCTTGAGAAGAGAGATGTCTTGGACACTAAAGGCCAGAGTTGCTGTGAGAGCCATTTTACGAGGCTGTGTGTTAGCTTGAGGCGTTTAGCAGTTGGAATCCGTTCCCTGAGGGGACGCACACACATCAATTTTGCGCAAGGCAATATTCCTGCCTGGCTTCACCCCTGGACTTGAACATCTAATATGTGTGTTTTCTTGTTTGGTTAAATGTTTGAGAGTCCTCAGCAGCCATTTTTTGTCACAATTGGCATGTTTCACAACACAGACAGGAATTTCACACTACTTTGCATTCCCAGCATAGTAATCTCAGGGAAGGCCAGGTGACAGGCATGTGTGTGCATATGTGTTTGTGCAAAGAGATGCAAGCCAGTGTCCCAAGTGGCCTGAGAGACTCCATCAAAGCATTCTCAGTATATAGTATTCATAAGTAAATGAGAAGATTGTAGTGTACTTTGGCAGTGCTGTTGTTTGCACTCAATTATGGCAAAAGTGAACATTTTAAGTGCGAGAGCTGGAGTGTACTTCATGGGTGTTGTGTCACTCGTGGGAATAAGGGTCTATCGTTAACTCTTCACTTCACCTTCCAGGGTGTGGGGGCTTCTGGGAAGGTGAGTTCCAAGCACTGAATACAGGTGGCCCCACCCACACAGCATTATGACCTGTTCTTTTGTTTTTTGTTTTTTATTTTTTTAGTGCCAGTTCTTTTATCTCTGATTGGATTTTATCACCCATAATTGTCACAGCTTGTGTGTCACCCCTCACTGAATATCTACCCCTTGTTTACCACCTAACCCTGCAAGGTGTGGGTCAAAAATCTAGGGGCTGTACAATCACCTTCCACTGTGTTGCATGGGATTACATTTGTTATACTAGTAATTAAGATTTGCATCTTGATCGGCTTTTCCTTGTGAGAGTGATGCTGTTATATGTTGGTTGCTGTATTCTCAACCTCAGGCCTCATTTTGAAGCCGGATCATCTTTCTTTCATGGTTCCATTTCAAAACATTCTCATCTGGACTCGTTATACTATATAATGACAGTACCTGACCAAGCGTCGATGAACAAGGAAAAAGAAGGTTTTTGGTGTCCTTATTTGACGTTTAGGGTTAAGGTTTTGGCTGGGTTTGGGGTTAGGGTTTGTTTTAAACTGGCGTCAAATAAGAATGCCAAAACCTTCATTTCTCACCATATGTCGGTGCTTGGTCAGGTAGCGTCATTAGATGGCGAGTTGGGATGAGGCTGGGCTCTCCATTTAATGGTTCATGCTTTGACTTCAGGAAATGCATGGATGGAAATGACCCATTATCTCACTTCTTGATGACATGTAAAATTTCTCTAGCAATGAATCATATTTCACCAACCTGTTTGAATTTAGGTCCTTGTTCAGTTTGTGTTGAATGTTCTCATGACTGGAGTATTTGTTTTGCATTAAAACTTTAACCCGAATGTACACTGGAACTAGAAAACTTGGGTTGAGAGTATGAGGTGTGGCTTTCTCCTGCACTTTTCAACTCTCCTGTCACAATATATTCACTGTGAAACCAAGAGCAGGTCAGACATTTGGTATTTCCATTGCTGAGGTAATGGTTAGAGTTCACTTCTGACGATGAGGTTTAATTCCAGTGGTATGAATTGGGTCCATCATCTCTGTGTGAGTAGCTCTGTGCGTTTCTCATTCGGGCTGGTTTGCCTCCGCAGAGAGCGCTGGACATGACGAGAGACGAGTTTGAGGCTCTCCCCGGATGGAAGCAGGTGAACCTAAAGAAAGCCAGAGGACTCTTCTAGAAGAAGGGAGCTCGTACCTGTTAGCAGGAGTCCGGGTACCGTGGGAATGGACCTGCCACTGAGATCACTTTAAACCCCCCCAATCCACACACACACACACTCACACACACATGCGCACACACCCCTTCACCCTCCCAACCACTCCACTTGCGACTTCGGAGATGGACTTTCCAGATGGTTCCAAGGGCTGGGCGTGGAAGGAGGTGAGACGTATTTTTTGGGATGTCTGGAGGTTGGCCACCCTCTTGTAGCATTTTCGCTCTCTGTGTTTCTTATTCTGTTCTTGTCATTCGGTGACATTGTGGGAGAGCTGTGAGTATATCTGGTTTGGGAGCTGCCTGTGATTGATGAAATCTTTAACTATGCACTTACTAGTTCAGTTAACAAGCTGCACATAGGCTTCTCCTGTACTGCTCCCAACTGACCTCCAGTCGCACATTCGCATACTCACTTCGATAAAGCGCTCCCCCCGAGGTGTTATTTTGTCCGCATTTGTGTGTTGTTTTTATTTAAATAAGCAACCTTGGAAAATGTAGTATTCCAGGCTAAGCAAAAAAAAGAAAAAATGTATTCACTTTGAAGGGGGTTGTGTCATATGTTGAAGACTGGAAAAAAATGGAGGAAGCTCTCTTGTCAAATGAACCCTCTCCATATTGCTTACAGTATGAACTGTTCCATGCATCCTGAATGTCCTGTGGTAATCGTTTTTACTCACTGTTGCCTTTTGGGTGCTAATGTCGAAGACATTGTAACTGGCATGGATTTTGTAGACAATTGTTTCTTCAGAAGTTCATAAAACATGTATAGTGCCTTGCTAATGTGTACAGTTTGTATACAGAAAGATGCTAGTCTGCATTTTGGAGACTTTTTGTGATAAATATTAAAAAATAAACACTGAACATTGTAAATCTCAGTCTATTTTCCAGTGAATTCCTTTTCCAAAGATTGCAATGAACATCAAATGTTTGTGATGTTGCCATATGTCCCTTAATGTTCCAAAATAAACTGGACATGCTGACGTCGTATCGGCGAATAGCTCTAGTAGGCTAGCGGTTGACGCGTACCCACGGTCCTTTATAGGCAAAGACACCGGCACTTGTGGCAAGGGGCTCATTTTCGCTCTTAATTGTAAGTTTACTTAAGTTCAGTGTACTCCCTCAGTGTTTTGAGGTGGTACTTCTATGAGCTGGAGGGTGTAACACAAATGCAGTTTGACATTATGAGCTTGTTAAGCACAGGGAGGCTGGGAAGGCCATTTACTGCACTATTAGATGACATAGTGCCTGGATCATGTCTCGGGGAATTCGGCGGACACTGTTTGTACCGACATCCTCCAGCTTTTCTGAGGTTCAGAATTCTTTCCCTTGAGCAGACTTTGCTCCAGTCATTACTGTGTTTTTTCCCAAGCAGGTGCCCAGAGCATGCACTTATTGTGTCATGATGTAATTTAACAAAATAAAAATGGAGAAAGCTTTGCCTTAGATGATCTTTGAGGAGAAAGGAATTTTACACAGTATTTTTTTAAATGTGATTGAATGGTGCTTTTTATTAGTTTATTGTAGTAACTTACTAATAAAAATGCCTGTATGTCAACAAATTTAAATTTTCAACAACCAGAAGGGGGCAGTGTAAGTCTTAATTCAGTGTATTACAGCACAACATGAGGCACTCAAGCACTTTTCGCTTTCTGTAAGATGCCTTCCTTCGCTTTCCTATACAAATAGGAGGCACTGGACTACTCCCTTGGGTATACAGGGATGAGCCACAAAGGAAAGCCACCCCCCCCCACACACACACACACGCACACACACACACACACACACACACACCCTCGTGTCCAGCACATGTGCTTCAGTTTTTGTTTTCAGTCAGTATTGTTGAGTTCTGGGCTCGTGTATTCATCAGCCTGTCACCACCCCATCCTGTGATTGGTTTCAGATCTATTGATTCCATTGACTGCAGGTCTGCCATTGATTTAATAAAGATTTGTTTTGGAAATCTATAAACATGCTCTGCCTTTGTGTAGGCAGTTTTTCCAAGAGCTTGCACGCTCCGTTTGTTTGTGTGTGTGTTAGTGTTGGCGAACGCAGAAGTCGTTAGCACGCAGGAATAATTACCCGTAATTGCGGGCTTGAGCATCAAAGGCGTTGGATTGCTCTTCCTGCACGCGTCAAAGCTGGTGCTCATATGTGACTGCGCTGCACGTGTGGGAGGAATATCAGAGTGAATGGCTGTTCCTGACAGCGGAGGGCGACAATATCCGCCCTTGTTCAGAGCAGCGGCCAATGAGGCGCGACGAACTGAAGAGGGGTCAAGAGCGCTCTTACTCTCTCCCATATGAGTGCATTTCTATCGGGTTTTGTTTAATTTTTATATTTCTTTTGTTTTTAATTGTATTTTACAAGGCCATAACACGTGTTAATGTGCCTCTGTTTGCTAGGGAGGCTCATTTTTGTCTGGAGACCATGGGGTACGGCTTTTTTTTTGGATGTAAGAGGAACCCATGGCCTTATTGCACACGCATCCTGGCCTGGCTTTACTGTGTTCAACTTGGCACATCAGCCCATCTTGCCCCCGATTTGCCTTTCCATTACAACTGAGCCACATGCTTGAAGGTGTCTTTAAGTGGTGAGGCGCTTGCTTTGAGTTAATGACGTTTAAAATCAGTGTCCTCCAAGGCACAGTCTACTATTGCACTGTGCAACAGTTGATGATGAAACCCTCTAACATCGTTGCAACCCACTTGAGGACGGGTCTGGTGCAGTTTGGCTCATCTCCGGATGTAGTCCATCTGGGGCACGGCTCAGCACAACTCTGCACGCTTTAAGTGGGAATGGAAATTAAAATTAGCCCTACGCGGTTTGACTTGGCGCAGCCAAAACTGCCCATGGAAAAACCCCCACTACAGCACCTAAAGGACATCCACGTGACCACGGGGAAAACATGCAAACTCAACAATGGGAGGATCTAGGTCAGGATTCAAACCCAGAGCCTCTCTTGTGTGACACAGCAGTGATAACCAATGTGCCACTGTACCACCTTTATTTATTTTATTTTTATTTTTTTGAATCCTCGTCACCCTACCATCACTGTAGACCAGAATGAATGACATTAATTATTACTGCGGCGGTTACAGTCTGAGTAATGCTGTGCAGCGGAGTGAAAACACCAAGCCCAAAGGCACCGGGCCTGCGTGCAGGAGGAGGGGCATGGCCCTGCTCTGCTGAGTGTTAATTGGCTGTGAGTCCCTGGGCTTCACCCCAGGCTTTCAGCATCTCCATTAGTCAGAGCAGTTAGCCAAAACATGTTCTGCCTCCATACGTTTGGAGTGGTTTGAAGTACAGGGTCAAATTTTCAGTTTTCATTTCTGAGGTTTTGGTCAAATGACAGGTGTGCTGATGTGGTTAACACAGATGAAAGAAGACTTATGAGAGTTAGATCTTTCATGGTGTGGCAGGAATTGAAGACCATTCCTTTGCTATATCATTACTTTAAATCTAAATGGGCACCATCTTTGTGGCATTTGCATTCTGCTCATGTGCCACAGCCAAAGTAAAGGAAGTAAAGTAAACCGTTTGAGTAAAGTGAGTGAAGAACCGTTATAATGGGGCGCTTTATTGCATGCAGTATGGTGAGAATTCATAATTCATCAGTAAAAGAAAGCAAGAAGTGCTCTTACTTAGTATACAGGTGCGTGCGCGCGCGTGTGTGTGTGTGTGTGTGTGTGGGGGTTATATGCAGTATACACACAGACTGGTGAAAAAGGAGGAAAACTGAACGTAAAGTGTCTTAGTTGTTGGGTCACCAAGAGCCACCAGAACTTCTTCAATGCACCTTGGCATAGTTTCCTTAAGTCTCTCTGTAACTCTTGGGATGCCATTCTTCTAAAAGATATTCCCTCTTTTGGTGTTTTTATGATGGTAGCAAAGAGTATGGTCTAACCCTCATTAGTCCAAAGCCTCCTACAAGTGTTCAGTTGTGTCAAGATCTTGCAACTCAGAAGGCTGTAGCATATGATTCACTTCATTTTCATACTCGTGGAACCATTTGGTGACCTCTTGTGCCCTGTGGATGGGGTCTAAGTAATCCTGGATGGGACCATCAGGATGGATGTTTTTCATCAGATAACGGCAATCATTCAGTCAATCAACATCCTCCTGGTGTTTACGAAAGTTATCCTTCCTTTTAAGTGGTCAAGTGGAACCAAAATATGCCAGGTAATATGCCAGCTTTGAAACCTGCATCATTCTCTTACTGTACACCACGCATACACTCACCCACTCATTGGGGACATGGTGATATTATTGAGTCATATTCCCGGTTTTGCATCTTTGCTGACTAATGCTCTAGCACCTTTTTACTTTCAAATGAAGGTATTATCGACTGCAACCCACTGTAATATTGATCTTTCGATTGTTGACAGACTGTCCTCAGTGACACAGCGCATGATGGGATATTATATACTGAAGGACTTTAGTTCTACATACATTATTTGTAGTGTGATTTCTGACCCAACGATAGTTTAAGAACAAAATAAACTGATTTAACTAAAAGTTGGTTTTATCACACATTCAATAACAAGTGTTAGCTAAACAAGATCAGTTATTCCATCGTTATTGCAGTGCCGAAGTGCACTATCCTTGGGTGAGAAATCACGCTGTAAATAGTATATGCAGAAATAAAGGCCTTCAGTATACATTTCTCAGTGGTTACAAACATCGTGAACCATACCACATTCTTCTCATTCTTGCTTGTTGTTCTTTTAAAACGAGGCATCACAGGTAAAATGACCAATTATGGGTCAGGCCATCGATTTGAGTTCGTACTGATATTTTGACTCTAAAAGCCCTAAGCTTTCGTTAAGTATATGAAATGATGGCAAGTAGTAAGTTTATTCACAGATGGGTGCCAAATTAATTGATCGACATAAACACCCTTAGTGAGATGTTTGGCCTCCAAAAGTTGCCTTGACATGGAGTCTACAAATCTGAAACTTTACTGGAGGGATGGAGTACCTTTCTTCCAAGGAGTATTCCCTCATTTGGTGTTTTAATGAAGGGGACAGAGAGCCTGGTCTGAAAATATGTTTTAAAAACTCCCATTTGAAATCTGGTGACCGGGAAGGTGGCGACGTTTGCTTAGGATCATTTACATACTCCTGAAACCATTTAATGACCCTTTGTGCCCTGTGAGGGTTGGGTCATTGTCATCCTGGAAGAGACCACTCCCATCATGGTAGGATTCTTCATTATAGGATGTAAAGGTGGTTGCACAGTATAACTCTGCGTTGATTTACAGACAGCGACCCTTCAGCCTATAAGAGGTTGATTGGATGCAAGCATGCCAAAAGAATCTGCATTTATGTTTGTCTACACCTACATTCTTGTTTTTCCTTCTATTTGTCTCCCGTCTGTGCTTCTTCTCTCATGTCTGTTTATTCTGGAGTCATGGTTTTAAGGGAGTGATTACACACGCAATACACTGAAAATATGTATTCTTTCAATACCACATTTTTACCATCCATTTTCTCAAAAGGGCATTTAGCCATCTTGACTTGGAATGCAATATCACAATTGGATTGGCCACCAAATTTAACACACTACTGCTTAAATGAAATCACTGCTGATTTACGGCAGGGTTTTTAATATCTTTCAGCATTATTTTTATTATATGTGGTAATATATCCCAAAAAACACGACAATCATTTTTTGGAATCTGAAGTCATATTCAATATCCAGTAATTTCCAAATGAGCAGTATTTTGTCAAAAGCTTATGTAAATGAGTAAACATTTTTTAAAAAATTTAAAAAAGGTGCATACAAAGTTAATTTCTGTATTAATCTGCGGAGCGTGTATCTTTTTTGACATTTAAAGTAGTGCACATTTAATAAGTTAAATCATTTGCATAAATCATAATCGTGTGTATGTGTGTGTGCATGCAAATTTATTCTGCAAAATTTCAATAAGATAGAAGCAAGGGAAAATTTCCTGTCTATTCTCCTTGACAGCCTCCCCGTAAAGCATCTTTATCACACAGCTAAGCAAAAGTGCTTTTAACTGCTGAAATATGGATAAAAGTGACAACTTAAAAGCCATCCCTTAATTGTATGCAGTCTTATCCTTACTCTCTGATGCACCTGCATGAACCACCTATTTTTTTGAGATTCCTGGCCCATTTCCAATAGGAAACGCACATTTTCTGCACTCCACCATAACCAGTACTGTTTGAACTACTCTTTCTTCAGGCAAATAGCCGAGCCAGAAGGCCTGGTGCAATTACACCAGCCTGCACTCGTTACTCGCCACACTGTTTTGATGGCGGAGCGAGCCCGCAGATCTCTGTGTGTTTATTCGTGCAGCCTTTAAAGGTCAAGAGTCTCAGGCACCAGCCATTATTCAAAACCCCTGAGAGCCACACGCCTACCTGTGCTCAAAGCTTAACATTAACCACTGGTACAACTTTGGTATTTTCAACCTCGGTTGCTCATATAAAGGGGGAGAAATAAAATGAATCTGCTCTGAAACAATCTATATGTTTATTAGATTACTTTATCATTTCATTATTTCCCCCAACAAACAGCCCAGTGAGAAGTATAGCCGAATATGGATCGGAAAATTATGCATTGGGGCTGACTGGTGGCATTTTCTGCATACTGCTGACTGCATATAAACACATCTTGCATCACCTTTTCTGTGCTGTGCCAGTTTGCTCTTCCTTTCACCAGCTGTAGAACTGACCCACCTTCCTTTCGCATGAACCACCATCATTTAATGAAGGAGAAGGGAATTCTTTGGTATAAGGCCCATACAGGCTTCACCGCAGTTTGTTTCGGTTACTTACGGCTCGGTAAAAATTGACATGGTTGAGGTTGGAGTTCAGCTGGACTTCAGCTGGGTGCATTTTTCTGCAGTTTTTCAATGTGTTTCCACTTTGTATGAGGCCTGTGAATGAAGCCTACGCCTTGTGAAAGAATTCCAGCGGAGAAAATCTGACTCGTACACAGGTTCTACAGACAGTCACCTGCCATCTTTGGATTCCCTTTAGTACAGCTGAACAGTACCAGGTCAAGGCCAAACTGGAACTAAAAAATCTTGATAAAAAAACTGTTTTTCAGGTAAGAAATCGAACCCTTAAAGATGTGTCTGGTCTTGAGTTTCTCTTTTGTTTACAGGCCAAAGGTCAACTGCTTCCTTGTGATAGCACAGCAGACAGGGAGTAGGGTTCAGAGTGGCTGCTCTGAGCAAAGATTAGCTCCAGCTAATTTGGGTAAAAGTAGCCCAGCTGTGCTTACCTCTGTCACAGTGTTGCCTCCCCCTCTCATTCTGCTCCTCCTTTCTTCCCATCCTCTCTCTGTTGCTAATCTCATGCTCTTCTCCTTGTGTAGAGGACAATGAGTTTGCTGTCTGTGCATGCCTCACTGTCAAGTGTTTCTTATTAGAGTCCCAGAGAGAGGGAAATCGAGAGCTAGCGAGTGACACCGGCCCGCCCGACCAGCCTCGCCGTTACCGAGAGCGAAGGCACCGCCCAAGCTCTTCTCGGAAAACGGGGCTCTTGGGTTACCTCGCCTCCTCGGAGACGAAGTCTGCACCTTTAATGATAAAGACGAACGGCCCCCTGCGAGCCGCGCTATCGGATACCCGTTGGGATGGGCCTCTTCCCCGTTCGCTCTTCATAAATCAAAGCAGAGCTTTGCTCACAAATGAACAGATAAGGGCCAGAATCGGCTAGCTTGTCCGTGAGCGAAAAAGAACACAACAAAGTGCTGGTTTATCACGTGATGGTTGAAAGCTATCAACTCCCAAATAATTTGGAGCAAGAAAAATATCAAAAGTATGACACTAATGTACAATTTTACCTCAGTTTGATATGCTCAGAGTCTTTTGGGGGGGGGTTCTGTTGCCATTATTCCCATTCTCATACCATCAACAGTGGTTTAACAGCCAGAGGAAAGAGCCTCTCTCTTCGCAAACAAAATGGCCGCTACTCCTAGATGTGCCCTGCAGTGAGCTGCAACTAATCAGTACCTCCATCTGCTGCAATCACTTCCATACTGCCATCATTACGTACCGCTGCTGGATAAAATAACAGAGGCACTCTTGAAAAATGCCTTTGACTGTGAAATCCCCAAAGCAGAATTACAAAAGCACAGTTTTGCCAAAAGTGTGAAGAAACTTGCTGAAACCTCATTGACATTCATAGAAAATAGACATTTTAAAATTCTAAATATCTGACAGTTTAATTTAATTTGTAATTAATTAGTCAGTATGAGCTGATAAGACAGACTTCCAGTGCTCATTTTTCAATGGAACCGTCAGTAAGGTGGTATACAAAGAGCTCCTAAATTGTAAGGGTAAAACAGATTTGAATTACACTACCCTAAAATGGAAGCTGAGTGTCTGTACTATAAGGCTATACTGACTGATTAAGTCCAAATTGAATTAAAATGCCAGATATATGGAATTTAAGGATGTCTCTTTTTTATGTGAGTCAATGAGGATTTATTGACATGTCCACATACCTTTGGCTATATAATGTACTATCTAAACCGTTGATTCCTATCCTAATTAGCTTTGTGCATATGCTTAAAAGAGGTCTAACCAGCAACACTTTAATTCTTAGAATCTTTGTATTCATCGTATCATCTTGCTATAAAGACTTAGCTACCAGACTTGCCAAATACTTGGCGTTTGAATTGCGGGTGCCTCAACCACAAAAACCCCTGAATTAACCCTTAAAGTGCTGAATAAATTTTCAAGGAATTAAAAATGTAATTATCCTGAGCTGTTGAAAACCTATCATGTGGCAACTTGCATAAAAGAGCTCCCTTGCGGAAGCTCTTTTAAAGAAGTTGCCACATGATAGGTTTTCAACAGCATCTGATTTTGATATCTTGCATCATTGAGCAACTATAGTTGGCTATAGCGCCTTAAGGGTTAAATCGGTCCATATCTGAAATGACTCAACAAGAAAAGTACATGGTGAACTCCTTAAAGCTGCTTTTTATGGCAGTGCTTCTGATGATTTGACCACCCACTGTGTGCCGTACATTTCATGTGCTGTCAGTCACCATCCCTCCCTCCATTCCACTGTCCTGGGCTCCGCCACTACCAATGGGAGCGCTCCAGTGCGTCTACCAGCCAGCTTGTGGTTCGCACACTGTAAGCAGTAGAGATGGTGGAAGAATCAGATTTATTGTTTATTGCGATGAAAGCCTTGTGCCCCGTCTCGCTCTTTCACTTCGTAGTGCCTGTACAGAGCTCTCAGACAGCTATTTGTGTTGCCTCTCGCAAATCTGAATTGCCGTGTGTGTGTGTGTGTGTGTGTGTGTTTGGGTGTGTGGGGTGTATAAATTGACTGTCTTGCTCAAATTGACTGTGCTGTGCTTCTGAAATAAAGCTGAACGATTCAATGAAATATTTAGACCGTGGTCAGGGGCGTTGTGTGTGTCTGTGTGAGAGTGTGAGAGTATGAGCTTGACGGTGTGATGTGAGTGTGCATGTAATACTGCTGTATGGCCACCGGGAGAAATAATGTATATAAACCTGAGAGAATCTAGTAGCTATTGTTGTCTGTTGCACTGCAGAGGAAATCAAATAAAATGGGGTCTGTCCTAAGTGTGTTTTGCACACTGTATTTCACTCAGTCCTTCATAACGGAGTGGGAATGAGTTCATTATACTTGTACATGAGAACAAAACATGCATACTCAATAAAACCTGAGCAAATGACTGTTTTACCTGCTACCTGACATAAACTCAGTTTGCATAACTTCCCCACCCTCCCTTCCATCAGTGCAGCTGATGCCAGGGTCCATCCAAGCAGAACTGAGCACTCGGGTCAGACAGGAGAGCACAATTAATAGATTAAGGTGTGAGGTCTAATTAAAATATGCGTAAGTAAATACTGGGGCTGCCATATGCCCAAAACACGCAACAGTAGCGACTGCAGCGCAGAGCAGGAGAGGCGATCAGTGGGATGTTGGCTGGGTACATCTTTTTGTGCTAATGCTCGAGGCCATCTGCTGTTACTCAGTCATTTCCAGATGAACATGATGTTCATGATGTTAATTTGACAATGTGGCACCAGTACAGAGCGACACATTATAGGGCAGTAACATTATCTGATGACCCTCCTGGCTGGCTGTGAGCGCAATTTGTGCTACTTTCACAACGCCATTGTGTACAGTAACACAAAGGTAAAGAAAACATTATAAATGACGGCTGCGTCATCGCTCTTTCTGGTCTGTTTTTTTACAGTTATTCTCTGTAGTCATGTGAAGTGCTGCCCCAGCCACCCAAAGCCTTGCTCAAGAGGTCTCACCTCCCTGGAATGAACACAAAACAAGGCTCTTCCTGTTGGTGAGCTGAGAAAAACCACTTGAAAAGGCTCTGATCTGAAGTGATTTATGAGGAATAAATGCTGGTGCACAGGGCCCTTCCTGTATTGGTGGTGAGCTGTACTTATTAAGCCAGATTTACCCGCTATCCTGAAGGACAGGGTAAATTCCCCCAGGATTTATATCCTGGTGGTGCCAGCCTTTCAGCTCCCCCTGTGGGAGGATGATGGACGGCATAGTGCTCCTTCGTTTTTTGCCAGCCTTAAACTAAGCTAAGGCCCTTAACCCAAGTAGAGTTTGAGAGAGGGAGTGCAGACCTTTGTCACCTGAGATTTGCTCAACTGATAATGCCACTTAGCCCAGTTACCTTTGAGAAACTGAGCCTGGGAAAAAGTGCTGGCTCTGGCACCGAAGGCCTATACAAGTGCCATAAAAACCTTCTGAGATCTAAGTTTTATTCTGAAGAATAGTTCAGTATTTATGCTTTCCCCTTTAAAATAATCCACCTCAGCTGATAAATACTTGTTCCACTGTGCCTACCATTTCTTTAGCAATGTTGGAGGTCTTCGATGATTAATTTCATTGCTGTAAAATTAATTTATTTGATCACTGTGACATATTTAGCAAAAGCTGTTTACCTTAATATTTGTACCTTAATATCCAGTCACCAATATCTGGTTAAGGATGCAGTAATGTAATGGCTAAGTGTGCTTGACTTGGGACTGAAAGGTCCTGAGTTCGCGTCCTTGCCCCCGGCCTTCAAAGTGTGTCCTGGGACAAAACACTTCACTCCCACAATGCCTCACTCCACCCAGGTGTTTAACTGGGTATCGGCAAATTGTCAGGGAAACCTGATTAAGAGCTGGGGGGGGTTAACTTGCAATGGACTAGCATCTGATCCAGGGGGAGTAGCAATACTCCGAGTCACTTCATGCCACAGAAACCAGGGTTAAGCATCAGTCTGATGAGCCACTTGGCTTGGAACAGACTTACTTACTCCAGTGAAAACTAAGCAATTAGTGAGGCTTGGAATACACGTACAAGGAATTGCATTAATGATTAAATTTAGCCCCAAGGGCCAGACTTCATAAATTCATGCCTTAAAAAAGTATATGGATCAGTGCCATAGAGTTATAGGATTTTGCAAGGTCTCATGAATTTAATAAAAGTGTCTGCATGATTTTTTTCAAGAAAATTCTTTACATTAACAACTAGGCCCTCGGTAATTTGCTCTGGAATGACCTACACGTTTTTGAGCATTTTTCACAACACGAGTTCAAGGTCTGAAGAATGTTAATTGAGTAAGGTGGAGTGCTGTAATTCTGCCCATCCAACTCAGAGATAGAAAATATAAGCACAGCTTGGCATGGGCAACCATAGGAAAAGGTGGAATTAGACACTCTACGCCAGATCACCATTTTCAATTTGTACACAGCTCACTGAACCTCACTGCCCTGCACCTGCAACACAAAGGGCCCAAATTTGACAATATAACGCAGTTGAGAAATGCAATGCTAACAGTATCGCGGATCAAAACTAAGCGTTTATAACTCCATTCAGGTAATTTTGTGACTGGAGCAATAGCCCAACTGTGGCACTGTTGTCAAAAGGGTTGTTCTAAAGCCCTATTAGCGTGGGATTAGTATTACCTGGGAACCTCATGTGATTTAAAAAATTGTCCACTTTACGGACATTATCCTTTCGGATATGACAGATAATGTCCAGGCTTCGGGTAACAACTGCTTCCAGTATGCTAGTCTCCTCTGCAACCACATCTTGAACAACATGCATATCATCCATTGTGTCATCTTTTGAAATTTCGCTCTTGTAATGGATTTGACATAGCTCTTTCTCTGAATGGGTCCCCATGCTGTGTTGCGAGATGAGACTCCTGAATTTGCGCCCAAAATGCTGTCAAAACTTACATTTATTATTTTCACCATAGCCTCCATAATTGTCCACCTGGATGGAGGCAGGAGAACAGCGCAGTGATAATAAAAATATTGCAAAAGAAAAAAAAAATCGACCCCAATTTACTGAGATGCTGATTTGCACAGGACTAATACTATCAGATAACCTTTACATTTGCCAAAATATGGCAGGTAATTTGTGGTGGAATTTTCGCTTCACAAATTATGAACATAGTCGATTTGCACGGGATTGAGATCACAAATGAAAGCCACAATTATCACATATCACCAGAAGTCTCCAGGTAATACTAGTCCCATGCAAATAGGGCTTAAGACAAATTGGGTGTGGCAGGGGTTTCATTCCATCAAGGCCAATCAGATCAGCTGTTGTCATTCCCTTTAAAAACAGTGCTTTAATGCCAAAGCAGACAGCATTGGAACTGCCTGGTTAGCTCACTCAGTTAAGGTGCCACAATGCGGAGCAGTAGTGACTACTACGGCACAGTTTTGATCCCTGGTCGTACCAGCCGGCAGTGGTCAGCAGCTTTTTCAGAGCAGCGCACAATTGACTGTGCGTTGCAGGGAATACAAATTGGGAAAAGACTGCCGGGATGAGATAATAGAAATAGTTGCTTTGTTCGTTGCTCCAGCGCCTCCTGTTGGCCAGCTGGGCGCTCGTCATTGAGATTCTAAGCTTGCTCATGTTTGGGTATCCTCTGCCTTCGTTCTGAACTTGCAAAGTTTCAACCAATGAGTGTAAAGAAGCAGCGGCTGACAGGCGCATGCTTCTGAGGAGAGCCGCGAACTGTCTTGCTCTCCCGAAGTTGGCAACATGGGGTCGCAAACGAACAAGCCTTGTACATAGTTCTGGAATTGGGCATTCCAGATTCGGGTGGTATTGGAGATGCCAAATTTATATTAAAAAAAACAGTGCATTAATGCCATAGCAAATGGGCACCTTTTTCAGCTGAAGAACAAGCACCTACTATAGCTTAAATAACTGCCGACTCCTTCGTCTTTTGAGAACTGTGCTACAATGCAAAAAGTGGTTCGATGATGTGAGGCAAAAAGGAAGGTGAAAACTAGTGTCAAGCTGGCAGGACACCTGATCCACAAGAGAGGGGGCATTCAACAAACAGCCTCTTATGCTAGAGGAGGACAAGCTGCCCCTACCATCCCCATGCAGAGCAAGGAGGGGTTAGGAGTGCTAGAGGTCAGTATTGGAACCTATTTCAGAGTACAATGGGTAAGAGGCAGGACATTAACATAGTTTGCCAGTAGAACTCCCCCCCCACCCACCGAACCATCAACACCATCATTCCCAACCACAGAAATAAACAGCGAAGACAAGTTTGAGCAAATCAGAATAATCAGTATATGTATCAGTATGAACAGTAACTTATCATGGTTATCAGTGAAAGATATTGTCCTTCTCAGCTCACGATTCCCATGAGTTCTTCTGACAAATATAACTTTTGAGCCAACATATTGACTGGTTTATGGGAGAGCGCACCAGAGATGTGCGCATGTATTGTCTGGAGTTTGTGGGTGTAGTTCGAATAGCTATAGCCAGATCAGCATAATTTCTAATTACTGATTAAACTGATGAGAAAATACATGAAAAATGGAAGTACGATAAGAAATGTTTTTGGAAGCATTCATTCTCAAGAACTGTCCCCATATTTCATTGTGATTTCATGGCACAGTGGAAGATATTGAGAGTGTGTTTCCAATTTGTGCCTTGGATAACCTTTTCTAATCCAAACCATTGATCTCTTTATAAGAATAAGAATAAATCTTGACTAGCAGGTTTTCAGCGGTAGAATGTTCCATCATTACTTCCAGGCCATCTGTTGGCAGAAAACAACAGTTTACAGGGTATCACTGCCAGATGCAAACAACTCCAGTTCCCCCTTTGTTCAGGAGTGCGAGGCCTAAGAAAAATGGTTACCCCATCCATCAATGGTCTGACTGCCACATTTTTAGAGAAAATCGGCAAAATTCCCTAATCTAGATTGTTCCCTTGGCTTGGTTCCCTCCTCTACCTGCCTCAACTGAAAGCAATAACGCGCTAGGCCTCTCCACTGCAACTTTCCTCTTCACCACAGGATGACCTCACAAGCTTTAACTGGGGACCCCCACCTGTGAGACTATGGGCCCGTCCGCAAGAGAATGATTTTTTTGAAAACGCATAAATATTTTATTGTTTCGGTCTTGCGTCCACAGGGAGACGGCAAAAATGCAGCCCGAAAACGGTATTTTTTGAAAAGGGGTTCCAGAGTGAGAAAATCTGAAAACGCCACCCCAGCATTTTCGTGTGGACAAGCAAAACGGGTTTTTTTTGAAAACGATGACGTAATAGTCCCCATCACAGCCACCAGGCCTGTGTATGGCGCTGTAGTGTTTCCATGGAAGTAGACCAAAAAAGGAGAAGAAGGGGTTGAGCATTCACCTTCTTCTCTGTTTTTTGTCTATTTTCGTGGAAACGCTACAGCGCCACGCACAGGCCTGGAATATTTACTACAGCGTTTTTGCACCTTCTAGGCGCCTCCGTGTGGACGCAGATATTTTTAGAAATGATGTCATGTGAACAGGAGATGTTTTAGAAACAACCAAAACAATGACCGTTTTGAAAAATCTCTGTCTCCTTGTGGACGAGGTCTATGTCAGCAGTGTAGGGCCACTGCTGTGATCCACCCCCATCCCGACAGCTGCCCTGTTTAATGAATACAGAGGAGAAACTGTCTGGGCGGGCTTTCCACCCAGTCATTTGAGTCTGACGTGTATATATGCACACTTTTCTTTCTAATACTGCCATTTTCACTGGAGGCAATCTGGTCGAATACTGGTGCTTAAAGAGCAAGGCCAAAATCAACTTCAAAATGCATGTGATCTCCTGCTTCATGCTCATGTGACTGATGGGTATCACGACACAGGCTTGGAAACACTTTGGTAAACCTTTGTCAATCAACACAGATGCAAGTTAGCGCTTTACTATACCATCTGAGATAGACAATATCACAGTGAAAGCGTGCTTTATAGTGCAACGAGTCAAGTGATTTTTGGAAAAACAGCTACTGAGTTCTTCAAACCAAAGAGAATATGGACAATGAAACAGCTTCTGATCCAAAAGCAAGTGTCCACAATGGTACGTAGGCATGTCAGTGAGTATGGAATGGGTGACTTACACATTTTTGAGGGCACCACTAAAGTGGACACATACTACGTCTAAATTTTGGACCTGCATGCTGCCATCAAGACGTTGTTTGTTCCAGATATGTCCCTGCATTTTCAAGCAAGATAATGCCAAACCACTTCCTGTATGGATTACCAGTGCATGGCTATGTAAGTTGAGAGTGTGTGCACTAGACTAGCCAACCTGCAGTCCTGATCTGACCATCTCTGATTGAGAATGTATCGTCCATTACATAGAAAAAGTAGCAAAGCGCCTGAACTATTGTGCAGCTGAAGTCCTGCAAAATGGAGGAACGGGGGAAATTATGCTTACTAGACTTGGCCAACTGTTGTTTCCACAGCCCAAATGCTTAACGAGTGTGATTAACCGTTAAAGCGCTAAATACAAATAGTGTTGCTCAATGATGTGAGATATCAATTTCAAAGCTGTTGAAAACCTATCATGAGACGACTTGTTTAAAAAAGCTCCCACAAGAAAAGCTCTTTTAAACAAATCGCCACTTCGTAGGTTTTCAATAGGACAAGATAATTTGATTTATAATTTTTTGAAAATTTATTTCAAAGCTCTTGGGGTTAAAACACATCATGATGTTACATAGTGGTAAAAAGTAAACTACTTCTGTAGTTGTCACATTGCATATTTTCAATGGGCAATTCATTTCACGTTAGATCATCAAATGATTATTGTTGAACTTTTTTCAATCAGGAAGAGGGTGGATTGCCCTCTCAAATCGGTCTTTTTAAATTTTAATTTCATTTTACATGACAATTTTTGGAATTGAGCCTGTATTTGCCTTGAAAAGACATTAATGTTCCTGTTTTGACTAAATTCACCCCCGACATGAACACTATAGATTTGAGTTCTGTTTTTTCCCTTCCTGCATTGGCAAGACAGTGACACAATAACAGCTGGTTTGTACCCGCTGCCCATTTAGTTTCCATTAAATGAGGGCAATGAGGTCTTTATTCTGCCATTGAATAAAAAAATTAAATTAAAAATAATGAGAGCAGTGCTGAAATATAATGACAAATGTAATAGAGAACATCTAGGCCATCGGGATATAAAACTGCTGTTTTCAGAATACATTAGTAACCTTGTGCCACTGTAGACAATTAATTTTCATGCAGATAAACTGCTGATAGACAAGTGATAGACTGCCATGGCACAGAGAGCAATTATTTGCAAGGTCACTGTGCCCAGCTTCCTAAAAGAGCTCCAATCCAACAGGGCTATAATAAGAATTTATGTGATTACTATCTAAATGATATTCAGAAGGAAGAGTATTTTTGACACATCACTGAATGTACTGCCTGAATAGTGCAGGCTGCGTGTGCGTAATTGAACCATTCAGATTGGAAGGAACAGACTGCCCAGCACAAATATTATTATACTCCATAAACTGGGCTGTGACGTAGGAGGAGGAAGGCACCTTGATCTAATCCTTGACAACATGATCAGAGCTTACCATCCATGGGTTAGAAATTCAATCTAAAGTGAAGTAGGGATACAGAGATTGCATCTTACTGAGTGCTGATGATTTCCACAGTGCCTAACTGTTTCTTTTTGTTTCTTTACTGGGTGCTCCACTCCCTCCTTTGCTTCTGAGGTGAAGAGTCCATGAACTACTTCAGCCCTGCTCCTCGCACACATACCTGATCTCTGGATCTACACATTCACCACCACGACTCCCAAAAATGTTTGTTACTTTGCCATCCTTACCATTATTGGTTTTGTTTCAAAGTCTGTTTCTTGATTTATGTTTATTTACACAGTAGAAGTCAAAAGTTTGGACATGCCCACATTTTTTTCTTACAAGACATGTTAAATAAAGAAATAGGCACTGTTTATTTTGCAAAAAAAAAAAAAAAAGAAGAATTCTTAAATCCATCAAACTAACTTGCATTTGCTGTCATATTTACTGAGCATACTCACATTTTCTTTTTCTAGAGCAGTCATATGGCTATAATGAGTTTGCTGCTGAGTGGCTGTCTGAGTTCCCAAAGATGTGCTGCACTTGTGATTTGCTTTTCATCGAATTTTTTGCCCAATAAATTTCAAAAAAAAAAAACTTGTCTTTAATTTGGCTGTTGGAAAATGGAAAAAGAAGTCTGTCTGCTTACTTTGCAAAATATGGCTTCTTTGAGAATTAAAAAATTTTGGACACAATTCAAACAAGTAAATTATTCTCTTTTAACTTCTGACTGTTTACCTCTCACCAGATTCCATTTGAGATTATACAGAGAAGTTCAGCTGGTTAAATTTCTCTAAGAACAGAGTGCTGTGACATTAGCAATGTGTGTCCAAACTTTTGACTGGTACTGTATAATCCTACACATCTCCATAATTGCAATTGGCTTCTGATGGACTTCCTATAATTAAAACCAGTTAATATTCCTTTACCCAGCGAGTGGAGGATGGGCTCTCCTACTATAGCTGGGTCATTTCTTAGATTTCGTCCCATATAGGGAAGATTCTTCTCACCATTCTTTCAAGATTTTTCTCCCTCACGTGCTGTCCAGGCATCTACCTTACTGCTATTCTTCAATGGACCTTTGTGACAGTTCTGTAAAAAGCGCTATACAAATAAAACTAAATTGACTTGAATTTTAACTGCGTTACCTTGAAAATATTATTTGATCCTTTGACAATTTATGTACCATTTCTTCTGAACAAGTGATAATTAAGATAGATTGGATATATTTTATTGAACCTTCTGGAGAAATTTGTCTTAAGCACATTTTATGTTATAAACAAAAAATACAAGTTCATATTTTTCTCACGTATTTTTAATGGCAAATATTCAAAGTTGTTCATTATTTTAATGGAAATCATTAGGAAGTTGACTGGTGAATAGCTATGAGATTACAAAATGGTGGAGTGCACTCTTATAGACCACCTCAAGACAAATACTATTCAGACTGTCCCACCATTTGGTAAAACGATCATTTAAGATGGCCGCCCTTGAAATAAAAAGCACCCACCACTTCACTGATGACCTTTCAAACTACGATCGGACACAATGACACCTCTGCCTCCTCATTTCTGAGATTGGCTTATTAATTGAAAAGTGTTTTCCACATACTTACCACCCATAACAGGTCTCCATTAGCGTGCTCAATTGGTGACTGGCAGTATGTTCAACTGGCAGTAGATATACTTAGTGCCATTAAAAACGCATGGGCAACAAATGGATTTTTAATGTAGAGGACGTGTGCACGCGTGTTGCTCACATAGACGGCATCGAACAGTACTTGCACTCGCAAATCAGACTTCTCAGACCCCTCGTCTCATGACCAGTTTGGGTTGCTGTCCGGAATCTGTTACATACAGGCTGTAACCAGGTGTGGCACTCTTGAGCTACCGTAGCCACTCTTGGCTGCCCTAAGCAGGGTTGGTCAGCGACAGTGCCTGTTTTCAATTCTCGAACAGACAGCTGACTGATTGTTGACCGGTGACAGTGCAGATGATGTGCCACCTCTCAGCAGCTGAGACCTGCCCATAACATGCCAATGGCTCTTTTACTTCTCCTCTCTCTCCACTCCATTTCCTTGATGCCGTGCCATTTTTCATTTTTTTGTTGGCTTCATGTAGGCTATTGACCACACCCAAAAGAACAAGTCAAGCGTCTGTTTCAGCCTCAGTTATTTTCACCAGCAGTTACCAGCATATTCTCAGCAGTTAAGAAATAATTTACCTCAGACTAAGGTGACCATGATTTCTCAGACACAGATGATACCCTATGTTTTTTTTAAAGATGAGAAGAGTCACAGTGGACACTGGGATTGAAATAAAATCACAAAGGTCTCGTATCAGGTCATTTAGCAAGCCGTTTTATCATTTATTCCACTTCCCATAGTACGAGCCACATAGTCATGTTGAACTGCCAGGTATGACTAGATTAGTCTGAAATGCCGAGAGAAATTTTGCCAGATCGCAGGCAACACAAAGATGACAAACTTTGATTAAGTTGTGCACTGGCATGTGACATGATACCAGCTGAGGAATCAGCAAGCCAGGGTCTTCAAGTTTCCAAATTTTCTGCACACGAGCAAAGTTGTAGTCTTGCCGGCCAGATTTATTGAAATGGATATTTACGGATATATTCTGTCATGGCTGGAAAAAATCACAAGAGAAATGTAACTGTAACAAAAAAGTATACAATGAATTGTCGTACTGTAGTTGACCAGTGAACGTTAACATCATGCAATTATTTGCAATGCTGCTTTCTGGGATGAATAGTTCATTCATTTATTCATTCATTCAGCAATATTCACTTTTCGCACAATCTTTTATCATTGCCTTAGATCCCGTTCTTCAGTGATTAGTTTGCTCTGAATCAATTAGTGTGATGTCATGATTTACCTTGTTGCTGGTGGATTAGGTTCATAGCTTAAAACATCTTTACCTAAGAAATTTCTTGTGTACATCCGTCAATCATCAATACTGCTTCTTCCTCACTAGGGTCAAAGGGGAGCTGCAACCTATCCCAGCTGACCATGGGCGAAAGGCAGGTACACACGAGGACAGCTCGCCAGTCCATCACTGGGCACAGGCACACGCACCATTCACGGACCATTCACTCACGTACTCATACCTACGGGCAATTTAGAGTCTCCAGTTAGCCTGACGTGAATCTTATTGGAATGTGGGAGGAAACCAGAGTACCCGGAGGACAGCCACATGAATACCAGGAGAACATGCAAACTCCACTCACACAAACCTCCCCAGAAAAATGAATGTGAAATTTACTATAGGAATTAGGAAAGGAACAGTATACTGTCAACATACAACCAATTCCGAAATAGTTGGGACGAAGTGTAAATTGTGAATAAAATCAAAATGCAATGACTTTCAGATTACATGAGCCAATATGTTATTTACAATAGAACACAGATAACATTTCGAATGTTGAAACTGAGAAATTTTACATTTTTATCGACAAAATGAGCTTATTTCAAATTTTCTGGCTGCAACAGGTCTCAAAAAAGTTGGGACACAGGCAAAAAAGGGCTGAAAAAGCAATTAATATATAAGAGAATCAGCTGAAAGAACATTTAGCAAGTAATTAAGTTAACTGGCATCAGGTGTGTAAGATGATTGGCTATAAAAGGGATGTCTTAGAGAGGCTGAGTCACTCAGAAGTAAAGATGGCCAGAGGCTCTCCAACCTGTGAAACCTGAAATTGTGGTATATTTTAAAAACAATGTTCCTCAACGTCAAATTGCAAAGGCTTTGAGGGTCTCATCATCGACAGTGCATAACATCATCAAAAGATTCAGAGAAACTGGAAAAATCTCTGTGCGTAAGGGACAAGGCTGAAGACCTCTACTGGATGCCCGTGGTCTTCGGGCCCTCAGACGTCACTGCATCACTCACCGGCATGATTCTGTCATTGACATTACTAAATTGGCCCAGAAATACTTCAAGAGACCATTATCTGTAAACACAGTCCGCCGTGCCATCCACAGATGCCACCTAAAACTCTATCATGCAAAAAGGAAGCCATTGTTGAGCATGATCCAGAAGCGCCGCCATGTTCTGTGGGTCAAGGCTCATTTAAAATGGACTGTAGCAAAGTAACAAAGTGTCCTGTGGTCAGACGAGTCCAAATTTGACATTCCTGTTGAAAATCATGGGCGTCGTGTCCTCCGGGCTAAAGAGGAGAAAGACCACCCCTCCTGTTATCAGCGTTCAGTTCAAAAGCCAGCATCTCTGATGCTATGGGGATGCATCAGTGTATATGGTGTGGAACACTTGCATGTTTTAAAAAGCACCATGAATGCTGAAAGGTATATAAAGGTTTTAGAGCAATATATGCTCCCCTCCAGACGACATCTATTCCAGGGTAGGCTTTGTGTATTTCAGCAGGACAATGCAAAACCACATACTGCAGCTATTACAACAGCATGGCTTTATAGTAGAAGAGTCCATGTGCTGAACTGGCCTGCCTGCAGTCCTGATCTTTCACCGATTGAGAACATTTGGCGCATAATTAAACGAAAAGTCCGTCAAAGGAGACCTAAAACTCTCCAGCAGCTGGAAGCCTGTATTGAACAAGAGTGGGATCAAATTCCAATGGCTTAACTCAAGAAACTTGTCTCCTCAATGCCCAGACACCTCCACTCTGTGTTAAAAAGAGGAATGGATGCTACACCACGGTAAACAGGCCCCTGTCCCAACTTTTTTGAGACCTGTAGCAGCCATCAAATTTGAAATGAGCTCATTTTGTGGATAAAATTGTAAAATTTCTCAGTTTCAACATTTCTATGTTATCTCTGTTCTATTGTGAATAAAATTCTGGCTGGTGTGATTTGAAAGTCATTGTGTTTTGATTTTATTCACAATTTACACTTTGTCCCAACTATTTCGGAATTGGGGTTGTATTAGGAACAATCAGCAGTGATACTCTGGCCATGAGCTGTGTGCATCCTGGGAGATGCTCCGCTTTTGATAAGATCCTGTTTTTCTGCTGGGTTACAGTCACTTTTTTCCTCATTCTTGGCCTACAAGCCCAAAACCTTATCACTCCTCTCTGATAGTGGCATCATTCATGTTCAGCATCACTGGCCAGGAATAATTTACTCGTAAAAATCTGTTACCCTCTGTGACTCATAAAACTGCCAGAATTACCTACATGGTTTTGTGAAACCCAGTGCCTTGCCATGACTGTAGCTAATTTTTCTGAGTAAACCAAAACCACGTGAAGTTCCACAAATGCTTCCAGTATTTAGAGGAGCAGGAAATGAAAACCATGAGATGGAAAAGACAATCTGAATAAATTCCCAGATCGAATGCCAGAAAGGGCAATATTTCACCTTGATTGCTGTTTAGATGGAATGGCGGTTCAGGCATGTCTGCATGCATTTAAAAGTAACTGATGACGGCTGATGCAAGACAATGTTAGGGCAGCTAGCAACAGCTGCATGCCATGCATGTTGGCCCAGCAGAAGGCCCCACATAGGTAAAAGAATCACCGTGTCCAAAATCACTGAAGAAGAATCATAGCCAGAGCTGTACTCACCTGCCTTGTCAGAGTCCTATTAAAAGTGTACAACCACTTACATTTTAATCAGAGATTGAATCCTTGCCTTGAGATGAACATCTCATGATTAAGTATCTCCCTCAGGGCAGTGAATCGAAACAGGACTAATACTAGAGGATGCTCTCATTGGACACAATGAGGTGCAATGTCATCACTTTGTGAGCTGGCCCAATAGACAGTGATGACTCTATCAGCATCCGTAACTAGGAGTAAAGCAAGTCACATTAACAACAGCATAAACAATGAACAATACTTTGCTGAATCTCATCGGATGAACTCACAATCTTTATTCTGACATTATAATGTAAATAAGACCAGTTCTGTACTGAAAACTTAAATTTCAGCGCGTTGCTAAATTACAAACTTCCATTACCTTAATCTTCACTCCCCAAAACCATGTATTGCCAGAGGTAGTCGAACGAGAGTGGTGGAACATGGCAGAGGAATAACCAGTTACATGTATATCAACAACACCTTGCATTGCTAATTATGCAGTGATGACTCGAGCCAAATGAAATGATTGGACAGATGTTTTACAGTCCTGCGATAGTTACAGACACCAGATTTTCTTCGTTTTTATTTTTAACCATTACATTCATTGATTGCTATTGGACCATGAAGAAAATTTCAACAAATGTAACAACAATCCGTCTGAAAAATCTTAACTACCCTGTCTTTAATTGAAAAAAAGTTATCATGGGCCCACTGCATATCTTCAATATGAAAAATGAATTGCCCCCCTAAACTGCATCAATTATTGTGACACCGAAAGCACCAATAACTGCAACCAAATACTTCTGATAACCAAAGATCAGTCTTTGAAATCACTGTGGAGGGATGTTGGCCCAGTCTTCTCAGCAGAATTGTTTTTGATTCAGCATTGACGACTTTTCAGGGGTGCCTATTTCAGTATGAACAGTCTGTTTCAGGATGCCCTGCCCATTTAAGCTTCTGTCACAGACCATCAACGTCGAGATTCAGGTCAAAACTTCAACTCGCCGCTCTAACATCTTAACTGTGGCTCATTTGAGCCATTCAGAGGTGGACCTGCTTCAGATCACTGACCGATAGCCAAATGTCTTTCTTCAAAATTTGTTCTTTGTTGAGACCTTTCTGCTTTACTTTGCTGGAAATATTTAAGATTTCAGTGATGTTTAGGTTTTTCGGGGTGGGCAGTAAGGAAGCCAGGGTGTGACTCATCTAATTCAGTCCAATTATCAATTAAATTTGGTAAATTGACTGATTGGCTAACGTAAGGGGGCTATTACTGCCTCACATAGTGGTAGTAGGTGTTGCATAACTTTTTACCAGATAAATGATATGATTACTAATATACTGTGTTTTGTGTTTACTCAGGTTGTCTCTCTCTTGTAGTAAATATTGTTTGAAGCTGAGACAAGTGTGACAAATATGCAAAAATTGAAAAGATCAGGCAAGTACTTTTTCATTGCACTTTAGTCAGCGTTATTTGTGCATGTATTGCGCTTGTGCACAAGATGAAAACGCACGAGCATGAACAGATAATCATTTTCCAGAAACCATTCTCAAGCCAGGGTTTCAGAGGCAAATGTCATTCCTCTTAATTTCAGGCTAATCATTGTGAACTACGCCCAGCACTCTGATTGGATAAACTGGTGTCTATTAGCATTTTCAAATGCAGACTGTCTGGCCCTTGAATGCCATTTGCGTCACAACACATTAGCATCGTCAAGGTGGGCGAATGGTTTAACCTTGTGGGCAGAGTGGAGATAAATACTGAGCAGGCAGGGCTGTGACCTCTGCTAAACTCATCTGTATTCTCATCGCCTCAGTGGAATCTGAAGACGACTCAACCAGTTTCAATTAATGAGGGTCCGTGTATCACAGCTAGTCTATCTTCCACTTTAACACTAATGACTTTCACATACGTCATACAGCGGGGGGACAGGGTGCAATCAGATTGATATACGTAACTGGCATTTCTAGCATATTCAGTTTAGTACTGATAATGGGCATCTTGTCTTTGTAAACTTCCTGATTGGTGGAGCTAGCATAAGCTGTCAATCATTGACAGATGAAAGTTAATTATGATGTTTCTCTCTATAGTAGAAGAGTGCAACTACACTGCCTGTTGGTCCACCTTTACCTTGCATCACAATGCATATTTGGCATGGCATTGTTCCGGTGTAGCAGCTACACCGGCAATCTTAAGCAATGTCACAACATTTATTTACAACCAGAGATGCATTAAGTTTTGGCTAAGATCTTGTTTTGACAACAAGAAAGTCAAACCACTCTGTAAATCCTTCCCCAGCTCATCCCAAAGACTTTCAATGGATTAAGGTCAGGACTCTGAGGTGGCCAATTCATGCGTGAAAATGATTCCTAAAGCTTGCTGAGCCACTTTCTCACAATTTGAGTCCAATAAATCTTGGCATTGTCACCTTGGAATATGCCTGTGCCTTTAGGGGTTAAGAAATCCATTGACGGGATAACCTGTTCATTCAGTGCATTCAGGTAGCCTGCTGTCTTCATTTTACTGTTGCATAATGTTGCTTAGCCTAGACCTGAGGAAATGAAGCAACCCCAGACCATAATACTGCCCCCAGAGGCTTGTACAGTGGGCACTATGGCGCTTAATGCAAGACGGGTGCATCACTTTGAGCGATTTTTTTTCTGACCCTGATGCACCCATTGCTCTTGTATAGGGTAAATCAGGACTCATCAGTCCACATGCCCTTTTTACATCGGCCCTCAGTCCAGTCTTTATGCTCCCTTGCAAGTTGAAGATGTTTATTTCCAATTAGCCTCGCTAACAAGTGACTTTCTTGTGGCCACGCAGCTCTTTAGTCCCAATACTGCAAGTTCTTTTTTGCATTGTGTGTGAGGAAATGCTCTTACTTTCACAATTAAATGTAGCCATTAGTTTTAATGATGATTTTCTTTGATGAGACTTCACCGAGCATTTTTGTGATCTCCGATGACGATCATGCATGGTTTTCTCTGACCCATTTCTTCCTCAAAATTGACGGATCACCACTATCCTTCCCAGTTTTAATAATGCATATGACAGTTTTTAAACCATTTCCAGTGATTGTGGCAATCTTCTTAGCTGTTTTCTTTCTTTATGCAAGTCAATACTTTGACCATCTAGAAAATACAGCGACATCTCTTCCTTGACCTTGAGATAAGTCTTCTGAAATGATTGTTTGAGGATCGAGAAGCTACACACTGCATGAATTAGCGTTAAAGATTTTTTTCCAGCTGAAACATATTAATCCCAGCAATAATGATTCAATCAAAGGCTCTTAAGTATTTGCTTATTTAAATCCAAACAGGAACTTTTTTGTGGGGGGCAGGCAGAGTATTTACAGTCCTGAAGTCACAAGTAAAAATATTCAGTGGCTCTGCAATGTTAGGACACTGTGAGGCTGCCCATTCACATGTGTAGAAAACCAAAAAGCAAATCAGCTTTGACAGTTGAAGCAGTCCTAATTAGGACAGCTACCTTTCTGTCACCTCCTGACAAAATTACTATTCTTATTGTAGTTAATTGTAACAGAACATATAGCTGACCATCTTCCCAGTTGCATTTGGGGTTCAAGTTACTGGAATATCCTGTGTTCTCTTAAGGCGACGGGCACCCACAGAATATCAGCTGTCATCAGTGCAGGTTCTCCTGTGTGCTCAAGGGCATCAAATTCTGGGTTCTGCGTTCCCTCTAAATAGCAAAATACTAGCTATTGCAGAGCTCCTCTGATTCCAGAGTATTTTTGAGAACTATGCACTCAGAAATAAAGTTGACCTTGATGTCAAAACCCTCAAAAAGAACCACAGAGTGGTCCTCGTTTGAAAAGAAATGAACAATGGTGGGTCACATCATATGAAAGAGTTGGGCCAAATCATGAAAATGTGTCAACACATTCAACGATTGGAGCCTCTATCAAGCCGGCAAACAAATTCTCAATGCTGCTTTATTAAAGGTGAGAGGCGGGTTCAGTCAACTATAATCACTATATCAGATGGCCTGAACTCATCTCAGCCCAGAAACGGCGAAACGCATCTCTGTGCAATTAACCCACTTCAATTCAGCATTCAGTGGACAAAAGAAGCTCTCAGCCATTCTCTGTGAGCAAGACGCCGAAAACAGGGGAATTGATTTTCTTTCATTCTCCCCTGTATGAATTCCAGCCGCGGACGGGTACTTATGAAAGGAGATACGTCCGTCAGAAAACCAGTCTAGTGAGCAATGTCTGAAAAATTCAAATTGGTCCTCAATGTCATAAAATAATCCACTGTAATCTTGGCAAAATACATTGTTTTCCTGCTAAAAAAATAACTGTAATTCAAATTATTAGCGCAACAAGATAGACTTGTTGTAATGACGATTAATCTGAACATAAGTAAATAGAAATATAATATATAAATATACATTCTTCAATGTTTTCTGCTGCTTCTCTTTGCCAGCTTTCAGGACATCTATATTTTAAATTGGAGCCTATTGCGCCTTACATGAAGTGTGCCACTTATCTGTACGAGATAGGTCTGCCCAATGGAAATGTCTATGGCAGATGTCACACAGACGGGGCCAATTAGCAGGAAGGTTTTAAAGAGGCAGAGAATGGGCTATACTGAAGGCAGGAAAGTGCACAGTGTGGGATCATCTTCTATTTGCTTCAATGTAGGGCATCTGATAATGGTGACCTGAGGGCAGCTCCATATGTGCAGTACTGAGGGGGTTCAAGGACTTAATAAATGAGTTGGCAAACAAAACTGAAGCCGGGAAAACACCAAGCTGACCATCAGCCAATGGTGAGTTTCCCGGCACAAGCTGCCTGGCGTATGCGTGTTGTCAAGTGAAGTTAGTTATTGCCAATGGCATCAGGACCTCATTGAAGATCAAAGCAAAAATGGAATTTGGAGGTCACATAGACTGTATAAAAAGATGGACGAAGCTACCGTGACGTCACCCATTGGTTTCAGTGTACCATAAAGGAAGCCTCGATTTTGGCAATTTGAATTGCGCCATGTTGTCATTTTGAAACCGGATGTGATTTCTATTGGACGAGACCGTGTATTGAAGATCCGGGGAGGACCGTGGCTTTGGATCTGACCGAATCGGACGAGGACCAGAGGATAGCCGCGCCCCTAAAGCATATTCTGGCTTTATCCTTTATTCTAGTCTATATGGGACAATAATTTACAAAAAAGAACATCATGATATATCAAAGGAAACTTGAAACTTGCTATAGCTACCATACAATAATGTGAAAAATCATTATTTAAATAAAAAATCAGGTGGGAAAGTAGGGTCATTTTCCCATAGACTTCTATAGCATTGAACTTCTTTCTGCAACCACCGACGTCGCCATCTGCTGGCCATTAAATAGAATGCCATTTTACGGTACTTCCGCATGGGCTTCGTTTTTCAGACCAGGGTGCTGCGTCCATCTTTTATACAGTCTATGGGAGGTCATCACTCAGTCTTCCCTTCTGGCCAATCAATTACGAAGAGGAGTTTTGAAGTGGAAAAGGGCGTACTGCGGCTTAAAATGACAAAAACAAGATTGTTGTCGACAGCAGCAGTTTTAAAACGGTAGAATGTATTTGATGTCTGTCATAAAAAAATATTTACATTGTATGCAGTCTGTGAGACACTTGTGGAACTGCTGGCACTCCACAAGATAATAAAATTAGGGTAATTGCATCAGGACTGCATCTTGATATTGCTTTTCTGAAAGGTTACAATTCAGTGCTTAATGTATCCCAGCGATTGGATACAATATGGATCAGCAATTGTTGCGCCGTGTCCACCGCGCCGGTACAGATATGCTTGTGAGGGCTCTGCAAGCCACAAATTTTAACCAATTCACTTCATGTTTGGCGTGGGCCTTGTGTGTGGTATGGTCACGAAGCCTATCGATTTTGGGAGCGATCGCTGTTGGGAGTCCAGGGACACACATTGATCACCGGATGACGGACTGTCTTGTTCACTTCTGAAATAGTTCTGAAATTGATGCCTAATGCGTTAAAATGCTTAATGACACGACATCCTGTCAGCAGGCATTTTTGTTATTTGCTAGCATTATGGAAGCAGCATGATCTCCTGATTGTATCCCTACAGGACAAGTTTGGCATACTCTGGATCTGCAATCGTCCGCCACCCGTTTGTTGAGATTTGCTTATGAACGCTCTACAGGCCCCAAATTTAAACCAATTTGTTCCAAATTTGCAATGGGCCTTGTGTGTGGTGTAGTCAAGAAACCTATCGAGTTTGGGAGTGATTGCTTTCGGCGGTCTGGGGATACACGTCGATGAGCAGGCGACTGATTGTCTAGTTTTGAGAATGAGTTGGTATTGCACGTTCTGTTGTGGTTTGCGCATAAGATGAAGGGAAAAGTTTATTTTGGTTTTTATTGGCTCTGATTGTTCACTGACCATCCCTACTATGTAAAGTATACCCATTCCTGGTGAACACATTATTCAGCACCATGTACTGTTCGTCTACCAACTTCCGATAAAAAATCTGCTGAATGTGAGAATGCAGTGTAACTTAATGCCATCGCAGTGAGCAGGAAAGTAGATGAGAGGGCGCATGCTTTCATGTATGGCAATGCCTGACATCACGCCGCATGCCATGTCACACAATCAGCATGATACTCTGTACCAGCCATTGAGGTTCGCAGACGCAGCCAGAAAGATGAATTGAGGAGGTCTAAGGCGAATGACCAGTGACCCTAGAATGGGAAGTGCCGCCTCTGAATAGCAACACCATAATTTATCGCGGCTGGATGCAAAGCAGGAGGAATCTATGGCCGCAGCATCTTTAATGATGGCGACTGCTTCCATATCAGTATCGTTCAGTTTTCTTGGCCATAAAATGGCTGCATGGCTATATTTTTACCCTTTGTCCTGTGTTTGCTCTTGTCATGCAGGACAGTGGAACAGTGGACGGATTGGAGGTGTGTGGGAGGGTGGCTTAGCAGAGGTGTGTTGTTTTGAATTATTAAGATGACATGTCATGCTCAGATCAGACTCTCTTTGAGCTCCATTTTTGGCACAGGTAAAGTGCCTAGAGCTGACAGTGACCATTATCTGAGAAATAGGGAACAAAGCGAATGCCCTCTGGGTGTTTGAGAAGGCTGTACTCACCCCAGGGGCATGGCTTTGCTCAAAAACCCCTGGATGACACTGAGCGCAGGTTACTGATCTCTTCAGTCTTAAATAAATGCTGATGCTCCAGGTCAAAATAATAGCTAAAGTGGCATTTCCCCAGCCAGAATATTTTGAGTAAACTGGAGTTGGCCACCTTGTAATTTCTGTTTAGAACACAATTTAACAACCCTGCATGTATTCTGTGAGGCATACTTGTTTTGCGTCTTTTTTTTTTTCAACGGGATGAAGACGTGATTCCATTGCACGACAATTGTATCAGTTATTCCCACTCTGAAAGAACCCAGGTGTAAACATCAAGAAAATAAGTGAACCTAGTTCAGGCAGGAAACTCAAGTCAGGGCGTACATCTGCTGATAACACCTGAGTCTGGAACTGGCTAAATTTTCGTTGACAAGAATTCTTCAATTAGGGGCCAACAATAACTCACGGTAAATGGCAGTCTATTTAAGGACAGTAAAGCTCACTCACCTCTGCAGCTTAATTTGCTACCTCCTCACGCGTAAGGTGAGAATTTATTTTTGGTTGCTGCCTCCTCCCTAGCGTCTCATTGCTTTGTTTTGCTGTCTGTCTTCGGGGGGGATTCAGAAGTTTTTTTGCCTAATTTTTGCCTATTGTTTTTTTGTTGTTTAGCATATCGTTGCTGTGCCCCTGTGGTAGGATGCACCTCTAGAGGAGAACCTTAAGCCAAAGGTTATGCTACGACATCTTCAGGCCAATAAGTATTTACATCAAATATATGAGTTTACCTGACTTGAGTGGATTTTATTCTGGACATTTTACTGGAGGCCCTGAGCTGAAACCACAGCAAACACAGCTGGTATTGAGTCCCACTCTCAATGCAGATAAGAGTCAGTGTATGAGTGGCATGAAGCCAAGTGCTGAGTAAAGTTTGTTTTTCTAGTTCTTATGTGGCTTTTAACGAGGTGTAGATACAAAATCTTGATTTTCATCTTAAGGAGAACAGTTCAATTTCCTATTAGTCAATATGAGGTAAGAGTTGTTCGTTTTCCATGATTTGTTTATTTTATTTTTCATTTGAGTTTTCTTTTTGTATGATTTCCATTTGTTATCTTTTTCTTTTTTTAGTGCCTTGCTCCACATTTTCCATGTTTTTGTTTTGTTCTTGCTGCCCACCCACCCCACTCCATGCAATTATTGTTTTTCATTTCCTTGTTTGTCGCCACGCCCTCGTGTGCTCTGTTCCCCGAGTCTCACCTGTGATGATTTTCCCTGATTATTTCCGTGGGTATAACTAACCCTCAGTTTTATTCCTCAGAATGTGTCTGTCTCTGTGTTTTGTCAGTTCCTCGTGAGCCTTGTACAAACATTTCTCTAGTGTTTGATTCCCAGTTTTGATTCTCTTTGTTTTACGGTCTTACAAGTTTGGATTGTCTTCAGTGTCTCATTGTTTTTGCTAAATGAATTATGGCTGGTTATTTGACATATGTGCTTGCCCACTCCCTTGTACTGCTTTCTGTCTGCCTGGTTAGTGGCCTACTGCCTGTTTATTGATGCAGATTTTGCCTACTGTTTTGATACTGCAATCCTCTTGTGTGTTAAAGAATTAGACTGTTCGAACCTGAGCCTGTATTTAATAAACTGTGTGAGACTTAACTTCCATCTGATTCCCGAGTCCCAAGTCTGTCAACAATAAATGGCACTCTTGTTGATTTCTCATATGATTTTGGAACATGAAAGAACATGGGATAGGCATGGAAACTGTATTCGAGGTAAGAAGTTTTGGGGTAAATTAACTATCTGCTGCTCATCTGCTCAGCAATCAGTATCAAGCACTGCAAGGCCTAGCCATCAGGCAGCTGAACAACAGTGGCAGGGATTTTTCAGAAAAGACACAAGCACAGGAGGAATTTTTCACCAGTGTTACCTTTTCCATTCTTTAACCGAGTCCAAGCACTCCCTTGCCAAACATTGCGCTTGAAAGTCCGATCATTGGAGCTCGCAACCTTTTCACAACGAGAGAGACGTCAAAACTCGCCACATAAATCTGCTATGCGACAGCAGCTCTATCTGAGAAAGTGCTGCTTGCATCTCACTGGAGGAAAAAAATGACTTGGCTTAACTGGGAAACATAATATTTATACATGCAGGTTTCGATCCTTGCGGCCATTGTGCCGTGCATTCAAGGATTAAAGGGCTAAATTACTAAGTGGTGAAAGAGAGGTTTTTATAATGATGAATTCTAGCTATCTGATGAATTATGTGGATCAATCTGAGAGCAATTCTGACGGCAGATGAAAGACTACTGCAGCCCATGTGACTCTGGAGCAGAGATGGGGAATGGTTTCACGTTTATATGACTATAAACTATACATGACACAAACCGGGCTGCACATTGCAGCTCTAGTTTGCTGTGCCATTTTCACTTCTCTGTCTTTGCTGATCTATACTCTCAGGCACTTTTCTTCTTCTAAGAGGTTGTGCGATTTATTTTCATCATTTGGTTTGAAAATTCTGCAGAAAAAGACTGCATAAAAGGAAGTGAGGGGAAAATTCATCAACATAATGAAGTTAAATGGTCTGAATTGCCCGCTTTATCATTATTAAATGTTCTGGTGAACTAATGGAAGGAGGGATAGAGGAAAAGCAACAAAGCTTATGGTTTCATTTAGTTCATTGACCATTTTAAGAGTTTGTTTCCAAAACGCAATATATCCATTTTAGTCATTTTGAGAAAATCAGCTTTTTCTATGGTGGCGCCTATTGCATTTTATGGAAAAACACAAACTTTGACTATGAAAAAATACACCTTATGGTATAAATTTCTAAAAACGGATATTTGCACTATGTGTAAGAAGCACAGGACTATCGCTCTATGGTATTATCTCAATTTTTGTCATTTTGGCACTTACTGTGTTTTGGTAACAAACTCTTCATTTGGTTTGTCCTTCTGGGTTCACTGTCTGAATTCAACATACCTCTGTCCGCTTATACAGTTGGGAATGACCAAATCAAGGACAAAAGGTGCTGCCAAGACTACAACACCTGCCAGCCACCACTGTAAACCTCCATTGCCTCTGTCTTGCTCATAAAATCTTATAAACCCAACCCTTTGGCACAGGAGAGAGAGAGAGAGAGAGTGGTTGGAGGGTTGGCAAGGAAGAAGCTGAGAGCCTGTTTATGCTGGAACAGGTGTGAAACTGCCCTCCCCTTGTCTGTGCGGACCGGGGCGGGAGGTTAAATGCTGCTCAGGCACTCCGCTGCACTCAGCTTACTTTAAGCCGAGCCCCAATAAAACTGCCCCGTGGGGGCCACAGCTCACGGATGAGCTCCAGTTACACGCAAGAGAAGGCAGCTGTTATAGCGCTGCTTTACCGTGGGGTCGGACACACTGCGTGCTTGATACTGCACCTCACGCTCTCGTGATCTGCTCCCTACACGCCTCGCATTGGTCTCTTTCACTTTGTGTAATGCATTTCACACACGGTGTGTACAAACCATTCCCCAGAGTGATCTCTCTGACTGTTAGAGTTGATACGTATCCTATGGGGTAAACAAGCCCATTCTCCACATCTGGGCGTGTCTATCTTTGTGCTCTGTTTGAATTCCCATGTGCTATTTCTGCATGGCTAATGACGGACGATGACTGTATTCTTCATGTAAAAATCACGTGAAACCTTGAATGCGTCTCCTCAAGGTTGATTTGTTTGCGGGTCAATTTTTTTCCCCTGATAAAACAAAGCAGGATTCAGGCAAATAAACCCGCACAGACCTTTCTGACAACACTTCAAAATTAAATAGATGAACAGGTCAATCTCAACACCTATTATTGCAGTCTTATATTTAAACATAAAATCTTCTTTCTATGTTAGTTTTGCTATATGAGAAAAACGAGATAAGCCAATTAGGTTCATTTGAAGATTTTTTCAGTAGGGAATTAGCCTCTTATGAAGCAAACAGTGATATTTTCTGCGTCAGAAGAAAATCAGGCGCTCGCTAAGATGCTCGTCATGACGGATATGTTCTAGAGCGAATTGCATAGCTCAGATGCGTACTGCGCTCAGAGCTCTGTCCTGTGTCTCTCGTAGCGGAGGTGAAACGAGACCCCTGTGTCGCGCCGGCTGGAGGGTAATATGCAGCGCTGGAGAAGCGGAGGGGGCGGCGGTCGCCAGAGCTCTAGTGTTCGGCCACAGCTGTGAGCAGCTGCTGAGATGCTTGATGTCATGGTTCACGGAGACCCCTGGAGAGATTATGGGGAGTAGGGAGGGGGGAGAAACTAGATCTGCAGACGTATAAAGAGAGGTACTAACTCACAACCACCACACCCTCCTAGTGCCTCCCCTTCCTAATGCTGCCCCTAGAAAAGAGCGGCAGCAGAGCACAAGAAAGAAGGGGTGACAGTGGAAGGGTAGACATGGTAGGACAAGATGCTGGAGTTCAGTGGCAACAAGGGGGTCGGGGATAGAGAAAGGAGGGAGAGTGGTCAGCAAAAGAGGGAGAGAGGAAGGAGGGAGGGAAAGTGGAGACAGAGGTAGGGCAGGTCAGGGAGAGATACACCGAGCAGAAGAGGTAGACTGAGGAAAGGGGAGGGGCTACAACCAAGAGAGTGAGAGCTGTGGCTGGACATGGAGGGAGAGAGTGAAAGGAGAGGTGAAAAGGGAGGGAAATTATGTTAGAATTTGAGGGTAGAGTAGAGATGAGAGAAGTAAAAGGGTAACATTTTACAATAAGGGTACATTAGTTAGTGCAGTAACAACTTAACTACCCATTTATTAACAGTTAACTAATGCATCAGAGAGCTGCGTAAGCATTAGATAACCTTAACTTACCATTTATTAATGCTCTTTGACTTCCTTATTATGAAGTTGAAAACATCCCTTAAGTATCCCTTAAATAACACCTCAAACTATCAAACTATTCAATAATGTATAAATTAATATACCTTAGTTAACATGAACACCATTAGTAAATGATTATTAGACCCATTAATTTACTGTTAATTAACTGATAGTAATGCTTCTTACTGCATTAGCTAAGGTTAATTAATGTACCCTTATTGTAAAGTGTTGCCAGTAAAAGATATAAAGAGAGAGGAGGATAGGAGAGGTGGGTGAGCTGTAATGGGGACACAGCTGGGTTTCGGGCTGGACAGAGGGATAGGTATGACCTAAGCAGCATACCGGGGTGACACAGCACACGGTGCGCATGCTGGCCTGGTCTCACATTCGCAGGCCCCTGTAAAATGATTCCTGAGACCAGATGGCGGGGCTCAGGGAAGTCCCAGGACAAGCAGACTGCACTTAAACACAGTGCCCCACCCCAACCTAAAAACTGCGAGGAGGAGGAAAGATGCACATACAGAAATCAGTCTCATATTTCTGTCCTAATGGAACCTGGGCTTTGTTCAATCCCTGTAGGTCTCAGTCTGAAATTAACATCCTCAGACACAAAATGTTTTAATTATTTTCTCTAAAATAAAATAAAAACAAAACAACAACAACAACAACAACAACATCAAAAAACAATATGAACCAGGCAATGTTGGCCACTAAGACCATTCACTGTTATCGGCAATTTCTTTTTTCAAACACCTTTTTAATGAAAAGTAATCCATTTCCAGCATTTTGGTTGCAATTCGTATGAGTTAGCTTGTGTAGGCAGTAGTTTAAGAAAGATTAACTGAGCTGTCTGCTGTTGTCATTAAATGTTCTTATGTTTCCTTATGTTGCTCTTGTTACAAAAAAGAAATGCAATTGAGTGCAAGGGCCGTAAAATGTAATATATTTTGCTTACTGTGTTACCATTCTCTCATTTGAACTCAGTGTAATCAATATCCAAGCGCCTTTACCAAAATACATAAATCTTTGCAAGGAATGCTGACACATTGATTTCAGTTGCAATTCTCTCATCAGAAGCCAGTAACTCAATCAGGCTAGCTTAGCATGCAAACACTAAAGCAGCTCCTTTGATGTACTCAGTCATGAGTTTGTTCCTACCCAGTTTTCTGTGTCTTTGACGTCACCCCGCAATCAGATGGAGCCTCATTCTATTAATTTGCTCATTTGTACAACCACCTATACAGTATAGTGATGTGCTGCAGCGACTCTTTTCAAGCATTCTAGCTCAGTAGCCATCCCATATCATGTCTTGAGACACACGCTCTGTGAGAAGTTGCACTGCGGCTTGTGTGGTGGATGTTGTTATGTTCCGCATCGCATGTTGCACTGCAGACTGTGTCGCATACCCTGCGACGTGCTATTAGACCAAGACCAACAATGGCAGACACTGGGCTCAACCTAGCATTACAAACCATAGCTATGCCCAGGACATATTCCTTGGTATACCCTCTGCTGCAAGCAGTGGCAGCTGGTGAACCAAAAATTTCGGGGGGTGAGAACAGCTTTAAACTAGTGCTTGGTCTTGACTTATTTTCAATCATTTATTTGAATTAACCTCTCATGAACATGGAACGCACTCAACACCATCAAGTCTGGCTAGTTCTTATCGTGAAGGTAAGATTTTTTAAAAAATTTTATTTATTGGTTTGCACACAATTAAGAATCAATGATTGAATAAAGGGGATGGAAACAAGTAATTGTGCAGGTAGAGACAGGAAACCCTAAATGGGCTTATAAGAGGTTTCATACCCAAGAAGAACATAATTCATATAGAACTAGCAAAAACAGAAATAAGATTAATGTAAAAAAAAAAAAAAGAAAAATAAAAAGATTCCTGGTAAAATTACACCAAAACAGATGAAATAGTGCATAGAATACTGTAATGTATTAGTACTGGCAATATAATGCCATATTAAAATATACTTTTTATAGACTTGTAGTGAGACAAATTTAAATTTGATTTATACAGTTTACTATATACTACATAAATATACATAATAGGTGCAGGGCAACAATGATAAACTTAATGGATTCAAATAAATGTAAAAAAGAAAAAGTTCTTCATATACCATATATTAGTAAACCCATAATAGTGATATGTATGAATGAAATTTGTAAAAGTGTGTGTGTGTGTGTGTGTGTGTGTGTGAGAGTGTTTAAGTGAGTTATGTGAGAGTTTGATTCAGCAGAGAGTTTCTGAGCTTACGTTTAAAAATATTAAGTGATGAGGATTCCCTGGCAGTAGTGATATGATTGTTCCATAGTATAGCTCCTCTGTACCGAATTGAGAACTGAGAATTCGTGGTATGATGGTATAGAAGGTGAAGGTCATTTGAATGTCGTGTGTTATGTGTATGAATATTATAATTAAATTGAAAGTATGCAATTGACAAGACATCAATGTGAACTTGCATTGCAGTCAAAGTGTTATTAAGTAGTGGATACTTGTTGCTAATCTTTCTTTGCTTTGTAATTTAAACAATCATGAATACAGGTTAGATAGCCTGTGCTAAGGATGTGCTAAAAGTAAATGTGGAAGTGAACAGAGTAGTTTACCTTTTTTTTGTAAAGTGAATAAAACATTTTTCTGAATTGAATTAACCATTTAATTGCTCCAGCATTGCATTAAGAGGGAAGTTGTGAATTTAAATGCCGAGAGATTAGTCAAATAAATGGAAAACTTGTTGATCAAGGGATTTAACTAGAGCTGGACTCGCGAGAGCCCATACCTCCACCAGCATAGCTGGATTTGAACTTCGGCCTGTATCTTAGCTGTACTTTGGCCTAGATATGCCAAAATAATCACTTGTTCCTCATGTGCTACTTTAACATCCTGGAAACTTTGATTAAAATCTATGCAACCATTTTCGAGATATCCTGCTAACAGCCAGACAAACAAATAAATAAACAAACAGAAGCAAAAACATAACCTCCTTGGCAGAGGTAAAAAAAAAAAAAAAAAAAGGTCCACACCACTCATTAGTTCAAAGGGATGTTTTTATCCTGTAATTTTCAGCTGACCAACCATCACTGGCTGCAAGGTATTTTGCAATGTGGCTCCCTCAAGTCATTCTCCCTCTGTAATGTTGGTGCCAGAACTGGAATAGGGGGGCACAGACACTCCCCTTTATAACAGCAGTTAGTCCTCGCTAGCTCTCAATCATTTTCCTTTATTGACACTTTTTCCAATTATAGTAATAATCCATCGGCAATTGAAGAAGGCGCTTCTCTCCTCGTGCGTTCTTACAGCGATAAAATAATGTGCTAAATTCAACACAGAAAAATCATTTACTTCTAAATAGGCCTATACTTTACGGAAGACAAACTGCTCTGAAACTTCCTCACTACCTTTTCGGCACCTCAGGCGATCTAACCTGCGCTTCATGATCGTGTAAATTCTTGAATTGAAATAAAAGACCATTTGAAACGCCTTTATGCAATTTTGAATAACGCTAATTTAAATTCACCAAAGTGCATGTCCAAATGAATGATTGTCGTCTACTTTAACAGGGAGAACTAGCGATGCCTGATTGTGTGGAGTGTTTTCAGGAGTAGGCCTGTTGTTAATTTTAATGTATTATTAACTTAGAAAATGATGGAGAACAGGTCAGGACGAATAATTGTTTAAAAGGAATGTGTTTGTGCCCTCCTAAATTGCAGTTCTGGCGCCGACACTGTCCCTCCGATTCCTTCCATTGCCCTCTCCTGATCTCCCTGCTCCATCACACATGCCCTGTGCACAAATGAAGTCAGCCTTGAGACTCTCAGATCTGGAGCTGATGGGTGGCACAAGAGGACGCCCCGTCTGCCAGAGCCTTCTCCCACTGCTTTGATCAGAATCAGCGCCGTGCTCCTCAAAGCGGGCGAGGGAGAGGAAGAGGGAGTGCGCTCTGCGCCACTTTGCTTCAATTATTAATCATAACAAAAAGTGCTGAGCGTGTGGGATGGAGCCGGCTGTCAGCCAAGCTGAGTATCTCTCCTGCTCCATAACTCTTACGGAGAACCTTTTACTGGCACCTTTAGCCTGCTAGCAGGTTTTAGGAGCCAGTGCTGTGGGATTTGTGCTGGTAACATTGTCACAAATCAAGAAGTATACCTGTACTAGATGTGCATATAGAGTCAAATTTATTGCATATTATAGGCTATTATATGCTGCATGAAAATATTCAAAATATCATGATGTTTTGAAATAGAACATAAGACAAAGTACATCAGATATATATATATATATAATATAATATAAATAATGTTTTTTTTCTTTCACTTCGAATTCTAAACCCACGATTTATAAGGCTTAATAAATGTAGATGGCCGTGGGTTGTAATATTTCAGCACTCTGACATAGGCATATACTCTTATATCTAACAGTGACATCTGTAACCCGATATAAACCCCTTATTTTCTTGTCGGTGTTCCAGACAAGAGAAAGTATAGCCAGTGCTTAAGTGATACTGTATGTACAATGCACATTTTTTTAAGGTGGTGAAATACTCCAAACAGCACATAAATGTATCTCTTTAATGGTTCAGGCCAGTTAGAACTTACATATGCACATGACACAACAGAATGCTCTTACTTGCGACCGCAATCCCTATCTCTCCATAAGAGAAAGCAGCAGTGTACACAAGCAGTGATTACAAACTTATATCTTGAGCACCATTCCAAACCTTCGAAACCAGAATATCCCTCGGACCACAAGAGTCTATGGGTCCCCACATGAAAAAGCAGGTACTAAGAAGTTCTATTGGCAGAGTTAGTTGGAAGGACTTACCAATCTTCTGTATGATTGTAGCTTAGTCAGCAACTTTCATTTGCCTCTGTAAAACTCCTTAGCTGTTCGCCTCATTTATTTCCCTGTGAAGGGTCTGATTAAATATTTAAGCAACCAAGTACTTTCTACAGGCATCAGGTGTAACTTGCCCCTGTAATCTTAGATAGAATGAAGTAAGGTAATTATGCTTGAGTTAACAGTTCAGAGAAGTGCTCTGTAATTCTCAGCCTAAAGCTCTCCTTTATAGTTCACTTTCTAAACTCTGTCTCTCGAATCTAATCCCATCCTCATAGCCTATTCCTTCATATCTGGAGCAAAGAGGGCTGAGTGGGGAAGATGGGTTTTGCATTTAAGTTTAGGATTAGTTAAGGTCAGCTGAAGCCAGCATTAATTATGCCCCAGAACTCCTTGTTTTCATCTGCACTGGCTAATGATGGGAAAATGCCTTGGAATTGAGGTGAAACGATAACAGAAGCATGAGTGTATTTTAATATAATCCCCTGTATACTCCCTCTGTATGATATCCTTCTCATCTGTAAGTAAATCTAAATAAAACCCACATAAAATATTTTAATCCTTTCAATTTCTCATTGCTACTGTGGTCCAATTGCGCTGAGTGTGACATCACCTGTATTACATACTGTAATTATTTGGCTGTTGCACAGGGACACTGACAATACACTCAGTGAACACTAGATGGCAGTAGTAAATACAATGTGTAGTAGTAGAGAAGTTCCATGTAACATGGAAATTATTTAAATCCCGAAGAAGTACCTGTATTCTGTGTGCTGTTCATGTACATAGATTGCAGCCAAGCAGTGGCATCGTTGGCTCTTTTATGCCACCAGGTAAAAAAAGTCCATCAGAATGCAGGCTGAGTAGAACAGGAGTGGAAATGAGTGATCAGGCTGGAAGAATTGAAAGTTGTATGTTTTTGGAGTTTTTTCACACCACGGCCCTGGTCTGGGAGGAAGTGAAAGGTCTCAAACTTTTTGAGTAAAAGGTACAGGAACCATGAGTTTAGAACAGACAAGCAGCATATTGCGGCAATCTTGAGAAAACCACATTCTCTTTCTTTTTCTTTTCCCCCTCGTGATAAACTGCATCCTCTTCCTCCTCTATCCGTTCCTCCACATATCCCAGGCCAAGTATTCATGGCACTTCTTTTGTACTGCACTGCTTTTCAAGAGTAATAAGTGTAAGACTGCATGCAGGCAGCTTACAAACTGTTCAGTGTTAACTTTTGTAGAGTAATATGTACAGACTGATTAGAGTTAAAAAGTCAGGAAATGTTATTTATTTATTTTAACTGAACCATTCTCTTGTAGTTAAATCCTCCCAGAAGCAGACTATGTGTATCCTGCAGGTAAAACTGTGAGGTACTGAGAATGGTGATTGACTTGCTGCCCCAATCGAGGGTGGTATCAGTGCTGGACAGATATCATGCTGTGTGCTGCTTTACACTCTATTGCAGAGAAAATGTAACCCACAGTCCTGGAGGGTCAGAGCTGTTCCTGGTCTTTGACCCATCTAAACTTACTGCAACAAAAACCAGAAACGACACTAGGCCTTCAGGTTCAGTATTGCCAATCCCTGCATGACTGGGTTGGCACTATCACAGGTACTGATGGAAACGTAAGGCCAGTGCCCTTATACAAAAAAGTTACCCACAGGATCGGGTAGGATTTAACGCTCCCTCGCGCCCAGCTGAAGGACAGAGTTTGTAGGTTTGCATGTATTTCCTCAGCTGCCCTGAGAGCACCTGACTCTGTCATGCGGCGTGACTGGAGACGGCTGCGTCACGAGATCAGCGGAATTCACCAGGAAGCGTGAATGGAAAAGACGACCGCCCGCAGGCTTCCACATTAAAGGAGTAAAATTCAGCATTAAAATTGACATCAGAGAGGTTTTATAGAACTTTGCACGACAAAGAAAAAAATAATATTGAAGAATGAATGTCTGTTACACTGAGTTAAATTATACAAGCCTTTTGAGTCCTAATTCAATATACAGTATTGGAGGCTGGAATGCCTCCAGGTCTATTCTAACAGTGTCTCTCGCAATATCTGTGCCACAGACAATAAAGTCTTTGCATAAATTGAATGAAACAAGAAATATTTGCTCCCATTAAATGCAAGGTGTTTTCTTCCATTAAATGCTTTTATGTACATAGACTGGATTTGTAGAGTATGTGTGGCATCCTGATGCCAGGCAAGTGCAATGAAATTAATTTAGCATGCTGCTGGATACAGATAAAGTGATACCCCTGAAACAGTCAATGGTTACTACCATTGCCATCTCAGAAGCAAATGTAATCTGCACAGGAAGTGTTAGTGCTCATAATTTTGCTATTCGTGTTTGTAGTTTGATTTGTCACCATTTTAAAAATATCTGTGAATACTTTGAAACAAGCTCCTTTCCCACATGTATCATCCATATCTGCATAAAAATGTTGATGCAGTAAATGCTTTAGTATTTAACAGTGAAGGGCTGAGAACCAGTGGTCTGACCCCAAAAAAATGAAAATTAGAGTTTGAGTCATATTGTGACAGATGTTGATAAGATTCATCACGCAAAATTGGTGTCATGATGTGTATTATACCTGTGAACAACTTTGTGAGAAATATTTTTTTAATTTTTTTCATATTTTAAAAACTTTGATATCTTTCACCTCAAAAACAATATTCTGAGGGTTAGACCACTCTGGTTCTAAGCCCTTGAGGAATCACACTGTGCAATCACCCTGAAAAGAATGAGTGAGGCCTGTTTCATGAAATGGGTTTACTGAGTTCACTGGATAAGCTGCACTGAGTAACACTAAGAACCCTCCAAAATCTGGAACATGGACTTAGTAAAAATATATAAAAATGTTTGCCCTTACTTTTCCATCAGTAATTATTGTTATTATTATTATATATATTTTTTAAATATTATTATTATTATTATTCACTAAATGCAGAATATTGGAACAGGTAGTAAACATTGAAATGAAAAATTCACTCAGCATTTAATTTGTAATGCCATCATTTTGCTGTCTACTTCATGTTTAGTCTCACACAATACAGATCAAATGTGCTTTTCATTGAGCGGGACAATTCAGACCATTTTTAACATGGAACAGTGCGAGCAGCATCTGATATTACTCATATTACTCATTCGACGTGCAGCCGATATAAGACAGTGCACCTCAGACATAGCACAAATGGGATTTTCTGGTCAAAGGTCAAAGAGCTTGGAAAAAAAAGAAAGCCCCAAGTAAATGGTATATGCTTGTCAGTAGAGTTATTATAGGGCAGTAGCCAGGTCCATAATGTTCTCGGCCCTAAACAGGGCAATAAAACATCATAGCAGCATAAATTTCCCAAAGGGGTGAAGTGTCTTTCATATTATGAGGTTGGCTGAATTGTGTATACGAAGCACCATTCATAGAAATCTCTGTAAATAGACCTGTATTGTCAGGTGGGTGGATGGGATGGTCGAGGAAGGAATCACAGTATTCCGTGAAACAAAAGCAAGAGATTGACGGATGTATGCGATTTTGGTTGAAGCCTCGCCTCACAGTTAAAAAAATAATGATCATAGAAGGGTAGCGTGCTCTATCACTGGGCAGTTCCCCTAAACAGGTGCAGTTCCCTGGCAGCATTGCCTCGCTAACACTCCTGGGGGCTGTTTCTTTCCTACTCTCTGAGGGGTGCGTGCTTTCCAAGAGTGTTGAAGACTATTATATTTTACAATGCTGGAGGAACAATGGGTCATTTCCCATGCGCAGTTTTCCCGGAGCCCGCGGCACGGCCAAGCCTCAGGAAATCTGCGCACGGAGACGCTGGCTCCGCAGGAAAATGATGGATTGAAGAAGCACGTTTTTCCAGGCCTTGGAAAAAAAATTTTGCCTTTTAAATCAGCCTGAGAGCGACCGTGAGCAACCCAGCCCCCCTCCAAAAAAAAAAAAAAAAAACAGCCTGGCCTTCTCGAACAGCTGATGTGGGTTTTGGATTGTTGCCAGACTCTGACCACGGGTGGTCTGGGCCAAACGTGTGGTCGAGGTGCGCCAAACGAGATTGGCTAACGCAGGTTAAAGGGATTGTTTGTGGAGTCCGCGGTCAGGTTGAGCACAAACTGTTTCCTTTCATTCTTTGGTAAAGGTACAGGTGTGGCTTTTTTTTTTTTTACTTGTCTTGAAATGGGAGTTATGGAAAAAGGGCAGCACGTCCTAGGGATGTCATCTGACGCAGTGTTGACTCACGTTCTATAAATAAAAAGGATGAAAATAATAAAACAGAAAGCCCTAATTTCCCAAGAGAGCCAAACAAATGAACCGACTATTTTGGTGGGGGTTAATCCTCTTTAACATGAGCTTTCATTTGCTCTGTCAGTCCTGCAGCATGTTAATCACAAACTGTGGCATTCCCTTTAATAACTGCTTTCAGTTCACTCTTACGCACATTGAAGCTCACGCATATGCAAATGTGTACCTGATGCATAAACCTTATGCTTCAGCAAAATAACCCATTTGGGCCTTTAACATGATGAGACCTCTCACTGACCTCTCCCTTTGCTTCACATTGCTGCTTAACACATGATGTTATTAAAGTTGAAGACGTCATAGGTGTGTGCATTGATTTGATATGCCTAGCCATATTGGGGTACTCCTCTGTTAACATGGATAAGATATCTTGTATCATATGTGATACGTTCCATATATTTTTCATTATTCACATTTCCTCTTGCATAGAGATAGACAGTGTCCCTGCACTTAAGTGCACAGCGAGGAAGTTAGAGACAGGGGCTGACCTGGGGTCAGTGCTGGATGTGAGTCCGGTCACATGGGGCGAGTACCGTGATGGCCTTTCTCTGCCCGAGGAGTAGGAACAGAATGACCGAGAGACTGGCCGGGGACCACAGCAGTCGCACCCATCGATAAAGGGGGCCCCTCTCATGTCTGGTAGTGAGCTGAGCAAACAAACACGAGGCCTTACCTCACTCCCCTCCACCCTCCGCACCCCTTTTTCATTTTTCATTCGGCTGGATTTATCACCTCTCCCTTTTTCCTTTTGAAAGCAGTAAAAAGGGGAGAATAATTCCTGGGCGCTGACAGCAGGGGCTCGTGGCGCCCAAGGGAGGGAGAGAGGGAGGGAGGGAGAGAGAGAGGCCATTGGGGAGGAGAGTGGGGGGGGTCATGGGTAGGTAGGTGTGGTAGGAGATGTGGATGGATGGGGGAATTCGCTGGCCTGTCTTCCTGAACCAGGGCTGAAAAATGTCTCATCTAAACGCTCAGAAGAAAAATGGATGAGTTTAATTGATTCTGACTACAGAAGAGGGATCCAAGCTCTCCCCAGGGAGCAGCGTTGCAGGAATCCCTGTTAAGGTTGGTGTGGGTGTGGGTGTGGGTGCGGGTGTGCGTGGGGTGCAGGAGGGAGGGGGGTGAGGAAGAGGGAGGAGACAGGAGGGGGGGGGGGTGGGGGGTGGGGGAGGGACGGCTCTCTTAATTGAACTACAAGCTCGCTCATTAGTCACGCGGCAAAAACAGGAGGAGACAGGCCGGCAGTGCAGGACGAACATTAATTTGCACGTCCGTCGTGTCCAAGACCCGTGCATACCACTTAAGGAAATTGATGCAAAATGAGTTATGTAATGGTCTAAAATAATGCATCAGGGATTAAAATAAGAAAGCAGCAGCACATGCTAAACCAATACCGCTATAGCCATCCCTACCGCTAGCTACCACCGCCGGCTGGCTCCTTCGCTCTTTATTCATATCTTGTTAACCAGCGCAGCACTGACAGCTTTGCATGAGCTAATTAACCTATTAAAGCTGGAGTTGGAGGTTTTGGCCTTGCGTGAGTAATTGTAGACTGGGGAATTGCGGCAGGAAGTTGGGGTGGGTGGGCGTAAATACGAGACGAAGCTGCTTCCTCACAGTTGGAGACAAACAGCCGGCCTCCCCTCCCCATGCCTTGAACATAGAGGAGCTTCAGAATGGGAGAAGGTCTCCGGCATTTTCTTTCGACTGCCGAAGCCTCCAGCAGTGGCCCTCATGAATGCATTAGCTATTCAAATGCGACACAGCTCCTCATGGCTGACTGCACATCGCTCTGATAAACCTCGTTAGCTGTCCTGCTCCTGGACAGCAGCGTACTGCATGTCTGCTGGGCTTATTTCATTAACCTTATTTGTAAGATTGTTCAGCAAATGTAGGTTACTACTCAGGCAAAAGTAATTCCCCTCGTGGGTAGAGGTGAGTATGTGGTGTTAGCATCGTGCTAACTGAAAGTCTCGGTATTGGGGGTGGGGAAGTAAGGGTTGGGTTCCAGTGGACGATAGTGAATCCGTGGACTAAAGTAGATCTGGTAAAGATGTTTTGCTGCTTGTTGGGAGGGAGGAGGTCGGATTGGAGAGACAAAAGGCAATAAACAGAACAACTAGGGGGAAAAACAAGGGGCTTCCTGCCACGGACCTCCCGCCCTGGAGGTCCACCCAAAATGAGCTGCTCGGCTCACAACCTAGAAACGGAGAGCAATAACAGATGGTTCACATTTCCCCCGGGCCAACGAGCCCAATGCGCATTGCCTGGTGAGTCTTGACCATCTGGACACTGATATAGTGAGGTGTTCAGAAAAGTGCTTTTCTGAGGAAATTGACTGGGAACTATTACGAGGGGGTATTTTAGTGGGAACGGTGTTGCCAGATCTGTTTTGGGAGCCAACAGTATTACTGCTCTCAGCAAGTCATCATCGAAAACAGACTGCAGCTCAATGGCCGACATGGAGAGTCCCATGGAGAATCTTATGGAGGACAGCTATCCACTCTTCCCTGTGGGGATGTGATAAACTTTACAGCATGACAGGGGATTGAATGGCCCATCTCTGCTAAATCCCAAATGTCCTCAGGTTACTAATCCCTCTATCCAGGGTGTATGTGCTCATAAAAGAGTTGCAATTGTGACCACATCTCTCCTTGATCACAGTTTCCCATTTGCAATGCCAATTGGTTGCCAAATCTGAGGTAGACACTCATTCAGTCAGCTGCCTCAGTTTGGGAACAGAACGGATCGATTCCTGAAAGCCCAGCTGCACTCATCATTCATTATTCACCTGGTCCTGTGGGCCTCGCAAGTACCACACCGGCGGCCGAGGGGGGGGGCCGCTGGAGTCTGCTCAGAGCCAGCCGTCGTGGCTGAAACCTGAGACTTCGCTGCAGGAAATTGCAGAGAAAAAGGAAAACAAGACCTCCAGCGAAACGTGTGTCCTGGTGTCACAGAGCGACGTCATCGAGAGAGCGAGGCGAGTGAGAAGATTTATGACATAGTAAAATGGCGACCCTCAATGACCACAGATGGTCTCGCCTAAACAAAGCGTGGAGAAACAGATCCCCGGTCCAGCCAGGACGTAACGAGTCGAGAGTCCTCAGCTGTCAGGTGTCCCTACTTTGGAGTCTCAGACCACAGTTCCGATCTTTTGGGTCCAATCCATAAAACCACCATTTTAAATGCTAACGGAATATTGGCAAACTGAACAGATGGACTCATGAAGCTATTAAACTGATGCGGCAAAACAGATGAATGAGCAATTGCGATTGTCAAAAACACTACATTACTGGGCTATGGCAAATTTCCCATTGTTGATAAAGCGATTGTTTTTTCTAAACATTATTTTTACTACTGCAATCATATGATGAGCAAGCTGAACTTGCAGTCAGTGAGTCATCATTCACACAATAGAATGACAAGCCTTTATCTGAAAAATCCATCTGCGCTGCCAGCAAGTACTCGCTTCCATTTATCTAATCAAAGTATTTGCCAGTACATTAATGCCATCATGCCAGTAGTGGTGGGATGGCAAAGCTTCATAAACTGCAAGGCATCATAAAATCTCATAGTGGGTAAAGCTAATGCATTACGTCAGTTTTGTTTAAACTGATAAAATGGTTGATCTCTGCAGCAAAAAATAATGGGATTGGTGGACCTTGGTGTGAATGGCTGAATACAGTAGCTCAACCACCTGTTACCAGTGCTAACAAAGTTTTTTTTTTTTTTTTTATCAAACTGCTCCACTATGTGAAATTTGCTTAGGGAGGCAACTTGCAGGCAAATATTTGATTATTTCTGCACTTGGGCACCACAGCGAGGCAGGCTCGTCTTCACCGCCATCTTAGTTAATCGTGTCAGGGAGCCTTTGATCCAACCCTCCGGTCCCACCATGGAGAGCAGCTGCCTGTGGAGGAGGGAGAAAGTTCTTCACCGGCAGCAGTTCGAGGCCAGATTAAAAGTGAGCAAACCAGAGCACAAACATCAGCCTATGGATTCCTTCCTTCCTCCTTCCTCCTTCCTCCGCCCTCATCATCACATGACAGTCGTTTGATGTCTCCGGCTGCTACAGACACAAGTCAGAAGATCTGGCTTTGATATGCTCTGCTCTAATTAACTCCTCGCTCTTTTTTTATCCCCCAAAAGGAAAAAAAATATTGCATTTGAGTGCTCCTGTGGGATGATGCTCATTGGAAATCTTTTCCGGTTTCCTGTTTGTGCCGCCAAGTCACTCAGAGCTCAGAATGACATCACAGTGCGAAGGAAAGCTATCTCCCATCTCTTGACCTCTGACCCTGGTCGTGCTCTTCAGAGATAATTAGAGTGGTGGCCTGGCATTCCACATAACCCTGCAAAATGCTGTGTTACACCAGACTTACACCCTGAGTGTTATCATCTTCACTGACACATTTACCAACAGTAATCTTCATCATGGCTTTTTCTAATTTGCTGAACCAATAACATTTCACCTGATAACAATTATCAAGAGAGATAAAAATGATAATCATTTTTTTTTTTTTCAGTTTTTAATATAATATTAATGAATGAACAAACAGCCAATTTTACACTGGAGCACAGAGCAAGAGGAAAAATGTAAAAGGAAAACATTTGTTCACCCCAAATTTATGTAGCGCATAATGTTAGCATTAAAATGTGAAACTTAACAGAGGCCCTGAGGCAGAGTTCAGTCATGAAAAAAGGTATTATACCTGGGTATAGAAGTCTATGTCTCGTGCACACAGTGCACAACACCCACGCACACACACACACACACACACACACACACACACACACACACAGAGTTCCGTAATCTTTCATTGCAGCTTGATAAATTGGTATGCGCTACACTGTGGCACCTGGCTAAATCGAACCTAAACTGCTCTGTTTACCCACGTAATAAAACAAAAAGTGTTCCAACCTTCACGCTTACATCTCTTTATTTATATGCCAAACGCTGCCACTACGCACACACACACACACACACACTGGGGTTTGTTTGTGCATCAATCACTATCCTTCAACACTCATCATTTGTAAGCATGAAGCCTCCTTTATTACCCGTGACTGACAAGCGTTTTTTTCTCCAAGACATTGCGCGCCAGTGTTGGTCCTTCTCGTGCCAGGATGCCTGTCAAATGAACTCAAAGCTTTGGAACTGCCAGCACCAGTCACAGCTTTGCTTTAGATTATGCATCACCGTAATTAAAGTATTAAGTTATTAACACAACTTAACCTAACCGCTGAGCATCTTTGTGTAGCCTCACCGCAAGTAGGTTGCGGGTTCGAATCCGGCATGGGGCCTATCTGTGTGGAGTTTGCACATGCTCTTCCCGTTCACGTGGGTTTCTCCTGGGTACTCTGCTTTCCTCCAATAATCCAACCACATGCATGTCAAGCTAATTGGAGACTGAATTGCCCGTAGATATGAGTGTATACATGAACAGTGCGTGAATGGTTTGTGCGCCCTGTGATGGATTGGTGAGCGGTCCAGGGTGAGCCCTGCAATCCTGGTGAGGAAGAAGCGGTATAGATAATGGATGGATGGATGAACATCCAGGTAGGAAACCATATACAATGATTGCCTTTCTAGTTTAATCATTTAATTCTAGGAACCTCAGCCACTTCTAGAATTCAGTACTTGAATAAGTGTACTTGTTCATTCTATTACAGTAAGTTTCTATAACACATAGCATATATTGAACCATTTTATTTTAACTTTTTATTAAGTTGCTTTTTATATATTGGCTTTAATAAGTAAGTTTGAGAAACACAAGAAATTTTGTAGTATGTACTCTCAGTGAGGTGCCCAACCCTTAGCAATTTATTTATCCTCACCAACCGTTTCAGTTCACACACACACACAAACACGCACGCACACACACACACACACACACACACACACACACACACACACACACACATATAATCTCACATGCAGAATTTTCTAGTGCTCCAGTACTGGAATGCACTTTTTAATTCCATGGCATTCCAGACATTCCTTGACCCATAGAAAAGCCCTGCAGACACCTCTGAACATTGCTGTAAATTAAACTCAAACAGATTCGAAAGCCACTGAACAAATATTGGTGTAAACCTGATGGCAAACATCCAGGTCAAAGCAAAGCAGAGCAAAATTACAATTCAGTCATTTTCGAAGTGAAACAAACGCGTTGCTTAAAACGACGGCTTAGTTTTGAAGACGCTTTAATCTTGGAATAACTTCCAGCCATAAATTCTGGCACTACTCATGGAAAGTTGTAAGGTACAGTAGTGTGCAGTGATGATTATGCACCACCACTTTTGTCTAAAAATCCTAATATAATACTTCTCCATAATTTTTTGGTGAACATGTAATGAAAAATATTATTGTATGCAATGAGAACAAAAAAAATCCTTCCCACAAGTATATTTAGGTAGAAATATGGGTAATAAACAAAAACACTGAAAACATCAATTGAAGAGCCTACAGCTATAAGTTCTTCAGTCCCATTTTCACACACCGTGAGGTAAGGACGGGAAAACGTCTTTTATAGTCACACAAGTTCACTGCCTTGAACTTCTCAAAATGGAAATTTTGTGACTTCAGTACTTTTAGCACTGGGGTCTATGCCCCCGAGATTCCGGGGGCATATTGTTTTGCACCTGTCCGTCTGTCTGTCTGTTTGTCTGCAAAAAAACCTTTAACCTGCAATACTTTAACCTGCCGCCGGGGGCATCAGTGTTCCACGAGCACAGCTTGTTTTTTATAACAATTGAGAGGTGTCGCAAATTTTATATTTTTGACTGTATAGCATGAATGCATGCTTGAAGGCTCATTCCATGATTAGAGATGCTAAATAATTTGTTTAAACTGGTTTGAGGCAACATTATTCTGCAAAATTACCTCGACTGGTCAGTTGTTTCAGTATGTAAGGTGACATGAACTTTGAGCAGTGTCACAGTGTTAAACACAATGGAACAACGGAAGGAGCTCTCTGAGATTGTTCATAGCCGCATTGTGGCCTTCCGTGATGGTGGTTGGTCACTTAGAAAAATTTATGAAGATGTTAAATGCTGCCCTAGCACTGTAAGAAACACCATCAAGCATTTCAAAGAGACCGGTTTGCTGAAAAGTAGTGCCAATAGAAGTGCAAAAGCAGGAGTTAAGTGCTTCTGGCGTTCGTTATCTGTGACAAATTAAAAAAAACAAATCGGCGTTTGACAGCACAACTCTGTGATGATATTAATAGCCCCATAAGTGAATTGATGAAAGTATCAAGATCTACTGTTTCCAGACGCCTGTGTGAAAATGGCCTGATTGGTGGTGTTGCTGCCAAGAGCTGGCAACATCAAAAAAAGACTCAAGTTTACCAAGAAATTCAAGGATTGGACACCAACAGACTGGGAACAAGTCCTTTGGACCAATTAATCAAAATTCAAAACCTTCTCATCCAAAAGCAGAACTTAAGTGTGCCGCAGAGTTGGAAAACGTTTCAAAAATGATTGCTCAATCCCTTCAATAAAACATGGAGGTGGTAATATTATTGTTTGGGTTCAGTCTGCTCAAAAGAAGCCAGTGATCTCAAAAAAATTGACAGAATCATGCATCAAAAGAAGTATCACAGCTTTCTTCTGAGGCACGCATTGCCATCTGGAAAGAGACTGATTGGTCAGGGAACAAGATAATGACCCTAAACACACTTCTAAGTTGTGCAAGAATTATCTCAGCTGGAACAAATCATCTGGTAACATTAAGGTTATGATTTGGCCTGCTCAAAGTCCAGACCTTAATCCAATTGAGCAAATATGGGATTTTCTTGATACCAGGATAAACAAATCCATTGTAGCATTGAAAGAACCTCTTTGGAAAAACTTCATATGGAATGGTTTATTGAGTGAGGAAATTAAAAAAAAAATATATGTGAACACTATGTCTGATTAAATGCTGTAATCAATGCAAAGGGTGCCACACTATATATTGACTTCTTCTCTCAAAAATACATTATTAGTTTTGTTTTTACTATATATTATCTGTTCACTTATTTTCATCTATATGATCCAATAATACATGAAATAAATACTTGGATAGTACTTGATATTCATTATGTTAAGTGCATTATCATCACTGCACACTACTGCTTACTCTACAGCATGAGGAAACATGTCTTATTAAGGTGGTGAAAGAAATGTATATTTCAGAGAATGTGTTACATATTGTTCAGCATTTGTAAAGAATGTAATGGTTGGACAAACCAATAATGGACAAATCCACCCTGCAGTTGACAGCCTATTTGTTGTCTAAATCACTAGTCCAGGAACACCATTTCCCTGAAATGAATTTCCAGAATATTTATCAATTAATTACATTTATTCATATATGTCCTGAAAAATATCAGATTGACTTCAAGATCCAATCTAATACAGTGTTATGTAAATAAAACATTAAAAATATAAAGTCGATACCAGCTAGTTCTTCGATAGAATATGGGACACAGGGAAAGGCATCCTGTTCATTAAGTCTAGGGTCAAGTGCTGCTAATTCTTTTTGTTTAATTACCTTCATTGCAAGAATTAAGTACAAAAAGCTGATCAAACATAAGTGTAGAATTTTTGCACTGGCTTTTTTTTCTGTGTACCTGGGGGGTTGGGTATTGTGGAGGTTGAACTCAGTTCACAATCCCGTACAAAGATATTAGTCGCAGACAGGCACATGAGCAGTGCGAAGAGAGGGCTGCATGTCACATGACACCAGACAGCTGGGGGAGGTCAGCAGGTCTGGAAGCCAGAAGCTCTCACAGTGAGGGGTGAGAGGTAGGGCTGAGACTGAAGTGTGGGGCAGTAGAGGACAAATTCCTGTCTTCGAAAAGTACACCTCAGAATAGGGCTCCCAAGGAGCAGGTAGTGTAGCCTTTCTAATGTCTGTGCCAAGGAAAAAACTCCATCACCAAGCTATCACACAGTGTCTGGCCTACAGCCTGCCAACACAACTGCAGGAATTCCCCACATTCTCGGCACTTGCTGAGTCTAACACGTTTTACATCATAAGGCTGGTTTTAACCAACAATTGTTTTATATTTTACAATTCAATGTCTAAACATTATAGAGGCCTTGCTGAAGAGTGACTTGGGGGAGTCAGGGATTAAAAAATTGCACTTTCAGGAATAAATGTACTTCGAGAACTCCAAATTCAGTCTTATCACAATCAACTTTGAATACATTGAAATATTGCTGTTCCTTTTCACCAAAGCAATTAATTCAACACATTTATTATGATTTTGATTTAGTCACATTTCTTTGAGAATGAAACACTGCTATAAATAATGTTTCCTCCTCAAAAATCTGATCCAAAGTCCATAGTCCACTGTTTTTGGATTCCGGAGTTTGAAGAGACCATACTTGATATGGAGGCGGTTTACCTTAGCTATGACCGCAGCAAAACGCTAAAGACCAACAAAACATGGAAGGAAACAGAAGGAGGAGTGAAAAGTACAGAAAGGCCCAAGAGACGACCACAACACGGAAACAAAAAGGAGACTGAAAGGGGTGAATGAAGGTAGAAAAACACCAGCAGCCAAAGAATTGACCTTGTATACCAGTCAAAGATGGTGTTAAGGATTGAGACCCAAACTTTCCTGGAATAATGTTTCATTCGGGTGACCCTGTATCCAGTTCTGCTATAATTAAAATGTGTCTCAACCTTAATGCATGGTTAAGCGTATTCATTCACAACAAGAGAATACTGCTACTGTAATGGGCCCCCCCTCTAAAGAACGGCTCCAGACGTTCCCAGAGAACCCCGTGCATGGAACTCTGAGGAGTGTGGGATCCAGGATATCCCGAGAAGGGACCCAGCACCGCTCCTCAGGACCATATCCCTCCCAATCAACTAAAAACTTGGCCCCACGACTAACACGCCTCTCGGCCAGAATACGACGCACGGTGTAAACCGGCCCCCCCTCAATCATCCGCTGCGGTGGCGGGGCTTTGTCGACCGGTGCCAGGACACTAGTGCTAACCGTGAGACATGAAAAGAGGGGTGGATGCGCAAGGATCTAGGGAGTTTTAAACGGACGGTGACAGGGTTGATCCTCTTGAAAGGACCAATGAAGCGGGGAGCCAATTTCCAAGACTCCACTTTTAAAGGAAGGTCCCGAGTGAAAAGCCAAACTCTTTGGCCAACCCAATTAGATGGGGCCAAACGGCGCCTTCTATCAGCGGCGGTCTTCTGTTTCCGCCCAGAGCGCAACAGAGAGGACCGGACCCTGGCCCAGACCGACCGACAACGCCGAACAAAGTGATTGACTGAGGGAACCTCTGAATCTCTCTTAGTCTCCAGAAACAGCGGAGGTTGATAACCCAACTGAGCCTCAAACGGGGAAAGGCCTGTGGAGGAGTTACAGAGTGAATTATGGGAGTATTCAGCCCATGCCAAAAAACGACTCCACAAAGACGGTTGTCAGCCGCTAAACACCGAAGTGTATTCTCCAGCAACTGGTTAATTCACTCTGTCTGCCCGTTAGTCTCAGGGTGGAAACCAGACAAAAGGCTTACGGCAGCCCCTAACTGGTTGCAGAAAGCACACCAGAATTTAGCTGTAAACTGTGGGCCCCGGTCAGAGACCACATCCTGAGGGAGACCATGCAGCCGGAACACATGGTCCACAATAAGAAGGGCCGTCTCCCGCGCCGAAGGGAGCTTGGGCAGAGCGATAAAGTGGGCGGCCTTAGAAAAGCGGTCGACCATGACCAAGATAACAGTGTTGCCTTCAGAAACAGGCAGCCCCGTAACAAAATCTAGAGTGATATGGCTCCACGGGCGCTTAGGGACAGGCAACGGCCGCAACAGACCAGAGGGAGGGAGATGGGAAACCTTGTTCCTAGAACAGATGCAGCATGCCGCGACAAATTCCTGGATGTCCTCAATCATGCTGGGCCACCAAAAATGTTGGGCCAAGAACCGCTTGGTCTGATGAACCCTCGGGTGACCCACCAGGCGAGAAGAGTGCCCCCACTGGAGAACTTGGGACCGTACTGCTACCGGAACAAACAAACAGCCAGGCGGCTCCCCACCAGGACCGGGATTGGACCTCAAGGCATCCCGCACAACAGACTCAACGCCCCACTGAATGGGAGCCACAATCTGAGCTGCCGGAATAACCGGCTCAGGAATCAGATCGCGACCAGAGCGGTCGTAAATCCGCGACAAGGCATCAGGCTCGATGTTTTTGGAGCCAGGGCGGTAAGTCAACATAAAGTTAAAGCGATTGAAAACAACGATCACCGCGCCTACCGGGAATTACGTCGCTTAGTCTGTCGGATATATTGGAGATTTTTATGATCCATCCAAACCACAAACGGATGTTCAGCCCCCTCCAACCAATGGCACCACTCTTCTAATGCCAACTTGACAGCTAACAACTCCTGGTCACCAATGCTGTAATTCCGTTCGGCTGCCGACAACGACGGAGAAGTAGGCGCATGGGTGCAACTTATTGTCCCGAAGGGGGTGCTGGGACAAAATGGCACCCACCCCGACCTCCGACGTATCCACCTCCACCAAAAATGGGAGGGAGGGGTTGGGCAAAACGAAAAGCAGCCTCAGCTGCTGGAGACTAAGCAAACAACTAGGAGGTATTCTTCTTAGTGAGCGCGATAATGGGGGCAGCTACGGTGCTAAAATTGCGGATAAACCTATAAAAATTAGCAAAGCCCAAAAACAGTTGAACATCCTTAACATTTTGAGGGGCAGACCAATTCCTGACCACTGCCACCTTGTCCGGGTCCATGCGGACTGACCCTTCAAATACAATGAAGCCAAGGAACAAGACTATCTTGGCATGAAAAATACATTTTTCAGCCTTGACAAAAAGCTTGGCTTTAAGGAGGGCCTCAAGCACCTGTCTGACATGTTGTTTATGCTCTGAGAGAGTTGAAGAAAAAAATCAGATTATCGTCAAGGTAGACAAAGACGAATTTCTCCAACATCTCTCGGAGGACGTCATTAATGAGTGCCTGGAACACATAGGGGGCGTTAACCAATCCGAACAGCATGACCAAACATTCGTAGTACCTGTCATGCGTATTAAATGCCATTTTCCACTCGTCCCCCTCCCAGATCCGAACCAAGTTATAAGCATTCCGGAGGTCTAGCTTGGGAAAAAAAACAACTGCAGACGTTCAAACGCAGAGTTCATCAATGGAAGGGGGTATCGGTTTTTAATGGTGATATTATTCAAGCCCCTGTAATCAATACAGGGTCTCAAACCACCATCTTTTTTGCCCACAAAAAAGAACCCCGCTCCAGCAGGAGACATGGAAGGCTGAATAAATCCATTAGCCAGAGCCTCCTGAATATATTCTCGCATGGCCTTATGCTCAGGCCCTGACGGCAAGTATAATGAACCCCTGGCGGGAGTGGTACCAGGGTAGAGATTTATCTTGCAATCGTATGTGCAATGAGGAGGTAAAGTCGAGGCCCGTTGCTTGCTAAAAACCTCCGCGAGATCAGCATAATCGTCAGGAACATTAGGAGGCAGATAAAAGTTCAGAGCAGCCCCCAAATTCTCACCCTGTTCGGAACCTGCTGTCTCTATGACTGATTCCGAGTCAGAGAAATCCTCTGAATCGCAATCCTCCTCTGGCTCCCGCCAGTCAAATTGAGGATCCCACTCCAACCCCTCTTCTGCCCCTTTTTCTAGATTAGGAGGGTTGGGTGAGACAACCTCCTCAGAATCACTCCAGGCGTCAGCTTACCCCATAGGTTGATGTCCAGGATGACACGCCAAACTCTCCGTACAGTGGGACCTACAATCAGTGCCCCACTGGACGACCGGGTTATTCTGACTGCCCCAAAAGATGTGTGGCCTATGTTTCAGTAGCCATGCGTGTCCTAAGACCAAAGGGAAAACAAGGGAACTGATCATAAAAAACTGGACTTCCTCTGAATGACCACCAAATGTGATGAACATAGTCAATAATTCAGAGGCCTCGGTTATAAGTCCAGTTCCCAGCGGGCGACCGTCTTGGGCCTGTCCCTCTAGCGCCCCTCGCACCGCCAGAGGGCCTTCCCGTTTCCCTTTAAGCTCGGGGCAATGTGGACGGATATGTCCCGGTTTGCTACAATGATGACAAATTATTCATCTGCGATCAGGCTTACGAACCTGGCTCTCATATGAACTGTCAATCTGCATAGGCTCACTAACAGTGGGAAATTCAATGCGCGGAGCTGGGGCTGTGTGTATTTTGGGAGAATTGACCCATTTGCTAGTATAAGCCCGAGCAGTTTGTTTCTCCTTGTTTCGTTCGCGGATACGATTATCAACTCGCACCACAGAACGAACCAACGAATCTAAAGAAATGCAAGGCTCTGATGTCGCCAGAGCATCCTTAACCCTTTCGCAGGCACAGCGACATTTTTGTCGTTTTAACCAACGTGTTTTATAAAGTCTTCTTTAAATTTTGCGGGAATTCCCTTGTTAGTTACACTCATTACCATTGGCTGTCTCTCAGGTCACCCAGCACTGTATTTTTTGAACGAGGCATGGGATTTCCTAAAAACGCTAAATACGAGACTACTTCCCGGTCAAATTGTGGGACATGTGAACATGGCATCGACAGTACAAATAGCGGCATTCTAGCGTGTTTCCAAACCGCGTGGATGAAGTTTTTGCTTTATTGAATGACTCTGTGATGAGTTTGAATATCCAGAGAGCGGGGAGTGACTTGGATCCAAACGATTTTAGCGATTCTGGAGGATTAAAACATAAAAACATCAGTTATGGGAAACTTATTATGAGATTTGGTGTTATTTTATTGTTATTTTGAATAACAATCATATTTTGGTAAAAACCCAAAATTAATCCGTCCGTGGGGGTATGCATCTGGGCCAAAATTTGCCTGCGAAAGGGTTAACCTCCTCCGCCAAAGTGTGAAGAAAAACTGTCATGAGAGGTGCCTCTGGCCACCCTGTCTCTGTAGCAAGAGAACGGAAAGCAATGGAGAAATCTGCGACACTCTCAGAGCCCTGCCTCAAATGCATAAGACACGGAGCTGCGTCCTGACCACAAACATCCTGATTGAACACTGAAATCATTTCCCCCACCAGAGTACTGACAGAATTTACCACCGGCGATCTAGCACAAATGAGTGGTCCCATCCAAGTAAGATCTGTACCAGCTAACAGGGATAAAATAAATGCAACGCGTGACTCTTCATTAGAAAATCGTGAGGGCTGCGTTTTAAAAAATATTTCATATTGAGTGATGAAATCTTTGCATTTCCCTGCCTCGCCTTCATATCTTGGGGGTAACTGAAGTTTAGGCTCTCGGGGAAAGTGTGTGGTTTGTGCTTGTGAAAACTCTTGGGTGAGCTGAGTGGTCAACGCTCTAGTACACTCGGTGAGGCTTAATAAGATATTTTCCTGTCTCTTAATAGCAGTCTCCTGCAGGCGAATCCTATCCGTCAGCTCTGCCTGCTGATTATTTAAGCAAGTGAGGCCATAACCAGCAAGGACCGATTGTTGACTAGCAACAATTCCCTCCAGCGTAGCCGTTGCTGGCGACTCCATAGCTGGCTAGAGTGTTCTGTAATGGCCGGTAGAATTGAGAGGCTAAGTGCAGCGGCAAGAGGGAAATAGAGCAGCAGGGACACAATACAAATACAGAGAATAATACAGACCATACGACAGGGACAATCCTCGCTCTTTCAAAAGGACGTCCAAACATCCGACAAAACGGAAGCAAAGAGAGAGAGAAAAAGGAGAAGTATCTCGGGGAGCCGAGAAAAACAAGGCACCAAAAATAGTGCGAGACAAAGGACAGAGAAGATACAAAGTCACATAAATCCTTGCTACAGATATCTTCGGCTGAAGTGCGTAACTACAGACACACACTCTAGCGAAGAAGGCGTGGCGGACTTCCGGCTTATATAGAGTCCGGGGAGGCACCGCCCAAGTTCAATCAGCGAGCTGGGTAAAGAATCCGATTGAAAAGGAATTTGATATCGTCCCGGGACGAGAGCCTCAAAGAAAAGTCCTAAACACACGCACACCTCCCAAACCATGACAGCTATAATATTGTCGGTATTGGATTGCAGTAGTATACATTTGCATGGTTATACACATCTCCGTCCCCTCCCTCAGCATGCGCGCACACACACACACACACACACACACACACACACACACACACCTGAATTAAGTTTATTTTCCAGGACCTTGTAATGAGAATGCATTAGTAAGAAAATCCTGTTACACATATGGAGGAAAATGAAGAAATGAAGCATGTTGAGCCATTTTCCCCAAAGAACTCACTCCCTCCATCTCTCTCTCACACACACACACACATTCTAGGTGTTGTAGAATGGGAGCACAAAGGTCAGTTATAAGCAATCAGTGGATTCTGTCTGATGGACGCTAAACCTGTCTCTAGACATGTTTCTGTGGCAATGTGGTGCAATGAACACGCAACATTAGTGAAGTGAGATCCCAGCTGAGAGGAAGACTTCAGAAATGAGCTCTGTTTGATTTGGTCTCAGCCATTAACCTTTATTAATGTACTGCGCTGTAGCAATTACTCCAGAAGGTAGAGAACAACAAGCACTTCAAGGGTGAAACCGAAACAGTTTCTTACAGTTCACTCCAACCGCCACTGCTTTTTGATGAAACCATATCAAATGTGTCAAAAAACACATATAACCGTTAAACCATTTTTTTTTCCCCTCAGGTGTGCAGTACCCCTGGCACCAGTTCCATGAAGATTACACAAGACCCCGTGAGTTAGGAAAGCACTAATTTTACCATAATGATGTTTCACTTATTCAAAACACTGTCATGTTTTTTGCAACAATTTCTTCAGAGTCACAGCAAAAGATTAACATTGAATGGGCCATACACTACTCGCAAAAAATGTAAATTTTCAGGGACTAGTGCTTTTAATTTTCGGTGACAGATGGCCTGATCCATTATAACATTTAATACGGCTCTAAACTTAGCCCGAGAATACCCCCTTTTACAATAATTTATCCTCAAGAGAGATGCATTTTGTATATATCAAAGTCACAAAGGACACAGTAAAACCGATGCCAGGGGACCGCATTTCCCAGGTCTCCCCTCTTCCAGGATTTGTGATCTGTTACAGTAGGGAAACATTTGTACATCTCCAGCAGCAGGAGGTGTGAAACCATCAGGATGTGCATTTCTTTCAAACAACAGAGAACACAAGCAGCATTTTACTTTATATACTAAACAAATATACATGTGCGTATATATTTGATAGCTTTAGAACATTCAAGAAACATTCAGTTACCCTGTAAAACAATCTGGTAAACTCTTAGAATGTTTTGAACCCAGTTAAATGCCTTATTAAAGCCATCTCGCCACCTTAAAAATGAAAACACTGAACATATCCCAATGGCAACAGCATAAAAACACACTCTTTTGAGGTTAGTAATATTTAAAACTAGAATATTTCAGGGAGTAGACTTTGCTACTTTATATTTATATTTTCCTATTGAGATCAAATGAATGGAAATTAATGACACACCAGTAGAAAAACCCTGTTATGCTTTACAACTGCACACCTACGAAACAAGATACCCATTGTTTGCAAATGCGGCTGATTTCACTGGTTGAGAGAAGCAGGTTAATGTTAGAATATACGATCCACACACTGTCAAACACAGAAAAACTTGATGATAGTGGCACAAACCATTTAAGAACACATGAGGATAAATAGTTAATAGTAAATTACCATGTAATTAGAAAGACCTAAAATTAAAATATTTAACAAGAAAGCACCCACAAAAAGATTTTGTCTTCTGTATCATGGAGTTAGCACTGTAAAATTAAGATGAGGGAAGTTACAAGCTTTCCTTCATAATACACTTACCTTGCAATACTAGGCAAGTTTTCCATGGCATTATCACGAGTACAGTTAAATGACCGGTAAAGATATCTGACATATTCTTTAAATCAATTATTTTCCTCGCAAACTGAGGAACAGTATAATGCTTTGATTTGAGGAACTCTTGAAACTTCACAACAGGTAGGAAATATTTAAATATGTCTCAGCCTTGCAGAATGAAGGTTGAAACTGACCTCGGTGAATTGTAACCGTTGTTGCTTGAGGTAAATGGCCTTGAATAAAACGATAAACAACAAATATTGCAACAAATAAAAATAATCACATAAGAGCTATTTTTTCTCCACGCCACTGATTTTCTTTCACACATGCCAATCAAAACAAAATAGTGCATGTTGAAAATTTGAGATCCAATTCAGATACAAACTATATCTCGCAAAAAAAGAAACCAATGTTATCTGCTAAAAGATGCCTAACTAGGTTTGGCAGACAAAAATACTAAATTCCACGAAGACTTTTTATAAATATTCCTTCACTTCTTTAATATCAATATGTATTCTTCTCTCTAGTCTTTAAACTACATTAAAACAGTGCAACAAAATGGAATAAAATAAAATGTTGAATGCTGTTTTACGCCTCTAGTAAGTAAAATGCTCAAAATGGGGAAAAAAAAAAAAACACAAAACAATTAATAGTATGCCTTTAAAATATTTCAAGAAAAAAAAAGAACATGATGTAGGTCAACTCTGCACTTTACTTGAGTCATGTAATTGACTGATGATTGACATGACGTCAGTCACGGCTGTAGATACGGTCAGGCAGGGAGATCATAGTCAGACTGGCGCCCCCTGCTGGACATCATTGTGGTCCGCAAATGCAGAAAACAGGGTCCACAGCACATAGGGGTCCTCACAGTTGTGCTGACACCTCCAGTGCTCCAGAAGCTCAGCCTTGTTGTCCAGGCTGTCCCTGCACAGGATGCAGTTGTAGGCCGAGCCAGTCCTGAGCCCCAGGGCCAGGATGGCCCTGGCGGACGATTCGGACCCTTCACTGGAGGGGCTCCCGCCTCCCTCAGGACCGTCACCCCGTGTGGCGATCCCTCTCTCCCCCTCATGGTGGGAGTGGACATGTCTCTTGAGTTTGGAGAAGGAGAAGAACTCCTCGTCGCAGCTGCCGCACTTCACCAGGTTGCGCTTCTCGTTCAGCTGCCTCCAGTAGTGGGCGGCGTGTTTGACGAGCTCGTCCTCGGCCTCGCGGCCCCCCTGCAGCGCCCCCTCCTTCAGGGGCACCTGCACCTCCTCGCCGTGCACGTACAGCAGGTGCAGCTTCATGTCGGCGAAGGTGGGGGTGATGGCCTGGCAGCGGCCACACTTGATCTGCAGCTCCACCGGGTCCTCCTCCTCTGGATCCTCCACATCCGCTGGCGTCGAGCTGCAACAAAAATGCATGGGTGACACCCTGGGGAGCGAAGGGACAAAGCCAGAGCCCCTGCTTTTGGAAAAAAAACTGAACCAGCACAATAATGAAAACAAAAATAAAATGGTAGCTAATGTAGCTACTCATACTGATTAGCATTTCTGTCCATAGTGTTCCCATTTTGTCTTTCTTTTGATCATTAATTCAACTCAATCACTTCTCCTTACTGTCCGTAAAATAATTCAAATCTCATTCATTTTGCACTCTGATGCAAACTGTAGATTTTCTTTACTCATTCTATGCTACCAAGTACAGGTACTCCTACAAAGAAACAAAGGACAGTAAAAATCTCAAAATAATAACCAGTACCATAGACCATGGATGATCAACCCTGATCCTGGAAAGAGTCTAGGTCTTAGTAGTTGATCAGCACTTCATTATGGAGATCACTTTCTGAGAGGCTTTTAAAATTATTTGACCTCACTAATGACCAGCTGGCTTGGAAAAAAAAAAAAATCCAGTGCAGACACTTTTGCGAACTGACATGCGATTGCCTCCACAGCTGAGTGAGAAATGCATAATTTTTACAATTCAGCACAAGCATCTTTCATTAAAGATGTAAAAATCTTCATTTATGGGTGAATGAGCATCTAACGATTTTATAATAAATGTAACCGAATACCCGCAACCAGTTTCTGTTAATTTATCATCCCTGTGAATATACATATCCTCTGAGCTCCAGCTAGCTAGATGCGACAGCTAGCTAATTAGCAATACACACTAGCTAACAAGATAATTGCTACATTTTCATTATTCTTCTAATTTTACTTGATTAGACTCTCCAAGGAGCCATGTAGCTGTATCACTTGCTAATATCAGAACAAAGACCAGCAAAACCAGTGAATGCTTTGACCGCCAGATTAAAACTTAGTGGACTGGGTTTCTGGCAGCAGTAGCCATGATTAGACTTCTTCTGCTGAAGATGAATTGAGTAGACAGACATCAAGGGAACCAGTTTTAAAGATATAATCTGGGCAAGCTATCAGAGAGAGGGAGATATTTTTTCTGCCGTGTGACGGAAGACGGAGAGACCCATTCATAAAAAAGTTTAGCAGCAATTTGGCATTCACATTATAAATGGTATCTACAGCTTTGCCCCTCAAAATCTCCATGGCCCATCTTGTCACAGACAGCCTGAGCCAGGCCTGCCTACTAAGTACTGAAATTTTGATCTTAAAGGCGAGGTTGCCAAATATTTCATTAAAGGAGATGCAATTGCAATTTTTAAAGTAAAGACCCATATTAATGATGTTCTGCCATGATACAATGATGGTATGACTTAGAAAGGGAATTAACACCTCAGAACTGGTACATCTTCTTCATGTTGGCTGATGGATGGCTCCACAGTCAGGATGACCTTGTGCACCTCCTTTAAGTGGCTGAAGTACACACCCACATAGCCAAAGCTTTTTCAAGAGAACTACTTGGCGCAGGGGTCGGCCGCCCCTCGGAGTGGTGCAGCTTCATGTGGGTGCTGAGGCTCCCCGAGTGGGCGTAGGCCTTCCGGCACATGGGACACACATGGGGTCGGCTGTTGGTGTGGCTGGTCATGTGGCTCTGGAGGTGGTGCTTGAACTGGAAGCAGCGGCTACAGGTGGGGCAGCGGTGCAGCTGGCGGCCCCCCAGGAAAGCATGCTCGCCAGGCCCTGCTCCTGATCCCATCCTGGTTTCAGGATCCGGAGGTTCTCCCGAGACTTGTTGGGTGACCACGATGTCTTGCTCCTGACTTGCAGGCATCGGTAGGGCTGACAAGCCTACCAGCCGTGGCAGAGTTTCCATCACTAGCATAGGCTTGGGTCTGATGCTGCGGTACTTCTTCGAGATATCCACCGCCTTCTCCTTAGGCTCGGCACTGGATACAGTAGTGGGGGTGGCAGAGGCCGAGGCTGGTTTGTCCGGAACCCTCCTCTTAAAAAAAGACAGTGACCTCTTCTTCCTGGCCTCAAAGGCCAAAATGTCCTCCATAGTCTTCCTTTTCCGTCCCCTCTTCTTCCCAGCCGGATTCAGCAAGGTGGATTTCCCCGCTCCCTGCGAGCCACCACCCTTAGCCAGCTGCGGGCTCTTCTGTGCCATGCCTTGTGTCTGCATTTGAGGGACCATCTCAGAGGTCTCCAAGGGTGCAGTGGGGAGGCTGGCACATTTAGGGCTGGATTTAGCCATGGGTAAGAGGGTGCTTTTCATCTTTGAGTAGGGCAGGATGGGCAGCTTTCCTTTGGGGGGTGAGGGGATGATTTGGACTGCCTTGCTGAAGACAGCTGGAGAGAGTACAGTGATGCTGTTGGGTGGCTGGCTGACTGGCTTTGAGAGGCATGGCTTAAAGGTCTTTGCATCCTCTAGGGGCTTGGAAGGGGAGACTTCACCAGCTGGCAACGGGGCAGAGCTAAGCGATTTCCTCGCCCCCAAGCTAGACAAACAGTGCAGGTTCTGCAGGAGACCAGAGGGGCTTTGCTCTCCCCCCATTTTGTCTGAGTCGACGGGCCTCTCTGCCTGGGAACCCGAGCACAGGACGGTGTCCTCTGCCAGCAGAGTCGAGCCAGTCATTTCAGCGGAGCCAGGGTCAATCACAATGACTTGCTCCAAGGACTCCACTGCGGGGCTGCTCTCTGGGCACTCAGTGGGCCGAGCCCGCGCCGTGATGCTTACCCTTGGCTTTGGCTGCGGTGATTTGGTGGGGCTCTGTACGCGGGACGCCCTCGCTGGAGAGGCCCTTCCCGGGGTGCTCTTGCTCCTCGCTGGCTGGTACCTGGGGATAGGCAGCTTCAGGTTTTTGGGGATGGGTAGACTCTTCTGGATTTGCTGGGTAGACTGCGGGGACAGTGATGGTGGTATAGCCACCAGAGAAAAGGTTCCCTCCTGGCCAGCCACCTGCATGAGGGCGTAGTTTTGGGCAGGGACGATTATGGACTTCGGGCTGACTGCTGCAGAAGCCTCCGGCAGGGTTGAAGGGGGCTGGCATGACAGGACAGCGGGTGGAGCTGATACTGCAGGGGGGGCTTTTGGGGCAATGCTTCTGAACTGAAGGCTCTTAGTCTGGCACTGTGGTCTGGTTTCATCTGTTGGGACAATGCAGAGGGGTATTAGCTTCCATGAAGAGCAGGAGGAATATAAAATCTCAAGTATTGAATTGCCTGCTTTACAGTGCCTCAGCAGCAACATAGACATTTTATTGTAGCATACCTTCTGTGACAAAGAACACCAAGCATATATGTAACTACATTGCATAATTTGTTAAGAACAGAATGATATAACAACGGTCAATGGAAACCAAAATCAGCAACCAGTTGAGGGCTGAATTCAAAATCACCCCAAAAATGAGAGTAAAAAATTGAAATTACAGGCTTATCCAACTAAATTTTATCACAGCAACTCATAATGTGACTCAGTGGTGTGTATGGCCCCCGCGTGCCTGTATGCATTCCTGACAACCTCTGGGCATGCTCCTGATGAGTCAGCAGATGATGTCCTAGGGGATCTCCTCTCAGACCTGGATCAGGGCATCAGTAAGCTCCTGCACATTCTGTGGCAGTACTTGGCGGCGTCGGATGCCCTGATACATTATGTCATAATGTCCCATGGGTGCTCAATTGGATTTAGGGGAACGAGAAGGCCAGTCAATGGCATCAATGCCTTTGTCATCCAGGAACTGCTTACATACTCTGGCCACACGTGGCCAGGCATTGTCCTACCACAGGAGGAACCCAGGACCCACTGTACCAGCATATAGTTCGACAATCGCTTTAAGGATTTAATCCCGACACCTAACAGCAGTCAGAAAACCGTTAGCTATAACATGGAGGTCTGGGTGACCCTGCAAGGATATGCCTCCTCAGATCATCACTGACCCACCGCCAAATCAATCATGCTGGAGGAGGTTACAGGCTGCATAACGTTCACCACGGCGTCTCCAGACTTTTTCACGCCTGTCGCATGTGCTCAGTGTGAATCTGCTCTCATCTGTAAAGAGAACGAGATGCCAATGGCAGACCTACTAATTCTGGTGTTCTCTGGAGAATGCCAATCGAGCTGCATGGCGCCGGGCTGTGAGCATAGGTCCTAATAGAGGATATCAGGCCCTCATACCACCCTCATGGTGTCTGCTTCTGACAGTTTGGTCAGAAACATTCACACCAGTAGCCTGCTGGAGGTCATTTTGTGGGGCTCTGGCAGTGCTCCTCATATTCCTTCTCACACAAAGGAGCAGATACCAGTCCTGCAGCTGAGTCAATGCCCTTCTACATCCCTGTCCAGCTCTCCTTGTGTAACAGCTGGTCTCCTGGTATCTACTCCATGCTCGACACTGTGCTGGGAGATACAGCAAACCGTCTTGCAACTAAACGTATGGATTATGCCATCCTGGAGGAGCTGGACTACCTGTGCAACTTGATTGGGCTGCAGGTACCGCCTCATGCTACCAGTTGTGACAAGAACACTAGTAGAACACAACACTAGAAAATTATCTGTCAGGAAGGACAAGGGGAGAGCAGTTGTCAGTGGCCACCCCATGCACAACCATTCCCTTTTTGGGGGTTGTCTTGCTTTTCCTCTCCATTGCACCTGCAGCCTATTTCATTTGCACCTAACCAGGTGAAATTGAGTCACAATCTCTTGTGCTTCCTAAATGGACAGATTGATATCCCTGAAGTTTTACAGACTTATTGTTATACTATGACGATTCAGTGTTCCCTTCATTTTTTTTTTTTTTAGCAGTGTCTGTGTGTATATACAGTGGGCTACAAAATTACTAGCACCCCTCACTGGCGATGCACAAACAATACAAAAAAAAAATGCATAAACAATATAATTATAGAGACATGGAATATACAACCCCAATTCCGAAATAGTTGGGACAAAGTGTAAATTGTGAATAAAATCAAAATGCAATGACTTTCAGATCACATGAGCCAATATGTTATTTACAATAGAACACAGAGAACATTTCAAATGTTGAAACTGAGACATTTTACATTTTTATCCACAAAATGAGCTTATTTCAAATTTTCTGGCAGCAACAGGTAAAAAAAAAAGGCCAAGGTCACCTTTAGGCATGTCATTTGTAGGGCTTTAAGAGATGCATGTCCAGAAAAATTAGGAGCCTGTAACTGAAATCGATGATGAGATAAAGCAAAATGTGTTGACGGATGCACGCACACACACAGATGGAGCCCGATACCATAGCTCCCGCACCGCGAGCGGCGGGAGCTAAAAAGAAACTGGCGAGCTAGTTGGGCTGAACGGCCTGTTCTCGCCACTCGTGTTATGTTATGTTAAAATTTGGGGGCATTTGGGCCATTCATCAAAGCAGATCCTTTCAAGATCCTTCAAATTCTCAGGCTAACGTTTATTAACTGTCCTCTTCAACTCAGCCCACAGGTTTTCAATAGGATTGAGGTCTGGCAACTGAGATGGCCATTGCAGAACATTGATTTTGTTGTCACAGAACCATTTCTATGAGGATCTTGAGGTATGCTTTGGGTCATTGTCTTGTTGGAAAGTCCACCTACGGCAAAAGTCCCAGCCTTCTGGCAGAGGCAACCAGACTGTCAGCCAAAATATCCCGATACTTGGTGGAATTCATAAATCCATTAATCTTAACCAATGCCCCTGGACCTCTTGAATTAAACAGCCCCAAAACATGACTGACCCACCATCATATTTCACCATGGGTATGAGTGCTTCTCCTTGTATGCATCTCCACTTCGAGGCCAAAGATGCCGATGCTGTATCTGACCGAAAAGTGGAATTTTGGTCTCATCTGACCAAAGCACCTTGTTCCAGTCATAATTTAAATGACATTTGGCAAACTCCGAGCGCTTGCTTCTGTGTCTTCTGGTCAGAAAAGGCTGTAATATGGCAACTCTTCCAAAGAGCCTGTGGTTGTGGAGGTGGCACCTAATGGTGCTTTTTGAAACCTGGTGACCCCAAGATGCCACCAAGGCCTGTAATTCCTTCACAGTGATTCTTGTGGGTTTTGCTGCTTCTCTCACCATCCTCCTCAGTATCTGGGGGGCAAAATGCGGTTGTGTCCTCTACCCTTGAGGTTTTCAACAGTTCCATATCTTTTTTTGGAATAATTGCCCTGACAGTGGTCAGTGGCATATTCAATTGTTTATGAATGTTCTTGTAACCATTTTCAGATTTATAAAGGTCTATGACTCTCTCTTTTGAACTGACAGTTGTTCTGTGTTCTTCATGGTGTTGGATGACAAAGAAATATTGCAAGTGTGTTGCATTTCTATACCCAAGTGAAACATGAATTGATGTAATGGCTCAATACAGTTCCTTAACGCTTAGATAAAACTTACATTAGTAGAATTTAATACCTGGTTTCATTTTGGTAGATGTTATTAACAACAAGATGACATTGCCATCACCATCTCCCGCCTCCAGCATCTTTTTCTGACAAAGACGAACTGCACTGAAACTTGAAAGCTTGTCTCCATTAAACGCTATCGGGTAAATCACAATCAAGGTCAGTCATGAAAAAATACACTGTTACGTAACAATGAAAATATCTTGATGTATCTTTTTGTGTCTCACAAGGATGCAGTGATACTTCTTTTGATCCAAGATTCAGTCGATTTTTTGTAAAATAACTGGCTCCTTTTGAGCAGACTAAAACCCAAACCATGCTACCATCTCCAAGTTTTACTGAGGGGGTTAAAGTCATTCTTTGAAACGCTCTCCAATTCTGCGGTGCACATAAGCTCTGCGTTTGGGTGAGAAAATTCTGGATTTTGATTCATCGGTTCAAAGGACTTGTTCCCAGTCCATTGGTGTCCAATCCTTGAATTTCTTGGCGAACTCAAGTCTTGTTTTGATGTTGCCAGCTCTTGGCAGTAACATAACTAATCAGGCCATTTTCACACAGGCGTCTGGAAATAGTAGGTCTTGATATTTTCATCTCTTCACTTCTAGCGCAATTGATATCATCACAAAGTTGTCGTGCTGTTAACCGCCAATTTTTTTGTTATTTTTTACTTGTCATACAGAGATAATGAACATCAGAGGCACTTAACTTCCATTTTGCGGCTCGATTGCCACTAGTTTTCAGTGAACCGGTCTCCTTGAAACGCTTAGAGTGCCATGGCAGCATTTAACTTCTTTAGCATCATGTAAGGACCACAATGTGGCTACGGACATTCTCAGAGAGCTCCTTCCGTTGTGCCATTGCGTTTAACACTGTGACACTGCTCAAAGCTCATGTCACCTTATATACTGGAACAACTGATCATCAGAGGTAATTTTGCAGAATAATGTTGCCTCAAACTGTAACATTTCGTCTGTAGTGGAGAGTAGAGGTGGGCGGGAAACCAGTTTCATCACCGTCACCGGTATAATATGTTGCCACAAAATGGATTTTGCAATACCGTAATTACCGCGGTAAAAGTGTTTTTACCAGGCCTTTTTATGAAAGGCGTATGCGCCTTTGCGCGCCTAAAATTGCATTTTAGCTGCGCAAATAAAGTATCCATCAACAGTGTGCACATTCAGTAAGTATTTCTCATTGGTGGATTCCCAGTCATGCGAGACTTCTTCAACCAATAGAACTGCCGTTGCCCCAACCAGTAAAAATGGCAAAGCAGGCTGCGCATATCGCCCAGCTTTCCACCTTTATGACATTGATGTGGAAACGAAGGGCCTAAAACCCATGAATATTATCAAAAAGGACGGGAAGGAGTGGGTTACGGAAATAAGCCTCTTTTTATACATTGTAAGAGGGTTTTCATTACTTTTTTTTTTTTTTTGTTGCCGCTTTTTTTTTTTTTTTTTTTGATGAGGAAACTTAGCTTAATCAGTCGGTAGGCTAATTCCTGCTCATTTTGCCGCCAGATTGGCTTGATTCTCATCTTGATTGCAGTTTTCGCTGTGATTTGATTACTAAATTATTATGTCTGTCCCCTACTAAAACAAATCTAGGTCAACCAACAGTCGGCTGTTTTTTTCCGATTGTTCTACATGTGTTATTTTGAACTTGAATTTGACCTTAGCAACATGCGTGAAAACATTCCACTTCGTAGTGGTTATGTGTTATTTAATAGACCTGGTTCATCTAATTGTTCGATTTATTTATGGGTTTTTATTGTTAACTGTAGCAATCATGCAGTTGAAAATTCTTTTTCTTTCATTCGATAGTGGCTCTCAAATAGTCTGTGTATTTGTTTGTTTGTCTGTCTGAAATAACATTAAATAAAGAATTGAGTTGAATCAGTTATTTTTTGTTTTCATTTCTGCTATTAATTTTTAACGATTTATTTGTTGGGTTTTTAATTTGTTGCTTTACGGAAAACCGTTACGTTACAGCCCATTCCAACAGACTGTTTATGTATTCAAGCTTGCTTTTATGTTACTGTACAACAGATCAGTAGTGGCTACGGACACTTGGCATTTTCCTCATCATTTGAAGCCGCAGTAGGCCTACCAAATAAACCAGAAGAGGTTCTCTCTGTGTCGAGCAATTACGTGCATACTATTAATAACTATATGACGAATCTAAGAGTTTAGCCGACTGAGGAAATAAATAGGAGAAGGCAAATTCGCATATTATGCCTTAAATTGCCACTTGCAAACTGTAATGCTGAGAGAACATAAACGGCGTACAGTAAACTTACCCAACTCAGCCACTTTAAAATGTCATCATTTTATCAATTAAATTGTGCTAAAATGCCTTACATGCCTGGTGAATGATCTTCGACGTTAAGTTTGATACAGTGTAATCTCATTCCGCTAATAAACGAAATAAGCAAAGCAGGCAAGTTTTTTGGGTTAGTTTTCTTATGGTTTAGGCTCGTCAGTGGCTTCGGTGACAAGAGGATGTTATCGCGCTTCCTTTTTCGAAGATACTGCCGTGCTATGTGTTTGTCAACCCTGAAAGCTGCAGTACTGCATTGCTCGCGATGTCGTGGAGATGCACCTTTTCATTCAGTTTTCAATGGAGCCGTTGCACTGAATGCAGAAACCGTAGTGTAAGTCAAGTGATCCCCGAAGTAACTCAGAAAGATGGCCCTGATGGGATGGGAATGCATCGATTAATTATTATTTATTTATACAAAAAAAAAAAAATGTATTTCCTTGCTCTGAAATGTTGCATGTATAACCGGATATTGAACCTCAGGTCCAAATGCTCCGCCTTATCCACGACACTAGCTCAGCTGACTATATATTCACTGGTCGATTTAGCACTTGTATAGCTGTGCTGTGTTTGAACTTGAGCATATTGGCGCAAGGATTCTCAGTCATAAACCGGCTTTGAAAACAACAGTTGAATATTTAGCGGTTAATTATAGCGAAAATGCAAAAAACAAAAAACAAAAACAAAAAAAAACAAACCATTTAAGTGATTATACTGCTGAGGTCTTCCAGTGCATAGCATAATGGCGAGAGGACTCTCAGATAGACTGGCTAAAACAATAGCAAGCGCAGATTTACCCACAAACAGCTTTTATGACAAAATATCAAAGGTGAGAAAAATTTTGCTCATCTCTGTAGCTTTTAAAGCGTATGCCTGCTGTTCTTTGAGTGTGTTGTCAATTTAAAATGACAAGGCTTATATGGATGGAATCTGTGGACTGTCCTTTTTCATTTGAGGCATCGTTTGTATGCATATCACAAATTCAGTAGAAATGCTTGCGATAGAGCACTGATTATTTAATCTTATTTTATTTAATGTTTTGCTAGATGCTTATTTACTTGCTTGGTACTTGAATTGTGTTCGGTTTAGGTAAAACGGTCACACGAACTTTTCGCCGAGTTTCTTCGCTTTAAGAGGATGTGCCAAATGACGAGATTGCTATCAGGAAACATGCTGTGTTTATTATGCAAATTCATTGCCCCCGTTACAAGGGCGTTCAGGCTTAAGGTTAATATTTGTACTGAATATATATTTTCCACTAATTTCTTTAAATCTTCAATTTAAAACCAGTTTTCATTGCAACAAAACCGTTGACTTACTTGTGAACTTCTGGTACGTGAAGCAGCTTTTCTCGAGGTGCTCTGAGCAAAGAACTGAATGTTTTGTTGGTTTGTAAGGCTTTCCCCAGTCAATTCTTCTTAATTTAACAACTTTCAAAAGGACTTCATTAATTTGTGGAAATTGATTGAAACTTATTTTGCCGTATTTTCCAGACAACTGAATGACATTATTGTTGGTGCAAGCATCAGCAGCACAAGATTTCCCCATTTTCTCGATGCTGCGATCAACCTCTGTGTACATTTTGCTTCGGGGATCATGTGACCACCTACGAAACTTGCAACAACCTCATTAAATAGCCTAAATAATTATTGGTTCCCATTACTAATAGCTCAATCCTAATGTTCACCTATAAAGCAGATAAAAAACAGGTGTGTACACGGAGAGAATTCAACGTTGACTGATGTACCGTTTTCAAATGGTACGTGGTCGTTGCTGTGGTGGGTAAGCGAAACTCGTATATTCTTGTATATTCATTCCAGTTTTTAGATTATCTGCGACTTAAACAAAATGCTGCCAAGCTCCTGATTTTTGTCTAAAAGATCATCTTCCAAGGCCATGTCTAAGTGAGCCACTGAAATAAGCCTATATCACTATCAATAATCTTAACTGTAGCCCGGGCAGATCCTAAGATGCAATTAAAATGCACATTTGCGTGCCTGTATGAGAAGTGAGAAGTGTAACCCATGTTAGTTTTACATATTAAGATATTACGACGATATGTGGCTTGTATTAGTTTAGATGAATTATGCTCCACATCAATATCACCTGAACTTTTTACGTGCCTAAAATAGCATTTGAGCTGCGTTTAAAAAAAAAAAAAAAAAAAAAAAAAAAAAATGCGCACCTAAGGCTGAAAACTAAAGTTTACGGACACAAATGTTTGCGTGCCTAAAGATTTTTCAAGAAAAGACCGATAAACATGTTGAAAAGTTAACAGCCTTGCAATGTTGACCCTTGCACTGGCTGATGGTAAAGATGGTTGTTGTTTGGTGTTGAAAGTCTGAAAGAAACCATTGTGTTTGTATTGTGGAACAAAAATAATAAGTGGGGAAAAAATAAAATGCAAAAAGGCATTTTTTCTGTAAATATTCTTCATTCCTCAGACCCAGTTTGCTCACCAGTGTAGTTAACTTTCAGCTTGAAATGGGGTAAGCTACTCTTCCAAAAGCACATTGTGGCCAAGGCCTTTTTTCTAACACATTAGTAGACATTTTCCACCTGCTAGAATGTGTACACTTAGAACACAGAACAAACAGAGCTTGAATCATGCTTTGAAAAGACTACCCCATTTCATGTTGGAATACCGTGATATAATACCGTTATCGCGATATGAAGGAAAAATACCGTGATATAAATTTTAGGTCATATCCCCACCCCTAGTGCAGAGTGTAGTTGCACGAAGGACAGGAAGTGGAGGACTGGACTCAAGTGTAGAGGTGGATTTAGTTGTAGTTTTCATAAATGTAATAGTATAAAACAGAAAAGGAACAGAGGTTACTATGTAGCACACTATAGTAATATAATATTACAACCCCAATTCCGAAATATTTGGGACGAAGTGTAAATTGTGAATAAAATCAAAATGCATTGACTTTCAGATCGCATGAGCCAATATGTTATATACAAAAGAACATAGATAACATTTCAAATGTTGAAACTGAGACATTTTGCATTTTTATCCACAAAATGAGCTCATTTCAAATTTTCTGGCTGCAACAAGTCTCAAAAAAAGTTGGAACACAGGCAAAAAAGGGCTGAAAAAGCAATATATAAGAGAATCAGCTGAAAGAACATTTAACAAGTAATTACATTAACTGGCATCAGGTGTGTAACATGATTGGCTATAAAAGGGATGTCTTAGAGAGGCTGAGTCTCTCAGAAGTAAAGATGGCCAGAGGCTCTCCAACCTGTGAAGGCTTGCGTAAAAAAAAATTGTGGAATACTTTAAAACAATGTTCCTCAACGTCAAATTGTAAAGGCTTTGAAGGTCTCATCATCGACAGTGCATAACATCATGAAAAGATTCAGAGAAACTGGAAAAATCTCTGCGCGTAAGGGGCAAGGCCGAAGACCTTTACTGGATGCCCGTGATCTTCGGGCCCTTAGACGCCACTGCATCACTCACCGGCATGATTCTGTCATTGACATTACTAAATGGGCCCAGGAATACTTCAAGAAACCACTGTCTGTAAACACAGTCTGCCGTGCCATCCACAGATGCCACCTAAAACTCTATCATGCAAAAAGGAAGCCATTGTTGAGCATGATCCAGAAGCGCCGCTGTGTTCTGTGGGCCAAGGCTCATTTAAAATGGACTGTAGCAAAGTGACAAAGTGTCCTGTGGTCAGACGAGTCCAAATTTTACATTCTTGTTGGAAATCATGGGCGTTGTGTCCTCCGGGCTAAAGAGGAGAAAAACCACCCCTCCTGTTATCAGTGTTCAGTTCAAAAGCCAGCATCTCTGATGGTATGGGCATGCTTTAGTGCATATGGTGTGGGACACTTGCATGTTTTAAAAAGCACCATGAATGCTGAAAAGTATATAAAGTTTTTGAGCAACATATGCTCCCCTCCAGACAACATCTATTCCAAGGAAGGCCTTGTGTATTTCAGCAGGACAATACAAAACCACATACTGCAGCTATTACAACAGCACGGCTTTGTAGTAGAAGAGTCCATGTGCTGAACTGGCCTGCCTGCAGTCCTGATCTTTCACTGACTGAGAACATTTGGCGCATAATTAAAAGAAGAGTCCGTCAAAGGAGACCCAAAACTCTCCAGCAGCTGGAAGCCTGTATTAAACAAGAGTGGGATCAAATTCCAATGGCTAAACTCAAGAAACTTGTCTCCTCAATGCCCAGACGCCTCCACTCTGTGTTAAAAAGAAGAGGGGATGCTACACCATGGTTAACAGGCCCCTGTCCCAACTTTTTTGAGACCTGTAGCAAACCATCAAATTTGAAATGAGATCATTTTGTGGACAAAATTTCAACAACAGTTTCAACATTTGCTATGTTATCTCTGTTCTATTGTGAATAAAATACTGGCTGGGGTGATTTGAAAGTCATTGCGTTTTGATTTTATTCACAATTTACACTTTGTCCCAACTATTTCGGAATTGTACAAATAAGAAAGCAAATAGGAAAACAATGTTCCTTTGAAACGTGCTGAGTAAAACAGCAAACAGCACGGATTTTGGGTTATAGTGTAAAGTTTGCGAATTCGGAGAATGAGCCGATACAAGACTGCAATGTCAAACAGGCCAGAGGTAACACAGACTTCACAAGGAGGCAGAGATAAGCTCAGCCTTAAATATGCTCTGCTACCACTCGGAGACAACAGGGAACAAGTGCAAATAATAATTGAATAATGACAGATGATAATTGAATAATGACAGAAGTGCGCTCCGGGATTTAGGTAGTCCAGTGTGCTGGACGGCTGGAGGCGCGGCCTTACACAAACCAGTTTAAACAAGTTCTTTAGCATCAATAATCACGGAATGAGCCTTCAAACATGCATTCAGCCTTTTCACAAGTCAAAAAAATTAAATTTGCAACGGCTTTCAACCGTTATAAAAATTTTTTTTTTTTTTTAGTATTTTTGTTTATTACCTGTATTTTTACCTCAGTATACTTGTAGGAATTTTTTTTTTTTTTTTTTTAATTCTCATTGCTCACAATAATATTTTTCAATACATTTTCCCTGAAAAATTATAGAGAAGTAATATATTGGGACCCTTTCAGATGAAAGTGGTAGTGTATAATCACACTACAGTGTGTGTGTGTGTGTGTGTGTGTGTGTGTGTGTGTGTATATATATATATATATATATATATATATATATACATACAGTGGTGCTTGAAAGTTTGTGAACCCTTTAGAATTTTCTATATTTCTGCATAAATATGACCTAAAACATCGTCAGATTTTCACACAATTCCTAAAAGTAGATAAAGAGAACCCAGTTAAACAAATGAGACAAAAATATTATACTTGGTCATTTATTGAGGAAAATGATCCAATATTACATATCTGTGAGTGACAAAAGTATGTGAACCGCTAGGATTAGCAGTTAATTTGAAGGTGAAATTAGAGTTAGGTGTTTTCAATCAATGGGATGACAATCAGGTGTGAGTGGGCACCCTATTTTATTTAAAGAACAGGGATCTATCAAAGTCTGATCTTCACAACACATGTTTGTGGAAGTGCATCATGGCACGAATAAAGGAGATTTCTGAGGACCTCAGAAAAAGTGTTGTTGATGCTCAGCAGGCTGGAAAAGGTTACAAAACCATCTCTAAAGAGTTTGGACTCCACTAATCCACAATCAGACAGACTGTGTACAGATGGAGGAAATTCAAGACCATTGTTACCCTCCCCAGGAGTGGTCGACCAACAAAGATCACTCCAAGAGCAAGGCGTGTAATTGTCGGCGAGGTCACAAAGCAACTGAGGGCCTCTCTCACATTGGCTACTGTTAATGTTCATGAGTCCACCATCAGGAGAACACTGAACAACAATGGTGTGCATGGCAGGGTTGCAAGGAGAAAGCCACTGCTCTCCAAAAAGAACACTGCTGCTCGTCTGCAGTTTGCTAAAGATCACGTGGACAAGCCAGAAGCTATTTATTATTAGCTATTGGAAAAATGTTTTGTGGACAGATGAGACCAAAATAGAATTTTTTGGTTTAAATGACAAGCGTTATGTTTGGAGAAAGGAAAACACTGCATTCCAGCATAAGAACCTTATCCCATCTGTGAAACATGGTGGTGGTAGTATCATGGTTGGCCTGTTTTGCTGCATCTGGGCCAGGATGGTTTGCCATCATTGACGGAACAATGAATTCTGAATTATGCCAGCGAATTCTAAAGGAAAATGTCAGGACATCTGTCCATGAACTGAATCTCAAGAGAAGGTGGGTCATGCAGCAAGACAATGACCCTAAGCACATAAGTCGTTCTACCAAAGAATGGTTAAGGAAGAATAAAGTTAATGTTTTGGAATGGCCAAGTCAAAGTCCTGACCTTAATCCAATCGAAATGTTGTGGAAGGACCTGAAGCGAGCAGTTTGTGTGAGGAAACCCACCAACATCCCAGAGTTGAAGCTGTTCTGTATGGAGGAATGGGCTAAAATTCCTCCAAGCCGATGTGCAGGACTGATCAACAGTTACCAGAAACGTTTATTTGCAGTTATTACTGCACAAGAGGGTCACACCAGATACTGACAGCAAAGGTTCACATACTTTTGCCACTTACAGATATGTAATATTGGATCATTTTCCTCAATAAATGACCAAGTATAATATTTTTGTCTCGTTTGTTTAACTGGGTTCTCTGTATCTGCTTTTAGGACTTGTGTGAAAATCTGATGATGTTTTAGGTCATATTTATGCAGAAATATAGAAAATTCTAAAGGGTTCACAAACCTTAAAGCACCACTGTGTATGTATATGTGTATATATATATACACACACACACACACACACACACACGTACTCATGCATGCCCCATGGACGGACACACACAGACCCACAGTTTTTCCTCTTAAACCCATTGCTATACCTACTCTAAATGGAGTCCTCTACCTCACCACGATTCCTGAACAAATATGTTGCTGGAGCTTGAAAACTGCCTCAGGCAAGGAGGTTTACTGCATTAGTTGCCTTTACAGTCATTTTTATTGACTCAGAGAACAGCTGTGGCTGAGTGAATGAGGCCACACAGCACTCAAACACTAATGTCCCGAGAACGCATGACAGTTACACCAATTTGCCGAGAAGATGTGATTCACCACAAAAGCAGTGCGTTAAGGTCAGCAAACGTGGATTCTTGGGCCCGTCGTCAAGCAAAATTGAAGACATCGTAATAATAAAGACCACTCCTGCAAGCAAATATGTGTACTACAAAGAGAATCTCATGAACTGAAAACATTAGAGAATAGATTTTTTAAAAAGTACAGTTTGTCAAATGCTTGTAAAGTAGAATCACAGCAGCCGGCTGTTGAATAGTTTTGCAGCGCATTATCACAGCACCCCTTACATAAACGGCTCTTCTTTTTTGAACACTGCAAATCCACTCAGCAGGCCATGATGAGTAATGCTTCACACGCAAATTTTAAATGAAAAACAAGGCACTCCAATTTAGCATGCAAACTCATTCATGAAATTATTTTCAATTTTTATTATATTTGAGATAGACATCGTAGATATAGTGATAACAGAAATACAAAAAGAGACAATCTAATTTTTGATCTAAATAATGGCATTGAATCAAGTCATGCTTCACACATTTTATAAGCGGTAGGACAGTATTGGCCCCCTCCAGCTGCAGTGAGAGATGCATAAGGGAAGTAGGGAATCAGGACAGATCATGAATATTGCATCAATTCAAAAACACTATGAATCATAATTCCTATTCAAGACATTTGCTTTCCACAAGTTTTAACAGCTAATCAACGCAGGAATAAATTTAAAATATTAAAATCCTAGACGCTTATGCTAAATATCACACCATTCAATGTCCAATATATTTAAAATGTTCAGTATGATCTTGTAAAAAAAAAAAAAAAAAAAAAATCATACAATGTTGTCGCAGATATCTGAATGCCCTGAATGGCTGTGTATTAGTGTATTAAAATTGTGCAGTCTGTGCACATGTAAAGACGAATTGCTTGACAGTATTGGAAGGACTGTTTCAGCCACCTTAGGAAATATGCATCATCTCTGACAAAATATCAGTGGTTGTGTCCAACCAGACTTGAATTAGGTAATGTGGAGCGAAGTACGTATCTGGACACACATTTGTCAGGTACAGCTGCTCCTGCCAAACTAACCAATTCCCTCGAAGAGAGAGAGTAGCGCGCCTGTCCCACCCATTCTAACACACATAAAGTCGACCGCTTCGTCCAAGTGCAGCAGATGTCTACACCGGGGCAGGAACAGAGGAATGTATTGCAGGAGAGAGACAGGAAGAGAGGGGGAGGAGAGGAGAGGAAGCGAAAGAGGGGGAAAAGGCAGCAGATAGAGATAGTAAAGTAAGAGAGAGATGTGCTCTAAGCTAAAATCAAGATTAATGTTGGGCGCTGTTAAATTATAGAGGCTGAGCTGCACCTTGTCTCACGGAGTAAGAATTCTTGTTCTCGTTAAAGACAATGTTATCTTCAGTGCTGCCCTCAGGGATGGACTGTGCTAATGACACAGCATTGGGTCTGTATTAATGAGGGCAGCCCTGGGCGAGACCTTTCTGCTGCTTGGAGAACAGAGCTGTGCCACAGCACTGACTGCAGCCACACTTCATCAATCCATAAGTCTTCAGCGCAAGTCTCCCTCTCCCATTTACATGATTTATTGGCAAGGCAAACTGAGCAGTACACATTGCCAAAGCATATATCCTTGACATAACAAAGTATATTGTCATGACTGCAGAAGTAAAATCACAGTAACAAGCCGTGACACAGTGATAATAGCAGCATACTTTGATTAGTGTCAAAAATAACAGCAATAAATACTACTAGTCAAAACAAGCGGGCATTAGAGGTCAAATTTGGCTCACAAGCTGAAAATGTTAACCACAAAATTTACAGCGTAATCTCTCTTTTGCCTTCTTGAAAGAATTTATATTCCCTCTACAGGCATAACAACTGCGCACTTATGTTGTCAAATCGTATTGTGTACAAAAGACCGTTAAATAGCATTGGAACCCACTTGATCATTTCATGACAATATTGAAATGAATTATTCATTTTTTTTCTGTTTTGTATTATCACTGGCTACAAATATTCTCGTCCTTTTTCTATCTTAAAGAGTTTTTCACACAATGAAATTGAACATTTGCTGTTTATGGACTGGTCTTAGGGATAGGGTGTTCGGTGCCCCCAGCATCAATCAGCTCAGCACTGTAGAAACAGATGTCAGCTATCTGAGAAGATCACTTCACCCTTGAGTGCTTAAAAGGGTGGGGGAAGCAGGAACAATTCCCAAAAACCTGCGCTTGATGATAATGATACAAGAGTGGCAGGAAGTGGGGGCTAGGCACAGATAGGTAGGCCTGCACTCCTGTCTGCTTGTTGTGAAGGCTAAAGGCTAAATGCATAAAGAGTGAGCAAGACCTCCCTCCACACAGGGGCTTTTCAAGCATAATCCGACCCCAGGGCTTTGCCTTCTAACTGCAGTTTGGAATAAACAAGAACTACATTTCCCACAGTGCCTCATTTATCCTTTGCTCCCAGGCTTGTCCACGAAAAGGCAAAGCCAAAAGAGAGGGGGAACACAGTCTCAGGGAAAAAAAGGCATGCCGTGTAAAAGAAAATGAAAGCTTCCTGTATACTGCTGAATTATTAAAATCATGCTGGTTTGTTAGCACTGTTTATCAGAAACAAGGGATGGGGATTTGTAACTTGAAACCAATCAGAAGCAGAGAAAGGAAAACAGGAAGACAGGCAGAGAATATTAATAAAGAGGCTGATGCTAAAAGAATAATGAGTGTAAAAAAATTGCCTGTGCAGTACAGGAGAAAAAAAAAGAAAACACAAATGACAAAGAACTCAAAATTGAAAATTAAATAATAATTTTATTTGATTAGTGTTTAAACAGATGAATCAATAAATACTTTAACAAACACATAGCAATAATTAACGCTGTTCTATTTAGAAAAAATTGAAATATATTTGGCATTATTTTCACTTTAATTTGTGTGCTATGATAATTTCCTTTCTTCACTTCCACTATTCAAGTTTATGCATTTCCATTTCTGATAATTACAAGAAGTACTATTCATCAATTTTATGGGAGGTATACTTCACACTTCACACATTAGCACATTTGAAGAAACAGCTGTGCAATATCAGATCATAATCAGGAGAAGGCCAGGAACTTGAGTTGATATGAATGAAACCTTAATCCAAAGGGATCAGTGATTACTGGGGGTATTTTGGGTTTTTACGGGAGAAAAAATATGAGGCAATTCTCTCAGATTAAGGCTGCGGCCTGATTATCAGGTGAGGTCCTCTCGGGCATTGGGGGTGGAGCAACTTGTATGTCTCCATGACATGGACTGTACTCAAGGGGGCGCTGTCAGGCTGGCTGGCAGTCAGGCAGCGTTACATGGATTACACGTGCCAGCAAACAGGTCCGCAACCAAAGCAGAGGATGTCATTTCCTCTCAGGGAGATTGGGGAATTTACACCGTCTGTTGTACGTGGTCTGCGGCAGTGTACTCTCAGCCATAGTAATATGAAAAGTTTTGCGTGGCACATTCATCATTTTAAAGCTTTAATCATCATCTTTAACTAATGAGATGTGCTAATGCACTGCAGTTGTGATTTGTCGATGTGTGAGCAGGGGTAGGGAAATCAATACAAAATGAAATGGGCTCGTCTTCGGCTCTTGCTGCTGCGCAATTACTAATGACCACCGTGTCCTAAAAAAATGAACAGATTACACAAACCCAAACACCTTACAAACCCCTATTACATAAAGAATGCATTTTTTTCCCACTGTGTTCTCTAAGTGACTGATTTCCAGTTGATTGGTTACATTGTGGAGGAGATCATTATTATAACTTATTGCTCTCTTGACCTTAGAATCGTCGATACTTACTTTGAATTTGGCTTTTCACTACACTCTGGTTCATCTTCTGCTCCTGGCTCTTCATAGCGTAATGCAGTGCAGCCACCTCAGATTTCCTGTAAAAGAGGAAGATTCAGCTGGCACAAGAAAATGGCTAACGCACTGTGCACAGATAACCACTTCCACCATTCAACAATCTCCCACTCCAGCTCCTGTAGCACAAGAGGGCGACTTTGATCAAATACTTCGGTGCGGCAGCGAAAAAAAAATCACAAGCAGAACAGAAAAGTAAATGTACAAAAACTGTTCTTTTTTTTTTTTTTTTTTTTTTTTTAAATGGGCTTAAAAATGCAAATCAGTCCCATCAATCCCTGTCCACTTATCTGGGCTGTTGGTGAGAGTACTCATCTGTGGTTTGCAGATACAAGGCAATTATTCACTGGGGGAAAGAGCTGAGGTGAGGTGGGGAGGGAGGTTTGGGAGGGTTGGGAGTGCGGGGGGAGGGTTTGGCCGCCTCAGAGCACAGACACGATGCAGGTTTAAAGAGACGGAGAGCCCGTGGGGGGGGGAACTGTATAAGCAGGGCCAGGGCAGGAGATGCAGGGGGTCCTGGCTAGCCTCCGTTTCCATGCCCAGAGGGCAAGCTGTCAGCTCCCTCCAGTTCCCAATGCAGGTAACCACCCCTCCAGCTCTGCATACTGTGGAGGTGTGTGTTTCAGCCCTTAAACCACTGCACGCCCCGAACAGCGCGTTTGCGCGGCCTGATCGATGCGGTCTTTTAAAATCGCATTCAATACATCAAGGCAGGGCGCCCCCTCCACTCATTTATCCACCCGACTCCACACCGCTCGCTACAGAACGCAAGCACAAGCAAAAGCTGAGGTGGGATGGAACATCCTCCTCTGGAAATTTCTGAGCGCCGCATACCGCCGTGGCACAGAGTAAAGAAAAAAGTATTTTTCTTTTATATTCGTCTGTTATTCAGATACCTTTTTTTTTCAACATGAATGAGCGTGGATTTATCTGATTTCCATTCCTGTCTTTTTTTTATTACTGCCAGTGTACTGAAGTGCGCTCTCTCTCCTGCCTACTAAAGCCCGTCCTCTCCCGTGGATACGAGTGTGCGCTCCTGGGCAGGGCTGACCCAGGAGGGAGGCAGAACGAGGGCGGACGCCTGTTGGAGGACCGAAGGCGGTCAGGGGGAAAATGAAATCATCGTTTTCGCTCGGCCTGCGAAAAGGCGAGCAGCCGCTCGCGGGGGATTTTTAAGTCGCGATATCGTCCTCGTGTAAAAAAGAGGCGAAAGGGGAAATGAAAGCAGGAGCTGCCCCCCCCCCCAAAAAAAAGGAAGCACAGTGCATTAGCTGTTACCTATCACCTGTGTGCGAGCAATGGGACGAAAAAACTATCCCCATTTCAAAGCTGCGCCACCTTGGTGTGGGACATTAAGTAAGCAATAACTAAGCTTCACTAATTTTTAAATGTCCACGTGCACGAGCGTTTGCTGAATTGCAAAACACCGACAGACATCTCCAAGTGTTTCTCAGAAAACATGGGGATTTGGGGAAGAATTCAGGAGAAAAATGCAGCCCTGTTTCCTTCCTCTATGTGTTCCAAACACCACGAAAGCGATGATCTGTTCATGATCACGGTGAAAAACACAGAGTATTCGTCAAAGCCCAAATATGTAAGCATCGTAATTCCTTCCCTCCAAAAAAACAAAAATAATAATAATGGACTGAATCACTTCCTCATTTTTCATGACAGCTGTTCCTGGCCTCCAGCAGGACAGGAACAGCATGAGACTCCGTATGTTCCAGTAATGCAAAACTACAGTTTTATACAGCTTATATTTATGAAAGGTGAACCTGAAATTCAAATACTTTTATCATAGAGCAGATGTAATTTTTATTTACATTTCTTTGTCCTTATGAAAAATCATCTGCCATGTTTACTAGAACACATGGGCTCAGGATTACAGTTACAAGCTGAAGCTTACAAAAAAACAGGCATAAAAAGAGTACAGCAAGAACATTCCCACTGCAGCCAAAAGACTGGCGAACTGAATAAGAGATGTTGAGGGCTTTCATCACAGCGAGTACACTACAATCTGTCTCTCAAGAAGGTACCACGTGTCATTGCACAGGGTCAGAGAAGAACTCAGAGGGAATAGAGGATGTGGAGTATTTGGAACAGAGAGGATGCTGGTTGTTATAGACAGAGAGGATATGGAGGGTTATGAAAAACAGATAATGTGGCATCTTATGGATGAGAGGATGTGGAGTGCTATGGACGGAGTGGATGTGGGGTTTTATGGACACAGAGAACGTGGAGTGTTATGGACAGACTCCAAGAGGATGTGGGGTGTTAGGGACAGAGTCAGTGTGGAGTATTATGGACAGGGAGAATGTGGAGTGTTAGGAACAGAGATGATGTGGGGTGTTACGGACAGAGTGGATGTGGGTTTTATGGACAAAGCTGATATGAGCTCTAATGGACAGAGAGGATGTAGAGTGTTATGGGCAGAGAGGATGTGGGGTGTTACAAAGAAAAAGGAAGTGGAGTGTTTTGGACAAATAGAAAGTGGGGTTTTATGGACAAAGCGGATGTGAGCAGTTATGGACAGAGAGGATGTAGAGCGTTATGAAAAGAGAGGATGTGGGGTGTTACAAATGCAGAGGAAGTGGAGTCCTATGGACAGAGAAGATGTGAGGAGTTACGGACAGGGAGGAAGTGGAGTCCTATGGACAGAGAGGATGCAGAGTGCTATGGACAGAGAGGAAGTGGGGTTTCATGGACAGAGTGGATGTGGGGTTTTAGGGACAAAGCGGATGTGAGATGTTATCGACAGAGAGGATGTGGAGCGTTCTGGACAGAAAGGATATGGGGGTGTTATGGACAAACAAGATGTGGAGTGTTATGGCCAGAGAGGATGTGGAGAGTTATGGACAAAGCGGATATGGAGTGTTTTTGACAGAGAAAATGTGGAGTGTTATGGACAAAGCAGTGTGGGGTGTTAAGGACAGAACAGGATTTGGGGTGTTAGGGACAAAGGGAGATTGCTATGGACTGAGAGGATATGGGATGTAATGGACAGAGAGGATTTGAGATGTTATGCACAGAGAGAACATGGGCTATTATGGAAAAAGCCAGTGTAGAATGGTATGGAGTACCATAGAAGCTAACAGGGTTGTGCCAATCCTTGATCACAGCAGCATTGTCAGATGCTCCAGTCCGCTAAAGAGTTATGGAGACACAGATTAGTTCTCACTCATCATCCCCCAAATACCAGCTCTCCTGCTCAATTTTCAGGCAGCGTGATGGTACAGCGTCTAAATCTCCATCCACCATAGACTCCTTAATCCCAGTAGATGGTGGAATGTCCCCTTCTCCAGCAGGAGTGACTTGTTAGCCACTTTCAATCTAGTCTTGAGGGCCCTTCACATTGCAGCACTGTCCAGCAACTAAACCAACGCACTGCCATTCATTTCTAATGAGAGTTAACTGAATCACTGCAATGGGAAGCAATACTGCCCAACTTTGACAAAAGGAAGCAAGTGAAATATCTGACAAAAAAAGAGTTAAGTAACCCAATCACACCAAGGAAGCAAGCAGCATCAACTAGCATACAGGTTTTGGAAATGTGCTTACTAGTTTAGCTGTAATAAAAATGTCAAAAGGAAGCAATTTCCAGTACATGGCTAGTTTACAAAGACAAAAAGAAGCAAGAGACTGTCCAATCACGGGCCAGGATACGAGACCGAAGAAGCCTTTTTACCAATGAGATTCTAGGTCTTTTTGACGTCATTGGGAATGCTGCTCCCGGTTGCTGGCACATCCAGCTCACATTTGTTCTGCTAAAAAATGTTAAAATTCACCAATTTCTTTCATTATTTACAGATGAGGTGAGTATTACCTGGTTAGTTGGTATTGTCTGCCCTTTAAATGGTTGTTGAGAGCTATATGCATGCTGAAAATCAAAGTAAAACGGGCGTGTTTGAAGTTGGTAGCGACTAACACTGCACGCACTTTAACTTATACCAAGTTATATGCCTATATCGACAGCTGCATTAAGCTTGATTATTCTGGTAATAAAGCCAGCATGTTTTTGTAACGTGTTTCCTTTTGCCAAAGTTGGGCAGAATAACAGTGGGAGGGGCCAGCAACACTAAAAAGCTAAACTATTACCTGAATGCTGAACTATTTTGCTCAGGCAACAACCAATGCCAGTGAAGCATACCGTAAATGTATTGTTTCCCACTGAGAAACGAGTAGTATTTCTTTAATTTCCACATGCTTCAAGAGAACATGGAAAACAAAAAGATAGTGAACAGGGAGGGCCTCATCATAGCGATGTCCAAACTCCCTTTACTTTCTGACATGTTTTAGACATAAACAAAGATGCATTCCCACTGAATGATGCACAGCGAACTATGTCAGAAACTGTAATTATTCATGGTGATTTATATTTGTAAATTTAGCATACAGCCTGCTATGGTTAATAAAGTAGTAAACTAGCTGTTAGCTACGAATCATGGCACGTAGCTGTTGTGTATCTCATGGAACATATTCGTATACAATTTAATGCAAATTAAATTTTCATATGATCTTAATCTGGGTTTCATATCAGTATCATGCTGTTTGTTTCCACACCGGGCGCAGTTTTGGATGCACTATGTGTAAACGTTACCAGTGCAACCTTAACAGTTGCTTATTTTAGGAGCATCTCGCTAGCAACTTTAGCAGGTGATAAATTGTTTGCATATTGAGCAGGACTTTAGACTTAAACCAGTGAACACCCTCTTTTTCACATGAAACCATTTATAACTACACTAGCTGGCATTGGTTAGGTAGACTCAAACTCACAGCTTTTTGTGAAACACACATCAAGCATTTTACTGATAGAACATTTCTGCCACTCTGTCTATGCAGATTACCGAAGCACAGCATGCGATTTAGAAATAATGTGGTTACCATGTGTGAAAACAAACGGGTGGGCTACACCAATGAAAAGTCTCTTGTTGGCAAAGCATTTCCTAAATTGATTGAAGCAGTTGAATAATAGCTCTCATTTACGAGGCAAAAAAGAGGGGCCAGTGATCAGAGAAGAAAGGTCAGAGCTGTGATGTGGCAGCTGCTCCAGGGGTCTTTGATGGGCAGAGGAACCCTGGGAAATGTAGTCATACAGGATCAAATGGTGTCCTGAAAACAAATACCATAGTAACCTGCAGTAAAGTAGTGAAATTAATGGGGTGATAATTTTACTCAGGTTAACACACTTTCTGTTGCTGGTCTCTGGATAAAGCCACTATGTGCCAATTAGTATGATGATCAAATGTCCAAAATCTACTGGAGAATGAAATTTCCAGCACATTCATCTTGATTTGTTTCCCCACAATAGCACTGAGGTTCATTCAGAGTTTGCAGACTCCCCTTAATTACGCATTTTACCAATGAAACAAAACAATCAATTTTATTGCTATACGTTCTTTATAACATTCTTTTTAGATGTCCCAAAGGCACTCAAGAGTCTAAATAATTTGCAGAATTGAAGGCAATATCTCAGTGAGGAGGAGATGATGTGTTCAAGTTCAAGTATAGTATTATACCACTACGGCTTATTTTAAAAAGCCAAAATTTTTTTTTGCAAGTTCTTATCCGACAAAAGTAGCCTAGTGTGCAAGAAGGTATCAGTAAAGGTGTACTGAGGCCTTTAAGTAAATCCTAGTAGCATTCGGCTCGCTATGCAGCTCATTGTAACAAGAAGACCTTATTCAGCAACAAAGTAGAAAAAAAAAGGTTTTCCAAAGCAATAAATAGTGAAAAAAAATCCTGCTTCTTCCCTGCTACCTATCCAACTGGCACAATACATTCAAAGATGCAAATACTGGCAGTGGATCTCCCACATAAAAAAATGAACCTTCTGATTTTTTCTGGTTTGTTTCCTAGTTTTTTATTAAAACCTGCACTGCTGGCTGTTGAACAATTTGGACAAGCTGCTCTGTCAGCAGGATAAAAGTGAGGAAAGCAATAAAAAAAAAACGCATTTTGACTTGAGAGTAGATGGCAATATGTGGGAGAGTGTTTTGTACACAGGCGCACGCACACCAAAATGTCACGGCAAATTCAACTATACAGCATGTGCAAGTTCTACAGGAGGACTGTTACTCTACTGAAGAAAACATACCCTGTGAGGATTTGTTGTACACTGAACATAGAGCTTTTCAATTAAAAAAAAAAAAAAAAAACATCTGGTGCCTGATAGCAACTATTTTCAGAACATCAAATAATAGATATCTACATCATTTTCAGACAACAGCTAGGTCACTATCTGATCTAGGGCAGATACACAAACAAAAAACAAACTCCTACTCCTTTATATCTATAAAAATAAGCACCCTAAATTTGTCCATTAGAGGTTCCATATTATGCTGTTTTTGAATGTATATTCTTTGATGCCCAAAAGTGAGGCTTATAAATTTTTTGGAGAAAAAAAAAAAAAAAAAAGACATAAAAATCCATAATTCCAGGGCCATTTTTTCCTCGTTATTATCTACCCTCTGATCGAAACGTTTTAAAGTGTGCATTTCTTCTGTAATAATGAGCTCTTCTTTGATTGACTGGTGAAAGGAGCTCCTGTTCCCTTTCACAGAATGTCAACAGATAGCAACTACTCCATCAGAATACCCAGGCTGATCTAGCCAGTTTCTAAATGCACATCGACGGACTTAGACGTGAACTATACAGTGAGTTTAGGAAGATCAGCAACTTTGGGGATGGCTCTTACTTACACAACCAAGCGTGACATGCAGTCACCATGCCAACTACAGATAGAATTCAATTTAAATATTCACAGAAATCGGAAATATGTTGCTAAGTCACAGATTCAAGGGTCCTCACTTATCAAGGCTGCATATAGTAACGTTCGTAAGCCATACTTACAATCATTTGCAAGCATTGTGTAAGTGATCTGTGCCTACGCTGCATTTGAAAATGTGCTCAAATTTAAGCACAGTCCTAACCTATGCTAATGTAAACCACCCTGTGGTACAGAAGAACAACTGTTACTGGTCCACCACAGGGGAGAGAATGATAAATGGTAACTTCCGGCAGTTCTTCGGGTAATTTACATTAGCTGTGCACATGTGAGGTGGAGTAAAATGAGTGGGTTTTATCAAGGCAGTTTACTTATTGGTGTGCGCAATTCCTTCGTTCATACGCAATAACAACCAACTTTTCTGTACTTGCATACATTCTGAAGTAGCTTTATATGAGTGCACTTAGAACCCTTTTACACAACATTGGTCACTGAGGGCCCAGGTTTGTGGTTTCTTCACGAGAATTTGAAATGGAGCCATCCACCAGTATTAAGTTTTTACTGATCCCAGTGTTGTGCTGGCCCTCATTTGAAACTCTGTCCGTAAAATGATGAGCATAGGAGATGCGGATTGACTTTTTAATGAAGGAAAAAAAAACATTACAGTGATATGAGAGAGGGAGAGAGAGAGAGAGAGAGAGAGAGAGAGAGAGAGGGAGAGAGAAGTCATGCAAGGATGTGGCAGGTGTGAAATACGTAAAGCCGGCCTGTTTATGACACATAAAACAGTAAGAATGGCATAAGAAAACTGAAGAAACCAAAACTAAAAAACCCTCTATTTTTAACTCTATTTTTGGGATGACATCAATCATAGCCGTGAAACCTATCCCTCATAATGACCGTCATAGCTGGAATATAACTTTCTTTTTTAACTTCAACTTTTTTTACTTTGGCTTCTCTCGTGGGAGGAGACCTGAGAGCGTATTTTGCGACAATGACTTTGAGAGTCTTTTGGTTACCAACTGGTGAGTGGTTACCAATGTGGCGGCGGTTCTCTGGTTTTGTTCCTAAGCAACAAGCAATACAGATGTCACCAACCCATTCTCAGTCTTCTCACGGCTAACAGGGTCTCTACAGGCCTCAGTCAGCAAAAAAATAGCATAAGTCTACACAGAGTCCTCCCGGTACAGAGTCCATTGCACCCGGGCTGAAGACTCGATCCCCAGAATATCCGCCAAAAACAGCAAGTAGTCCCCAGTGGGGAAACTCAAACATTTTGTGAGCAAGCCATGACGTGCAGCTGCACTGCAGCTCACGTTAGCAATAGCATTAGGTACACCCTCGCTAGCGTACAACAAGCGGCAGTCAGTTAGACCCAGTTGACAGCAGGCTAGACCCAGTTGACAGCAGGCTCCCCTGCCCATTACGCCGAGTCACCACAACCCCACCCTCAAATTCAGCTCCCCATTAGCCGGATCTCTGCTGTGTTAGCATAACGAGGCCAATGGGGCCTGACAGCGGCTGTCAGTCGATATTAAATAAATAACGAGGGATTTCTGTAAATTATTCATTTAACATTTCTCATCCTTAAAGAACAGCCTTGTAAGAGTAGCCCGCAAGTGAAGACGAAAAAAGAAGGGGGAAAATAGAGGTTGAAATGAGGGACACTAAAGGGGTAAAGTGGGGGGAAAAAAGCAAAAAAGTTCCTATGCAAATCAGCGAGAACCACGGTTACATCTTACGACTCCCTGAACTGTCTGCCAGACTGGTACATAATTTGCCTGAAAACCACTGCCGTTTCAGAGCAATGCTCTTCCGACACAGTTCAAACAGAATTTTTGCCGAGTACGTAATCACCCCTAGGATCTAACAGTCTTTGAAAACACGGAAAAAGAAAAAAAAATGGAATATGAAGCAGGCTAATGGGGCAGGCTCCACTTCCTCTTATCTCTCAGTAACCATCAGGAAACCTACCCAGATCTATCCAATTCAGTCACTAACAAGCTTATTACACCAGCAGATTGGCAGAATATAATATGGGTTGATTCTTTGAAGGAGAAAAGGGGGAAAATCAACACTGTCTATGCTACTAATAGTGGCACGGATAATGAGTGAGGGGTGGTGTCAGTTGTGCTTCTCTCCGCCATCTGCATGGTAACTAAGACGTTGGTTAATGGATATCACCGAATGCCAACAACTTTCATCATTCCTTTAAAGTGGAGGATCTGGCAGTTAAACAAATATAGAAATTGGAACTACATCCTATACTAGAAAGCACGTCAGCTTTATGATAATGCATAACACCGCTCAACCGAACCAAAAATAGAAAAACAAGCCCGTCGTAAAGGGTCAAAAGCCTTCCTCTTAAGCATGAGAAAACCAGTAACGGAAAGCCTTGCTTAACTGTCCAATAAACCTCATTATTAATGGATGAGGCCAGAGTACAAGCTAACACACTTTCACTGAGGGAGAGACAAATGAGCCTGCGTCTTAAAATGGGATTAGCCTCCTGCACGCAGAGTGATGGTCTAACGACGGAAATCGGTTTCATAACCATGAAGCTCCTAGCCTTACAAAGTTGTGAAGCATCGACTGTAGATTGATTCAAGTCAGGTCCTCATGGGAAGAGATGATAAATGCAGTCTCGCCAAAGGCTCTTCCAGCATATTAAGATAAGCTCTTCTTGTAAAGCTCAACCAGGACATCTGAGCACCTGAACGACAGGTCTGCAATTTAATAAGCATAATACCCCTGAACCATAAATATCTGTATTAAATGCATGGGTGGGATGGGCGTTAATTTCCGTCACAGTATAATACACAAGCAATGTTTTGTTTTTTTACACCAATAAAACTAAGGGTTCTACAGGACGAAGCCGCAGACAGCCTGAAGGGTAATAAAGTGAAACGTAATGACACAAAACTCAAGTCCACATTTCTTCCTTCCCGTGCTTCACATTTCAAGCTCCCATCTACTCATCGCACCACTGCAGACGCATCCAGCTGCTATTATTTATTTGTGCCGGGAGCCACCTCTCATTTTCGCTGTCACTGCACGGTAAACACCTTGCAATATAAACGAATACATTTACGATTAAAGATTTTCCTCTTCAAAAGGCTCCAGTGTTTACACAATCCAGATTTAATGGAACACAACACACGGGACTGGGTGGCTGTATGCTTTTTTTCCGGGCAGTAAACATTGTTATGCCGATCTTTGTGTATATATTCATTTTTGTCCTTTACCATAGCCCACATTTATAATTAAGAACAAATGTCAAGCGGCACGTGACGGGCAATTCATCTTGTTCTTCTATAAACCAAGAAAGATTTAGCCCCAGGTGTACGAATAAACATCCGTTCCTACATAAAATGTAGTACATTATTTCAGATGGAACTGAAAGAAAAACAATGCCTGCCTGCTATTGCATGAAGGAGAAAAAAACCGAAGAACAAAAATGACCAGAGAACACAAAAGGAGGCAGCCTTTAGAATTAAAATGCCCGAATTCACTGTAAATTACAATGAATACCTTCAAGTTAAAATAGAGCAAGGTCATCCAGAATTGTGAGAGAGGATTTTACGCTGGCTAAACTTGAGAGCACGATTTATACATTTTTTTCTTATTACATTTTTAACCCCATATAACCTACGGACTCAAATATTGGTCCATAAAATACAGCTGCTGTATTCAGACCTGCGGAACTTCAGGCCCATTTTAAATTCTCATGGAAATTCCAAGGTTTCCAACAATCCCAAGAATGTCCTACTGAATTACGGGGAAATGTGTATAAAAGGATGTACATGATCTAGACATTTTCCATTTGATGTAATGTTGTGGCCATAAAAACATGGGCGTCCTGGGTTTGAATATTTCTTTCAGTAAGTGTGCTGTAGCTTCAGTGAATTAACGGAGCCAGCAGATACCGAATATATGTGTGACTCTGTCCTACAATATGAAGAAAAATGCTTTTTCAGACTTTAAACCTACAAAACTCGCTGTGGCCAATGGTGTCCTATAAAATAGCACTGTAAAAACTAAGGCACTGTCTGTAAATAACCGGCTAACAACAGAGGGTTTTCTGAAAAACTTAATAGGATTGTCGACATTCACTAAAACCTATATTTCTCAGCCTCTGTAGCAGACAGAAACATGAAATAAAACTATATGAGAGCTTACACCTAAGGCTTACTTTGAAGATTACTGCCAAAATGTTCATTACCATTAAAAAAAAATATAAGAACAAACATTGATTTGTTTACAAGTGGCAGATTTACAAGATTTGTTTACAAAACAAAGTGGCACTGTAACAAAAGAAATAACATTAGACCTGAAAACAGATAACTGCTCAGTATAGGACCTTGACCAGGCCCACAGTCTGTAAGAGCCATGTAGTTATGATGGAGGGGGAGGGGAGTGGTCATGTGATCAGACAGTGTGAGGGCCAAACAGAACTCATGTCCTTAGGAGTCACCGCTGAGACCTTGTGCTCCACTTTTACACCAGCAATCTTTCCTCTGGCGGACAGTGGTGGCCTTTTTCAGAGAGAGGTCGGGATTTTTTTTTTTTTGCAGACGAATGCTCCAGCATGACCCGTCGTAACCTAAACTGCATTAAGTGCAATCTAGTCTCCTAAAAGGCTTGCCGGCCTCTCGTTCCAGGCTCGTGCTGAATATGTGCCAAGTGGTGGCCCTGTCTCAGCATAGAGGTTCACAGCATGTACATAACGTGCCGCGATGTTGGGTCCAAAATTATTTGTACACAGCTTACGTAGACCTTCAAACACAATAACTTCTAAACTTACAAAGCCAAACACAAGTTTCCATAACAAAGCGACCGAGAAGTTTTTTTTTTTTTTTTTTTTTTTCATTTTCCATGACGAAATGACAGAAGCGATTTTCAGACAGAGGGAGCAAAAATTGTGAGGTTTTCATATCTCCCAGCTGCTCCAGAGCCAGAATTAACTCCAACAACATGAAAGCATTACCTCTATTTTAGGAGGCAAATTACACCTCTCCCCCCCAGCATCTAGGATTAGACTGTAATTATACTGCGGCACAGTGATGTCAAGAGTGAGGGGTACTGGAGGTAGCAGACGATCAGCTGGTGCACATTATGTTCCCATCTCGTGCCCTAAGGCTCCATTTTAGGAGTTCATCAGCAAAAACCCTTCACTGATAAAATACTGTAAGTGAAACCTACTCTCAGATTCTACGACAAAGGAAAACCCAGGGATGATGCATGATTGGACAATGGGCATGATGGCCATTGGCAACAGTGAACTTTGGTTGCAGGTTTATTAAAAGGCTTTTTTCCCCTGGAGTTCATTTTCACGATCTAGGATTGTTTATACAAAGTTTTCCATCACTGTTGGTCACAATATTAGGGGCTGATTATATCTTGAGAGAGACCCCATTATGATTTATACATCATGAAAGGGTTACTTTTGTGGCAACATGGCCAAGACGCAAGAACTAACACTTACATCTGCCAATCTTTATGGTGATTCACAAAATGAAAATAAGATCGGGAAAATACCGAGAAAAAACTCCTAAGTGGACCGTGGCAGGTGTAAAGTTTCCTTAAACAACTGGAAAATGTATTTGTTCAGCTGGGCTGAAATGCGATCAATAGATTTCTTAGCATGCTGCATGGTCACGCACCTAAGGAATTACCCACAGTGAGAGGTTTTTACTGGCAAGTTATCGTGACATCGCGTGTTCAAATTCCATTTCAGCAGACGAGTTGATGTGGAACACCTGTTGAAAAATGGAGGCTTTCGTGTATATTTTTTTTTTCCATAATAATTTCCAGTACAAATTTTCCTTCCGCCTCCCTTCCAAAAGCATTAAGATCCACGATGTAGAACTTCGGCTTTTGCAATGTGCTTTTAATAATTCATTACCACAATCCACTGTAAGAACATCAGCAGCAGCCAATGCCTAATGTGCAACTTACTCAGAAAAAATTCTTGTTTACTGACATCAGAATATTTCTTTAATACAACATACAAACATCTTGAAGGCACGAGTCAAAAAACTCGAAGGAACTAAAACATACAGTAGTTTCCATTTTGAAAAACGATATTTCAAAATTATTTCCGAATATAATACGTATCCATTCAATGTATCCAACCAATCTAGGTGAAAAATGCATATAACAGTGATGCACAGTCCATTATAAACTCCACTATCATGCAGGTATTGAAACACTGGAGACTCAACCCCTCAAAACTTTGGCCATAACCACAGTTTCCTAGATAAATAAGGAAATATGAACCTTTTACTTCACAAAAGAAGTTCTAAATCCTTAGTTAATCATAATTTCCATTATTTGCAGCAATAACTGCAGCAATAACTTCCATATGAATGAATGGCAGTGACACAGCTCTGAAAGTGCGCTTGACTTACGGGCTGCTTCTCCTTAAACTTTGAGTCTAGTTTGTTCAAAACCAGCTTAATTTTACATTAGTTGTCAGAAAATGGAAATTATCTCGCTGCACATTTATTTTTCAAAGGAATACTTTTAATAAATTTCAAAATGGCATTGTCCTGAAAATGAATTATTCTTTTAAACTTCCAAATATTGACATCTCATAGTCCCGTAGTTGCATAGTTGCACACATATACCTTGCATGTGTGTAAATTTAATGAAAATAGAGAACTAAAACTGTACTCACATTATTAACTGCATTGTATGATGCAGACTCCTATTGGAATTACCCGAGCGCTACAGCCATCTGTATGACAGGGAAACAGTCATTTCTCCTGGAACATAAAATATAACCAGGCCTAAACACGTTTTCTTGCTCGTGCGTCGTCAACAAATAAGTAAACACAATGAAAATCGCCAATGATTTGTAAAAAAGCTGTAAAGGTGCTCCAGGTTCTAACCAAAGCCTTTCCGTTAACTGTTATTCTGTGGCTCACAGCAGCACCGGAGAGCTAATTAGAAGGGCAAAAGCTGGACTTCACAGCAATGACTTTACAGAATTAATCCAGATTGTTAGAGGTGCAGACAGGATCTGTGTTTGGCTGATAATACCCCTGACCTCTCAGGTCAGTTTACCATATCTTTGAGTTGATCCAGGAATCAATATTTAAGATGTAGCAAACAGCTCTGCATGATCTTCTAAAACCATTAATATGTACAATCCTGGTCTCTTTTCCAGCATTGACAGTGTGAATTAAAGGACACTCTCCTCTACTATAGTCAGCACAAGAATTATTGGCACCCTTAATATAATGAAGATTGAAGCTAAAGGTGGCACACAATAAGCAACACAGTTAACACTCTATATTTGACGCTCAAAGATGTGAGAAAACTACATGCAATTATTCAAATGAGTTCATTCACACATTTAAATGTTTTTAATTGGGTAATCTAATTTTCTTACAAAAACCATAGGTATCAAAATGATCGACACCCCTGGTGCACAGCTTTGTGCAAACACCCCTGAAAAACGTGATAACAGTGTCACTTTTCCTATAATTTGTGATGAGGTTAGAAAGCATGTCTAGAAAAATTTTTTATCATTATTCTAAGCCAATATTTTCAAGACCATTGTTATACTAGGGTTTGCACTCATGGACTGCCTTCTCCAGTTCAAACCTCATGATTTTAATTAATTGAAGAACAAGGATATTGTTTTCGCAATAGCATTACTGCACAGAGTTTGATGCATCTTTGTCGGTGGGCATTGTCCTGCTGGAAAAACCACTGATGAACTTTGTTAAGGCCTCCATGCAGAGATAACCTGATTTTACACCCAAAATTTCCAGTTCTTGGATTAATTCATCATGCCACTGATCTTAACTACAGCTCCTGGACCACTGGCAGCAAAACATGCAAAAAACATCCATGATCCACCTCCATATTTGACTATAGGTATGTGTAAAAACGTCCATTTCTGGCAACAGTACTCTCTTCCATTCATAGTCACTGTTATGGCTGGCTCGTCACCGCAACATAAATAATAAAAAAGAAGGACCACAGACAACAAAGAAACTGTTTAATAAAGAAATATTTATTGAGGATAATTCAAGACAAAAAAAAGTAGACAGTATCTAGGGGAATGAATGGATGCGTGCTGGTAATGTATGAATGGCAGGCACTGGATGTGTGTGTGTATAAGTGAGAGAGGAGCGAGTGAAGCAGCATGCAAGTTGCAAGCAAGCTGCCAGACTGAGATCTGGCCGTTCCTTTCTACCCACACCAGCACCAGCTGTGGATAATTACCAATCAGCGATCCCGCTGCTACCTACAGCTCAGGCATGGCCACTAGCAAGACTGCAGGGGCGCAGGGGGTCGTAAAAGTCACAATAATATGGGGCACACTCCAGACACTTGGGATTGTTTTTTGCGCTCAGTAAAGGCTTTCTTTGTGTGACTCTTATCAAATTTTGTTGCAGAATACGGTATGTTATGGCAGTTTTTTTAGTCTAGGAGATCGGACAATGCAGCCAATCACTGCCGCCCTTGGGTTCTTAATTGCCACTCTTACCATCTCCCTCATGCCAGATGGGAAAAATATCGAATTACATCGTTTTCATCCTTTTTTTCTGGCCAGTCAGCTTCCATTCCACAAGACTTGTTGCATATATTATTGCCTTTACATTGCCATGTGTATTTTTAACCAATAATGTATTCTTTGGAACCTACTGAGAGGGTCAAATGGTCAAATTTGTCTGCATTAAGTTCCTATGCTTTTAAATAATGACAGTTGAGAGACTCAGCTTGCATTTTACTTCATTTTCATGCCCTTGAAAATAGGAAAGTAATGGAAAATACAGATCCTCATGCCCAAGATGAACTTCAGAACGTTTTTAAAAATTATATATTTCCAGTTTACGTTGGTTCAATTGACACTTATGGTCTGAGCTTACTTTATAAGAAATTCTGAAACATGAGAACAAATTGACTACTAAACTGTGCTTTTTAATATGTAGTATTTTTCCCCTCATTTTTATCAAGAGCAATAATAATTCTAGAATTGTCTGTACACACAAATTAATTTCTGATCCACCAAAACTACCAGCACATTATTTAGTTAGCAGGGAATAAACTATTCTCCAGGTAATCCATCTCGCCCTTTTGCTCTCTCGATATCGACATTACATAGACCGTGTGTGTAATGTGGATCTTAACAAAAGCAAGACGCTTTTAGCGTCTTTGTCTGGAGGGCTTTATATTCCAACAGTTTTTATGACGTCTCCATAAATGGAAAAAAACTACATGCTTCACTGAATAATGCATAAAGTTTCGACTGGTCCCAACGTGTGTAGCCTCCATGCTAGTTAAACCTGTGCCATACTAGCATAACTGTCCCCCGTCGCATTTATCAGTTACATATTTCATTTTGCTACGGAAAGTTCTGGGAGTGAAATATTTTCCTACAGGCCACACACAAGGATGCCCAGTTTAACACATTCCAAAATACGCCTGCAGAGCCTGAAGCATATTTAATCGGAAATGGCCGGAGGAGAGCAGTGTGGAGGCCCTGTTGGGCAGATAAAGTGTGAAGCCTCAGATACGAAGGGGAGATCAAAGCCTGAATCGCGCGGGGGAGAACGGATCAGCATGAGCACAGACTCAGGAGACCCTCCCTTAAAACTGATCCCAGGCAGACCTGCAAGTATTCATGGGCATACAGTCATACGGAGCAAAATCTGATCTCAGACCATTAATGAGCCTTTAAGGTGAGTGTGTTTTGTGTGTATGTATCTGTATGTGTAGGTGGTGGTGAGTGTGTCTGAGAGGAAGTGATAGAGAGAGAAGAAAGGGAAAGCAGGAGGGAAGAGAGAAAGAGAGGAGAGAGCATATGAGGAAAAGTAAAGAGAGATGAGAGATGGCAGAGGAAAGAGAGAGAAAAATGAGATAGAGGAGAGAGTTAGAGAGGAGAGAAGAAGAGTGGAGAGGAGACAAAGAGTAGAGGAGAGAGAAGCAAGAGGGAAAAAGAAGAGTAAATAGAAGAGAGAGGAAACCGTAATTGAGTGAGAGAGAGAGAGGGAAAGAGAGAGAGGGAAAGAGAGAGAGAGAGAGAGGAACGCTGGGAGCAGGCATAACATGCAGCTGCTGCTATGACAAAAGCTATTGAACAGTGAAGCGCACATGACTCGTGATGCCAGGTGTGAGCCGAGGTTGTGACTACACATTCTTACTTAGCTGCACTGGCTGTAAAACTGAGCCTAAAGGCATGTAAATGAGCAACTATTCAGCGTATAAACTGTGAATATGTTCTCTCGACAGGTGGAACTAAAGATGCCAGCACTCCCAGAGCAAAATGCGAACAAGCAACACCCATCTCCATTGGGTTTATCCCACCCACTTTCCACATTGACAAGTGATGGACCACTGCACCAGATGGAAAGGTAGTCAGGCCTACATTTAAAGTGGCAGGGCTGCCCTCCCACCGCTTATGTCTGATGTCAAACCCCTCAATTTCCAATGTGATGCTACAGTGCCAGTTATATAACATAATTTACAGTGTGTTTTACTTTGATAATCCATGATGAATCATGATTTATTCTCAAACAATCGATTTCTACGTCCAATATACACAGTACAAACGCAGAACAGAACTGTGATGCATGCCATTCTGTGTAAGGCTCGGTGCACAGTCTGAGGCACATGCTGTCTCCAGAGCGTCCTCATTAAAAACTGGCCTCAGCTCAGCCCTTGGGCAAAGAGATTTAGCCAATAAGGGTATTGGCTCGGCCCAGAAGCCCCAGCCTGTTCCCACTGCCAGCATCTCAACCACACGTCCTCCAGCAACACAGAACTTTGGAGCCAAAGTGTGGGGGGGGAGCGTATATATCACCAACTAGCTATAACCATGTTAGGCCCTCTATGAATGGACACAGAGCTAATGATCACCAGAAAATTGTTTCAGTGAGTATGCTGGTTTACCTTATTTAAAGGTACTGACCTGCTGAGAGAATTCCAGTTTCTACTAATGCTGGCCTTTCACTTGGAGTGAACCATCTACCATTTCATAAACCATTCCTTATGGTTTGAAGTTCATTCAAAAGAGATTCTTTCGATGTTACAACAGATTTAGCTCAGGCGGATTAAGATCTGGACTTTGAGCAGGCCAAGTCACCAGATGTTTCTTTCAGACTGAGATAATACTTACACAACTTAGAAGTGTGTTTAGGGTCATAATCTTGTTGAAAATAAAATCCCTGACCAATCAGCCTCTTTCTTGATGGCAAGGCTGCTGTGATACTTCTTTTGATCCATGATTCCGTTGATTTTTATGAGCTCATCGATTCCTTTCGAGCAGACTGAACCCCAAACTATAACATTACCACCTCCATGTTTTACTGAAGGGGTTAAATAGCAATTTTTGAGACGTTCTCCACATCTATGGCGCACAAAAGTTCTGTGTTTGGGTGATAAAATTTAAAATTTTGATTCATCAGTCCAAAGGACTTGTTCCCAGTCCACTGGTGTCCAATCCTTGAATTTCTTGGCAAACTCGAGTCTTTTTTTGATGTTGCCAGCTCTTGGCAGCAACATGATCAGACTATTTTCACGCGGGTGCCTGGAAATAGTAGATCTTCATACTTTTATCTCTTCACTTCTGGCGCCATTAACATCATCACGGAGTTGCTGTACTGACAATCGCCAATTTTTTTTTTTTTTTTTTTTTTACTTGTCATACACAGATAATGAACATCAGAGGCACTTAACTTCCGTTTTGCAACTCTGTTGCCTATAATAATCGGTCTCTTTGAAACGCTTGATGGTGTTTCTTACAGTGCCAGGGCAGCATTTGATGTCGTCAGCATCATGTAAGGTCACAATGCCGCTGCAAACAATCAGAGAGAGCTTCTTCCATTGTACCATCGTGTTTTAACACTGTGACACTGTTCAAAGTTCATGTCCCCTTATATACTGGACTAACTGAACATCAGAAGTAATCTTGCAGAATAATGTTGCCTCAAACCAGTTTAAACAAATTTTTTAGCATCAATAATGATGGAATGAGCCCTTAAACATGCATTCAGGCTATGCAAGAGTAAAAAAAAAAAACATAAGATTTGTGACACCTTTCATTTGTTATTAATTAAAAAAATGGATGTTTTCAGTGTTTTTGTTTATTGCCTATATTTTAACCTCAATATACTGGGAATGATTTTATTTGTTCTCATTGCCTACAATAGTATTTTTCAATACATATTCACCAAAAATTTATAGAGAAGTAATATAATAGGACCCCTTTCAGACAAAAGCGGTGGTGTATAATCATCACTGCACACTATAGTAGACGAATGAAACATCAACACAAGTTTACCTTAAAAGGTTCTGAGAGAAGGGTCAGAGTGGAGTCTCTTTAGCATGGAAGTGGCGGTCAGGACGGATGCCACATTGCATGGTCATGTCATGGGATCCTCAGAATTCCAACACACCTCAAACAGGGCTAAATTTGGCCAGGGGTGAATGGGTGGGGGAGCTTGTGACACCGGGGAGAGGAAAACACAAAGCCTCACCCGGAAGCTGCAAATCAAACCACGGTTTCATTTCATTCCATGGGGTTAATCCCAACAGTCATTCCCAACATTTCCAAGCAATGGTCGATTGGAATGCCCTTCGACATCAAATTTCGGGGCCATCGCATTTTGTGAATGCAAGAGTAAACAAAGGCAGCCAAGAGCTCTGCTTTCACTGCACATTTGTCATTTTCACTTTAGTTTTATAGTCAACCGCATAGCATTCATAAGACAACTAATTGCCGCCAGCAAAAAAGAAGAAACATCTGTGGATATGACTAGCGTAGCCAGGTGACATTAGTATGCAATCTAGCTAGGTTTGTCAGATTTCTGTGCGCTTACTATTAGCTATCGTTGTTGCCATTTACTTGAATGTCGTTGAGTCACACACGTCACTAGGCTCGGGTCCTCAAACAGCATTGTGGAAGCAAAGTGAACATTGCCTTCCTCGAAAACAACCATTTCGTAAGGTCCTTTGTAGGGATGAGTTCCACACACTTTAAATAAAGATGCCCTTCAATATGGCAGCAGTGGGCGTGGCCCTTTTTATGTTCACTTTGAGGTGAACAACCCTACCTTTTGAAATACAGCCCATGTCCATGTGCTGAACAGAGGGCAAAGAAGAGAGAAAGGGAGGGAGGAGGGTCAAAAAAGACAGCGAGATATACGAGAAAACTGAGCAGGGTGGAGACAGAAGAGTGGGCCGGGAAATTCAACGTGAGAGCAAGTCAGAATGAGGGCATGTCCAATAAATACGATGGAGGAGGGGGAAAAAGTCAAAGGGACAGTAAGACAGAGGCCGAGACAACGGCTGTGGATTGGATATACTAATTTCACTCTGTCCTTCGCTCTGCATTCTAACGTTTGGCACACGATTAGCAGTCAGGCAGCAACAGCCAGCACCGAGTGCTGTAATGAGCAGCCATTGGTGCTTTATAAAGGTTCCTTTTCCCTCTGAATAATGTGAACCGTGAGCTGCGAGTGTGGTCGCCGCTGTGGCAAAATCACCCGCACAGATCCAAGACTTTCTGCTTACACTAGTATTATGCAAGGACACAGATGGAAACAGGTGCTGCAGGGCTATTGCAAAATGCATAATACACCCAAAAGGGAAGTGAGCAGAAAAACGGCTTAAGCAGGCTGTGGACAGGAAGGCCTGCACATTTGGAGGCCAAAAAGCTAAAAAAAAATAAAATAAATAAATAAATATAAAAAGGAAGATTAGCATCTTCAGTTGACCACGTATCAGCAAGCAGTGTGAGAGACAGCAAGTGCGGGGCATTAATAAATTACAGCTTCATAAATAATCCAGTCACTACTAATCTGGTTTAAGAGTCTGACTGCTTACGAAGGCACAAGTTATTGGCAAGGATTTCTCCTTTTACCAAGTGGGCCATTCCAGTCGTGTCTCAGAAATTAATAAATAAGCATCAAACAGATCAGCAGCGTATAAAGAAAACACATCAGAGATTTTATTCAGCCAGCTTTCCAGATTAAGCTGCTTGTAACAAATCTGACAAATGCAAAGTGACAGCAGAGGGAAATATGCTGCTATATGACTGATTCACAATTAGCCACCAATGACCTTTTGGAGCGACTCATTGTGACAAATTGATTGCAACAAGGACAGATTCATCACTCAGGTTAATTTTCTCCACACGGTAAAGAAAAGACGAAAATGACTCCCTATTTATAACTGGGAGGGGAGAGAGGGGGAGAATTTGTCACTCACCAGAATTAAGTATACACAGAATCCGTCTCACTCTAAAAAACCCGACAGCACCATTGCCACCGCCGGCGCCCCCCCACTACCTTCACTGCGCGCCTTTGGCGGCTGTCTGAAGGGCAGCGGACAGGGACACAACAAAACAGACTGACCCGCAGTGCAAGGGGAGGCAGACAAGTCTGAAGATTTGTGCACATAGCTGTCAACCGCCTTCAAAATCAGACACACTGCAATAACAATAATGTAGTGCATTTTTGCAAAGACTTCCAGCTCTTGACCTCAATGGGCCCAACAGAAAATGGGGGAGAACTCACCTCAAACAACACAAACTCAAATACAGGTTTGAGTTCTCAGCTTAGAATGATTGAGGGGGTCGCACAAGGGTACCTAGCAGGAAAGTGAAATCATGGGAATGAGATATTGTCTGTGGATTAGCCACAGTCAACGGAGGATGGATGAAATGGACTGGATATGTAGGTCATAGCCATCCAGCTACAAGCAAGGGAACCCCAGACAGTGCTGACATTGTAAGACCAGAATGAAGGCATTTTCAGAGTTATGAATGACGATTCATTACCAAACGTCTCTTCTCGTTTACTTGCTTTGAAGGTGGTCTCATATCTGTACTCTGGGAGCGGGCGATTTATTGGCACAAATTATGTACCGCAATAAATATGCACCACGTTGTGAATTTAGCTATATTCTCCCTAACAGCAGAGAAAAATAAATTTATATTGCAATATCTGTGTTGAACCTTCTCCAATAAAAGATTCCTGGACAAGAAGGAGGGTCCACTGGCTCAAGGCTACTTGAAATAGGATCAGGCCAGTTGACTGATTTGTTACTTGCCCCATCAAACAAGTGCCCTGTCCCAATTCTTTTTCAATGCTTGTATTCTTTTTAAAGTACATTCTGTAGATATCAGGAGAAAAAGTATGTACTACTTTGATACACTGTCATCATAAAAAATTCAAAATATATTGTGATATTGGATATAAATTTTAGGCCATATTGCAGGGTCTTTACTTAGTTTATCATAGAATTTTAACATCTTTATTCCATCAGTTCATGAGGATTTTGCCCAGAGAAATTCAGGCTAAGAATCAACCTTGAGGCAGACACAACTGACCCACCTAAGAAGTAAGCCTGAAATTTTTCACTTACGAATACTAACTTTTACATAACTGCTGCCATCTGGATATCAGGATTTTCAGCCCCAAAGACCAGGGGGCTGTTTCAATAAACATGACAGACCGTCCGACCCAGCGACAGACTACCCCCGATTGGATCGGACGGTCCGTCTTTTTCTGTGTGTTTCAATAAACAGCCCGTTGTCCTCCGATATGGTCGGACTGTCCGACTTTACGGGACCACTCAAGAGTTGTCCTAAAAACCGGTTGGACAAAAAAAAATATGACATAACTGTTCGATGTTGCCTGGAGGCAAAGACAGCCAAAACATATCGAGAAAGGAAAGACAGTATAACCAATGCCCGCGAAACCGGGCTCTGTTAAATCCATGAATGTATTTTTCTTACAACCACATATAATTTACATACAACTTATGAATATTTCCATTTTAAATAATTAGTGCTGCTATCCTCAATTGCCACAAAAAGTGCATTTTTTTCAGGCTATGTGAACACTAACGGGACATTGCCTCAAGAGCGGTCTCGGCATCGTTCTCAGTGGTTATAAATCATCGTATTCGTGGTGCTTATGCATGACCGAGAGTGGAGCTCTTTTTACCACCAGTCTTTAACTTAATTCAAGACTGTTAAATAAGCGGTTTTGACGATATGAGTTTTTTAATGTCTTTTGTATGATGAATAGCTTTGTTATGTTGCAACTCGATAGCTACTCCTAACTTTTAGTACAGAATGCAAAGCGAGCAAAGGCTGCTTTTGATTAGCTGGCTAGCTTGTATTCGGTTAATACTGTAATTGAACGTGACAGCCTATAGCGATATGCACCGTTAGTTTACTTCTTAATTGTAGTTGGAGATCTACGTAATCAGAGTTGTTTTTTTTCAATTAACGTTAATGTATTTTGAATATTTGAATGCCAAATAGCGAAGCTGTGCATCACTGAGGTGTAAATTATGGTGCAACTTCCAATGGACAGTGACGAACAGTCCATCCGCGTCAGACTATGGTCGGACATCCTACATTTGATTTATTGGAACACCTGACGGACATGGTCTGTCGAAGGTCCGACTTTTCACTCGACGGATGGTCTGACTCGGTCGGACAAGTTTATTGAAACAGCCCCCTGGTCTTCATGGACAGTGCGGTCTTTGTGAGGCCTTATAAGAAGTCCAGCAGCACTTCAGATCATAGAATGATTTTAAAAAAACTTGCAGTGGCAATGTTGGTGAATCGCTCAGGGGGCCACAGGGTGTCGGTCAGGAAGGAAACTCTCAGGGCATCAGCTTCTGTACTGAATGCCCCCTCTCTTCCTGCCTCGTCACACCTCACTCCATCACCCAGTGGCCAGCGATCGTATGTCCTTTCCGCCCTCGGTGGCAGCGGGAGACCAGAGCCTGACAGGAAATTCCGTGATCTTATACAGGGAAAAGGGAGGGAGAGGTATGCTGTGTCCAAGGTGAAGCCCACGAGAGTTCATCCACTCCAGCAAAATAAAGGGGCTAGCAGCCAGTAACCACCTGGGGCAAGCAGAGGTCCGGATCATAAAGAGCATCAATTCATCCTGGATTTCTGCCAGGTCCACAATACAATGCGAGTATCATGGGGAAGCCTTGGGAGGGCCATCACTACCTGCAGGTCTCGCACCTTCTGACTGCTCTGCCCTAAAGCCTACTCAAATGCCACTGACAAAGAGCAGCAGCCAGCTTAATCTTTTCTGCAGGAGCACTATCCTCCTCTGAAGGCATCTCTCCAAGCATCAAGGTCTGTATGTTCTAGATCTAAAATGGTATTTTTCACATGATCATGTCACTTCTCATGGTTTCCCGCTAGGCGGCTGAAGCACTTCCTCACGCCAAAAAGTGGACATGCTTTTAATAAACAGTGGACCGATTTTTCAGAGACTCTTGCTACATTTTCAGCGAGAATTTCATTCAATTTAATGTTAATAAGCAAAGGCATTGCTTCATTTAATCCAGACTCTAACATGACCAACTGCTAAAATGATTGCTCCTTGATGAATGGGGCTTGTTGATTCTGTTTTGCCACCCTCCCTTGTATATATCTTGATAAGGCTGCAAAATCAACAGGTTATAAATGAGGTCATCCGAAGCGTCCACTTACCAAATAAGATGGGATGTGGCCATTACGAAGTGAGGCGGAGCTTTTGCCGTCAGCCTTCTCTTCAGAGCACATGAAATCATCTAGTTACGATCAATAATATACGCTTACAATTATCAGGAGTGATTCAGCTTACAAAAGAAAGAATAAAAACTTTGCCTCTTGCTTGATTCTTTTTTCTCCATGTTTTGAGATACCCAACTGCTTTTATCATGGAATTCATCATGGTCATGATGGCAACCTCCGCTGTCAATTCAGGGAGCGCAAGCGAGCACGTGCCCATCTTCAAGTGATGTCACCCGCCTCTTGTCATTACATCAGAGTCCACAGGATATGGTCACCCCGATGCGATATCAAGGCTCTTTTACAGCTAAACAGGAGGACAGCTCCTGCCCAATCACTCAAAATGAGTCAAGAGTGAGCAATGAGACAACACAATCTGAGCCAATTGAAACCATCTACTCCCTGAGCAATGACTGTACTAATGGAGCATCAGCGTTCCAGTCAGGATTTGCAAGGTCCAGAATGAACTGGACCAGCAGTCCAGTCCACAAGCTATGACAGCACCCCAACTGAAAATGTCACACACAAGCCCCTTAAGTAACCTTTGTTCCATTATATTAGCATATACATCAGGAGCTGAGCATCCATTTATGAAACTACAAACAGTAAAACAAAAGGCTGCTCAGCAGATGACTTCACTGCATTGTTCAGGTGCGCCTGTGAAGTGGTCACCTCTTCAAACCCTCCCTCCAATCAAACACCAGATCAACAGAAGGTTAAAGGTCACCAGTGAAGCATGTCACAGCATCATGAATGGCTTTAGGCAACCAAAGATTTTTTTTTTAATTTTTTATGTGGCGTACATTGAAGTTGTTTGATGTATGAAAGTGGTAGTAAACCATTGCGCCTTGAGAAAGGGAAAGAGGAGGGAAAGCAAGGGGCCTTTCACTTCAAACAAAGCCCGAAAAAAACAATTTCGGAAAATAAAACAATTTGTAGCATAGCAATTACAATTTTAAATCCACTGTGTTATTCTGTTTAGAAAGACATCGTAGTGCAAGTGTGCAAGACTCCACTCCCAATTTTTCTCTCCTTTGCAACCATAGAAGTGTGTCAATCAACTTCAACCTCTACCAACGAAGGCTTCGCAGCTCTAACTCAATAGAATGCCAGTTATCATCATTTCCGCCATTACAGTAAAAGCTTTTCAAAATGCAACTGAGCAGCTAGAAAGCTAACAGTCGGAGGGATGGAACTGGTGGTCTCACTAACACCTGTTGGCCCATAGGTGGACTCCTGAGTGCTTAGTGTTTACCAGAGGAAGCCTAGCCTGAGTCAGTCAGTCTTAAAATAACCACGTCTATAGGGCTCAAAGGAAGTGCTTCCACTCCACAGAGATCTCCTGCTAGAATGTGCTTCATAAGGTTGCGACTGGCTTTCTCCTCCAACAGAGACCATAGTACACAAGTTAAATGAAAAGAGGGGTGCAAGCATGAGAAATGCACTTGACGCAAGGGCAGCATTCGGAGTCGGTCTAGAAAGCTGAAACATGGGTTGTTTACATGATGGCCAGTGCTCAGCTCCCAGCTGCAGAGCCTGGAAGTGATTAGGGCTCAGAGGGCAATTAGTCAGAGCATCACATGGCTAAATTTAGCCCACATCGGCCGGTCTGCTGCCTGCTCTGCGCTGTGCCTTACCATCATATTTCTTCAATCTGGGTCGGATTTGAACCAATTTCAAAATTCTGCTTCGCTTTCTTGTCAGACTGGACAATGTATTGTAAACAAATCCATCAATCAACTATCAGGTGGTCATCCAGTGAAGGGCAGGGATATGGGAAAGCCCACGACATGGGAATGCTAGGTCGTGAGAACCATGGAGAGGAAAATGTCTTTTTCTGTGGGGGTCTAAAAGCTTTTTGTTTTTAACCAAAATATTTTTTTTTTCATATGTGGTTGTATTATTCTTTTATGGGCTGAGGTTTTGATATCAAGTATATGCTGGTATTTTAGATCAATTTAGGTCTATTGTTTTTTGTATATATTCCCATTTGCTTCTTTCATGTTGTATGTTGAATTTTTATTCTCCTTGACCTTTCTGGGCGTTTTTGGAGGGTTAACCACACCTCTTATGATTAATTTCGTCAGCCTATTGGTGTGGACTATGTATAAATATGGGCGTGTTCCCCCCTTTTTAAACATGATGACCAGACAAAGATCCGAGATTGAAACGTTGTCCTAATTTAATAAAAAATTTTCTTTGGTGGCTTGGAGTAAGTGTGCAGGCGTCTTTTCCTTTCTCCATTGATGCGTTTTATCTGATAGCCTTGCACCTATACGTGATGCGCGTGTAACTCTCTCTTCATACCGGTCTAAAAGCTTGCCATGTTAAAATAACACCATAAAATCTGCCATTTGTGGTCAGTAACTATTTTAAAACCAATTCCAATGATGCAAATAGACGGGTTCAGACTCTTATCATGAAGCAGTCAAGAACCAGAAAAAACGTATGCTGTAAGGTTTTCCAGTTTAAATACACAACTATCCAAGTTTAAACTGACTCCCAGGGCTGCTCACTAAAATAATTTGAAGAGTCTGCAAATCAAAGTATTACATACTGGTTTACAAATGGAAAAAGATATATTCAAAAGTAAAAAGGAAGTATCAGGCCATATCTGAAATGCCCACTACAGCACAGCACATCAAGTTAATTATTTTTGGCTTGTTTTATTTTACTACAGCTGCCCGCATGAACTGATGGCCAATAGCACTCTATTGAATATTAAATAACAAACAGAAGTCTAACAAAGAAGCATCTTATAAGGGACAGTGTCCAATCCACTGATCCACAGAACTTCAAACATTACATTTTCTCATTTGCAGCTGTATAGAACAAACAGCTCGACTGATTTGCGCTATTAACTGTGTGGCTATAACAAAATACTGCTACACAGGTGATAACTTCTCTAAATACACAACCCCAGTTCCAAAAAAAGTTGAGGCATTTACAGAAAATACAAAAAATGGCACATAATTATTAGAACAAGAGGCTCTCCAGAGCCTGTACTCGGGCCGAGTCTAGGCCTGGGCCAATCGCAAAACCATGCGCGCGCATGAGCAGGACAATTGCAACCCCGAAAAAAAAATAAAAGAAGAACAGAGCCGAAACTTAGGCTCGTGGCCTACCGGCCTGAGTAACTAGATACAATTAAAAGATTGAAGGAATCTAATCGAATCCCTGTGCATGATGGGCAATCCAGAAAGCAACAAATAACATATGCTGCCAACTAGATGCAGTGTGTTGCAGGAAAGTCTCTGCATTTTCAGGCAAGATGACGTCAAACTGCATTATACGCAGATTACAAATGCATGGTTGCATAAACAGATAGCTCAGGTGCTAGATTGGCCTGCCTGCAGTCTGGATCTGTCACCGATGAGAATGTATGGCATGTTATGAAGTGAAATAAAAGGAAATGAGGGCCCTGTACAGATGTGCAGCCAAAAACCAACACAATTGAAGAATGGGGGACGTTTCCCCTTAAACTTTGCCAACTCCTGTCTTCATAGCCCAAACGCTTAATGAGTGAATTACATGGCATGGTAATGTTACACAGTGGTGAGCAGTCGACTGTGACAAATCTCTGGCTGCAGTCCTCACATTATACATTTTAAATAAGCAATTAAACTCATGTGCTGGAGGATCGAATGCGTTGTTTGACTGTTTTCAATGAAGCAGGGGTGAATGGACTTTGCAAATCAGTCTTTTTTGATTTTACTTGCATTCTCACTGAAGTGCCAACTTTTTCAGAATAGGGGGTGTATAAAACTGAACAGCTCACTGATGGGGAGGAACACCTGTGGGTATTCTTCAGAAAATTTCACGTAAAGGTCTCACACAAAAGCCTCTTGAAAGACACATCCTTGAGAGAACGGCACTCTACTTTCACCATATCTAATGCGAGAGAGAAATCTAAAGCGCAGCCAAAGAAAGAGCCCGTGAGGGAGAGGCTTTAATCCTTCAGAACAGGAGGTCCACCCACGTATTCACCTGGGAACTCTGTTGGCCGGTGCAAGCGAGCCAGAAGGTTAGAGGAGAGCCTGGGAATGTTTAACATCAAGAAAACAATCATAGCGCAAGAAAAAGCTGAGGGAATTGAGCAGGAAATGTGAAAAGTACCCCCTTTCCTGCGTTCCTTACCGACACACACACACAGAGCATGCACACACACCTGAACAATCTCCACAACAGTGTGTAGAGAGATCTATGTAAGACATAAATAGGCATTGAATAAAGATAAGAACAAGAAGACGGGTGAACCCAAGTGAGGCGCATTTCAAACATTTCACCTGCTCGCAGGGATGTCATCAGGCAATGTTTTAATGGATTCACGCAGTGTTGCAATACCCTTTTGGGGAAACATATTGCACTTTTTTACGGTCAAGAAAGCCAAACTACGTCACACTATTCTGCTGAGTTCCCCTCCTATTTCACACTACAGACTGGTAAAGAGAGAGTCCATAAATGTTGTGCTACATGACAATTAGCCTTTCACGTCAGCTGTACAGAACGTTCCATTTCTTACTATTAGAGATACGCTTATGAAAGAATCCTGGCCAACATTAGCAATTGCACAAATTAAGACCTCCACGAACAACAGAAACAACACTCCCTAATATGGTTTAGGCCTCATGCAATTATCACCGGAAATTCCAGCGATAAGTATTCCTACGCATGCCTCCCAGTTCATTTGTCAAGCCTGTTTAAAGCACACCAGCATACACAGTGCTCAACTTAAGAGGAGAAGCACAATAAAAATTAAATGCTGTGCTTGTTTGGCTTTTTTTTTTGTTCGTTTTCATGAAGGGAAAGTCACAACCTCTTTTGTGTAGGCTAAAATCTACTAACTGCTGGCAGGTAGGCAGAGATTGGTAGTGTTTTCATTTGACTCATAGATGAGTAGAGAGTTACGGGACGAACAGCATTTGAAATCTAACAGAAACATTCAAAAAACCATGAAATGAGAAAATGCAGCGATTAAATATGTGGGGTAGTCGCTGGGTGAGGGGCGGTTTTAGACAGCCGGGTTTTTGGTCAGCAGTTGGTCACTCCGCCAATAACAAGCTAGGTACTAACATACCGTGGGCTATTATCAGTGAGACATACAGCGCGGCATTCACCCAGCAGCCACCAGGTCTCCCACAGTATCGCATAGCGTTCAGCGCAGAAAATAGCCCCTGCACTCGTGTACAGGAGGTGTGAATGTGCATCTGCAGAGGTGGTTTTTCAGAGAGGGCAGGTGGCCAAACAGCGATGTAGAAGGCATGAATCCAAAATGCGCCACCATGGAAAAAAAATGGGTAAAAATTTCCAACTACACAAGAATAGTAAGGACGGTTAGAAAACGCTTGCTAATTGTAAATAGTAGTTACAGGTGCAATGATGCTATTGAAAGTTATCTGGAAAAACTCTGTATTGTCTGAGGAGGAAAAATAATGAAACTAATTATGATTGAGTTATTAAAAGCCAGTGGCGCAATGGAAAAGAAAATGTGATTCGATGAAGGCCACTGTGAAAGAAGAGCAAGGCAAAGAGCAAACTGACTGCAGAGCCAGGAAACATGTTTGCAATTCCTTCTTCCAAAACATGAAGTATGTCATAGAAACGTTATCCACGTTGAAGTCATTAAATATGCAACCAGATATATCCACGTATGTGCTTTGAGTTGAATCACCCTGGAGATTTCTACCCTCAAATACATTTTACTGCTCCATGAACGGCTGTTTGAACTGACACCGTTCAATATAGCAGTGGACAGTTTTCATGATGCATGAACTAACAACAAAAACCTCTTAACCCTCTCTTAAATAACCGGGTCTGCGCTGGAAATGGTCCACATAGATCAGAACCGCGTTTTTTACTGGAACAGATGAAAATCTCATCTTAAATCGCAATTTCTGTCTCACAGCTCATTTGAATACTGAAACAATACAGCTTTGCTCTCTCTGCAAAGATCCATATCTTAATTACCTTCTTAATTAGCCGTGATTCTATGGAACAATGCAATATTTTCATTGTGAAGGCAATGAAAAACAGATGGGTACTCTTGAGTGCTCATTTTTTTCTAGAGCCGATTGTTGCTTTTAAAGATTACATTTAGCAAACCCAGGCCTCAGTCTTTAAAACATGTAGGAGCCTTTTGCCTTCGAGAAATGAACATATTTGGTTCTCTTCATTCTTAGCAGTCCAGGAGTTAATGCAAGGAAAGGATTTATGTTCATTGTTTTTCGATGTTAGGAGGCAGGGCTTTGAAAAGCAACATCACCTCCGCTTGCCCCGGTGATGAATACAGCTAATCAGATGTCACGCCTCAACAACACTTTCTCACATTGGATCAATTCAGCACTAAGCCCATACTGCAAATGGAGAAATCCCAGGCCAGAGAAAAAAAAAGCCATCCATACAAGTGTTTCCCCTCTTCTTTAAATTTATATTCTTATTAACCCGAACCATCCCCCCCCCCCACTAAGATTAATCTCCAGGAGAGCATCAGGTGAATGTTGGCTCCGGAATATTTTCTCACTCATGTAATGCAGGCTGTGTTAGCAGAACCTGTGCGCTCAGGCGCTGAGCTGACTGACATACAGGTCCTGGTCCTACACATCCATCCCCACCCCCGCCCCCGGAGGAAAGCAGAAACCAGAGAGCTTCACCTCTGGGGAGGCCAGGTGTGGAGATGGCAGGCGTGCACCAGCCTTTGCGGGGCGGAACATGAAAGCTCCTGTGGAGCGGCCAGGCCGGGCTGCAGCTGGGCCAAGGCCAGGCGGATAAAGACCAACGGGGGGAGTGCAGGTTCGATCCAGCCCTCCAGCTGTATGCTATTACCGCGCTCCATCCCCGCAGCACAGGAAATGAACAATCATTTAGCGCTGACAGGTACACGCTGAACCTCGCTATCTCTCGTCTGAAACCAACCAAATAATGCATTACAGCAGCTCCACATTAACCTTCAGACTTATTTAAAAACTTTTTTTGTGCTTTATGCGGAGGTCAACCCAATACCTTTTATTGCTTATGAGTATTCTTTTTTTTCTTCCCAAAAGGGGTAAAAGTTTAAGTATGGATCGCCCCCATTCTCCCCCATTTCCCCTTACCCCCTAAGAAAGGTTTTCACAGAGAGCCCAAAAAACGTGTTATCAGAAAAAAAGCACGAGAGAAAGAAGAAAAGCATTTGAAGCACTTCTCTGCTCATGAAAACCTGTAATGTAGAGCTCCCCAGTGGGCCCTGGGATGTTCAGCATGTCCAGCTCCAACTGGGCCGTAACCGAAAACCTGCCTGAACCCAGCGCCAGCTCCCGACGCTGCGGAGACGCGAGTGGGCTGTGAATTCTGGGCCCGGGCTCGGCTCGAAAAACAGGCGTGTGAAAGCAATCCAGTGTTCTCCCTCCTTAGTCACTGGATACACCTCAGTACGCTACCCGACATTTGTCAGCGGTTCAGCTTTTTCTTGCGCACAGTTGTATTGGATCAGAACCAAGCGCCGAGCCGTTGCCGTCACTCATAGCTTAGCTTGGCTGCGAGGCTAAGCCGTAGCCCTGTTACTTCAGTAAGGGTTTTGCTGTTTAAAAAGACATTTCTAAAGCAAACAAGCCCTGAACACGGTTTGAACTGCACAACTGAGATAAGAACCACAGCCACAGAGATGGGGGCAAACAGCAAATGCACTATTAATGTTAGCAGGACCTGATCAGCTTTACTGAGGACATCAGCCAGGTAGGTCATTCAGACAAATCAGACACACAAGTAATGAAATATTCCTAAGCATTCATGCTTACAAAATAGATTTATTTTTTTTTTTTTTTTACTTTGAAACATAGTTATACTATACATTTCTGCTCTAAATACTGTAATCCAAATATGATAAACAGCCAAAAAAGAAACAGACTCACCGAGAGACTAATAGCACACTAATATTCAAAAAGTGCATCTCTTTCTACCATTTGCTAGCACAAGGGAACCCAACAATTGCTATTCAATCATGTGAAGACCTGGCTGTTTAATCCGTGTTAATCAACTGAAGTACAAAACTTTTTCTCCACAATCTCTGACATGTTTTCCCCTCAAAATAGTTTTCCAGCCCACAGTTTTTAATAGATACTAATACTTTTGGGGGTTAAATTCCCATGAAGGTGTCTCAAGGCCATTTTGAATATCAGTAAGAATGCTCACTGTGAAAGCAAAGCCAGTCCATAGTCTATGGGCCTTCCCTGTAATGAGTCTAATGGCGCTTTTCCACTACGCGGTACCGGCTCTACTCAACTCTACTCTACTCGCCTTGGTACCGGGTAGTTTTTTGGGGTTGCTTTTCCATTAAAGGATAGTACCGCCTCCGTGGTACCTGCTCGTCGTTGCAACACAGCATGTTACCTCCACAGCGGCATCCTCAGTTATATCAAGTTTACTTTTATTCTGTCGATTTTGTTAAATATTTGTGTGTATAACACCATGTTATGGCACTAAAGTCCGCGAATGTTTAACTGTAATTTCTGTTTGACATTGTCCGGATGCATAGGATAGCAGCTGGTGTTGTGTCCGATTCGGTTGCACAAAAACGCAAAGCAATGATATCCGTAAAAGGCATAGAGTATTCATAGAAAAAGGCAATATATTCTCAAGGCATTTGTGTACCATCAGTATTCCATAATGTAACTCCAACCTCTGGCATAAATTATGGAATCACCACACACCGAGGATGTTAATTCACCTTTTTTCCTTCATAACAAAGAAGCAAATAACACATATGACAAAACAATTATTGCTTATTAGCTTGACATTCAAGCTTCATGAAACATTTCACTTTGAAATTGAAGGCAAAACACGTAGCAAATGCGCAAATCGCAGGAGATGGCAGAGTATTAGAATTTATCGCTTTACGATGCGTCATCTCATCTGATACCTTTCCTAAGAACAAAATGCTTCATCAGCACTCGTAAAGTTATTTTCCGCGCAATTTTCGTAAAATAGGGGCAGCATAATAACTTTCTTGAGGGGAACTAGGGGAGCAGAATTGGACACAACACCGTTGCTTCTAATTTCGCTACGAGCAGGGTCACAGGCAAAGAAACGCATTTCATAAATACAGCAGCTTCGGTGAATAAACGCAACCTTGTTTTAAAGGTAAGGCAACGCATATTATATTTATCAAGCAGCCTAAAACAACACACGTTTCGAAAACACAATTTAAAGACCTGTTTCAATGATGGCAAGTGAAGGTAGTTTCCAAGCGATAATGCGGAAGCGAGTTGTCTTTCGCAGAGACAATTCTCTCTGACCAATCAGTGGGCTGCTGTGTTGTCACGTCACACTTTAGTACCTGTTAGCCGAGCGGGTACCTTTTTTGAAACCACAAGAGAGCAGGGACCAGAAAATCTGGTACGTGGTACCAGGTACTTTTTCCTAATGGAACAGCAAAAAAGGCGAGTAGAGTAGAGTAGAGTGGAGTAGAGTAGAGGAGAGCAGAGCAGAGCAGAGCCGGTACCGCGTAGTGGAAAAGCGCCATAAAAGCTGCATGAAATGGACAGTGCAAAATGGGGTGTTTGCATCACAGCTTCAGTGATTCATATGCTGCAGTTGTACAGGACCAAGGGAGGGAAGACATAGCCCTCACACATTCGCAAAAAGACCGCAGAGCTGCATTGCCCAGACCCAAGCCAGAAATGAGGGAGGCTACAATGAGAAAGGAGAATGTGGGACACCCACTGCTAATCACCTGCACACACATGCATGTATGCACAGACTAGTACGAGCTACAGAGACTACACTGCAAGTTAGCAGCAAGCGCAGGATAGCCAGATTGCAGTTGGCAAGAAAATGCCACAAACAACACGGACAGTTCTGTAAAAAGGTCTTGAGGAGAGATGAGTGCGAGAAACACTTGTATCACAGTGATGGAGTGCAAACGTCGAAAGAAACTGCCGAAGATTTGAAGCACTGCACCTCATCTTGCCGGTGCGGCTGTTCGGGCATACACTACAGTCACAGGTACTGGCTCACTTCATTGATGCTGTAAAGACTACTCAAAAATCATTGATAACCATGATTAAAACGAGCAAAAATTATTCACAAAATAAACAACATTGACAATTAATCATATTTTGGGCTAACAAATATGAGGACGTTATATTCATATGAAAAGCTAAATGGCAGCGATAAAGATCCTGACCAAAAATAAAAATCTCATTTAATCTCAGGCTCTTTTTAGTTTAGGGGTTTTTAAAAGCCAAAAACAGGAAATTTCTTGTCTGGCCAATTTAATCACCAAAAATAAATCCGACTGAACCAGAATGTTCAAAAGAAACATTACATCAAATGTCCCCCCAAAACAAGCAGGACTAATCTCGTTCACACCCGTCCTTGTATTATGTCATCAAGAAATGGGGTTTGCAAAAAAAAAAAAAAACCACAAATTCTTCTGACTGAAACTGACATGTATAAAAATACCCATGAATGAAATTGAGCTACAAATCAGCACTTTAAATTCATGTGAATTACAGGAGTATAAATTAGTACACTGCGGTATACAAAAGCCAAATTAAAAAATAGCAAAATAGCATTTATCCTTGTCCTGAAAATCACAGAGGGCACATACACTTGTTTACAATGGGCCATTCTAACATGTTTCAATGGTCAGTGAATGGTAATTGTTTCTTTTCAAATGCTGTGCGTTGGAGAAACGAGCCAAAACAACAACAGTCATGCCAGTGTCCAAATACTAATGGACAGCAGCGCATAATGTAGGGATGACTGCATGAGAGACTGTGACCGTGTGCGGCAGCTGGTGGTTCTAGGATCAGAGTTACAGTATTGCAAGTGGGTTGGGCCAGGCCAAGAGAAAAAGACAATGCTTTAACTGAGGTAAGTGCTTGCTCTACATCAGCAGTGCGCATTATTCTCTTTTATGGGAGAGAGCGTGAGAGCAGAGTGTTTTACTGAATATTTCTCTGCGCTTTTAAGGTCACATACATTCTGTAACCATACAATTATAGAGGTATAAATCTCTGAGAAGGGAGTTATAAACTACAGTACTCTTGAACAGCCATCATCTTTTTATTTAAATAGAGAATTGCATAGAACTCAGTTTTTCAAAGACAAGCTTAAAATGAAAAAAAAAAAACAATAAATTTGTTGGTACAAAACGAAGCCAAATTGCAAATATAATGAAAACAATATCCTTGCCTAACACTGTAGATAATTATTACCACCTGAATGCGAGGAGAAAATATTACTCTCACACTATAGCTCCATTGGGACAAATATGAGGAAAAAAATCCTTGAAGTTACAACACCGTATAAAGGATTAAAATAAGCTTAAGCACTACAGCAGATATTTAATTTCATTAATTAAAGAAGTTGTCCTCACATTCCAGTGTAAAGCATTATTAATAGAAAATATATTGTGAATAGGTACTAGAGCGCTTCAAAGCACAGCTCACGGATCAGTGCCGTCAGCGGTCACAGAGCCAACACATTAACATCCCCATAGTTCCCGCGGGAGACTTGAGTAATGATAGGTAAACACAATCAAACGTATTCAGTGGGCACTGTGCTATTGGTCAACCATAAAAAAGAAACTAGCTATGGGAAACGGAGGCAAGTGTTAACGTCTCCTTTCCTCTCCCATGAAGAATACTGAGTACTGACTGTAGCCCCACGAAAATGGCACCCAGTGTTGTGTTTAATCCTCGATGAGGTATTTCCGGGCTGCCACCCATTTCCCTTCTCCCGAGACCCAAGGACTGTTAAAACACACCAACGACTCCCAACCAAAAAAGGCTTCCTGTTTACACAGAGATGGTTCCACTTTCAGCTGTAGAGACCAGGTGACCTTGGAGAATCAGAGCAAAAATTACTTGTCTTTTACCTCCAAAAGAAAACAGAGATTGCTTTAGTCGCCTCATTTACTTCCACCATCTCCAGATTCAAAAAGTATGAAAATTATCGGGAAAGGTTGAGAGAAAATCATGACACTATGAATATCAAAGTGAAAACATCATCAAGGCTGCACCATAAGAATTTGCTAAGTCATATACTACAAACTTGTGCAAATTAATTGGATAAAGGTGCTTGTCAATTGAATGAGCTGAATGGAGTGCAAATAGCAGTCCCAAGTGATGGATGTTTTACATAACCACCTCAAAGATCACTGCACAGTACACCTCTTGGCCACGTTTCATTAATTTCCTTGACTTGTATGATGCAACAAATGTGATTGCATCATCAAAACAGTGCTGAAACTGTGTGAACTGGCCTGGTAATTCACCTGACCTCAATCCCATTGAGAATCCCTGGTCCATCATCAAGTCAAGGCTGCAGCATAAGGACTCCACCACAAAAACCAAAGTCATCGATGCAGTTGTCCAGCTGTGGCATCAAGACAAAGAAATCAAGGCAACCTGCAAAAACCTAGTCGGCTCCATGCCAAAACGGGTGTAACAGCTTACCAAGAACCGTGGACACATCTCGTACTGAGTGCTGAATGTAGATCCTATTAAAGTAATAAAAAGCCTGAAAACCTTTGTTGTTTGGTTTTTCCCTCTCCAGCCTGCTTTATCCAATTAATCTGCACAAGACTGTAGAATACTAATTTCTGAAAGAATCTGAAGCCTACATAAAACCCTCTGTTCAAAAACTCCACCAAATCACTATTTTCTTTGTACTGACATTTATAGAATTCAAATTGAATATTGTGTATAAGGAGCAAAATTAACACTCTTTGGAGGCTAAACGCATCACCAGTTGCTATCACCTCGTTCTGCTGGATCACAAACATCACATTAGTGCATCCACGTTAAAGACATGCTTTCAGTCTCTTGACCCTTTCCATTTTTGGTTTTCATCTTCTGCATTTGATTTCAGCAATCAAAAGCAAAACGCAGCATAATTCAAGGTTGCTGACTTTAAGGTAACTGGTCAGTATAGACAGTTGTGTACAGTTCTGAACACAGCAAGTTGTTCACACAGATAGTTATACAGTCCAGTCAAAGAGGGCTTTCCGCTTATAAGGTGACCATGCAGTAGATTTTGTCATAACTGCCAAAGAGCAAAAGGCAGCCAAAATTTCTATTTAATCTCTGATTGAAAAAGTACTGCTTTGTTCTATAGTGGGCAAAGATGCTGAGTACAAGTGTTGTGGCCCAACTGATGGAGCCAGGAGAGAACAGAAATCACCCCACAGATGAAAGCAGACAACGTCCCAGCAGAGAATACTCATCATTATAAAAACCGAACTACATGCGCAACCAGAGTTTTGATAACAGCATCAAAAGTGTTCAGCTAAGTGTTTATACAGAAGTCAATTGTGTAATGCCTTTATCGCCCAAAAAATGACATGGACCATGAAGTCAGTAAAAAAATGAGAAGTGTACTGTTCGGTCGACATATTGCACTGAAACTTCTCCCAGCAGACCCCACTCTCATTGTGACCTCTTACCTTGAAACTGACCCCACAGAAAAAATGTAAAAGGCAACAAATGTCTTTTTGTACTGTAATCACTATGAACCTGTAAGCTGTAGTTTTTCTTTGTGCTGTGCCTGTTCTGCATTTTCATTTCTTATATTTATATTTCTTATGCTGGTTTATGCAGATATGGACCAATAGGTCTGAAATCAAGTGAGAAGTAAAGTACGTAAGATGCGTTTCATTGCATTTTACATTAAAACCACAATAACCATTGGATTATAATCGGCGTGATTTACTGCCGATTTGACCTTTATTTTGGCCAGTTTTGAGGAATTTTCTGGCAAGTTTAGACTTTTTAATCAGACAAAAAGTTCCAATAAAGGACAGATTTTCTCCACATCAGATACATAAATATCTTTGCTTATTTAAAGACTCGGTGAGATCAAAGGTATGCTTTACATCTGGGAAGATCCCTGATGTGGAATCAAAACGTGTCCAGATTTTTATTTACAATATAAAATAACCCATGATCATCAATAGATGAAAATCCTGAGGCAGGGACAAGCTAGTAAAGTAACTTAACAAAAGGCAGTGTATACCAAAGATAGACTGCCATTGTCGTGATCAGAATTGGACTTCAATAAGACTACAAGCACAGCAGAGCGTAAAAGGACCCAGCAAATCAGCAGTATAACCTCAGGCTCTGCTGACGGCTCTCAGCTCTTAAAACAAGGCAGAGTGTGTTATTCAGTCGTACTTAGACCAAAGCATTTCACTTTCACAAGTGCAACAGAAATAAGAGACGTGTAGATCTAATTCTACGAATAGCTCAGCCCACACTCACATCCTAATGCTGTTAAGAGCCATAATACAACACATGAAAATAAGAATTTGTTGAACTACATAACTGCCCAAAGTTAACCATGCAGCATGTCTTCATCATCAGCAACAATCCAAAAGAGACCATTACCTCCCTCCCTCTCTCCCTACTTCCTTCCTGTACAAATACACATATTCATCCACTCCCAACCCAAAGAATACCCTGAAAGAGCATCCGCCCCAAGATTAAAAATTTACTTGACTACATACACCACATATTACCGCATATACCATCTCCCATGTAACAACTTCCATTAAAGATTTAGGCTAAACTTTATGCACTTTCCATGTACAAGGAGTTGAGACTCTTGTCTTTTGTTTATACTCACAGAGGAATTTTAAAAAATAATAATTAGCGTCCATTAAATCTATTCTATTAAACTTTTAAAAGGGCTTAATGTTTCACAACAAGTCATTCTGATTACAAAAGTAGCCTACAATATCAGAAGGTATATCAATCATCTCTTGAGAAATATCACAACTTTACAGCAGAATTTTGAACATTTCCCTATCAGCATTCCAGCAGAGGCTCTGACAAATCAATCAACTGCACAGAGCGCCAAGATTCTATGGGATTTTACACCAACATTTCAATTTAAAGTAACAGCTCGTTATGATACTTGAACTGCTCATCAATATGTCAGAAGTGATACAAGCATCCTGAGTTATACAATTCATAATAACTCCATAAAATGGATAAAAATGTATTAAAATTTCAAAGTGCATAAAATTTCGCAGTGGGTTATGAGTGAAATAAGAAGAGCATCCTTTAAATAGCTGACAAATTATGAAAGCACAGATTCTTCTTTTAGTTTGACAGTAAACATCGGACTTCCCAATTCGAAAGCAGACTGACTTCCAATAGTATTCCTAACACTCAGAGGTAGACAATTCAGATTCAGAAAGTTGAAGTCCTCCCCTTCAGTCGGGAGGTTGAGTTATTAGTGAAATCAGCTGGCTGTGCTCATGGGTGGAGGTAAAACATGGCAGAACTTCAACTTCCTGACCCCCGGAGTGCCCATCTCTGCTTACAACAGAGAGAATGAAAGGCAGAAATGTATCCTTTTCAAGCTCTCTTGCCTGATCTCCCGTTAATACAGGTACAAGCGCTGCAATTACACTTATATCTCCGCACAAAACGAATCCTAATCTCGAGCAAAATAACTGGCCTTCACATCAAACAGACCACCAGGAAGTTGAAAACAAGTTCAAGCAAATAACCTCTCTCCACCTCCTGTAAAAAATGTGTGATTTTGACCCAGCTGTGACTGACCGGAAATGTTAAATAAGCAGCTCTGTTTGGAGGAACGTTGCCTGACTCCTACTTTACCGTGTCTCTTACCACATGTGAAACCACACTGTACCAAATCCAATGCCAAAGTAAACCCTCACGTCTTCCAAAAGGAGTGTGTTAACAGTAAATGCACTCCTGGAGTACCGCAATCCTCTGTTCAATTAAAATATACAGCAGCACGGCATTACAAAGCATTCTCCAATGAAGGTGCAATTATCTGCTGTTCCCGCAAATCTACTGGATACAATTCCCAAATGCAAGTCAGACAAAACAAATGAGGTAGATAAAGTCAAATGCATTACATATCACCTTGGTTTGAAGGAAAGGGCATTAATATTGCATTTGATTTAGTTCAAACATTTTACATTTCTGGTGCAACTTTTCTCACAATCTTTGCAGAGAGCAGCATTTTCATCATCAGTAAAACATTTGTCTGAATTCTGCGAGAGAACTGAACACTGAAGATGTACTTGATCCAGCCAAAGTCCAGTGAGTGTCCAAACAAAGGCTGCATTCACTCTCGTGACAAGCTGTGCCACGGTGTGTCAGTTTGTCTGTCTGTCCATCTGTCACAAAAGGGCCCAAAATACAGCCTTGGATATAATGGAATTTATCCATTTGTAAAGTCCAATGAATACATACAGCCTCAATAAAATATAATTAAATATCAAGAAAATCTTCCCTAAAATTTTTTCCTGTTCCTTGAACATTGTTTGATAACAATACAGTAGTTTTGAAGGGCAAGCAAGACTTGGGCGACACATTTATTCTCAGGTTAATTAATTAATAAATTGTGGTTCCTGAGCTTCTGTCTCGGCATTAGTAATTTTCTTTGTTATCTAGGGTGAGCGAGGTCATTAGGTAGGGGGTTCAAAATGTGGCCAAAACTATGTGACGGTTGCAGGATGATCGCACTTTTGGAAAGAGATTTCCAGGGTGGGTTTATCTGTCACCGATGCCAGCTAATTGAGCATCTGGAGAGCAAGATCCTTGTTCTTCAGGGCCAGTTGGCGGCACGACATAGTTCGCAATCAGTAGAGTTCCTAGAGGAACTAAGTAGTATGTCGTTTAGAGAAATGGTCTGTACGCCAAAGCAGGGTGGTGTGGGGACCCCAGAGCAGGCAGGGAGAGAAAGTTGGGTGACGGTAGGTCGTCAGCGCAGGAAAGGGGGCGTGCACACCGTGACAGCGACAGCTCCTCCAGTGGTTGAGGTGTCCAACCGATTCCGGCCCTTGCAGGAACTCGAATTGGCCCCTGACCCTGAGAGTGAGGGGACTGATGAGCAGCAGGGCACCCTGTTGGCCTCTACCCCTCAGAAAAGAGAGTTATTGATAGTGGGGGACTCAATACTTAGAGGAATAGACAGTTTAGTCTGTTCGCCGACAAGGAGTCTCAGACGGTGTGTTGCCTGCCTGGTGCCCAGGTAGGAGACCTCCTGGAGCGTGCGGCGGACAAGCTCCTGGCCAGAGCGGGAGGGATCCAGCTGTCATGGTCCATGTTGGGACTAATGACGAGGTAAGGGTAGGTTTGAGGTTCTGCAAAGCAAATTTGTTGAATTAGCTGAAAAGCTTAGGAGCAGATCCTCCACAGTAGTGTTCTCCGGGATTCTACCGGTACCACGTGCAAGCAGAGGGAAGCAGAATTTTATCTGGAGGTTTAACACGTGGCTACGAACCTGGTGTAGGAAAGAGGGGTATAGGTTTATGGGGCACTGAACTACTTCTGGGACAGGGGTGACCTGTTCAAGCCGGATGGGCTACACCTGAACCGGAGGGGTACCTTTGCACTGGGTCAGCGTATGTTGAGGGTAGCAGAGAGTTATTTAAACTAGGGACTTTGGGGGCAGGGAGGTTAGAGAGTGTTACACAGAGGGAAATGCAGACTGCCCTGATGGAAGCTGACAGCGTTACATGCACTATTGATGATATATTTTTAAAGCAAAAAAGCATGGTGAGGGCTTTGAGCAGCAGGCGATGGGAAATCGAAGGGAAGAGCGTTCATTATAACCTGAAATGTTTTTATCTAAATGCAAGAAGCATTAAAAATAAATTTCAAGAACTTGAGGCCGTTATGATTAGTGAAGGCTATGACATAGTTGGGATTTCAGAGACATGGCTTAGTGAAGAGGATGGAGATGAATATAATGTAGAAGGTTATAAGCTCTTTAGGAAGGATAGATGTAATAGGCGAGGAGGGGGTGTAGCACTCTATGTGAACGAAAAACATAAATGTGCAGGAAATTCCTGAAATTGAATATTCCGTGCCTTGTGAAGATATCTGGGTCAGGCTCACTGGCAAACACGAGACTGGTTTAAACATAGGTGTATGCTATCGACCACCAGCTTTGGACAGTACAGTCAGTGAAATGCTCCTTAAGAGGATTACGCAAGCTTGTAGAGGAGGAGGGACTATTATTATGGGAGACTTAAATTATCCTGGTATTGATTGGGAAATGGTGAAAGGACAGGGTAGGGGGAGGAAGAATTTCTAGATGTCATAAATGATAATTTTTTGGTGCAGTATGTTAATAAACCTACAAGAGAGAAGGCAATTTTAGATTTGCTGCTCTGTAATGACCCAGATAGAATTAGCAATGTTGAGGTACTGGAGCCACTTGGGACAAGTGATCACTCTACTATTAATTTTGAGGTTTCATGGGAAGTTAAAAGGTGTCTCCAAAAACAAAAATTTTTAATTTTAGGCGAGCAAACTTTGACAGGATGCGGTCATATCTAAGTGAAACAAAATGGGAGACACTCCTGGACTGTGAGTCTGTAAATGAGATGTGGGAAAGATTAAGGGGGTTTTACTTGATTCACAATGTAAATTCATTCCAAAGGTGTCCAAAAGTAAGCTGAAAAAGCAGAATCCTCAGTGGATGACAGCAGCTATTCAGAGGAGTTTGAGGGAAAAGAGGAATCTTTATAAGATGTACATAGAGGATAACAATGAGATTACTAAGGCGAATTCTGTAAAATGCGGGCTGTGGTCAAAAAGGAGCTGAGGAATGCTAGAAGACTGTATGAAAGACAAATTGCAGAGGGGGCAAAAACTAACCCTAAGCGCTTCTTTCAGTACTGTAGCAGAAAAAGGAAAGTCAAAGAGCAGGTTAAGTGCATAAAGAATAAAAATGGATCGCTGCTATATGATAATAAGGATATTGCGGACACCTTAAACGGTTACTTTGTTGAGAATTTTACCTTAGAGCGGTCTTTATTCGCCAGAGGGCTTGTCCAATGCTCAAGATTATTTAGCGGAAATTGAGGTTAGGGATAACGTCAGATTAGACAAGTTGCATCAACTAAAGGCAGATAAGGCGGCGGGTCCTGATGGCTTATATCCTAGAGTGCTCAGGGAAGTTAGTGAGATCATCTTTAAGCCGCTATCTGCCATCTTTAGACGGTCTTTAGAAACTGGAGAAATACCAAATGATTGGAAACAGGGCAATATAATACCAATATATAAAAAGGGGACCGTGACTGAGCCAGGTAATTACAGGCCAGTCAGTTTAACTTGCATTGCGTGCAAAATATTGGAATCTATCATAAAAGATGAGCTGGACTTATTTCTTGAACGAACAATATCTTGAGGGATAGCCAACATGGTTTTCAGAAGGAAGGTCATGCCTGACAAACCTTCTGGAATTTTTTGAAGAGGCCACCAAGACTTATGACCAGAGCAGGGCTTATGACATCATATATTTGGATTTTCAGAAAGCATTTGACACAGTACCGCATAAGAGACTAATTTTTAAAATGAGCTCCATTGGAGTTACAGGTGGTATTCTGAAGTGGATTCATAACTGGTTGCAGGACAGAACACAAAGAGTGGTGGTCAGTGGTATCTCATCAGAGCTAGGTAGGGTGGGGAGTGGCGCCCCCAGGGATCGGTGTTGGGACCCCTGCTGTTCCTCATCTACATTAATGACCTTGATAGGAATATTGAGAGCAGATTAGTGAAATTTGCAGATGATACTAAATTGGGGGGCTTGGCAAATAGTTTAGAGTCCACTAAAGTGATTCAGGATGATTTGGATAGAATTCAGAATTGGGCAGAAATGTGGCAAATGAAATTTAATGTAGCTTAAATGTAAAGTAGTACATGTAGGTAATAAAAAACATTAGACGGGATTACTTCATGGGAGGTTTTGAACTGGAATGTGCTCCACAAGAGAAAGATCTGGGAGTGATTGTTGACCAAACCCTCACAGGCTCTAGCCATTGTGCCGTAGCTGTTAAAAAAAGCCAATCGGATGCTGGGATACATTGCCAAAAGTATTGAGTTCAAATCCAAGGAGGTGATGCTTCTTTTGTACAACACATTCGTCAGACCACATCTAGAGTATTGTGTACAGTTCTGGGGACCATACTTTAAGAAAGACATAGAGGCTTTAGAGAAAGTTCAGAGAAGAGCCACGGCTAATTCCGGTATTAAAGATGAAAGCTATGAGAAAAGGCTGAAGATCCTTAATCTCTTTAGTCTTAGGAAAAGGAGACTAAGGGTGATTTGATTGAGGTCTTTAAATATGTTAAAGGGATTAACAAAGTGAATTATGTAGGATTCCTTCAACCAAGTGTTGTTAGCAGAACTCGGGGTCACAAATGGAAGCTGACTAAAGGTAAATTTAGCACTGATATTCGGAAATATTTCTTCACCCAAAGAGTAATTTCGGTGTGGAACAGCTTGCCTGACCATATTGTTGAGGCAGAGACCTTGGGAGTTTTCAAGAGCAGACTTGACTTAAAGCTAGATACCATTGAGTCATTGAGTATCTGAAGTGATATATTCACGATGGTACAAAGAAACTGGCGAGCCTAGTTGGGCTGAACGGCCTGTTCTCGCCATTCATGTTATGTTATGTTATGTTATGTTATGTTATGTTATTTATACTACCAAGGTCTAAAGCACAAAAGAATACTGTATAATCCCTTAGGCTCCAGAATCCTCCCAGTAATGCTTTCTATTTCAGTTACAGAACATCTCAGTAATAATATGCCTGCAACAGCAATGAAATGCCGATGTGCAACCAAATTTATTTGTTTTCCAATTCAGGCCCGGGCAAATTCATCTGCAATGCTATGCTTTCGTTGTAAACTGCATTTTAGCTGGATTTGGTAGAAGCTCTAAAAAACAAGATTGTCGACACCAACACCATAAACCCTACCAGTTTAGGTAATTTACAGCAATGCTCATTTAAAAAAAGTTTGGTTGAAATCTGGTTGCAGAGCAAATGGGATACAGTTTTCTGCGATGGATCATTCCATATGAAAACAACCAGGGCTCCCATGGGCATAGTCATGGATTTTCTTCAAACTTTGACAGAGCGTTGTTTTGGGTGCCAAATGAAAAACTACCAAGTTTTAGCTCAATTGGCCCACTAGTTTTGATTTTCTGGGGGGTCAAAAGCATTTATAGCTGGTGAAATTTGCATTTTTCCATTTTAGGGCTGTAACTCTGAAGTAATCAAGCCAACCCCATGATTTTTTCAGGACTTGTTCTCTATGCAATGTACTACCCTTTATTGCCAATCAACATAGTTTTAACTCTTTTATTGTGATTTTACAGGCTCTCAAACATGCTACTTCTACAAACTGGTATCAAAAGATATACATTTAAAATACCAAGGATACACCCATCTGAAAAAAGGGTGGAAAAAGGTAACCCCCACAGGAGGCTAAAATAAGGGTCAATATTACCAAAGAACTATAAATGCTATAAGGATATTAATAGGTGGCTATAGAAAGCTCTTGACCATTATTTGATATTACCACAAATCCATATATGTCATTAGAAGGGTGTTAAAATGGTCACTTAAATGTGTAAATTGATACCAGCATGAATATTAAAAGTAGCTATATACAGGATATTAATAGGTTTTGACCATTACTAATAGCTGAAACCACAAATCCATATATGTCATTAGAAGGGTGTTAAAAACCCTTTAAATGTGTTGATTGGCATGTAAAAGTAGCATTTTTGGGAGCCTATAAAACCAGAAAAGGGTTAAGTCCTTTGAAAAAAGGGTAGTACATTGCATAGAGAACAAGTCCTGAAAAAATCATGGGGTTGGCTTAATTACTTCCAGAGTTACAGCCTGTTAAAAATGGAAAAGATGCAAATTTCACCAACCGGGGTGCCATTCCCACTTTTTTGACCCCCCAGAAAATCAAAACTAGTGGGCCAATTGAGCTAAAACTTGGTAGTTTTTCATTTGGTACCCAAAGCAACATTCTGATAAAGTTTGAAGAAAATTCATGACTATGCCCATGGAACTTGTCTGAAAATTGGTTGATTTCATATGGAATGACCCAGATAGCACCCACCAAAGGTAAAAATCAAACAATTTTTTGAGTACCTTAGACCTCTGGCCAAGAGGGTTACCAAGCTTGGAATTAATACACTAAACTGTAGCACAAACAAAACTCAGTTACCATATGGCACATCTGCCCTCAAAAGGTTTTCCTAGTCTATCTCAGGAGTCATATTTGTTTTCACCTAGCAACAATCTTTTAAATACTTCAATGCCACATCAGCACATTTTTAGGGCAAAATCATGCCAATCTTTGTAATCTTATGAAAAAAAAATGGAAATCACGCAACACTCTCTCACACACTCATAGCTATGGGCAGATTAGAGTCTCAAATTAGCCTAGCATGCATGTCAATGAGAGGAAACCTACGCGAACACAAGAAGAACATGCAAACTCCACACAGAAAAACTGCAGGCCTGATTCCAACCCCTAACCTTCATAACCGTTTTAGTAATTATATTTGCTGGCTTTGGTCATGGTGATCACACACGCCACCATTTTCCAAAAAAAAAAAAAAGAAAAAGAAAAAGATGCAAAAAACTAAAAGGTGGACTTCATAATGCCAAAACATTTGATTTGTCCACAAGCAGAAATGACACATGACACAAGTTTCTAGCGCAAAATGGGTGAGGAGTTAGGATTGTTTGATTACTGGAAATTAATAAACTGACACTTACAACGCCACCAAGAGGGCATTTGAAGCCTAAATCATTAAATAGTCCCAGGAATTGTTTTTATTTTGGTGTAAATATTCACTTTGTGCCAAGGTCTCACATTATTAAGTAAAAACTGGGAGCTGAAGAAAATTGCTAATGGGTGATTCCATATGTGTTGTACAGGACATTCAGAGTATGTTTCCAAGCTTTGTCGTTAAACAGAATCACAATGAAGAATTGTTTTTTGGTAATGATAGAGTACTAGCGGGATAGATAATGAAAATATAACAACCAATAAATATTTATTCCTTTGTGGTAAATAAGAAAGAAATTTGTTGCGTGTCGTACAGCACACAGAAAAAACATTTTTAAAAAATTGAGTTCAGACCAAAAACTCTGCGAGTTGTGCGGATGAATATTATTAAAATGCTACTTACTGAACATTGAAGACACATAAGAATGCTTAAATGCAGTAGTAACTTTAAAATGATCTTTATTGAAAATATGCGTAAGATAAACTTTTTTGGAAATGTGTTGTACAGGACATCCAAAAGTGTCATACGGGACTCTCTTGAACTAGTTGAAAATACCTAAAGATACTTCAATAAAACCACTGTATTTCTCCTTTTATTTGGACATTCTCTATGAGAAAATGAAATATAACCATTCTGAAATGTATGAAGATTATAAACGTAGCAAAAGTTTATGAAAAAAGCAATACGTGAAAATGTGTCGTACAGGACAGGGTGCATGTTGCACAAGACAACATGTACGCATGTACGTGTAAGTAAAGTTTCATATAGCTCATAACAAATGTAAGTACAAAAAATTTCTGTGCAACTCTTCCCTATGGATTTTTCCAGAATCCTTGAGGATCCTCAAGGGTTTTGCTAGGGTCCTCAAGGTTCCTGTCACCAGATCCTTCAGGATCCTAAAGATCTTGAGGGAGCCTGTAACAGGATCCTTGCAATGATCCTGTCAGAATCCCTCGCAGGATCCTTGCAACGATTCTCACCAGGGAATGGCTGCCAATTTGAAGCAGTTTTTAATTTTCCCGTTTTTCCACGTTCTCATATGGATTCGCCCGAACAGTATTTCCAAAATGGCCTAAATACAAAATGTGGGGACTGCATTTATTGCCCATATGCTCATGATGAAATGTATCACTGCAGTTTCAAAGGTTTCAAATGTATAAAAGCATTGCATTTTGTGAAAAAATAATGCATACTTCAAAACATTTCAATTCAAAGTTTATACTTTTTTACTTTAGAGAATACAAGACAGCACCATTCTGTCGTTTAGATAACAAGCTCATTAATGGATAATGCTGTCTCACTATTCTACATCTTTCGGAAAGCCTCAAAGAAAAAAGAAAACAACATCCTAATGAGAGCCTTTTCAGTCCAAAAGCTTGTAATACACTTACCGACTTGGGCTGTGAAAAATATTCCACGTTTATATTGGCACAAGCTCACTTTATTTCCAAAGTTGCAAACAGCTCTGTACAGTTATGAACAACCTCAATTCCCACTTAGTTCCTCTCTCAAGGTTCTAAAGAGACAGGTTTGGATGTGAGAGTGACTACTGTACATAGGTAGAAGATTTTACAGTAAGAAATACAGAGGCTACACAGAAACATGCAAACCATCAGTATGCTGCAAAAATAGAAAGGGCAGGCTATAGACTTATAAAAGGTGCTTTTAAAAACCTGACAAAGTTCTCCACGCAGATATCTCAGCAGGGCTTTTAAGTACTTTAAATTAAGCTTTAACCTGGTCTACCTGTTTTATCAACTTACTAGCGATTTACTTCTTGCTGTATAGTCGCTGGGTACATCTCAAAGCCTAGGCTGCAGCCTTCGAAGGCTGCATTTTTAGGGGTTGACACTAAATTCCATCCGCCAAACTGACACAACATAATTTCATCTCTGTTAAACAGCTTTAGTTTAAGCTAGTTGTCTGTAGTTTCCCTAAACCTAACCTTAACTCTAACCCCTCGCCATAAACCTAGCCCCAACCTAACCCTAAATTTATCCTTATCTCAAACCCTAAATGTTCATATGGTGGACGGGAGTATATGACGACCCCTTAAAATGCAGCCTTTGAAGGATGCAGCCTAGGCTTTGAGACGCACCCTTTGTATTTCTGTTTGTAAAGTCTGCTGCAGACAGAAGCCAAGCAACTTTCAAATCCACCTCTGTGTTTCTTAGTGGTTGGGACGGCAGTGGATAGTGAGATTTTTTCAGTCTACAACTGCAGTAGTCCTCCTTGGCCTACTTTGCCCTGTGCGACTACTGATCTCACCAGTGCCCTTGCCCATGTTCAAAACAACTCATGTCCGTAAGTGTAAGGTTTGGACAATGTATCACACAATCTTTCTTACTTGTCAGTCTTATAATGCCTGCTTCCTCATGCTCAATATGCTCTGGCTCACATGTTGACAAAGGCAAATAATAACTCCAAAGACAATCAAAACCTGGAATCAAGACAAGATACTGAACATGCCTGAATACACTAGATAAATTAACTGAAAAAACTCGACATTTCATCAGTCAGAAACATGCAAAGTCCTTTTCTGCTCGCTATAGGGAGACAACAAACAACTGAGTAGTCACTGACATTAATGCATAATAAATTCCCTTAAATAAAACCTGAGAATCTACATCCTCTCATAATCTTTAATGGCATACACTTTCCCTGTTTATTTTCCTCCACCAAATGGATTGTTAAAATTTTTTCCATGTTCATGCACATGGCTGCAATAGTAAAAGGCAGAAAACACCTTGCAACCCAACCCATACAGCAACTTGCTCCCAGCTTGCTGATTTTAGATGGATCCAACACTCGGTCTGTGTTTGTGTGCCTGTGGGGGGGTGTGATATTGCCAACCAGAAGTTTGCCTTTGGTGTAAATCCAAGGAGAGGCTCATGAGATTTTTCCAACATTTTCTTGAGCACTTCCATCCTCAGTTTGTAAGATCCAGATCAAGGCGATTTTTAGATCAAGACTCAGAGCAATTATTCAAAAGGGTAACAGGTATACCTATCAAGCAAGCTGCAGAGTGCATGTCATTATAAGGTCAAGAAAACCTTCTGACGCTACACTTAAGCACCGCTCCATGGAGCTGATTCAACCAAAGTGATCACAGAAAGTGTGAAATGGCAACGAGGAGATAAACACTACTAGTACAGAAACCACATTGCACTGATCTGGGTACTAATATGAAAGACATCCCCAAGATTTGATCACATCAGCCATAAAGCAGGCACACGGATAATCCCTCACAGAAATGCAAGCGTTTTAAAGGTTTGTTTCTTTCAAAAATGTCAGGGATTTCAAACATTGACAATATTTGACAGGACAGTCAGTCCACTGCTAATCACAGTGATTAGCAAGAACAATGGTGTGAGAGTAGTCTACACTGAAGCAGGATAAGATAAATCCATATTTGTCAATATTATACTTCAACGTTTGTTCTTTAATAAAATCTATAGATTCAGCGCTAATAACTCCTCATTTGAAATAAACTTAATTTTCATTGCCAATTTGACACTTAAATTTGCCACAGCTGTGAGTGTCTAATCAACACAACAAGTTGCATCTTTGGATGAATCAATTTACATGGCATTTTGTAAAGAGTATGGGACATGGATTCCCTACCAGAAATTAGTAACTTTGCTTAGATTAATGATAATAATAACAACAATAATAAATAAGCATTTTTTTTCATGGGATGTTCAAATTACTATCATCGGAGAAACCCCTCCCTCCAAGAAGAAACGCCCAAACTTGGTCACTTGTTGGAAAAACGTGGGGGGAAACAACTGAACTCACTAGAGATGGGGAGGGTTTAGTCCTCTTGAAAGCTCTCTCGACCAGAAGACGTCTCTAGACAGCGTCCTGAAGCAAAGGAGAACAAGCGTATCTCAACGGGGAAAGGAGAACATCTGAAAAATGACGCGTTCAACAAGCTGAGTTTATCCAACTTTCTATCTGCTATGACTGCTCATAAAGGACAAGGACAGACCAATTAAACACAGTATTTTTTCCCCGAATAGCTAGAACAGATTTTATGTTCACAACTGAGTTGCATTATCTAGTTGAAAGAATTGGCAATGAACTGACTTATGTTTATGTTTAGTGTCAACCATATTCAGTAGGTTTCCGCAGTACGTTACAAAAGCAAGTGGCAGCATGATTTGGTGGCTAACGGTGAAGTGATGGGAAGGACACATCTACCACACCGACCATGGATTATAGCTACATCGTAATACACTTAGTACATTATGCTAGCTGCCAGCATACATGCTAACCTAATGCAATACTGAACACGGCTCTGTCTGGATGTGACTGTTAGCTAGCTTGCGAGTTCACAAGCCGAATTCAAAATCGTCTGACAGTTGTCAGATGATATTACTTTAATTCTAAGATGCCGGGGCAACTACACATGACGGCCACCATATTAGCTGTATCTAGCACAATCCGTCGCAGAAATTAACCAGGTAGCTGGCATACTGGCTAGTTAGCTGTGTGCTGAAGCCACTGTTTTTCCTGCTTACTCAAAGAGGCCACAGCCTGTAACTGCTCTGTACACTCCTATTGGCTGAAACTGCAAGTAGTACTATTATCCCGGAACCCCATTGGGTTTTATTTTCAACAGCAAACCCGAAAACCATTTTAAAACTATTGGAACACATTTAACCTCACCTTTCCGGTACTGGGTCCGGATCGCATACAGGTTTCTTCATTCATGAAACAAATGTAGTACATTAATTCTGCTGATCAAGAGCAGCTCTGCATAACTGTTTCATTACAGCCATTTTGAGCTATACCTCTTAACCAGACTATAGGGGAAACTTTGTAATACGCCTGTCATTAGTTTCATTACCGTAAGTCACTTTAAATTTCATGTCTTCATTGCAAACATTAATAACGTTAAGAAATATGTAATTATACAAATACTCTTTTATTGCGCGTACTTTGAATTATGGTGTTACGTAGTTTGCCTGTACTCCCTTTGTCTGTGAAATGGTACAGTTCAGATAACTTTGGGTCATCTTGTAAAATGTGGCCAATGAGCAACAAGTAAATGTGTCCGTCCAATCATACAAGGCGGTTGTCAATAAATAGTCTCCTCCCACTACACTGTGTCAATACTGTCAGTAAGCGGTCGCGTTGGGGCGATAATGGGGAATATGCCAAGGGAGTATTTTGCGTTATTCTTGTTTTATTCATTACTGTGTCGTTTATCTGTGGAAAAGCAGAGTAACACGTTCAGGCCAAGTTAAATATTATATGGCTTTAACAGATATTTTCGATTAAGCGATTCCTGCTTGCTTTTTTGAATCTCGCGCGATAAGATTAGATTTCTTTCCGTCGAGAGCAGGGTAACGCCGGGCAGTGAATGATTCCTTAAGCCGCTTTCACACTGGACGCGATACGAATTTTTCGCACGACAGGTTACATTCAAAGTCAATGCAAAGACGCGAATATGACTTTGAATGTAATCTTTCGTGCGAAAAACTCGTTTCGCGTCCGGTGTGAAAGCAGCTTTAATCTGTCAGGAGTGGGAACCTTGTCGCGAACATGCTTGTATTCCAGCTTTGTCGGGGCACTGGAGCAGGGATTTAACACGCAGGTTTTCTTTAGCCTCCATTTATAGATCTTCAAAGCGTAAATAGTGCGGTTGGATAGAGCTGTCGGTTCTGTTCCTAGTTGTACTTGGCTATTTAAACTGAGAACTTGGATTTTTTTTTGTTATGCTCCTGCTGAACTTGGTTAATCACCCTGGTGTAGAAATGGGAACACTTGAGTTTTAATTTGCGCTTGCTAATTTTGATCTTTCCCAAAGGCTCCGTTTAACTTAGAGCCGAAGCATTTACATAAATTGCCTTTTACTTTTACCCCGATCGTGTTCATCACATCCTCCGTTGATTTTACAACGTGAATTGATGCACATCGTGACACTTCGCTTATCTCTATACTTAGCTCTGAGCCATTTACATGGAACGGCCCCGCGGCGCTTTATTATTATTATTTAATTGACGTTGTCTTCACTTGCTTATGAAGTCAACAGGGGCAGGAATTGTGATCCGTTTGGCTTCAAATCGACTGGCGCTTCAGCGGTTTGAGGGAGGCGTTGAGTAGGGGTCGCTGACCCAGGCACCGACTTCAATTTCTGTCTATCATATATTGAGATGAGGTGACAGTTTTGTACCGTAGTGAGGTGCAGAAGCATGCTACATACCACTTTTAGCACATCAGTATAATGTCCTCTAAAATTGCCATTTTAAGTTTTTTCATACTAAGGTTTATCTTGTCGGAAATGTCACACATCAGCTATTGAATTATGACTCCAGACCCCTGTTCCTCAAATCACGGTTCTGGCAGACCAAGAATGGCTGGTTTTTAACTCCCCTTTTTCCTAGTAATCAGGTGTGAAGCTAGTCTGGCCAATCAGCATTGCTAATTCTTTACTCAAGTACCCACGAGGAGGGGGGGAAACGAGGCTGGATTTGGATTCGAGATCCAGATTTGAGGATTCGTGCTCCAGAACTCTATGAGGGGTGAGGAAACTGAGCCTCTCCTTTCTGTCCACTGGAACAGGCTGTCAGGGAAAAGTTCGAATTTAAATTTGTTTTGTGTGCAATAAATAAGTCTAGATGAGTTTGGGGGGGGGTTTGCTTCAAACTGAATTTCCTACTACGGGACCAGCTGAACTGAGTTTTATTTCATTTATTTATTTATTTATTTATTTTTTTGGGGGGAATGCACTTTGGTTTTTATACAAATATGCTCAAATACTGATGATTTTGTCTCAAATGTCAGGAAAACCTAATTATTGTACATGAGCTCATTTGGGTTTTTCTTGTGACTCATGACCTCATGTTCTCGCATCCATCGCACAGCAATGGGGATCATTTCTGGAAAGTAATGTAGAATTGAGCTAAACCAACTGTGTAATTCATTCAGATCATGAAGATAAATAACCAATCTAGTAGCTTTTTTTGAATATTGATCGTTCCAGTTGCCTATATACCTGTGGTCGCTGGTCATTAGACATGATTAGAAGTGAAAGGTAATTAAATGATTTCTTGCCTGTATATTCCCAAAATGCTGTGATTGGTGCTGATTTGCTGTTGAATGTCCGTTATCTGGGTTGACATTGACTGAAATTTCAATATTTTGACAGTTTTTAAAACATTGTTGTATTTTCATTCATCAATTGTTAAGACTGATTATACTTTGCCCAATGAAGACTTTACTGTATGTAAATCAGGCTTAGTATGTTGTCATTATTCGTTTAGATTCCCAGGGCTGTGACGCGTGGCAAGCAAATTTTTCAGCCCAATATCATCTTGGGTCTTAGGTGCTCATTGGTCCTCCTCTTAATAGATGGATAGTGGGTTATGTGTTCAGGGTTTTTTTATTTATTTATTTATTTATTTATTTTGTTTGATATATGCTTTGGACAAATTTGTTAGTATTCTGCCTACATATTTGTTTCTGTATGATTTTTAACAATTTCACAAATAAAGATTTTTAATTGGTTTACATTATTTGGGTCTAATTTACATACTTCTTTGCTTCTGGTTTTTCATTGCTACAGGTCAGTATTGTTTATACAGATGTTATATCTTTGTATGTAAATTCACAGGGCTTAAAAGTATCTTTCTTTCAGTGCCTCCCTCCCCAGCTAACATTTTGGCTGTTGGAGCTCTGACAGTCTTATAATGCGTTTGATCATTTTTACTGTTTGGTACTGCCATTGCAAATGATGCCAAAGTCCTGCATGTCAACTGAAATTTATGGGTATTTGCATCCATGAGTTTTTCAACATTGAAATTGAAGCCTTTAATTATACTTTTTTGAAATATTGTCATCCCCTCAGCCACCACCTGCCAATTTAGGGACTTGAGATATCATTGGCTGGGTAGGAACTGGGTATGTATCAGCTGTCTGGAAGCCCAGCCTTAATCTTTAAACCTTTAATGCAGATTGATACTAAACTGAAAAGTATATTCTAGTTCTGGGTCTAAAACTCCCCTTTACACATGATGCTCGGATTTGCGCTTAGCTTGGGTATTTAGAACACTTGAGTTTTTTTTTTTTTTTTTAAACTACTAAGTCTAATAATCTCCGCGCTTCCGAAAAAGCGAGGAGATCTTGTAATACAGTTTGGCGTCTGTCTGTCTGTCTGTCCGAAACAGTAACTCCTCCTAGGCCGTTAGACCAATCAACCTGCAACTTTGGTGTGTGTAAGGTAGTGACCCAGAGGGGTGCACAACTTGTTTAGAATTTAAATTCATTTCCTCTTCTGGCCACCAGGGGCCTTTTTGTGAAAATTGAAAAATGGCCATAAGTTCCTTATGCATTGAGCTAGGATGCTCAAATTTTTTGGGTTTTTGATTTGACCCCATTTTGACCGTTTTCTAGGTCAAATGGCGTCAGGTGTGCCAATCGTTGAAAAGGATGGCACGTTTTGTTATTACTCAAGGTAGAAGGCTGCAAATTGGTATAGATATGTATCTTGGTGATAGCAACCTGCATGCCAAAAATTGCTGTCCTGTGATTCATATATTTTTTTTTTATTTGATTTATTTGGCAATAAAAGTAAATGTAAAATACATAAAACAATAATTGCCGAGGATAACACACAAAAGCACAAAACTTATTTCCAGTGTGGTCCTCAGAGAAAAAGAAAAAAAAAATAACAAACTGCAAAATTGGCATGTAATGAAAAAATGACTAAATTGCTAGACTGTCATTCTAGTAAATTTGATAACAAAAAAAACAGAAAATGTGTGTATTGCTATAACAAAAATAAAGAATTAACAGAAAGATGGTTTTAACAAAAGGAATTGGTAAAATACAAAACTATTCTGTTCAATGGCTAGAAGTTGTGACATCAAATATTCCTTAACATTTTTCTTGAACAAATCTTTTGTGGATGACAATTTAGTAGATTCAGGTAATTCATTCCACAATTTAGCACCAGTATGGTAGAAGCTATGTTTAGTAAACGAACCAACATGATTGATTTTAAAACAACCAAAACTATTTCTAGTACGGTGAGATGAGGACACTTGGAAGTTTACTTTCATATAGCAAGGTGAAGTATTATTATATATTATATACATGATTCAGTTTTAGTTGTTTGACTCTATATTCTACAGGTAGCATGTTTACTTTGTTGAATTCATCAGAACCAATATGACTTCTTGGAGGAAGGTTTAACATAAATCTGATTGTCTTGTTTTGAGCTATTTGTAATCTAGATTGAGATTTCTTAGACAGACCACAATACCATGAGCTACAGGCACAGTCAAAATGACTCTGGATTAAGGCTGATACAAGTAATTTCTTGGTTTTAAGATCTAGTTTTCTAGCATTTTTATACAGAAATTTGACTTTGTTAGTAAGTTTGATACAACTTTATCTGCAATAATATCACCTGACAAAGACTGATCAAGAGTAACACCTAAATAAGTAACCTGCTGTTTTGACACTATTGATTTTCCACCACAAGATACATTCACTTGATTATGTTGCCTAAGTCTACATTTAGAGCCAAATAAAATACTTTCAGTTTTCCCGAGGTGTAGCGAGAGCTTATAGTCAATAAGCCATTCTTGTACTGAAGAGAGTTCTAGACTGAGTGCTGTTTCCATCTCTGATATATTCTTTCCCGACACAATCAGCGCTGAATCATCTGCATAAAGAAGCAATTTACAGTTGGCTGCTGCCGACATATCATTGACGTATATCAGAAATGGCAACGAACCCAGAACAGAACCTTGCGGTACACCACAGGAAACATTACACTCATCAGAAGTTGTACCATTAACATCAACTAGCTGCTTTCTATCTGATAGATAAGACCTGAACCAATCAGTGTTAAACATGGCTACATAACATAACATAAACATAACATGGCTACTAGGGGGCTTTTTGTGAAAAAAGAAAAATGGCCATATCTACCTTATGCATTGAGCTAGGATGCTCAAATTTTTATGGGAGGTGCATGGGATGACCCTTTATCACATGTCAGACGAGTTTTTGATTTGACCTCATTTTGACCGTTTTCTAGGTCAAATGGCATCAGGTGTGCCAATCTTTGAAAAGGATGGCATGTTTTGTTATTACTCAACATAGAAGGCTGCAAATTGGTATGGATATGTATCTTGGTGATAGCAACCTGCATGCCAAAAATTGCCGTCCTGTGATTCATATTTTAGCCACTAAGGGGCTTTTTGTGAAAAAAGAAAAATGGCCATATCTACCTTATGCATTGAGCTAGAACGCTCAAATTTTTATGGGAGGTGCATGGGATGACCCTTCATCACATATCAGACGGGTTTTTGATTTGACCTCATTTTGACTGTTTTCTAGGTCAAATGGCATCAGGTGTGCCAATCTTTGAAAAGGATGGCACGTTTTGTTATTACTCAACATAGAAGGCTGCAAATTGGTATGGATATGTATCTTGGTGATAGCAACCTGCATGCCAAAAATTGCCGTCCTGTGATTCATATTTTAGCCACTAAGGGGTTTTTGTGAAAAAAGAAAAATGGCCATATCTACCTTATGCATTGAGCTAGGACGCTCAAATTTTTATGGGAGGTGCATGGGATGACCCTTCATCACATATCAGACGGGTTTTTGATTTGATTTAATTTGCACCGTTTTCTACGTCAAATGGCGTCAGGTGTGCCAATCGCTGTACCATACGTCCTTTCCTTTCATACTACTCTCATTTCAAAATGAAGAGTAATTTATGCCCTCAACAGACACTCAAAAAGTACTCTATCCAACTAACCAACTATATCACATTGCTATAACTGATCAGTATCAGTGCTTTGTCACTGCAACAAGCAGATTATCATTTGTACAGCAGAATGCCAGTTCAGTGAATTGCCCTCTGACACATTACTACTACTCCCATAACATTCGTTGCGGAGCGCGGAGATTTGTGATGGCGCACCATCGACATGCGTCTAGTTTTTGTTGAAACTGTGTTAGGGCCATTTTTGTACTTACTAGACTTTGCTACATCAGTACAGTAAGACACATTAAAAAATACAGTAATCACTGATTCCCTATGTTTTGCTCAGGCATGACCTAGCAAGTCATTGGTATTTAATCATTAATGAAGCAAAAACCTAGCGAGTTGATCTTCCTGGGTTTTTTTCCAAATTAAATTTTCTGTTTTTTCTTATGGCAAAACTTTGCAAGTTGAATTGGTCAATTAGGAAGCAGCTTACCTAAAATATGATCTGTTTGATTTACAGAATATTCATGGTCAGATTTCATAATGTAAGTAATACACATGCAATAAAGACTGAAAAATGGCTTCAAGAGTGAAGCAGAGGGTGGAGTTAGCACTGAGAAACTGCCAAATCCCACTGCTACTACATAATTGCGAGGTTTCTGTCCATCATTTTGATAATTGATATTTTCAATTTTTGGAAAAACCTTCTAAGTCATATTGCCATGGATACTGACAAAAAAATTACCTACCTAAATATGTAGCATTATTTAATGAACAAATAACTGCCAAGTCAGTTTCATAGTCAGACAAGAGCTTATCCCCAGAGGGATACAGTTTTCTGTCTTTCTCTCAAAATCTGCTTTTTGTTTCTTAAAGGGTTTTTCCATCATACTCAAGACTTACCGAGAGATAATGCACCTTACTAGTCAGCTTTAATTATAAGATATATTGAGATATAGCATTAAACAGTTGCAAGATTTCTTCAAGTTTTTTTTTTAATGGCAAGAACAAAGGCATCCAGATTCATGAAGCGTCCCCACAAAATGCCTATGGCATGAGGTCATGATCACAATTTGCAATGCTTAGACCACGAAGGCAGTTGCTGCGCACTGTGGGAAAAATTAATCTTGGCCAAATTTGCCCATTCCAGGTCATAATGAGATGGTGATAATGGAAGAAGGCACAGAAGTATTCTTAAACTGTCACAACACAGGTCCAATATAAGATTGGAGAATAGACAATGGGTGAGGTCCTGATTTGACCTCATTGTTGGTGGTAGGTGTTAACACGTGTGAAAATGAGTTTGTGTGAGGGTTGATAGCAGGCCATGTTATGCCCACAATCAGAGGAGTCAATCTAATTTCTAATATTTACAAAATGATGAAATATTATATCACAAGTAATTCCGTTTTGAATTTTATTGATTTTATTGATATAAGAGTGATCATTTCTGGTAATAAAAATGATGCAATTTGGAAACTAATCTGAATTTATAGTTTCGTGCTAACACTAACCTATAGAGATTAGCACCAGCACCTGGTCAATTTGGATGTTCATAAAATTAGCTGCTTACCAGTCAGTGGGTGAGTTCAAGTACACTGTGAGTGTAGAGTGTTAGTTTTATCCTGGTGCAAGGTGTTAATTCCTGCATCCTAACACTGTGCCATTTGCTATTACCAGATTTGTAACACTAGCACAAATGGTAATGCTAACGCCGACAGCAACATCGACAAGCTTAACTGCTACAATCTACTACTATCAACACTAACATCCGACTTGACCTAGCACTGGTCTTACCCTCTGGAGGTGGGTGTTTATGCCAGAATGTAAACACAGATCAGTTTCACCTTTTTTTCAGAAGTTTGCACTAAAGCATTATTTTCGTATTCGATATACAGCAATAGCTTTTTCAGACAACGTGGCTAAAGAGGGTAAATAATCCTTTTAAACATGAAAGGAACATCATTAAAAAAAACTAACAGTTGTTTAAAATAATGATTGTAGTTGCGGTTGTAATGAAAACTAGCAGAGCCAGGGAATCCCCCGGAATGACGTTGAAAGCTACTGATGAAAAGGAACCTCTGACAGACGAGCTGAAAAGCAAGTAAGATTCCATGAAGACCATTTTTTCTTTTTCCACCTGTCAAGCTGCTTCTAATGTAAACACATTTGATCAGGTGAAATCCACTGTTGCAAAATTCACTCATAGGTGCTTCAGCATCAAAGAATGTTTGCACTGTCATTGACCCTTTCCGCAGAGTTCGGTCCTTATAGATTTGAACATTGACAAAGTGACTGTTATTTAGCTGTCTCATGCAGCATAGCGGAGTTTAAATTAAATTGTGAATGTGACCTCAAGACCTCAAAGTGCAGACTTTGCAGCTTTAATTTCAGGGTGTTTACATCCAAATGTGGTGAATGGTGTATGAATTACAGCACTTGATCCAAGTGGTCCTTCCCTTTCTAAGGAATCAAAAGTAATAGGGCAGTTGTCTGCATGGCTGTTCCATGGCCAGGTCTTCATTTTACCTTGATTATTTACCTGATGAAGAAAACCCCTGCACTACAATTCAACAGATCCAGAACACCCTCCAGCAGGTTGGCTTATGTGAGTTCAAAGTCAGCAATCAAGATAAAACGTAACCAGAGTGCAGCCGCTTTCACACCGGACGCGAAATAAATTTTTTGCACGACAGATTACATTCAAAGTCAATGTAAAGACGCGAATACTCGCAAAATTCGTTTCACGTCCGGTGTGAAAGCCACTTAAATACAGAGAGTTTACCACAAGGTTTTAGTCATCAGTGGGCTTCAAAAAACAAAGTTTCCCAAAAATTAAAAAACATTTTCAAAAGTCTGCTCAGTTTTGGAAGAACACTATGGACTGTCAAAGATCAACTTGTACAACAATTCGAGTAGTATGGAGGAGAGGAGGGTCTGCTTGTGATCTGAAGCATACCTCCTCATCTATGAAGTGAGGTCATGTGTGGCTGTATTTGATTGCCAATGGAGTTGGCTCCCTCAAACTTATTACCTCTGCCAAGGAGTTGTGTAATCGATTGTGTTTCATGGTTTGTTTCTTTGTTAGTTACTTTGCAGGATTATGCAAAAACTAATTTATGGATTTGCTCGAGAGTGTTACCAGAGGTGGATCTTGGCCCGGCTTATTGGTGATAAGATTTTGTGAGTGATCCGGATCTGGATCCAGGATTTTTTTTGTGAGATGGAATGGGGGCACGAGGTAAGTGAAATAAAAACAGAGGATTCAAGTGCTGGGCGTGGAATTTCATTAACTAAACAAAGTGTAAACAGAAAAAATAAACTAAAGAAGCAATAAACCTGAAGAACAGAATGGGAGTGCTCTGAACTAAAACATTACTGTGTGAGGCTACCTGCCTGTAAAGGAAAAAACCAAGGTATAAATAGAATGGGAGATAATTAATTAAAACAGGTGTGAACATGAACAAAGAGAGAGCAGGGGATAATTGGATAATTGGGGAAAGGCAGGTAGCCGGGGAAACAGGAATACCTGACGGGAGGGCATTACAGTAAAAAGCATGTGGTGCCATTTCGGGGGACCGATTTGTTTACATTACCGTTGGATTCAGGTTACTTGTAATTATGAATATGTACCGTCAAGGTGGGAAAATGCACTCTGAGAGAGAATCCGAATTGAACAGTGAGGCTCGTAATGTGAAAGTAGCTCAAGTTCCCTACTTAGTTCAGTCTGTGCTCGGTTGTTGTTTGCTTCTGTGTCGTCTTGTGCTTCTGCAGTTCCATTTCATGGTTTTCTTTGTATCCTGAGAATGATCTGTTCCAATCTATCTCTGATCTCCCCAGTTTTGACCCTAATTTTGCTGTTGTAGACATTGTCTGATCCTGATTCAGTGCTATAATTCTCCTGCCTGGTGACGAACCTCCCTGACTGACAACGATTTCTGATCACATTTCTGGACCGGGCTGATAATAGATACCCTGGTTTGGGATTCATACTGTGGTCTGCACTTGAATTTTTTGAGTGCCTTGACATCTTCACAAATATACAGAATAACAATTTAAAATGAGAAAAATTGGGGGGCATTATCTCAGTATGTCAAGAATAAATCACAAACTGAGGGTGTTGACAAACGGGGGATTGTTCAGCGTTGGCTGAGGTTTGCAATCTCAGATTGCTCTTGTTGATGATGTGGCTGCTGAAAAAAGCAGTACAATGTTTTCTGAGTTGTAGTGGGCTATTTAATCTGCCTTGATTCAGCCAAACTCTTCAAAACTTATTGGACTGCTCTTCACCGATCAGATGGTCAATAACCAAAAGCATACTGCAAAAGTAACCCAAGACATTTTTAAGGCAATGGAGGGGAATGTTGTACAATTCTAAAGTCAATCATCTGATCTGAATCCAAATGAGCATGTATTTCACTCGCTGAAGTCAAAACTTGAAGGCAAAATGCCTCAAGAACAAGAACAACTTGAGATAGCTGCGCAAAGGCCGGGCAATATATCATCTGGGGCAAAACCAGCATCTGGTGATGAGTTCCAGACTTCAGACAGTCATCAGTGCAAAGCATTGACAACCAAGTATTTAAAATGACAATTTAAGTGATGATTAAGCCAGTTTGTCAAATTTCTTTTGAGCCCCTACAATTGGCGGAGGAGCTGTGCATACAAATGGTTGCCATTAGTACACGCTTAATAATTTTTTTTTTTTTTGACGAAACTCTTAAATCTGAGTCAACACTTTAAGGAGGCATTGATTGTTTTATGGCCGGGGTTTAAAAAAATGAAGCCTTTTTGTGACATTGCGCAACATTTGATCTTTGGCATTATTTTTGTTTTATATGATAATAAACATGCCATGTATTTCCAGTAAAGACATATCAATATACGTATAGACAAACGGTACTCTGTCCAAAAACTGCTCTTTAAATTTAACATCAATTTTAACAAATAATGCATTACACTCCTGACATGTCATCATATATGTTATCATATAAAACAAAAATAATACCAACAAGTGGTGCCAGGCACAACAAACCCCACCCCTTGCACATACTTTGACCTACTTTTCCGAAATTCAATAGGCATCTATTCTGGGTCAGTGGCAATCCCTAAAATGAATTTGGGGTGAATCTGGCAATTAGTTTTGCTGCTAAAGTGTTAACAAACAAACAAACACAGAAACAAACATACAAACACACAAACAAACACAGAAACAAACTGAACCAAAAACAAATCAAATGTTGATTTCTTGTGTGCAATGTCACGAAAAAGCATCTTTTTTTTTGACCCCGGCCCTATTTTAAAATGATTTGTGTTTACACACGAAAATTGTGCCACTGTCCAAATACTTATGGCCCTAGCTGTACACTGTATGTAGGGACTGAGGTGCAGAATTGAGAAAGCTTTTTTGAAGGTTGACTGATGGCGAATATACGCCATCGTAATCTGCAATTTTCAGTTTTAACCTCACCTGGCTGGTTTTATTACTATACCAGCAGACTGGTCATTTTGGTTGCAGTTACATCTCTCAGGTGATATTTTACCTGCACTTTAAAGAGCCAACAACAGAGCCATGACATGAGCCCCAGGTCAACCCTTTTAGCAATCGGTAAACTTTGCCTGTTCCTTTTTTGTGTTATGGGTCCTTTATGAGGGACTTTGCTTTTTTGTATAGATCATGTTGTTCCGCAGATATGGCTCCCAACCGTAAATGATTTCATATGGCAGAGCTGATGACATCATCGAATGAACAGTAAGTAGGGCACTCCAGTATGTGGTTTTCAGTGAGGGCTTGGTGAGGAGGGCTAATGCCAGAGGCTGAAGTCTTCTCCTCACACAGGCCATAAATGGGTCTCCATCCCAGGCTTACTTTACATGTCCAGCAGCCACGGCAAATATGTGCTCATTCCCTGTTTTGCTGCTGAAAGGAATGAAACGGCCCTTGATTGGACCATGCAGGTCTGTGACATATCCCAGTGCGGATGAGCCTGCAACTGTGATGTTCAGCCATGTTGCAGTCAAAGGTATGGCTGCCGAGCACTTAAAGTGCTGTGTTATCTGTCAGTCTTATCAAAGTCAGATATCTACCATGGGTCTGGTGGGGCTGGGCAGACATGCTCACGATCTCTTAGGAATTTACAGGAGATGAGTCAGATTAGGTATTTACCATGGGAAAGGAGATAGGAAAGGCAGTGTTTTTGGAGATGGGAAAAGTAATTGAATGCATGTTGTCTGAAATATCCAAAATCAGTACAGAACTATGAGCCAGGGAACCCTGCCATTTAGACTGCCTGTATTTTTTTCTTTATTTATTAATCTTTTGTCATGTCGGATGCAGACAGTCTCCATGTGGCTACCTCAGAGGTTAGATGTCAGTCACCTATTTGTGATACTGTTCTTGAAGCGGCATTGACACTGTGCCTGTAAACCAGTGAAGACTGTATGAACATTAACCCTTAGATCGCTGAAATAAATTTTCAAAAAATTATAAATTAAATTATCTTGAGCTACTGAAAACCTATCATGTGGCGACTTTTCTCCCCATGATAGGTTTTCAATAGCTTTGAATTTGATATCTTACACCGTTGAGCAGCACAATTTGTATTTAGCACTCTCAGGGTTAATGAAACAGGATACCATGTAAAATACGATGTGGATATGATCTTCAATCATTCGTGTACAGCAATCTCTGCATACCTCTTCTGCGTGCCCCGTGTGCTGGAGTCTCTTACATTAATGAGCATGTGCAGTCAGGCATGCCGTTGTCTGAGTGTGATCTTCGCCGCTCGAGGGTATGGGTGCTCTGTTCATTTAACAGTCCCTGCAAACCACCGTTCGCCCTGGCAGGTGTTGCGTTTCGCAGTGGCAATGGGGCAAAGAATCTGCAGTTGTACATTCTGCCTGCCAGCTATTGTGCTCAGGTGCAGTATAGTCCTTCACACACGTGCTCATTAACCCTTACAGCCTCATCTGACGCACACAGTCTGTGCCGAATTTGGGGAAAAAAGGCCTTCTCTTACTCTGCCTGGGACACGCAACGGATAGAAATGAACCTGTCCGGCTTGATTCCCTAATCTAGAGAGAGCATCTATTGTGGTTTGCTATAGTACATGGTATTTTAAAATCTAACACCTTGTGGCTCTTGCACTTAGCTGTTTCATGATTCGTGGTTTATCTGGTCTCTGTAGTGAATGCCCTGTCTGTCTGTTACTTGTGTTGTATTGTTGCAGTATCTTGCTGTAACGCTTGGTGCCCGAGGGTAGAATGGGGGTACCGGGTAAGTGAAATAAAAACAGAGGACCCATGTACAGGGCATGGAAGTTTATTAATTAGACAAATGCTAACAGAAACAGAAAGAATAAAATGGAACAAGGGATAAAACTAAAGAACAGAATGGGAATGCTCTAAAGTAAAATGTTATTGTGTGAGGTTACCTGCCTGTGAAGGGAAAAACTAAGGTATAAATAGTATGGGAGATGATTAATTCAATTAAAACCAGGTGTGAACATGACGGAAGAGAGGATCATTGGAGAAAGGGGGAAACAGAGATGCCTAACAGGGGAGGTCTCTCTGGAAAATGAGACCCAATGAGATTACCAGCTTAAACAAAGGTAAATAAATAATATATAAATGAAATAGAGGAACCCTTACATTTACGTCTGACTCACTTATCAACCCTTGCACTCACATCAGACCCCAACAACCAAGCAAGGATTCAAAAATTATTAGATTTTTGCCAAACTGAAGTGATTTGTGACAGGTAAGATACATGACAGCTGTGATCATTCATCTAGGCATGGTAATGTGAACACAGAGAGTACTGCAGTGAGTCAGTGGTATATTTGCATGTGAAGAAATAGTCCAATACATGTTATCCCTTTGTCTGCTGAACACACAACAAGTTAAAAAAAAATGCATATTTTGCGTAGTTATAATTGGAGTTATCATACTTTGCTGGGTCAACTGATATTTGACAAAAATAGTATGTGAGAAAACATGGTAAACGATGACCACAGAGGTCTTTATCATTGGTGCAGAAAGATGAGTTTGTATGGACCTCATGAAGGCATGCAAGTACATACAGTGAGCGCCATAATTCATTGGACAGTGGCACATTTTTGTTATTTTGACTCTGTTGGCTGTGTCAATCACCAGATCTGAATCCAGCTGAACAAGCATTATACATGCTGAGGAGGAGACTGAGGGCAATAAGCCCCAGAAATAAGGAGGAACTGAAGACGGCTGCAGTATGCCAGATTATTTTTCATAAGCAAGTTAGGGAAAAATTCCAGTTACATACAATCTGATTGGTTTACAATTCCAGTTAGGTACAATCTAAATGGCTGAAGTTTGGCTCAGAGCGGAAGCAGTACCACAACTTGATTATTAAAAATAAGCACGCCTGCAGTACATGCCTGGTAGCGCATCACCAGGGAAGATACCTAGTGCTTGGTGGTGTCTATGTGTCACTGACTTTAAGCTGTCATTCACTTTGAAAGATTTCTTACCAATTATTAAAAATGAGGGCTTTGTTCTACATTAATTTAAATGTTCAGTTTTTTTTTTTTTTTTTTGCACCTTCGGGGGAACTATGAATGAACAATGCTGTCAATCAAATATGGGTAAAACCATTCTCAAATTAAAGCTAACAGTCTGCGTTTCAACCTCATTACTATTGTATCCTTTCAAACTCAAAGTTGTAGAGTACAGAATCAAAACAAAAAATGTGTCCCGATACAAATATTTATGGTGCTCTCTAATATAAAGCATCATTTTTGAGAACGGTTTTGTTTACCATAGTTTAAATGATAACTAAAGTTTAATCTCTGCAAATATTGGAAAATTGGTAAGGACTTAACTATGTTACTTCAGCATCCTTTCTTGTCATTAGTGATTTATCCTTGGGTTTTTGAATGCCCAACATACATCTTAATTGAAATTTGTCTGCCCTGCAAAAATGTATTTCAGTAAGTCCATAAATGGCTTTTACTATTTTTTTTTTTTTGTTATTGTGGTTTGTGTTTGCTTCATTTCTCATTCCCCTGATGTGGGGCGGGAAAGTGAATGGTGGGCTGTTTTTGGTCATTATTTAGACAGATTACTTCAGCTGCTGTAACACATTGAGCTATGCGATGAGTCAGCATTGCACTCGTCACTACAGTGACTGCAGAATTGCTCTCCTGAGAGACATTATATTTTATCGCAAAACCTGCTTATCGGGACATGTCCTTCTCGAATGTTGTTCTTCGTACTGTAATTGGCACCATGCAATGGCTAGCTGGGGCCAAGTGGGTCACACCAGTCATCATTCATAGACTTGACCACCCATGTGAACAAAAAAGGGTTTGATAAAGTTGGTGCTTGGTATGAACAGGGATGATCGAAACAGAGTAGTGTGTAATAAACAGAAATTGTATCACAGTATTTTGTTGGTATCACAGTTGCTCTTAAAGCAGAAATTTGCAATTAAACTCTAACAGCAGTGTGAAATAGTTGTCACAACTGATACGAGATCAGGAAGGCACCATCAAGATGCAGGAACGGGGTTTATTGAAACAAAGAAAATAGGCACGAGGGCCAACGAAAAACTTGGCCCCAAAGGGTTGCAGAAATCAACTAAGAAAAAAGCTACACAGAGCTAAGTAACAAAAGATCCAAACGACAAAAACAAAAAACCACTGGAAACTCCAGGGAGAGAAATACAAACAAAAGAATAATCAGGAATATATATAAACCAGAACTAGGCTTGGCTAAGAAGAACACAAAAACTGCACTGAACACTAAACACTTGGTGATAAACTTGGCTAGGAAACTCGACAAAAACTTGGTGGTTTGGCATAGAAACTTGAGACTCTGTCTGCCAGCCAACTTCCCACCGCCTCCAGATAAAGGGCAGAAATCAGAACACATGAGGGGCAACACCTGGAGAAGAACAAGAGGCAAGGCAAGATCAGGAGACAAAGACAATAGGTGGACATGACTTGCTCATTAAGAAAATGAGCGTGCTCAACAAAGTACCAATGAAGTATGCAGGTTGGAAGGAAGCATAAATGTTAACAGAAAAGCACAGCAAGATCTTGAAATAGCAAAGCAGGAATCATGACAATAAACTCCCTACCTAAATTAGTAGTATTAGTAATTGCCTGTCTAAGAATTACACCTTCCCGTGACTGTTAGTAAATGTTAGTACTAAAAAACAGTTAATTGCCAATCAAGCTTAGACAGCCCTGAATCCAGCACATCTTTGGGCAGACCTGGCAAAACAGAAAACCTGGAAAATAAAAACATGAATGAACATGAACTATGAAATGGGAAATCCTGAGACAAGAAACTGTTAAAACCATAAATATGTCCTGGCCAAAGGCCCAGGACCCTGGAACACAACACAGCTCTACATTTGGGGTTTATTGCATGTGAAAAAAAACAGAATAATCATAAATAATTTATTTTCTCGGGGTGTGATATCATAAGGTGGAATTTTTTTGCAACTCTTGACCCCACCCTCCATATCCCTGGCGTGCAAAAATCATGTTTTTATTCAGAAGTACATCAAATACAGGAAGTGAAATGCTCAGCGAACTTCTGTTGTTGTATTTGTGTTTTTAACACAGCTACAAGCCGACTCTCTGCATCTTTTTTTTTCTTTGTAAAACATTATGCCGGAGTTGTAAATGTGTTATTTAAGGAAACATTTGTTCTGCTCCTGACTTTGGGTAATTTTATGACCAGCTAGTTTGCAGTTGTACCAGTACCTGGCCTTAGGGGAGTTTGCAAGGTGTTTTGTTACCCTTTTTGAGTCTAGGGAAAGCAGAGACTATAATACGGCAACCAATGAAATTGAAGAAGTCAGGGTAGGACAGGAAAAGATAGTTCTGCCAAACAAATCAAAATCAATACAACAAAACTGGGCCAAACTGATGTCCAGCTTTACAGACAAAATCGGACAAAAGACCTAACTTTCTTATCAAAAATAGAGAAAAAAAAAACTTTGCCAAAACATATGAGGGTGGCACCAACCACTAATTGTAGTGTTGTAACTGGTAATATTAGAAACTACACAAATCCAACGCAGTTTTATGACGCAATAAATAGTGTCGGCAACCTCCATTGCTTGTTTACTATATTGATCACTGCGTCACAAACACTATATAGTGTCACAACCCTTGTGTGAATTGCTTTTGTGCTTCCTCCCATCCAACGGCTTGCGTGTCTATTAGATGTATTGTCTCCTATGACTGGTTTACGTCCCGCGTGCTTTCCACCCCAGCTGGTTGCATTCATGTTCCTCTTACCTCTTGTGTGTGTTCATGTATTTATTCCTTTTACTTTGAGTGTGCAAGCTGCTGGATTGTCAGTCGCTATATGCTCTTTAGCAACCAGTCAGTATTGCCTAGTAAAAGCTTATTGTATTTGAAAATTATTTACAACCTTTAATGATAGTACATGCAGAAATTCTCTTCTTAGTTCTATTAATAGGAACAAGTTCTCAAGGCTTACTCCTGGTTTCCAAAACTGGGACCACGGTCTTATTAATCAAAGCTCAGTATGCTCCTCTGCCCAGTTTTTTAGGAACAGCCTCCCAGGCCATCTGCGGTCATCAGGATTAGGATCACGTTCCTGCTGAACTCCACAGTCTTGCCATCTGACAGTTTGGCTCTGGTGAGGTGTGCTCTCCTCCTGGCAGCTGTCCCGGAGTGTCCCTGGCCAGGCATGGATACGGCCTTGCACCCAAGCCTGTACCATCTGAACTGAACTGTGTCATTCTGCTCTGGGCTTCATCCCTCTGTCATACCGTATTACTATTAGTAAACCCCACTATTGGATTGTACTGTCTCTCCGCATCTGGTTCTTGATCTGGATCATAACAAATAGTGAATGAGTGAACAAATGGACCATTTTGGACACAGCCAAAGGAAATCCTCTGGAGTTGATCCCTGATGCATCCTTGCCATAATGGGTAAAAGACCCAGCACCTGTCTGGTGTTTCAGTCTACTGTCCACAGAAGACCTCAAAAGCAGAATTCAGAAGGCAACACTGCAAAGTTGAAATACTTTAAAAATAGGATTGTGATAATGGAATTGCTCAGAACAACAGCAGAGAGAATTCTGAAACGCAGAGAAACTGTCCTCTGAAGTTCAACCTCTATTTCCCACAACTGCCTCTGAACTCATTTTACGGATCTTCATCCTACAGTGAAACAGTGATCCAAAGCATAGTGCTAAAGCAACAATAGATTTCAGATCCAATAAATGAAACATTATGGACCGAACAGCCCATACATCGAAACTAAATCCAATTGACAATGCATTTCATTAGTTGAGGAGAAAAGTTGGCTAAAGCCAGTGGGACCATAAAACAAGGAGGAGTAGAAGATGGCTGCAGTACAGATCTGGCAGAGCATCAATGGAGAAGATGCTCAGTACCTGAACTACAAAACTGATATAAGAACAGACCAAGTAAGCGATCACCCAGTATTCTATGTAGTTTAGTTTAGTGGTTGATGGCTTAATTAGTCTGTTCTTATGTCGATTTTGTAGCTCAAAATTAAACTGCAAGGATTTGAAGGCATTATTTTAGGTTAAAATTAAATAAAATTTTTTTAAAAAATGCAATAAAATTACATGCTTAAGAACAGATGAAATAATAAGTTACCGTGAAAAGAAATTACTTAAAGACATCTGTCTCATTTGGGCTGACAAATGCACAACGCAGTAAAAATGAAATCTTAATAAGCTAAGTCTTACAGACCAACACTGGATCATTTTTATTTGAAATAAATTGATTGAGCCAGAAATTTAGTACGCATAAGATCATCCTGTTATTTTCGAGAAAATGAGCGTTCAGCTGTCTTGCAAATTTTTACATTGCTCTTTCATGTGTTTAAGATATTTATGGCCATTTTTAAAAAACATTCTGTTATGTGAGGCTTGTGTCGATCAGCTGATAATACAACTTCATCTCATCTTACCTTTTAATCCTCTTCAGAATCATGAAATCTATCTTTGAATACTGCCTCTGACCAAGGCTGGATTACTGACCGGGCCCATGGGGCCAGTTCCTAGGGGTCTCTGACCATTAGGGGCCTTGGGGCCGAGGACTGCCGCTAACCACCATGGGCCCACAGCTCCTCCTCGATCCATAACAGGGCCCCCTATGCCCTCTACAACCCATACCTGGCCCCCCTGTCACCTCCACAGCCCGTACTGGGGCACCACAGCCTCAGTACAAACAATAGTTTTATTGTATATTTTAGTCTTTTCTGAGCAAGAGTTTTGCACAAGACTAATTAAAGGTACTGACTCACAATTATAGGCTGGCTGTATTCAATGATTGTTGTGCAACCTTTTTCCCTTCCGTCCTATGTGTGCCTGGTGGCTCCAATACAGCAAAAAAAAAGAAGTTAATTTATCTATTTTTTTTAATAATGCTGGAAGATGTGCTCCGCTGTTACTTTGTACTTGGTAAATAAATGAATATTCATTTTCTGCCCAGAGTGAACCCCTGAAACACGGTAAGTGGTAAATCTGAAACTCTATCATGACAGGTTGGGTTAACAGCATTTTTCAAAGCCAGTGCTGTGCTTATTTATGCTGTGTTTGCCTTATTTGCTTTATTAAACACAAAGATTAAAACAGAGACCTTGTCCACACAGAGATGGAGATTTTCGAAAATGGTCTTTTTTTTGTCGTTTCAAAAAAATCTCCCTTCCACACGGCATTGTTTCTAAAAATATCTGCGTCCACAAAGAGACGTCTGAAAGGACCCAAAATGCTGTAGTAAACATTCCAGGCCTGTGTGTGGCGCTGTATGGCCCCGTAGCGTTGCCACAGAAATGGACCAAAAATGGAGAAGAAGGCGGTGAGCTTGCGTATAAAGCTTGCACTCGGTGTACAGACTAGAGTTTTGGCGCGCTTGGGCTTATGGTTAGGTTGGGGGTGGGGCCTGTGATGGGGGCTATCACGTCATTGTTTTAAAAAAAAACCTGTTTTGGTTGTCCACACGAAAATGCTGGGGTGGGGTTTTCAGATTTTCTCACTCTGAAACCCGTTTTCAAAAAAATACCCTATTCAAGCTGCGTTTTCGCCATCTCCGTGTGGACGCAAGGCCGAAACAATAAAATATTTATGCATTTTTTAAAAAATCATTCTCGTGTGGACGGGCCCTTAAGATCTGTCCTTTGCTGAAATCACTGCAGTGGCCGTAGCCTGCATTCATAAAACCCTCAAAAGTGTTGATCGCAGATTAGCTTCTCAGATGGCGCTTTTCAACTGCACGGTACAACTCGACTCGATCCTACTCGGTTTTTTATCTATTTTCATCATGGATAGTACCCTTTACCAGGTACTCTGTTCAGTACCTCCTCGGCGAGGTTCCAAGCAAGCGGAGCCGATGCTACAACGTGGGGTCAATGCGCTTTAGACCACTCATTCTTCAGCGTTAATCATCATTTGCGCAACACAGGACAAGCCGACACGACACATAACATCATCGACATCACAGAAGAATTGGATGATTTTCAAGACAACGCAATCTGAAGTGTTAACATTAAGATGTGACTTAAGTAGGTAAGTAGGTATCCAAGTCGACAAGCTAGCCAGCTTTCTCGTAAGATATTTTAACACAAAATAAATGTTTTGGGGTCTCATAGCAAGATAGCAACTTTCATGTAAGACAATTATATAATCATAACCTAATGAATAAAGGGAGTAGCGAGCATTTAGTCTTCAAACACACGGCAACTTGCAAACACTTAGCAGCTGAGTGCAAGCGAGTTAGGAACCAGCCAGAAACTCAGAATGACTGCTCACGGTGCTAGAGCAGTCTGGCCAACATGGATAAGTGGCCATATAGATAGCCACCTAATGTAGCTAACGAGAAGCAAGAACACCAGCATTTCAAAATCCCCCACTGTTCCAGCATTCGCGCTACTCACCGTATCACCACATCCACCATGAGTGGAAAAGAAAAAGCTGGTTCTAGATCAGAGTTCTTTCACAAAGAGGTTTTATGAAGGAGGAACAATAAAGCTTCCAAGAATCTGTCACAACTTCATAATAATATAAATGGCTATTTCATTATGCCTCAGGCAAAAGCCTTCATTTTATTGCACTAAAATTGAGTATACAATGACTACATTCCATAATGATGTACTAGATTGCCAGGTGAAACAACGTCTTTTTGTTGAAGCGAATTGACTATAACATTCACCTCTTCTTTTAACTCAACTTACCGATGGAACAAACTAATCTAATGGTGATATATCAAGTTACACATTCCGTGTCACTATAAAACAGGAAATACATGTGTGTGCAGTATTTTAATGCATGTGCTTATAATTCCGCCGGGCAACATGCTTGTACTGCTGGACCAAAGGTCTACCCTCTACTAATTTAAGGCCTTTTGACTCTGAGGCATTAATTTTATTATTTTTATGAGTAGTTCATTACTTTTCCATTTTCTGGTGCCAAATTTTTGTGAAATATTGTTGTTTGGTGACTTATATACTGGTGCAGGAAGTTTATATGAGCACCTTCATCAGAAATACAGGAACAATTTCAAAGCTGGCTGCATTTATGTCATTTGGGTATTTCCTTATTTTTATTTATTTTTTTCAATCTTTACAGTCCAATGTACCGCACATGCATCAACATATTGCAGGTTTGCTGAGGTAAATCATCTACATCAGACCGTTGGCCCAAAAAAATGTAATATATTTCTATCCAATGACTTCAGCTAAAAGCAAGAAGCCATCTAAATCCTCACTGAGATATGCATACCTCTATAATAACATATCTGTGCCTTTTACAGGTTTGGCTCCAAATATGATTTCCCAGAACCTGAATCCTTTTTCAGTACTTTGTTGAAGTCACACATAAGGCCTGGAAAATGCTGAATTGTACACAATGTGTTTTTGGGAAGCCCCTTGAATCACCATATTGAATTCTTTCCTTTTGTAAGTGTCTGAAATCAAGGGCATTGGTCCTGATAAAACCATCAGACAGCAGGAGATGAAATCTCCAACGACAATACCACGGTGTGCTGAAATGAAGTGATTTGCAGATGGTGTGGTTTTTCTGCCAGCTATAACAAAATACGTACCACTAATAATGCCAGGCAGTCCAACGAAAATATTGTAAATTTAACATTGTAAAATTCAAAGTAATGGCAGCTGCCTCTGGGAGTCACGGCTGTCCACTCATGTGGCACTTTTCCACTTGGCAGAGCACTTCAGTTAGGCTGTCTGTCCTGTACCTAACTGGGATCTGCGGCGCGTTTCCACCCATAAACTGTACCACTAAATGTGGGCTGGATTTTTACCAAAGAGTCATTGTGACATGTCCTGTTGAATTTGGTTGTTGACCCTGAAGCAGAAGAAAGTCAGCACCTCATTGGCCATTCAGAGTTGAGCCAACACCTTTTCATTTTTATATAGAATGAAAAAAAACCTCAGAACTTTGTAGTGAAAAGTTTTAAAATGCCCAGATTGTTTGAGCATGACATCTTTCATCACGCATAGCTGTGATTCATTGACAGTTCTGTCAGATCAATCATCTGTCTGCAGTGTTCTACCACCAGCGGATTGGCACCATGTGATTCACTTGGAATGACAGAGGAGATGCAAAAAAGCTTGGTTCCTCTGGGTACCATTCACCAGTGTAAAATTGATAAGCACCAGTTTAAAATATGCCCTGCACTGCACCACACAGCTAAGTGGCAAAACAGCATTATAAAACCAGGATGCATATGTTGCAAAAAAGTATTTGTCCCTTTCTCAATTTTTTTCTTTTTGCATATTTGTTGCACTTAAATGTTTCAGATCATCAAACTAAGTTTAGCATTAGACAGAGATAACCAGAGTAAACATAAAATGTAGTTTTTAAATGATGATTTCATGTATTGAAGAAAAAAGCTATCCAACCCTTCCTGGCCCTATATGAAAAGAAAGTCGCCCCATTTGTCACTCAAACAAATCTAATTGATAATCGGGTTCAATGTCAGGAGACATACCCAGCCATGATTGCTGCCAGCCCAGTTGAATCACTTAAAGCAATCCAGTCTGGCAATGCGAAGTAGGCAAAAAAGCAGCACATGATGCTGTGATCTAAAGAAATTCAAAAACAGATGAGAGACGAGACAATGTTGTCGACATCTAGCAGTCTTGAAAGCCATATCTAAGGCTCTGGGACTCCTCTGAACCACGATGAGAGCTATTATCAACAAATAAAAAAAAAACTTGGAACAGTTTTGAACCTTCTTAGGAGTGGCCAGCCAACCAAAATTCCACCAAGAGCACAAAGATGACTCTTCCAGGAAGTCATAAAAGAATCCAGTCTTGCCATAATTGATGGAACCATGAATTCTGCTCTCTACTGTAGGGCATGTTCATCTACTAAGAAATAGGCAAAATACCAAGTCAGGCCTTAACCTTGTGATGCCTCTTCCACCTCTGAACACCCTATGCATTTCCAGTCCCAGCAAAGCGAAGGTCCTGGGGTCACTCACTGCCTGCGTTGGTCTCAGATGAAGTCCAGAAGGGCCATGTTCATTTTCAATCAAGATAAAAAAATGTATGAACAATGAAGCTTGGTGGAAGTTTCAGTCAGGAAGACTAACTCATTCACCACTCCTCATGCTAAGTTATGCCTCTGACTCCGCTGCAGGATCCAATCACTAAACTGTCCGCTCTTTTATATATACCACGAAGATAGTGATATACTGATTCGACCACCACTTTCCCTACCACCACTAGCATTCATTCTCCAAACCACATCCAGAGGATATCAGACCGAGGGGTTAAGGTGTTGCCCAATCATTGGATTCTTCCCCGAATGGAGTCAATTCTTATTTATGTATGGTCAATCAAGCTTTGAAATTATAAAGTAGCCTCTCTTGATTGAACTGCGGATCACAATCTTGAGATGTATGGATCTTTTTTCTGTACTATGTTTCTGTCCTGTCAAGGTTGTGCCATGACAACCTCTCCTTGGTCATAGGGGGATCATAGAAACCTGGAGAAGTGAGTTCCTAAATGCTTGGCTTTGTTCAAGGAGACCCAAGAGGAACAGAATGCTCCAAACTATGTTGCGGTGTTGGATCTGTCACTTTGAATGCATGTTTGCAAGCTCCAGCACAACGCATTGAATTCTCATCAGGTAAATACTCATGAGATAAATTCAGTCCCAGTATGTGAATATACAAATCAGCTTTTTTATCACAAAGGTGATAATATTTAGCAAGACATCCATATTGAAAGAACAATTCATTATCAAAGAATAAATATGATTCTTGGCAGTCAAAATTATACTAAAATATAATTTCATAAAATAAAAACATCTGGATCCAGTAATGGTATAGTTGAACCTTTGCAGGTTTGTGGCAATTTCTGAATCATACATGGGCAATTTCTGGCCACTGTAGACTCTGCGACTGCTTGCGTTCCCATCAACGGGAACAGGCAATTTTTCAGTGCGCATTAGAACTGGAAATCCGTGTATGTTTGTATTTTTAGGGAAATTAATTGGCAGCCCAAAACACTTTCTCAAGTCTAAATGAGGTTTTTGGCACAAATTCATCATAAACACTATTGCCACAGCGAGGTAACAAATGTGGAATATACAAGCCACCAATAACAGGACAATTGGTAAAATAATTGACAAAAGAAAATAAACATTCATGGAATGATAATCACCAAAAAAGGTAAGTCAAAAATACGAGATACAGACATAAAATTAATTAATTATTTAAAGCATACAAAACCTAAAGAGCAGACACATATTCAGTGCAGGTTCCAAGTGGCTTTGGTCCATGTGTTTCAGGAACCGATTGGCAAAGTGGGTCCTTCCTCGTAAAGGCATAATTCCTCTGTAAAGCCTTGTGTTAGTGGGAGTTCTGGCCTGACTGGTTAAAATGGCACCAAATCTCACTGACCTTTTTCTAAATTTAGACGTGAAGGGGAACCAGTCCCTATTTAGACTGTCAAATGTTCAGGAAAAATATCTTTGAATGTTCACAATGTTTGTACACAGTACTAATTTCAGGGTTTCAGTTTTGCCTCTGTCTGAACCATTCAGGCCAGTGTTTTTAGGGCGTAGGTGGTTTTTCAGAATATAGGGTACTTTCATAGAATGAAAGCCCCCGTGGTAACCTTTCATTTTCATTCAGAAAACGTGATTCTTACACTAAGGCCCTGTCCTCACATTCATGGGTATTTTTTAAAAGTAGCATTTTTTATGCGTCTCGGCCTATTGACTACATGCAAACTGCATGTTCCGTCATTGAAAACAATGCCTTCTGGAAAATACCTTCTGAGGTGAAGGTTTCCGGAAACTTCATTTTCACTGTTTACATGTGGACAGGGAAAACAGAGTTTTCGGCCCATGACGTCAGAGTGTGTGCACTATATTACAAGTTTTAAAAGCTTGTGTTTGGCCTATATGGCCTTACATTGAATTATTTCATCACCACCTGTTGGTTTGGCATGCTTTCCACTGTGCTTTGTGTTTTTGAGTCTTAGTGTGGATAGAGGTTTTTTGGGAAACGGAGAGGGGAAAACCCCTTTTTTTTAAATACTTGTGCAGGAGTGGACTTGGCCTTAGGTGAAGTAGTTCCATCAGGGGCAGTACTCATTTAGCTCTGCACAAAGGTAGAAACTCCACACGGTAGTGTTTATAGCCTGTCTGCTCCCACTAACCCACCCTCCCCCCAAGTTAGCCCTATGTCATACATACATCCCAATGCCCTACCAGTAGCACTGGTGAGACAGTTGGAGCTCACACTGTTAGCATTAATCTCCCTAATGATCCAGGCAGCGTGGGAATCAATACACATTTTGAGCAAACAGCATGATCCCTTAATGTGGAGAATGGCTCCTTGCTATGCTGTTCCCAACTGGGCTAACAAGGTTTTTTATTTATTTATTTTTTGCGCATTCTTAGCTCTTTAACTATTCAATTACTGAACACCTAATACATCGTTTTTTTTTTTTGTCTATTATTCTGTTGATGTTCTGTAGCAATCCATTTAAAGCTGCAGAACATCTTAAGTGTTTCAATGCAGTTACGTGATCTTAATTGTATTATTATTATTACTAGTTGATTTATTTTTGCTGGAGAATGGGGTTATTGAAATTACAGTGAAGAACTAATCTTCAAATGTGGTCATTTGTCATTAGAAATCCTACCGTTGCTGTCATATTTAGCAGGTAAGTTGAAAAAGCAGCCTTGAGATAGTCTCCTTCAGATCTGGATTGGCACAGCGGTGTAGCATGCGCTTGCTTTGTTGCTGCTGATCTAAAGCCGACGCAACAATAAAATTACAGGCAAATTAGCACGGTGACTGTGCTGTCCTGCTTTTGAGTGTTTAAATATTTATGGGAGGACTAGTGCCAGTGGAGGGAGAAATGTGGCACATCATGCCACAGGTCCTTTTTATACATATTCAGATGTGTCTTATACATATTCAGAGATGTTATTTTTGTTGTTACTCCATGTTTTCCTAAGACTGAATAAATGACTTCATGCTACAGGCAACATCCAAGGAAAATGGGAAAGATTTTTTTTTTCCACTGAATAATAAGCAGTTCTTTTTCCAGTCTGTGTGTGTGTGTGTGTGTGTGGTTTTTGAAATGCCTCATCATTGATCTTTGCTGATGTGGCTCTTTCAAGTGCTTTCCATCCAGGAACACACGCATTCAAGCACCCCCACATGCACACACACACACACGCGCACACACACACACACACACACACACACACTCGCATTACTGCAACGGCACAGCCGTTGGGTCCAGTTTGGCACCTGGAACAGGTTCAAATACATCAGGCTGTTAAAGCCATTATTTTGAGTCATTTCAAAGCTCTGCTCCAGACTACCCCCTGAATAATTCATTGCCTGCTCTTAGTTTCAAAATATTACAGGTCACCCACAGGGGGCTGAGCACCTTGTGCCAGGTAAAAAGAAAAAGGGGCCGGGGGGGGATTGAACAATTCATCCTGACTCGAGCTTGAGTGTGCAGAAAACCGAAAGCATTCTTAAATGTTCTCAAATGTTAAGCTATTGCACCCATAGAGTTTATGGTTGATGTGGAGAAGACACATGAGAACTATGATCGCAAGCCTGAACTATACTGAGAGGCATTAAAAAACCCTACAAGCGACAGTGTACAAAATAATGTAATAAGGAAAAACTAAATACAAGAATATTTTAAGTAGAGTATTAGTGCATAAAATAGTGAATACTAACAAATTGTTATGTTGGCAGGCCACGTGCCGACCCGACAACTGTAGTCCAATACATGAGCCACTCCCCTAATGATTCACAAGAAGGCAACTGAGGAAAGAAATGTTGCATGCATTGCTCGACATTAACCCTGGCTATTAATTGCTGGGCTCAAAACCTTCACGTTTTTGAAAAGTCATGATGTCATGACTGACACAACAAAACAGGGGCCAGTCGATCAGACTGCTGATGGCCGAAATGAGCGCAGTCAAAGTCGCGGCACACTTTGGAGTGCATCCTGCAACAGTTTCACATCTGCAGACGTGATATAGGGAAACAGGAAGCACCCGAGATTGGCCGCGGCCTGGGCAGAAACATATGACCCTGCATGTGCAGGACCGCTGCATTCATGTAATGCATTTTAGAGACTGCTTTCATCCAGCAACATTGACCGCTGCCGAGGTTGTACAGGGCAATTGCACAGGGCATTCATTGCTATATATTTCACTTCATAGTGTGCCATACATTCTCAATTGTTGATAGATGACATTTGCAGGCAGACCAAGCTAGCACCCTCACTCTCTGCTTATGCAGCCATGCTTTGGTAATCCATTGAGAATGAAGCTTGACATTGTCTCCATGAAAAATGCAGGGATAACCCAGGAACAAACGATGTTTGGATGGCAGCATGTTAATCCAAAATTCATACATATCTTTCTGCATCAATGATGGAAGTCACCCATGTTATGAACAAATCCCCAAAGCAAGATAAACGCTAACTTTTGGACCCAATGCTGATAACAGCTTGGTTTTTTCCTTTTGTCTGTGGCCCAGAGAACACAGCAGCTGTTTCCCCCCAAAAAACCACATTAAATGTTGACTTGTTGGACTACAAAACATGCTTCCACTGTGCTACTGTCTAACCCAAATGACACTAAGCCCAGTGATGTCAACGAAGCTGTTGGAGAGTGCCAATTCATGGTTTTGGCTTTGCATTGTAAAACTTCAACTTGCAACGCTGGATGCAGCAGCAAATGGTGGACAGTGACAAAGGTTTACCAAAGATATTTTCTGAGCTCGTATTGTGATATTACTGACAGCTGAATGACAGTTATTAGGGCAGTGATGTCAGAGGGATTAGAGATTACACTCATTCAATTGTGGTTTTCAGCATTCCCTTTACTCACTGAGATTAGACCAGATTCCTCCATATTTTGATTATATTACACACTGTAGGGGGGTGAAATGCGCAAAATCTGATAGATTTGTCTTTGGGGAACGTTGCTATCAATGTCATGGATTGTACGCTTACTTATCTGTGGGCAAATTGGTGAGTCTCAGGACGACATCTAACATCTCCTAACTATACTAACTAACAATGAGTTAAATTCAGAGGACAAATTACCCCATGGGGTTCAATAAAGTCTACCTATCTATCTATCTATCTATCTATCTCTTGAGGAACAAGACCTTTTTTTGAAAAATCCTTTTATGCAATAATACATTTAGCTCAGCTGTTTAACATCATCTGTTTCACATCACCTAATTATTGCAACTGTTCACATCACAATTTCTCACAAATCTCAAAACAGCAACAGGCGCAGGCCTCTGGTAATTGAGTCGGTCTTTGGTCAGGCAGGACCAAAGAGCTACATGTGGAGAAGGGCAAGGTGTAGTCAAAAGAACAGGTCCAGGATCAGTAACCAGGATGGCACCTTTCGAAATGGAGAGAAAGAGGAACTGGAGGAACCTCTGGCCAGGACCGCAGACTGTAGAAGAATTTTTCTGAAAAAATATATTTTTGGTTTTCAGAAGTATGAACACCTACGACAGAGGACTCAGGACAGCAATCGAGCAAAGGGGAGATGAAAACCAGGAACTTAAACACACAAGGATGACAATTAACAAATTGGGAATGAGTGTGCCAGGCACAGGAAGGGAATATAAGAGGAGGGGTACGGGACGAGATGATAACTGGATAACGAGAAACAATTAACAAAGCAAAACTGAAATTGTCAAAGGTGAATGGGCTGCAGTGAAAACAATTAACATGAGGAAAAACACTTAAAAAAAAAAAAAAAAAAAACTCTCAAGACGTGACTACTGTTAGTCCTCCATTGCCCCAAGCCAAATTTTTTGATGCCTGTTGCGGACATCAGATTTTAAATGTGAGTATATTTTCAATGTACAATAGATTTCACAAGTTAAAACACCTAATAAAGTGTAGCTGTACTGTTTTAAATATATTACAGGGTGAAAGGACTTTCTAAATCACTCCTTTTTAATTTGCGTGTTCCTCACCTTTTTTGGAATTTAGGATGTATAGAAATGTACCATTTTTTACCAAATATTTGGAACTTGACACTGGATAAAAATAACGCCAACTTTTTGTTCTTGAAAACAATCAAATGATACATCAGTGTTGATTTCATTGCATTATTACGTAGAAAGCAGGAATGTAAATACTAGTGACTTTAATGACATATTTTGATAAATATTGTAAACAAGACAGCATGTCTTAACAGGGAATAGTCACTAATTGTACATGGGAAGTGTCTGTAATTAGACTGACACTGCATTGCAGACTTCAGAGGATTCTAGTACAACCTCAGTTCCTAAATAGTTGGGACGAAGTGTAAATTGTGAATAAAATCAAAATGCAGTGACTTTTAGATCACATGAGCCAATATGTTATTTAGAATAGAACATCGATAACATTTTAAATGTTGAAACTGAGACATTTTACATTTTTATCCACAAAATGAGCTCATTTCAAATTTTCTGGCTGGAACAGGTCTCAAAAAAGTTGAGAACAGGCAATAAAGGGCTGAAAAAGCAATTAATATATAAGAGAATCAGCTGAAAGAACATTTAGCAAGTAATGAAGTTAACTGGCATCAGGTGTGTAACATGATTGGCTATAAAAGGGATGTCTTAGAGAGGCTGAGTCTCTCAGAAGTAAAGATGGCCAGAGACTCTCCAACCTGTGAAGGCTTGCGTAAAACAATTGTGGAATACTTTGAAAACAATGTTCCTCAACGTCAAATTGCAAAGGCTTTGAAGGTCTCATCATCGACAGTGCATAACATCATCAAAAGATTCAGAGAAACTGGAAAAATCTCTGTGCGTAAGGGACAAGGCCGAAGACCTTTACTGGATGCCCGTGATCTTCGGGCCCTCAGACACCACTGCATCATTCACCGGCATGATTCTGTCATTGACATTACTAAATGGGCCCAGGAATACTTCAAGAAACCACTGTTTGTAAACACAGTCCGCTGTGCCATCCACAGATGCCACCTAAAACTCTATCATGCAAAAAGGAAGCCATTGTTGAGCATGATCCAGAAGCGCCGCCGTGTTCTGTGGGCCAAGGCTCATTTAAAATGGATTGTAGCAAAGTGGCAAAGTGTCCTGTGGTCAGACAAGTATAAATTTGACATTTTTGTTGGAAATCATGGGTGTCGTGTCCTCCAGGCTAAAGAGGAGAAAGACCACCCCCCCTTTTATCAGTGTTCAGTTCAAAGCCAGCATCTCTGATGGTATGGGGATGCATTAGTGCATATGGTGCGGGACACTTGCACGTTTTAAGAAGTACCATGAATGCTGAAAGGTATATGAAGGTTTTAGAGCAACATATGCTCCCCTCCAGACGACACCTATTCCAGGGAAGGCCTTGTGTATTTCAGCAGGACAATGCAAAACCACATACTGCAGCTATTACAACAGCATGGCTTCGTAGCAGAAGAGTCTGAACTGAACTGGCCTGCCTGCAGTCCTGATCTTTCACCGATTGAGAACATTTGGCGCATAATTAAACGAAAAGTCCGTCACAGGAGACCCAAAACTCTCCAGCAGCTGGAAGCCTGTATTTAACAAGAGTGGGATCAAATTCCAATGGCTAAACTCAAGAAACTTGTCTCCTCAATGCCCAGACGCCTCCACTCTGTGTTAAAAAGAAGAAGGGATGCTACACCATGGTAAACAGGCCCCTGTCCCAACTTTTTTGAGACATGTAGCAGCCATCAAATTTGAAATGAGCTCATTTTGTGGATAAAATTGTAAAATTTCTCCAGTTTCAACATTTGCAATGTTATCTCTGTTCTATTGTGAATAAAATACAGGCTGGTGTGATTTGAAAGTCATTGCATTTTGATTTTATTCAAAATGTACACTTTGTCCCAACTATTTCAGAATTGGGGTTGTAGTTTTTGCTAAGAAACAAATAATACATTCAATACATATCAATTCAAGTTACTGCCAAAGATTGTCCCTGTGAGGTTTGTATTGATTTCTAGAATGAACATATTTATCAGCGCATAAACATAAGCATTTATTTTTCAATAAAAATGCTAAGGATAAAGGTACTTTCTGTTCTGTGATTACATCTGATTTGCGTGCATAAGCCCGAATTGCAGGGACTGTGTTGATTTACTGTACTAAGGCATTTTCTATACTAAGGTCATTGTTTTTGGAAAACCATAAAGGGGTGGAGCAGTATGTTGGCGCTCCAATACGGTACGTGATATGCACTTTTTTTTCACTCCCTAACAGACAGACTATGCACTACTAAGGATCTGGAAAAATGGCAGTGATAATATTTCAGTGCAAGGTCTTCATAATATGGATACATAGCCTATTTGTATTTGAGGCCATGTAATTCCTTGTGGTTTGGTTTGGTTTTTGATGTCCTCACTTCACATTCAGTTGCTATCTCAAGGCAACTGAATGTGAAGTGAGGACTTCAGAAACCAAACCTTTTCACAGACAACTGAGCAAGAGGCAGCAACACAAACACCACATAGTGCAAAACTCAAAGTATCAAAAAGAAAAAAAGAAAAAACTCATAGGAACTGCAGAGGTTGTGCTTGTGACCTGCTCTTGGATACAGAACATTCCAACCTGGAAACCGCAGTACTTGAATCATATGAATATTTTCCTTTGGAGGCATTCACAACATGTGATCATTCTGTGATCGGTCTGCAAAATCTGTGATAAAAGATTTGAGGCAGCTAATTGGCCACAAACCTGCTCTGGGGTTTCCCCCTGCTTGTTTTCCTCCTGATGTTCTGATAAACACTTCCCTCACTTCAACAAACAGCCAGGCCATTCTTTAGGGCTGTGTATTGAATCAATCATACGGTCCCATGACTATCTCTGCGCATAACACCCTGCAGCTCATTTCATCTATTCAGAAAGATATGTGAGAGCGAACTTAGGTCAAAACTTTTGAAATATTTGAAGAAAACCAAAAAAAAAAAAAAAAAAACTTGACGCTAAGTAGGCGTTCATTCAGGCTACCCTTGACCTGGATGGAAATGGGTAATGACCTGGAGCCTCATTTATGAACGGTGCGTAGGCACAAAAAAGATACGTACGTCACTTTCTTTGCAGATTTCTGATTTATAAAAATGAACTTGACATGAAAAAAAGGGAAATTATTAAGATTATGCACAATGCCAATAAATTCCAAGTCCATCCTGATTAAATGAATGAAAATTCCATGCAGTTTATTTTACCCATAGGTTTATAAATTAGGTTATTTTCCACAAAATGTCATTTTTATTTTTTTGTGCGCATGTATTATTTAGGTATGAAACCCACGCAAATTTTTATAAATAAGGCCCCTGGTGTGTAGCCTTGTTTTCATGACGCGGTACCCAAAGACTTCTGGGTAATTTCCAATTCTCGATGTAGAAGACAGACAGACAGATATATATCCTTCAATCAATTTTAGCGGTAGCACGTACAGTAAAAAATGTGTTGACAGTATACCAGAGACCATGGCCTTTAAAAGTCATTCGACTGATGACTTGTTCATTTTTCATTTCAAATAATACAGTCTATTAAAAGTGAGTAAAAGAGCATATTTTAAATCAAATTCTATCTATTAATTTCAATTTATCTTGAAATGTCAGGTTGTGTTCAGGTGATCATTTCAGAGAAGCCAGAGAGCTCCAAGCTCATGCACTACTATTTTATGCAATTAAGGGGAAATACGTGTCTGAACAGCATATACTAGCCTATACGTTTTACATCCCTGGCTGAATGAACCAATTTGACCATGTAGTACACTAGGCGGATAAAAATCGTTGTGAGGCAGTTACAGCAAAAACTGTCCTGTCCTGTTACAAGTGCCGCGGGACACTACCGGAGTGCTGCAGGACAGTGCTCAGCCTCCACAGGACAGTACCCAACTGCTGGAGGACAGCGCTGCTCAAGCGCTATAAGTGGGGAATCGTCGCGCAAAACCAACTGACTGTGAATGGTGAGAATCTTGTGCAGCACTTGTTGACTATTTCGTGGTAGTGGGAGAGTGGCCTCTAAGGTGAAAGAGACATTCGCAGCAAAAGGAAGATTTTAAACTTCATCCACAAACATTATAATTGGATTGGATTTTGGTTTGATTACAGCGTTGGATTGGTACTCTTCCCTGTGCAATGAGTTGGCAAGGTGTTTAATTGGCAGAAAAATGTGACTTTAGGTCTATGGCTTTAAATTGCTCAAAATTAGCTATCCGAGCCGTAACGCGTTACAATAATAGGCTTTGTAAACTGTGAAAACCATAAGCACTTTAAAACAATGACGTAAAAGGCGACGTCAGGTCCTGGATCCAAATAAAGCCGCTTTTCTGGACCAGCATCTTCTCTTTGCAAATAAGCAAGGGAAAACTAATTAATTTTTTTCACCTACTACTACTACTACTACTACAAATAATAATAATAATCTTTGTTAATATTATTATTATTGTTACGCTTTAATTTTTAATAATCACTATAATAGGTTATAAATAATTGTCTGAATTATTCTAAATCTAATTTACGATTATTGCTATTGCAGCATAATCAATTCACGTTGTCGTTTCTCATGCCTTTTGCTCTACTCATTGCAGCAGATTGGCAAATTGAATAACCTGTTAACATGTTTTCCACCTGTAATACCAACTAACCTTCTCACCCAGAGTCTGATGCCTTGTAAATAACTGTTCTAACTAGAATAGATTGGTCCACTACCCGTTCAGTCCCACCACAAGCTACTTCAGTTGTGCAAGTACAGCGCAGCTCGAGAGCAGCGCAGGCGGACATGCGGAAAAGCAGGAGTACACGAGCGCGGGGAGAAGGAGGTGGGGAGGGGAGGGCATCGAGAGGTGTAGCAGTTAGAAGGTGATGTCGTAAAGCAGTGTCGTAAACCAGGTGCAGGGAGGGGAGGTGGAGTGGAGGAAGGAGGGGGTATGGGGGGCGAGAGAGGAGGTGACTCTCCAGCAGCATTTAGACACAGCGAAAGGATCATGGCGGATGGCCCCAGGTGTAAGCGCAGAAAACAGGCGAACCCGAGGAGGAATAACGGTGAGTAAAACTACTCCGATCTGCTGGACTCGCTTTCCCTTAAGTGGAATATAAGGTGTTTTTTACATCCTCAACCCTCCGATGGCTTTGGGACTTCTTGAACCTCGTGTATAGTGAGCCAAAGTGCTGGAAAGTAGTAAGTAAGCTCTGTATTATATGCCTATGTGGTGTACCGTTATACCTGGTCCGCGTCTCTCTCTCCGCCTAGCGGTTCAGTGCTCTCTGAACCGTTATACGCACCTAATCCCGTGCTGCTGGGACTCGCTTTTGTTTCCCCCTTCATGTTTCTCGCTTATTCTCTTATTGCGAATCTATTTTATCAGTTGATTTACTCGTTCTTCTGATGGCAAAACTCCCTTCTGATCGTTCTCGAGTTTCGAATGTTTTTTCTTTCTCCTTACTGAATTGAAACTTATAAGCTTACATGCCGGCTACCTGGTGGCTAGAGCAAATAAATAGCTTGGTAGCATAGGCTACCCCAGAGAAACTGCCTCAACAAATCGAGCTATTTTTAAATATGAAAAGTTGTTCCACTATTACTTTCAGTGTTGTCGTCAGTCTGTTTATTTCATATGGCTACAGCATTTCGCGGGGAAGTGGGATTATTTATTTATTTGTTTTTTTTTTCCCTAGATTCCACTTCGCATAATCCCAGGTAGTGGACGAAACACTGTTGCTGCATTGAGTTAAAGCGTGTGCTCATGACAATGGTTTTATGAGGTCTTCATGCGAAATTTGTTGGTAAATGCTTTTGGCCTGTACCAAGTTTGGAATGGTTTCTATTTAAACAAGATTTGAGGAATTCGTTTTTCGGGAAAACATGAAATATGTCACAAGTTTAATTATTTACGTTCATAAAAATATAAATATTGATACATGATCGCATTTATTCCCCCCACCAATGATCAATTGGTTACAAAATGGACTTGTCATGTAATTTAGGTGCTCTAATTGTAAGGCGCACAGATTTACGCGAATAACTAGCGTGCTAGCTTATTACCTGCTTCGTACGGTGCGTGTTGGGTGGTAAGGTTGAGGAAAGAGTGGGGCCTCTCTTACTTACCCTGTCTGCTTGGAACAACTGCTGCAGTCTATATAAGGAATGTATGTAGCGTACATGCACAACCTCGAGCTCGGCATTCTGTTTATCTTGTCGTGCGTGTTGGTTGAGGCTCAATAGTTGCGACTTGAGAAAGTATTTTAACTGAAAATAATCTTAAGGTTTATTTTGGATTTCGTTATTTTCTATCACTTCAGCAATTTAGCGTCGCTGCATCTGCCGATTTTAGACTGGAACTCTCGGGTGTGAAGTAAAGTGATAGAGAACAGCCTAGATCACTGGGCTGAATAACAGGTTTACTACTATTAAAATCAGTTGAGCGTCAGAGTTGGTCTTTGAATTTAGAATCGATTAACATTTTGTTTGGAATTTTTGTAGTTGTTTTGTATTTTGTGCGTTTCTATATTTAAGATTCCTGGTTGTAATAGTTCAACTTGCTCTGTGGGCGGAATGTTTTATTACACGTTTTTTATAGGCTACTGAAGAGCATTAGCGCCTCTTTATTTGTTTGTTTTATAATTATCTTCTATTTTGATTGATCGCAAAAGTGTTTTAAAGCTCTGGGATGTTTATTGACCGGTCAGAAGCATAAGATAAGGATTTCCCTCTACCGCTGACGACGCGTGTGACACAGTGAAGTACAGAGCCACCCAGTGTTTCTGCTCAGGAGCGATAAACATGTTTACCTGATCGGGGGAAATGGGGCTTTGGTGTTTCAAATGTCCTCTGTAGAAACCAACCTACGAATCTAATTTCTGGACTACTAAATCCACAGATTGTGAAAAGGCGTCGTTTCTTGAAAACTGCTCTGTCTATCAGGAGGGAAAGAGATTCCTTAACGCTGCAGTAAATGACAACTTATGCAGGTAGAAAAAAGATGGTGCTTAGTTATCTCCTGCATGCTGCTATAGCTCCCTCCTGTCAAGTGGCTTCATTCTTATGGGAGGGATTTATTAACTTCGCGTGTTGTCATTTTCCCATCCCATTGTGTTTAAGTAAGTGGTATGTAAGCTATGTGTTGCTTTCCCGACTGACGGAGTTTGCGTGCGATTTTACGCGATCCGTGCTACCTTGTCTCTGCTGTGTAAGACGTTTGAGGAAAATGAAGAAGCGCTTACGTTGGATAAAATGACACGTTGTTTATTATACGCCATGTATACTAGTGGTTTCTTTGCATTATGCTTTGAAATGGTTCCCTTTTTACGTTTTATTCGTTACGTGTGTGTCATTTCCTGAGTGAATCAAGGAAGAATGGCGGTCGACCGTTAGCCTGCTGCAGTACAGGCGGGGCTGCATTTATATAGGAAACGACCAGGTAAGCAAGGTGATAGAACACCTATAAAGGTGGTGGAAATTACGGTTATAAAATGCTGCAGTTAATCTTACTGGTTGGATTGCCATTCGGTTTTATTCATGTGTAATTAATATTCAATTTATGTCTGCGGAGTAGCCAACAGGCTTTGCCACAATTTCATACATTTTCATCCATGCTTATTCATGCATTTTATTTTTCCTCTTTGTACAATTTGTGCTTTATTTTTATTTTCATCTCATTCTTTTCTATTTATTTGAAGCTAAAGTTTGCACAAAAATAAACATTTGTTTGCTGTTTACGCCTGCTCCAGTATTTATTTGTACTTCAGTTCATTTCATCAGTCAAATGAATTACGTCCTGCAAGGTACTGCATTACAAAAAACAATACTTTTATGTAGTTTAACATGTTCTACGCTGAAACAGTAAAACTGAATGGAAGTTTGACGTGAATGTGCTATTTGGTATTTGGCGGGGAATGATTCTCAGAGACAGCGCTTTGGAATCAGCAGAGTTGGCATGCGCAGTAGGATGCGTTTCCTGCCTGTAAATTCCCCGACTTGTCTCTTTTCCAGCTGGCGGCTATGCGAAGCAGCAGTTTGCCTTCTTGCTGTCAGTGCTGATCAGCCTGTTCCGAAACCAAATGTGACCCCTCGGATGAACTAGAGTGTGACCACTTACAAGATAGATGTTGTTGTACAAATGGGTGGGGCTCTTTAGATCATGGTCTCCTGAGAAATTATATCTAAATATCTTTTGCTTGAGCTGTCCTTGAGGATTGTTTCCATCTGAGAATCATCCCACGCCAGTAAATCTAATGCAGTGCATGCTACGCATTACTGGCCTGAAGGTAGTATGCACATATTTTGGAACAAGGTGTAAAATCCCCTTCGCAGCTACAGGCTACAGGTAGCCAAAACAAAACACATAAACATGAACAGAACTCAGGACCTTTTAGTTTAAACTGGGACCCAATTCTTTCTCTTAGTCAAAGGCTTTGGATTTCATCCCAAGTTACAATGCCTTCAGAAGTGCATACCATCACCCTGAAGCGCAACAACCTATATTGACTACCATAAAATACACTGAACATTTCACAGTTAGAGTGTGGATTTCAGAAAAAGCACTTTGACTAGGCCCAGACGTGACCAGTATGTCCATGGACAGTTTCCATTCAACACTAGCAGCTCCTCCCATCCACATAGATGAAGGTGAGATCAAGTCACAGCTGTAAACATCAAGGTGTTAACAGCTGGCAGGACGACAGGTGCTTGCAATTGGTGGGGTACTGCAGCTCTTTGTCACGTACCCCTCATCCTCTCCCTTCAGGAATAGCACTTCACAGAATGGTAATTCAAGACTGCAGATTGGGAATTGTGGAATGTAGACCATGTTAACATTCCTAGAAAAATAAACAAACCGTGGCTGGTATAGCTTTGTAGCTGGTTGAAAATTGGGGTAGCTGGACTTAAGCTTGAAGGGGGAGTCAAGTATCATCTTTAATGATATCAACTTTTTTTGTAAAGTCTGATCAACCAGCTCACTCTTGATTTACACACTTGCATATCGAGGGCTGACTGCAATAAACAGTTAAGTCCAATATATAACATCTGGACATAACTGTTTATTGCAGTCAGCCCTCGATATGATCCATTTTAAATCCCTGCTGCCTTTATGAAATTATTGAAATTAGGAGAGGAAGTTAAGGGTTTTGCACTCACTTCCTACTGCTGACTGCCAGTTTCGTTCAGCAATGACAGAATAGCGTGTTTATGCAGCTGATTAAATTCTAATGAGTGCAGCAGGTAGTATATTCTTTGAGGTAATACTGAGCACAACCACTTGCAGTTGTAAACCTGCATGAAAACAATAAAAAATGTGGTTAGCTGGCATTTTCGGAGTCAGCGGCCATTACAATGGTACGATGGAGAAGCATTCCTGCACTCGTCTGGTGAAGTTCTTAAAAAGCCATCTGTTTGCATTTAAAGGGTCTACTCCTAGTGTGAGGAGTTTAGTAAAAGAGGAAATTTTCATTTATCTGACTGACTTCTTGAGAGCAACTTCCTTTGCTTCGTTTGAAAGTGCCAAGTCAGGAGAAAAACAGCCCCCCCCTCCAAATCCTCCCTACCCCCCTGTCCCAGTCTGCCCATCTTTCAGCCTGGTAAAGACACAGTAGCTGGAGGTACTGTTGGACGAACTTTGACCCAGGCGCCCATGCGTAGATTGAGTATGATTTCACTTTCTCCCCGTGTCTTTGTGAGTCCGAGAGCGTGTCAAATTGTGTGTGTGTTTAGGTCCCTTTAAAGAAAAGGACTGAAAAGAATAACAAAGCACGGTGGTAGTCCTAAATCCCCGCACTGTTATTCCGTTATGTTGAGTGACAGGGAGGGGGAGGGGCCTGTGCGGAGCCTGTTGGAGGTGTTGCTGTGGTGGCCAGTGTGTGGGAAGGTGATCACTCTTTTCTTCAAGAGGGGCTTTGCATAACAACTCCCTCTCTCTCTCTCGCTCTCCCTCCCGCCCGCCCCCTTTCGATTTACATGAATTAGCGTGCGGTCGCACCGTTGGGGAGAAACTCTTGTTTCTTACCATAACTGTTTACTCTGCTTCCCTTAGCACCCATATAGCAGGACAAACTCTTTTGTCGGGTGATTATGAGCGAGGCAGAGAGCTGTAACTCCAGCCTCCCGCCGAGAGCCTCTCGCCTCATGACTCTTCTCCTGTACACTGTCGCAATCAGTCGGCATCATTCAGGATGCATCTATGCTTACCTAATCACAAAGTGAAGTCTTTATTATTTGAGTGGCTTTTTCTTGTCCTCTCACTAATGCCTGGTATTCAGTTGTGTTGTTACATCCATATCGGGGAGCCAGCAGCCATTTTCTCCATCTCATTTAGTAGCAACCAAAGCTATTTTCCCCATGTTCTGTTTTGCAGGTCAGGCTGTCCAGCCATTAAAAATGGTTGAGAGCAGAAAGCAGTTATGTTTCTTTATTCCAGAAAGTTTTTGAACAGTAGATGGGTCTTCTGGTCACCAGGGTTTTATGTTTGAGAAATAGCATATTAGCCACACTGTAATAGAGGGCTGCTGGTCAGTCAGTAGATGCACTGGTTCTCTCTCCACTCTTGTTCCAAATGCTCACTTAAAGTCACGTATACTTCATAATTGTGTGCAATTTTAATGAAATAAATCCAATTGTTCATTTTTTGAATGCATGAAATGGTCAGCAGGGACTGTACTGATGAGTGAACATTTGCTTCAGAAATATTTACTTGCAGGTGCAGCTAATTTGCGAATGAAAAAAAGAGCACCACATCCACCTATAGTTGTGAGGATTAAATCAACAATTCTCTGTCTTTTTTCTCACTATCTTACATTTGTTGCCATGAAAATAATTAACCAGACCTAAACAACTGCTAATGGAGGCTGGCAATCTGGCTGTTTTTCGCTAGTTTTTTTTTTTTTTGTGCGGAAGCAGTCCTTGGTCTGTTAGGAAAGTTAAGCGTAGCAACCCCCTCCTGAGCCAGTTTCACTTACCCTCTGAACTGCAGTTGGAAGTGCTTTATTGGGGTTGCCGAGGCTGAATGCTTAAACGAGCTATTGTGTGTTAAGGCTTTGAGTGCGCGGGAGCTGCAGCAGAAAAGACCTAGTTACCTTTGCCGTTTCCTCGCTCCACCTCAGACACTTTCTCTCGCTGAAGAATGGGCCCATTCACTGGCTTCTGTATAGGGAGGGAGCAGTCTTTTCACACTCCGCTTGTGGGAAAGTTCTTCCCATACTGTGCATGCTATTTGCATATGCCTATTCTCTTTAGAAAGAGGCCTTGAGATGGCGGAATCTGTGGGACATTCCAGGAATTTGTGAAATCTCACTCTTGCAGCTTGTTTGGTAATGTGTTCCCATTTCTTTTTTTCATTTTTGAGCATAATTGTGTGTGCGTGTGTGTGTGTGTGCGTGTGTGTGAGAGTGAAAGATCATATTTGCATTATTTGGCTGAATGATAACCTCCACATCCAATTCTAAGACTTTTTTTTTATTTCTCTGCTCATACATGTTTAATTTTTACCTGTTTATCTAATGTGAATGATAGTAAAGTCATGACATTCAGTGCTTGGCAAAGTGTTAGCTCTTAAAATAGAAGTTTAAAATAAAATCGTGGTAAATTGACCCTAAACACATTACTTTGGCTGTAGAGCCCCCTCTGCTTGCCTTTAATAGATTCTGGGTCTTTTCAGAGTCTGGCCCGCGTGTCAGAGCCGTCTGAATGGACTCTACTCTCTGAGCTCTGGAAAGCTGCCATCTTATGACATCACTGGCACCTGCATGGTGACATCACTTGCACCTGATGTCTACATTAAGGATACTTTTGCCTATCTCAGTTTATAATATGCTTTTAGAGCCGCTGATTTATTTTGTATTATCTGACGTACGGCAGCCCAGGTTAGTATCCTGGAACACTCTGGGCCAAGGTGGTATGGAGTCTGGCTCATGTGATTTGTGCTTGAGTGGGACTAAATTGGCTTATGTCATTTGATACCGGCTGGGGAAGCAAAATGAGTAGATGATGCAAAGCACTGTGGGACATTTGCTTTTAGCAGTGAGTGAGGTAGTTGTTTTTAATGGGTGGGTATAAAAGAATTATGCGTATTTGGGGAAAATAAGATTAAATTTGCGAGGGGAGAGGCGTGGTGTGAGAGATTTGCTCAGTTGTTCTGCTATTTTGGGAGATTTAAGATCAAGAAATACAGTTCCAAAATATTTACAGGTAATGCAAGATTTTTGATGGAGAAACTCTCATCGAGTATCTCACCGCCTGTGCCCAAATTCTTGCACAATTACTCTTAAACCCTGGACATTCATTTGTCAATGCCCGCATTGAATATGTTCTAAATGAGTATGTACGGACAACGGGTTTGCTTAGAAAAAAATGGTATTAATCAAACACAAAACCCTCAAACACTTGAGCTGATAGGTGAGTATACTCAGCAATGATAAATCCTACACTATCACCACACACTTGAGTGTGCCTGACAAGGTTAATTTACATAAGGAAACAGTTTATTTGTCATATATGGTCACCTTTTTCCCCTTAAAAGTCAGTGAAACTTGTTGGTTTAGAGAACATGGAACGGTTGAAACAGTAGAAGGGCTTTGTTTTTCTAATACTGTGAAAGGTGTTATAATCTGGTATTATAGTTGGTATCGTAGGTGCAGATTTCCTGGCATTACAGCATTGATTCCTGCACCCTCAGTAATGCAATTTCGTAAAGATCATGAAACTAAATATTGATAAACTGGTTTCTCAAAGTTAAGGGCAAAACTGACCCGATTAACTTAACGTTTCAACATTTCTCTTTCTTAATTATAGCAGGTTGGTATTGTGACATTGGTTAAGGGAAAGTGTGGCATGGCATATTACTGGCACATTGAGAGAAATGCCAAAATATGCAAAAAAAAAAAAAATTTGAAGAAAGTAATCAAAGCAGGCAAAGTGCATTATTTTTTGATAATCTCTCCATTCTCAATTTTGCACTGTTTGCTTCTGTCTGGAATATTTTGTAGAATCACAGTATGTGTTGCAAGTGTTGATAAATAATGTTCTATTGATACAACCAAGCTTACACACAGTATGGTATATGTTCAAGACTCATTTATTTATCAACTGTGTGAGCTCAGCTTTGTGAGTAAACTGTGTGTGTGTGTGATTCTACAAATATGTGATTTATGTCAATTTTAATATACACTCTGCAAGTGGCAATGCATTTAGTACGATGCATAATCAGCACCCATTTACTCACCCAACATTCTAGTGGAAGGAAACTGTAATCACAGCAAAGTGGGCCGAGATGGAATTGCCCTGCATAGTCAAGATTTGTTTGGTAAATATTTGGGTTTAAATGGGTATGTTTTTTTCAAAGTCACGTCATAGCGGATGAATGACTCACGCTTTTATGCAAACTGCTCGATCAGCTGCACATTTTTCAAATTTAATGCACAAGAATGCATTCTCTGCACTTGTGTCATGGAAAGACTTCAAAGTGGATGAGTAACTGAGGGCGACGTAGCTGTAGAAATTATAGTTTGAGTTTGACTTTGAGTAAATTGAATTGACTACATAACTGCTGCATGTAAGAGCTCTGTGAGGAAGCGGAAGAGTTGCGAACCATGGTGAATTTGTTATGACTGAAAGAGAACTTTTTAATATGGCACTTTGTGTTTCTTTAAGTACTTATTATTTTATCTTTGTGTCAAAGTTTTGTTGTATTTTGTATATTTTAGTGTCTTGTCAATGTTCTTGTAATGCAGTATGTTGTGATAGGTACTATTCAAGGCCAGACAGTGAGGTCGACACCTTAATGTTTTTAACAAATATGTAGAGATAAAGTTGTAATGTTTCATTTTAATTTGCGAGCAAGAGATGCACCTGTTCTTCGCTCAGTACGTTGTATATTTCTGGTTTGCACCTGCTCTCAGTCTGTTTCAGTGCTATTTTCCTTTCTTGTGATGTCCCTTACCAACTGTTCCCTTTGCCTGTATAGCAAATCAAAACTGCTATAATACAGAGATAAAAATTCTGACATTGATTCACTTGTGTCCTTGATTTTAAGAAGACACTTGCGGCGTTTGATTTTGTGGTCTGTATGAAATCGTATTGCTTGGGTGTAGAAATTGATTCTGTAATGCGGGGCAATCCCGAGGGGTTGGGGTTTATAGCACCGTTCTAGGCATTCAAAGGAAGTAAATAAATATATATTTCAATATTGCACTCAGTAAAGTTCTTTTCTACTTTCATGTGCTCCTTGTTTCTGCATTAGACCTAGAATTTCACAGTCTTTAAAGGGAAGCTTGTTGACCATATATGGCAGTAAATGACCTTGAGTGCGCACACCTGTGCGGACGCATATTTAGAGTGTTCTATACGCCCGTTTGACCTGAAGAGCAAACAGTACATTGGTCACTTTTTGATAGATTTGGTTTACCTGCTGTCACTGTGCACTGGAGTAATTTGGCTGGTTACATTTGGTGAGCATTAGTTTTTGATTTTCGATCTCCCAGTGAGTATTCTCAGTATTTCCAAAATAGGCAGATTAGCATGAAAGTTTATGAAAACGTGGAGGTTCATCACATCATTAATTTCGTAGAAATGAGAGCGCCTGTAATGACCATATCTGTATGCTCAAGTATTTTTGGATGGTCTATTTGCTTGCCTCATACACCTGTCTAGGGACGCTGTCATCGCTGAGATATTATGTATTACATACTCATTAGTAAATCTGGTCCGTGAAACTGAAGCAGTCAAACTTAAACATGTAAGCTAATGGTGTAATGGGAGTTCCCCATGTATGAAATGGAACTGAAAACCTGAATCCCCCTAGTGATGTCACCTCACTGGTCTGACACATAAATCAGTCAGAGCTCATGGCTCTCCGCTGTATAAAAGTGGAGGTAATATGTCACAATGGTGAGGATGTGTTGCAGGGAAATATTGCAATAGCTGAAATCCAATTAAAAGGCCTCTTAAGCGGACATTCGCCGCTGCTGCTAAACTCCAGTCCATATAAGTGCTAATGGAACATGGTGCCTGGCATTACTTGTTGATTATGCTAATCAGTCCGAGGTAGGTTTAAACACTGGGCGCTGCTGTGGGTTATCGAACACATCGAACTGTGTATGTGCGTGTGTGTGTGTGTGTGTAGTAGTGTATGCAGGTATACATGCAGTATATTTTGTCCATGTTACGTGTGTGTGTGTGTGTGTGTGTGTGTGTGTGTGTGTAGTAGTGTATGCAGGTATACATGCAGTTTTGTGTATTCTGTACATGTTGTGTGTGTGTGTGTGTGTGTGTGTGTGTGTAGTAGTGTATGCAGGTATACATGCTGTATTGTGTACATGTTATGTGTGTGTGTGTGTGTGTGTGTGGTAATGTATGCAGGTATACATGCAGTTTTGTGTATGATTGTGTACAGCCCCAATTCCGAAATAGTTGGGACAAAGTGTAAATTGTGCATAAAATCAAAACGCAGTGACTTTGAAATCACACCAGCCTGTATTTTATTCACAATAGCACAGAGATAACATAGCAGATGTTGAAACTGAAAATTTTACAATTTTATCCACAAAATGAGCTCGTTTCAAATTTGATGGCTGTTACAGGTCTCAAAAAAGTTGGGATGGGGGCCTGTTTACCATGGTGTAACATCCCCTCTTCTTTTTAACGCAGAGTGGAGGCGTCTGGGCATTGAGGAGACAAGTTTCTTGAGTTAAGCCATTGGAATTTGATCCCACTCTTGTTTAATACAGGTTTCCAGCTGCTGGAGAGTTTTGGGTCTCCTTTGACAGACTTTTCGTTTAGTTATGCACCAAATGTTCTCAATCGGTGAAAGATCAGGACTGCAGGCAGGCCAGTTCAGGACACGGACTCTTCTACTACGAAGCCACGTTGTTGTAATATCTGCAATATGTGGCAGTGCATTGTCCTGCTGAGATACACAAAGCCTTCCCTGGAATAGATGTTGTCTGGAGGGGAGCATATGTTGCTCTAAAACCTTTATGTACCTTTCAGCATTCATGGTGCTTTTTAAAACATGCAAGTGTCCCACACCATATGCACTAATGCATCCCATTACCATCAGATATGCTAGCTTTTGAACTGAACGCTGATAACAGGAGGGGTGGTCTTTCTCCTCTTTTGCCCGGAGTACACGATGCCCATGATTTCCAACAAGAATGTCAAATTTGGACTCGTCTGACCACAGGACGCTTTGCCATTTTGCTACAGTCCATTGTAAATGAGCCTTGGCCCACAGAACACGGTAGCGCTTCTGGATCATGCTCAACAATGGCTTCCTTTTTGCATGATAGAGTTTTAGGTGGCATCTGTGGGTGGCACGGCGGACTGTGTTTACAGACAGTGGTTTCTTGAAGTATTCCTGGGCCCATTTAGTAATATCAATGACAGAATCATGTCGGTGAGTGATGCAGTGGTGTCTGAGGGCATGAAGATCATGGGCATTCAGTAAAGGTCTTCGGCCTTGTCCCTCACACACAGAGATTTTTCCAGTTTCTCTGAATCTGTTGATGATGTTATACACTGTCGATGATGAGACCTTCAAAGCCTTTGCAATTTGACGTTGAGGAACATTATTTTTAAAGTATTCCGCAATTTTTTTTACACAGGCCTTCACAGGTTGGAGAGCCTCTAGCCATCTTTACTTCTGAGAGACTCAGCCTCTCTAAGACATCCCTTTCATAGCCAATCATGTTACACACCTGATGCCAGTTAACTTCATTACTTGCTAAATGTTATTTCCGCTGATTCTCTTACATGTTAATTAATTTTTCAGCCCTTTCTTGCCTGTGTCCCAACTTTTTTGAGACCTGTTGCAGCCAGAAAATTTGAAATAAGCTCATTTTGTGGATAAAAATGTAAAATGTCTCAGTTTCAACATTTGAAATGTTATCTGTTCTATTGAAAATAACACATTGGCTCATGTGATCTGAAAGTCATTGCATTTTGATTTTATTCACAATTCTCACTTCGTCCCAACTATTTCGGAATTGGGGTTGTACATGTTACGTGTGTGTGTGTGTGTGTGTGTGTGTAGCCCATCTGTGCGTGATGGTCCCTCTGAATGCAGGTGCAGTTGGACAGTGGCAGTGATGAAGCAGGATGGATGCTGAAGTGAGTTCTCTGTACTGCTGTCCTCTGTGCCCACATGAGTTAGGGCCGGGCTGATGGGATGGGAGTATTACCTCACTGAACGGACACTGCGGTTGTGTGTGACTGTGGGAACAGCAGTACTACAGGAGGCAGGAAATTAAGTTTTCTCCGCTTACGCTCTCAGCGGAGCCTGGGATGAAATGACAGTGCAGACTGTCAGTGTGTATGTGTGTGTACCTGTCTTTGTATCTATGTGTGTGTATGTAACTGTGTCTCAACATATATGTGTATGTGTATGTCTCTGTGTATTTATGTGTATGCTTGTGTGTATTTCTCTGTCTTCGTGTTTGTGTGTGTATCTGTGTGTCAACATATGTGTGGATGTTTGTCAGTGTGTATGTGTGCAGTTCTCCGCGTGGATATATGTGTGAATATCGTTTTGTTCATGTAAGTGTTTGCATGTCTACATGTGAGTGGCTATCTTTCTGCGTGCCTTTGTATGCGTGATTATCGCTTCGTCTGTGTCTTTAAGTGTGTTTATGTCTGTGTGTACGTGTGTGCGGCTATCACTATGTGTGACTGTGTACGTGTGTGTATTTCTCTGTCCGCGTGTATAAGTGTGTGTATCTGTCTGTGCGTCTACATGTACGTGTGCTTGTATCTGTCTGAGTATCTCTGCGTTCGTGTATGTATCTTTGTATTGGTCTGAGTATCTGTGTTTATATATGTGTATCTGTCTGAGTATCTGTTTGTGTGTGTTTGTGTGTGTGTGTGTGTGTGTGTGTGTGTGTGTGCGCGCGTGTGTGTGTGTGTGTATATGTGTGTTTGTATCTGTCTGAGCAACTGTGTGTGTGTGCGTGTGTGTGTTTGTATCTGTCTGAGTATCTGTGTGTGTATGTGTGTTTGTATCTGTCTGAGTATCAGTGTGTGTGTGTGTGTGTGTGTGTGTGTGTGTGTGTACTCTGTTGATGGCTGCACTTAATTGCCTGCTCCGGGGGTAATTGCCTGTGCTGTAAATTGGTGGCGGTTGCGCTGTGTAGCGAGGCGTGGTGATAAAGCTTTTTTAATAACGGGTGCGGAGGCGGGTCCCCGACCGCGTCCCAGCGGAGCCTTGTGTCGCCGCGTCTCCTCGCTCTGAGGTAAAAACCCCTCAGCGAGGTGCTAATGGAGACAGGCCCCTCACACGGGGCCGGGCCGCGGGCCCCGCGGGGCCCCCTGACAGCTTTACTGATGGGGCACAAACACAATGCTCTCACTCTACCCCCTGTATCAGAGCAGGACACAGACAGCAACCTCCGCCATTTAATTCTGTGTCTCTACAGGTGACTCAGTTAGAGCTGGAGGGAGAGAGAGAGAGAGAGAAAGTGAAGGGGGAGAGAGGGAGAGGGAGGCAGACAGAGGGAGAGGGTAGAGAGAGGGAGAGAGAAAGAGGGAGGGAGGGAGAGAGAGAGATAGTGAAGGGGGAGAGAGGGAGGGAGAGAAGGAGGGAGGGAGGGAGGGAGAGAGAAAGAGTGAGAGAGAGGGATGGAGGGGGGGAGAGAGAAAGAGGGAGGGAGAGAGAGATAGAGAGACTTAATTGCTAGTGAGATACAATTCTGGGGTTCATTCAGCAAGGTAATCCTTGTCAGCCCCTGTCTCGTGTGAGTCTTTCTTTCCTGTCCAACCTCTATTTCACTCGTCTCCTCCTCTATCGTTAGAGAAAGGGATAAGGTGTGTCTGAGGCAGATCTTTTTAGTGGATATTTTAGGATGTGCACAGAATTTTAATCAAAAAGTCTGACCCTTTATCCTGCCGAAACTTGTAAAGCCGTGATAGTCCATCTCACCGATAGTATACAGGTCTCATCCTTTCAATCAGGGAGTTTGTACAGCAGGCATTGCAAACACACACATACACACACACACACACATGCACACAAGCACATACACACATGTGCTCGCACATATGCTCACATGCACATACACACACTCAAACGTGGGCTTACACATGCACGCATGCACATACAGAAACACACAAACACACTCAAACTCACACGCCAGACGCACGCACACACACACACTCGCTCGCACTCACTCATACACACGGGCACATGCACCCACACAGGTTTGGGTTTAACAGTCATGACTGATGCATATGAGAATGTAAAATCCACACCTTAACCCTGGCCAGAGCAGATCAAACGTTAATCAGCTGAGAGCCCCTAAACCCCAAAAACCTGCCCCCCAGCTCCTCTGCGGTGACTAAGAGCACGGTCGTCACGGTGATACTGAAATCTCTGCTTTCACAGAAACCTTATTCGCTGGGTTTATTAGTCGGAAAGCCTCCCTTGAGAAATGTCAGCTGCTGTAAAAACATCCCGAGAGGGTAAATGAGAAGAGGGTTTTCACCTAGAGCCCTGTTACAGCCAGTTCAGCCTATTTGCATCTTTTTTGTTATTTCTGTTCTTAGATGCAGTTTTGACGTAAGAAATTGGTTAAATCAAAGAAAATATTGGTTTATTGTAGAATACTTTTATTTTGATGTTCATTGACCCCAATTACACTTATACCGATTGCTACCGCTGACATGGGACTCGGAAATTTATTTATGACATGGGTAGCAGGCCGGCTGTAGGCTGATGGAAATTGGGGAGTTTGGCAGATCACATTGTTTTGATCACTCACTCAATCTCATGGAATTCTCGTATGTTATACTTTTGGACAGTTTAGTTGATACGGTCTATGTGCATCTACTTGTTACACCACCTTTTCTGACAATAAATGAAGAAATCATCATATACAGAGTTTGTCGAGAGTGCACATCAAGCCTTGTTCCTCAACTCACTGTCCTCCAGAGTTTTCCGCACTCAATTTACCTGGGACTCAAGAAATGAAGGGAGGACACAGGGAAAGAAAAAGGGGAGGGCAGATGTGGACTTCAGGGCTAGATTGGAGTGTCCCTGGTGCAGAGAATGGACAGAACAGGACAAAGGAGAAATGGAGGAGAAAAAGATGATTCTCTGGCTTCTGTAGCTTTGTTCCAAATGTGACAGTGTGGTCTTGTGCCTGTCTGTCCCTCCCACGAAAGCCCAATTTTCCCATGATTCCTAGCTCTCCCTGGAGAAGATATCCCTCCCCGGAGAGCAGTCCACACACAACATTCTGCGCTTCGCCCTTCATTGGAGATGCTAGCCTGTTAGCTGTGCCTGTGCTCAGCGTTTACGCGTAGCTATCTCTGGCAGTCACACCGACGCATTCTTCCCGCTCAGTTTAACAGGGTTTTCTTTACAGCTCATCCGTGGTTGTAGACAGGGTTTTTGCGAGACGCCGGTCGTGCTTGACCGCTTCGTGCCATTGGCTAATGGATGGTGTTTGTGTTGGGCTTTCCTAACAGCTCACCCAGATGTTTCGCCACACAATATTTACCTCTCCTCAGACATCCCCTGATACTGTGCGTCAGCAGGCCGGAGAGCTGTCCGCTAAGTACTTGAGCTCTGAGTAGGGGAAGACCAGTTTCAGGAAATAGGTGGGGGTTTGGTGGTTTTTTTGGCCCTGTCACATACCCCCCCCCGCCATGACAGTCTGTCCCCAAGGTGAGACCCTGAAGGCCCTCCCTTCAGTTGGGGGGGGTTGTTACCATGGTGACTGACTGACACCCACAGCTGTCTCTCTGCTTTGCTTGCCTCCATAGACTTTGGGAAATCTGCCGCAGTAAACCGACCTTTCACCTGTCTGATAACCCCGCCCCCCTTCCCCGCCCCCACCTGCCAAACACACTTCGCCGGAGAGTGGAGGAGGTGGGGCTGACCGAGAGGTGCTGGGCTGTTTGCAGTATAAACTGGGCTCGCCGTTGTCCGTGCCCTCCTCCTGTAAACCTCCCCACACCCTCCCTCCCAACCAAGCTCTAAATTAATTAGCTTCGGCTGAGCCGTCTGTTTGAATACCTGTCCAGACTTGATGTCCCTCGACTCTTAACTGGCTGATTATTCCTGCGTGAGAGAAAATGCATCTTTGTGAGGAGTATCTGACGCATAAATCTGTCAAGTTCAGTTTTCATTGGAAATACACACTAATTTGTATTAGTGATTTGTATTGTGCATAGGGTGTATATTTACACTACCAGTCAAAAGTTTCTGCACACCCTAAGATCTTGTTAAGTCTTTATCTTACATGGTATGTTTACAACAAAGAAATCACTGGAACCCATTAGTTGTTTATTACAAATAATAAATTTACAAGAAAAATCTACAAGGAATCCAGCACAGGTGATTAAAATAATCAGCTCGCTACCAACCCCCCTGAAGCTGCTTGATAATGAGTAGATCATTTGAATCACCTGTGCTGGAGCAGGGAGAGATCTAACACATGCAGGACAGGTGGGCCTCCAGGAGGGGTTTGAGAAGCACTGGATTAGACCATCATTACTGATCTGCTTAAACATTGACAAAATGACTGATCCTGTTTTTTCTTAATTTCGAGGGTTTGGAGCACAATGGTTATATGTCCAAAATTTCGAATTTGAGATTTGTACTGAAACAAGTGGTTTCTGATGCTTTTCCTTGGAGCGCAAACGTGATCTCAAATTCGAAAAATTTTGGACATTGAACCGTTGTGCTCCAAACCCTCGATTTGTTTTGTTATATACATGGCTTATACATTGGGCTTCAGTTTTCCTACCTTTCTGTTATACAACCAATAGGAGACTATTACACAAGAACAAAATATAAAAAATTTGTAACAATTACGGAAAATATTGGGGTGTGCAAAAACTTTTGTCTGGTAGTGTCTGTGCTGAATACACAGAGTTTAGACTGTGCTCTCAGAGCAAATTTTGGGACTGATTCTCAACCCTTCCTCAGCTTTCGCTACACAAAATGCATTTTAATGTCTTTCAATGGATAACTATATAATTTCAGGTTTAAAACCTCGTGTGAAAGGAAGTCCTATGCAGATTCAATTCACTTCACTTCTTGTTCTGTTGAAACAGTGGCTCGTCAGTCACAGCCCTCCTCGTTACAGAGTATCATCCTGCAGTCGGTGTGGAGACCGTAAAAGGCTTTCTGCTTCGACGCTGTGCAGCGTCTGAGCGCAATACATCAGGAGGCTAATTGAACTGTAATCCTGGCAACCTCTTCAAACACGGTAATGGGGAGTAATATGTGGAAAGAGATTTGTCTGCACACTCTGCTGAGAGGGATTTATAAAAGGCTTTGAGGTGTGGCTACACCCCTGACTGATTTCTGTTCTAACACCCCCCCCCATCTCTGCCGACGCACATCCACGGTGCGATCGTGTAAGTCTCTACTCTCTACCTGTTAGGTCTCTCCCGCCTCTCTCTCTCATCCTTACTGTGACATTTCGGGGACGGGCTTTGGGGTGTGACGGCCGTGTGACATTTTGAAATACTGCGCGGCGAAACCCTCGTGCTCCCCTGCTTTCATGTAGAGGTAAATGCATGACGAGGGCGCTGTCACTGACTGCTCCTCTCCAGGGGACGTACATGCTCCGGACAGGGGGAAGCATTATGTCTGTATGGTAATATCCCAGCAGTCAGCACGGGTCACTGTGCATCTCCTTACTTCTCTCTCTCTCTCTCTCTCTCTCTCTCTCTCTCTCTCTCTCCCTCCTACTGTCTCTTCTCCTACTGTCATTATTTCATCAGTTCTTTTGCTTTCTTCTCCATTTTCCCTTCATTTTCATTTTCTTTCTCTCGCCCCCCTTTCTTTCCTTTATTCCACACACTCTTTCCTCCATCTACTCCTCCTCTATCCCTCTGTCTTCTTGCTCCTCTGTCCTTCCACTGACATCAAAGGACCCAGAATCCATTGTTCTACAAGTAATGGTTGAGCGCACCTGCCCCTGAATCGTGCTAGAGTCAGTGCTAACTGATTTTTCTGTCTCCGGTCGAAAAGAAAATCCCCAAAACATCAGAAAGTTGCCAAAATGTAACAGTGGACCGAGCATAGCAATTCTCACAATTGTTCTGCACTGCACCCAATTACTGTACACTGCACTCAATTGCAGGACACTGCACCCTATTGCTGTACACGGCAGCCAATTACTGTACACTGCAGTTAGTTGCTGTCCCCTGCACCCAATTAGTGCACACTGCACCCAATTACTGTACACTGCAGTCATTTGCTGTACACTGCTCCCAATTACTGTATACTGCATCCAGTTGTTGTACACTGCTCCCAGTTTTTGCGTACAGCGCCCAATTATTTTACACCGCACCCAATTACTGTGCATTGTAGCCAGTTGCTGTACACTGCAGCCAATTACAGTACACAGCAGCCAATTGCTGTACACTGCACCCAATTACTGTACACTGCACCCAATTGCTGTACACTGCATCCAGTTGTTGTACACTGCAGCCATTTGCTGTACATTGCACCCAATTTCTGTACACTGCATCCAGTTGTTGTACACTGCACCCAATTGCTGTACACTGCACCCAATTATTGTATACATCACAAAAATACATTCTCACTCATAACAATGCAGGGTTTGTAGCTGAGTTATCCTTCATGTAATTAAGGAACTCTTCCAGCCCAACAATATTAATTAAAGGCTTAAAAGCAAGTGGAGTGGCCAGTAATTAAATTGAATATAAAACACCCAAAGGATAATGAGCATTGTGTGAAAAAATGAGCTCGTAAATGGTGGTGTATCGGATACTTAGCGACACCGATGGCTGAGATGATGAATATCATCGTCATTAAACCTTCTCCTCCTCTGCTGCTCGTAAAGACCTTGTGCAAGAATTGGGCGCTCAGAGATGAGGATTCTTACAAAGCGGACCTCTGTTTGTTTTGTTTCTTGCTGGTAGGTGTCCCTCGTGAGGACAGGGTATTCCTTTAGCTCTGGTTTTAGTTTAACCCTTTCAGCGCTATGAGCAACTATAGTTGCCCAATGATGTAAGACGGGGGTCCCCAATCTTTCCCAGAAAGGGCTGGTACGGGTGCAGGCTTTCATTGCAACCAAGCAGCTAGACACCTGATGCTACTAATCAAGCTGATTAGCAAAGAGTCCAGGGGTTGATTAGTAGTATCAGCTGTGTAATCGCTTGGTTGCATTGAAAGCCTGCACCCACACTGGCCCTTTCTGGGAAAGATTGGGGACCCCTGATGTAAGATATCAAAATCAGATGCTGTTGAAAACCTATCATGTGGCAACCCTGGCGGGAGCTCTCTTAAACAAGTTGCCACATGATAGGTTTTCAACAGCTCAGGATAATTGCATTTTTAATTCCTTGAAAATATATTCAGCGCTCAAAGGGTTAAGGGTGCTCCACATGTATCCTCTAACCACAGCTAAAAACCCCATCTTCATACATGACAAACTCTGAGTGAACGTGTGATGCTGGAGCGCTGGTAAACAGGTGGTGGAGGAAGAGCTGATGGATAGTAAATTTCATCAGTGCAGCGAAATTCTTCCACTCTAATCTGTTCTTTTCACCTGGATTTGTTTGTCAGACTGTCTCTCCTGATGAGTGTGTGCTTAGTTCGCAGAATGAGCAACAGTTTATTGAAGCGGTGTGCATTAGGCTGACATTACACCAGTATAACCATGATATGACACCTGTGATGAATGTGAACGCATCTTAATGAACGCTTATGTCTGTTTTTATAAAATGTCATTCAGTCAATTATTCTATTTTTAATGTTAACTTAGCATCGATGTCTTTATTGTGACTCCTTGACAATAACCAAAAAGACGCAACCTGTCAGTGTCTTTAATCCTAATCCTCACCCTAACCCAAATGACACTCAGTGACAATAGTCATGAACATTCGTTAGGATTCCTTCAAGTTCATGACAGGTGTCATGTCTTGCTTATGAAGATGAGCACCTTATGCAGACCCCTTCAAACGAAGTGCAAACAATGAGTTCACGATTCAAAGAAACATGTTGAAAAGCTACATCTTTCCCCTGGACTTTTCTTCTGTGGGAATCAAGCAGGTAAAATCTGCATCACGGAGTGATTGTAACATTTGCTTTTTGCCGAGACGTATCATATCAGTAATGATAGAAACTGAACATTGGAAAGAACATAAGAGAGAGCAGTTTGCTGTTTCTCTCTCTCCCTTACAGTAGCTGGTGGACGGTTGGGAGGACAGGCAGTGACCCGCGGGCAGGTTTTTGATCTGCAGTGATGCGTGTCAGTGCCACTCTGACTTGTGAGGGGAGGGATAGTGACATTGCCAAAAAACTGCGATTAACCCCCCAGGCTGTCAGTGTGATCACCCTTCTCAGACCCGTGCTGTGTCTTTTGTGAACGGTGAGGTGAAAGCTTTCCCTGAAGCTGGGGCCGAGCTGACAGCCGGTAAAATATTCGCTGCTATTTTCTGTGCCCAGAAACCCAGATGACGGCAATGATCGTATCTCTTCTGCTCACAAAGTCGAGGAAGTGAGTAAGCACGGTATTCAAGCAGCACCTGGAGCGGAGATACGAAGGAAAGGCGTGAAGTTTTATATCGGTACACACAGGCAAAAGCTTTACTGCCATGGTGGTTTGCAGGCCTGTCATTCATTCACTTTCATTCATAGCTACACCAGTTAAGCAGAGAACATGGAAAGAGCCTACGATTTTAAATTTTTTTTTGCCCGATAATTCATGAAATTCAGTCCTGAGTGAGGACACTCCTTGCAAGTGTCGGGTAGGCTTCTTAATATCAGCGTTGGCCCCTGATGTAGGCTGTCTGCTGGATGAGTGACGGCAAGAGAGACATAATTAACCTCCTAATCTCCGCAAGTGTTTGGATGGTCAAGAGTCCTCTTGTTTTGTTCCCTCAGAGCTTACGGAGTTCATATGAGTCCCTATTGGGTGAAATTCTCTCAGTCCAGTTTACTTTGCCAGTGTCTGTTTAACACTGTACCTTCACTGCACAACTTGCTAGTTGTTCTCTAGTAGACGCCAGCTCTCCTCTGCAGTTCTGTGTGGTCTGTGTGCCCCACTCTGAGAGTATCAGAGAAAAGCGCATGCTTTCTGTGCCAGAAATCAAGCAGGCCGGCTGGACATTTGCAGACAATTGAATCACGCCTTGATGCGGCTGTGAGTGGTAAACCCCTCTGTGTTAGAAAGGTTATGTTGTAACAGTATATTTAAAACTCAAGATCAGTCTATTTATTCTTAGGCTGTGGCTATATTGAGGGGTGCTCTTTTTGGATGAAACGACACAGCAGCGTAACGCCAAAAGCAACACACTGATAATGGTTACCTTTTCGTCGCGGTACCGGCAGTGCGTTCATTCACCACGGTTTCCCCTGCAGGAGTGCACTGATAAGCTCCATTCACCAATATTGAGCATTCGCCCGTCTCTCGCCTCTCGTAAGGGCAGGGCGGGGATGTGCCACGTTTTGCTTGGCATGGCCGCCTGGGCGTCGCTGCCAGCCTAGATAATCGGCGGGCGAGCCCGACTGATGCCTCTCCAAACGGGACGCGGTGAGATCTGGCCGATCCGCGGCTAAGCGATTAACTAATCCCTCCCGAACGGGACGAGGGCACTGCCATGCCAAGCGGAGCAGAAGCTCGGAGAGGGAAAATAAACGCTCGTTGTGCCCGCATGTGTCCCTCGCGCGTTTCAAGACAAGGCGCGGCTCTGTTCCGCCCGGAGACAGTCCTGTGACGAGTCGAATCAGGTCAGGAGCGCTCTCGGGACAGAGCGAACTCATGAGTCACATGGATGTCCCGGCATCTTCAAACTCACGTCCGACTGCCTCCCTAATGCCATTTGCTGCCGCTACCTGAATCGCGACTCGTGTCTGTACCTCGTGCGTCACATGCCTCTTCAACTGCGAAGAGGGGGGAAGGGGTACTTCAATGTCTATTTGTGGACTTCCGAGAAACATAAAATTCAAGTTTTTCAAAAACAAATCTGTCGTATGATAGCTGTGTCAGCTGCAGTCAACCTGCTGTTCTTCACTTTATTTTTCTTTTTATTACTCTTCCTGTCTTCTGTTTCTACTTTGCATGCAAAGCATCAACAGATAATGAGCATAGTATAAAAAAACAAGCTTGTGAATGGGGACAGATTATTGGATGAGGAGATAAAATATTAAGGTATTTTTTATTATGCAAATGAAGATATTTCAGATTATAGTTGTCAATTAATTATATCGCAGGTAATTGTTGATAAGCTTTGCAGCTTCATCCTGAGGATATTGCAAAGGCTTTTTTTTGCCATTGTGTCTGTTCCTGACTGAAGGAATTAGCGTCTCAGGCGGTGTTTTTCAACTACGTTATTGTACTGCATTCATTCTGTTAGCTAGAAGATATTTGTGATTTTTGCACGATGCAAGATGTAACGCAATGTATTTGAAGTCAAATCTCTAATACGGGTATTGCTTAAATATTACGTCAGCTAAAAATTCACCCTAAAGCCATAGTATGCATGTGAGGATTCAGCTCCGCAAAACTGTCCTTTTATTTTTGCACAACTCCACTGGGTCTCCTCTTAGTGTCCTGGATTTAGCTGTAATCTCATGCAAATTTTTTTTCTCGCTGTAAATCAATGGGCATATTACGAAAAAGGGAACCGTGATGTTAGCAGGAGAGTAAAAGTACACCATGGCGAGGAATGTTAGACCAAAGCTTTACCCTGATAGCCTGGAGCTGGGGAGGAAGAACATGACTTTCAGACGTACGCTAGCTCTTGCTGACAATGTTACACCTCTGCTCTGTCGGAAAATAACAAGGTTGGGATTCGATAGAAAAAGGCTTTTTATCGCCAAAGGAAATGGGTTCCCTGAACAATATGTGATAGTACTGAGCCATTTCGAGCTGGGCCCAGGTCTGGAAATAGAGACTCTTCGCACTGACAGTAAATAACAGTCTCAAGCAGCCATATCTGCGACTGAATCAGCCTGGCTGCTAATCATTACATGCCGCAAAGCCAGTTCTGTCGATGGTTGTGTGTGCGCGGCGGTATGGGTGTAGGTTGTAGCGTATTTAGGAGATTGAAAAACAGACCTCCTGTTGCGGTCGGTAATAGCCCCTGCTGACCTCCACTGGAAAGTGGTTCTCTCCGAGAGGATGGCTTAATGGCTTCCCTGGCTTCACTCATTCAAAGCCGACAAGGCTAGCGGAGGCGTGAACAGTAAAGACTGCCATTGTTTGGTCTCATTAGCCCTCATGTGGTGCTAATTTCATCTGAATCATGCTGACATCATACCACGCAGGTGATCGACACCTCGCGCCCTTAAGAAAATGTGCAGTTTCTTTCTGGTGACTTCAACAGTTTATGTGCTCTGACTTGTTACTTGCGCTAACTTCTTGACCTCTTAAAGGAATCGGCAAGTGGTACAATATTCCACTGAAATGCAAAGAGCAGATTTTCTGCTTTCCAAAATGTACCATAATAATTTTTTTTTTTTACTATTTTTTCTCACTGAATAACTTGACTTGAAAAGGCGCTAAAGTTGGCCTTTGTGCAATTTCTATGCATACAACCATGCTATGGCGATAGCCAGTATGAAGAGTCTTTTACAGTTTCTGGTATGACATGTGTTGGACTCAATGTCAAATGGTGCAAATGCGGTGTCATAAAATAGATAAGACGTGCCTTTTTTTTTTTTTTTTTTTTTTACTTAACCGAACTTTACAAGTAGACCTGGGTTAGCATAACCACACAGCCACACTATGCGGCTTTTGGATGTGCAAATAAGACAAGTGATCCAAGCAGGGAGAATTGTAAGTCCATCAAACTGACCTTCAGCAGGTTAATTATGTCAGGACCTGTCATACTGAAACAATGGTAGAAGAACGTGGGCTGTGCTGAATTCAAACCTAATCATAATTTGCGGTTATGCTCAGAGCATCTGTCACCTCATTGTTATCGAGAGGTCCAGTATTTTAAATATGGCGACAGTCCTGCAACAAAACGGTGTGTACTGAAACCCGATGCTACCCCAACCAGGTTTATACAAGATTGTATGGAACAATGACATCACCAGTGTCAGTGTGTCACGGTAAGTAAAGGGAGTATGCCAAAGAAATAAGAAATTTATTGTTGGTCATTTTCAGAAACTCCAGGTCATATGCTGTCCAGCAGAGCATGGTTTCCAGTAACATTGGTTGTCTTTTCCTGTAACCTGGCCAGATTCTTGCAGCTTGTGTCACGTCCTGAGAAAGGCTTACTTATGTTTCCCTCTGTCTGGTTCCCATATTAAAATGACTCACTTTACACCTTGTGTTAAAATGCATCTTATATCCAGATATCATTTAGACATGATTTAACCTTAGTGCATTGACTTCAGGTATTAATATTTGTCTCCAGTTTCCGCATTGGGATCTGATGGAGATCTGATCGCTCTGTCTGGCTCAGATGTCGCATCATCCTCTCGTTTGTGCGGAGTTCAAAAAACAACATCTGGTAGTTGTTGTATGTGGATCAGGAACGCAATTACGTTCACGCTTGTGTTCAGTGTGGTCACAATGCATCCTTGATTACCTCCAGAGGCGGTTTAGTTGATCTGATCACAACCGTCCACGCAGCGTCTTGGAAGCATTTGATGAGTTTGTTTCCAAAATGCAATAAGTACTAAAATGACAGAAATGACAAAAAAAAAAAGCCCTGTGCTTTTTACACATGGTGCAAAAATCTGTTTTTAGGAATTCATACTGTAAGATGTATTTTTTCATGGTCAAAGTTTGTGTTTTTCTATAAAATGCAATAGGCGCCAACACAGAAAAAGCTGATTTTCTCAAAATGAGTAAAATGGATATATTGCATTTTGGAAACAAACTCTTCATTGTCACCTGTATTTTCATGCAGTCAAGCTCAGTCCGATTGTAATCCAGTCACACAGGATGCATTTTATTGCAGGGAGTAAAAGGGTTGTTTGAATGGTGTGCATCTTGCTGACTAGTTATTTGTAGGAATATCTGTGTACATATGAAGACCACAGTGGAAAAATGTCACATTTTCATGCTGTGGAGAAATGATGAATTAAAAATTCAAAATGATCTTAGAAACAAAGAACTGAAAAAATATGCAAAAAGTATAAAATATTATAATGATATATAATATTATATATTATTATAAATATATAACATATTAAATATACAAAAATGCAAAATTTGGACTGATTGTTTTTCCTGTGTGGTCTTCATATAAATGAGAGGGAATAGAGTGAATCTACAGTCTATGTTTGCCCCACAGCGCTGGAATGTGATCTTCCTTTAGACCGTCGATTACATTACTACAGTAATACACAGTCAGATATGCTGTTTGATGCCGGCTACTGGATCCAGGGGATTACCAGATCGCCTGCTTATGTACGTTCAGATGGAATTAGGCGAAGCAGACAGGTTGGATTTTACGCATACGACGAAACGACAGCCGTCGTTTGCGGCCATGGTCTGGCGTAAGCTTTTGCTAAAGCTCCCTCTCCCTCCCACACGATGTCCAGTCTGTCAGCTGTGTAACCTCTTTCTCAGCCCAACAGCCAGCCCTCGGGGGGAGACTTCACCAGTTTCGATGTGATCTCAGACGACTCGTAAACACTGCACAGACTGCGAGGAAGTCATAGTGGAGCAGCAGCACCGGTGCTGTAAAAGTCACACGCCTGGTGCCGAGGGAACTGCCACATAAGTGACGGGTTGTCGCATCAAAGGGAAGGGAGAGTGGGGACTTTATTCTGTCAGGACATGCTGGAAACTCAAGCGCAGACACCAGTACAGATCCCACAGTTTATTATACAGGCAGCGGTACAGAGAACGGAATCAGGAGGTGCGGTCAATCTGGCAGAGTTCGCTAAGCGGGCGGGCAGATGCAGCGCAGAGTCGGGATCTGGAGGCGTTGTCTGGTGGGTGGAGTTTGGTAACCGGGAAGGCAGATTTCAGCTCAGAATCATGTTCAATAGACGTAGTCGGAGACAGATGCAGGATCAGTTCAGGCAGGTCAGGAACCAACTAGAAAACTAATTTTACTTGGGAACAGAGAGAAAAATCTTAGGAGAACTACACAAACAGCAGACTTTGACGGTAAAGAGGCAAAGTGACGACTGCGCACTGACTAATGAAAACTAGGAACATGTACATGCTGACAAAATGGACTGACCTGAAACAGGTGTGGTGAAACACAGGAAAATCAGCAACTAGGCAGGGTGAAAGATGAGACAACATGAGGAAACGTTGGTAGAATAACAAGAAAAATTTTGGAACATAGGGGAAGAGATGCACATTAAAAAGGTAAATGAATACATTGTGGGAATGCAAATAAATGGAAACCAATCTCAGAAGGAAACAGGAGAAACAAGATATGGAACAGAAAACATTACAAAATCCTAACACTATTTATCACTGGTAAATGAAAAATCACAGTAATTATCTCCTCTCTTCAGTCGCAGTAGTTTTGGTCTGGTGGCAATTCTGGGTGCTATATGGCCTTTAGTGCTCAGTATTCAACGCAGAATTTTGAAATATTCATCGTCAATGTTCTGTCTGTATTCATTTATAATTTAAAATTTTAGATATGGAAGACTTTTCTCAAATCTCTATGGTACATTAAATTGCATTTACTTTGGCAGATGCTTTCATCCTGAGCAACGTACAGTAAGTGCATAGAATCAGGTCATTGAAACAGTTACACAACAGATCAGACAATGTAAAATCCGTATAAAGCATCAATCAGCTTAGTCATGAACGAGCTGTGATGACCTAACTTGGAGCAACTAAGAAAATAGCGGATACTAATCAGTGGAAGTACTGCAGAGGTTGGGCTAAATCCCCCTTTTGAGTCATCGTCTCCTCGGACTGCTGGGCTGCACCTCCTCACTGGCTGCATCCAGCTCTTGTTTATGTGTGTGTTCATTTACGCCTCCAAACCCAAACATTGGGCTTTGTGTAACATTCCCTGCAAGTAGCTGGAATGCTAACATTTCTTAGATGCCAGAGAAACTTTGCAATGGCTGCCTTAAAGATGGGACTCTTAAAAAGCTATCTGTGCATCGCAGCTGTTTCATAGCCGTTTCTGAGAAGGGGTCGCTTTGCGCTGCGGCGACTGGGCAGAAATCCACATCAGGAGAACTGAACCTTTCTGACCCACAAATTGGGGTTTAAGAAAAAAGCCTCATTTTCAACTCGCTGCTGAGGACGAAATGCTAGCTAAGATGCTGCTCTCAGACCCAATCGTTAAGTTGTGATCCGCGATTTCCTGTACAGAAGAGGAAAGGATAAAATTCTCAGGCCGCATATACTTTTAAACCCGACCTTTGCCTCCACCAAGAAGCAGTTCTGTGTGAAGACAGAGGCAGACAAGAAATGTGCGCGTGATCTTTGAGTGTGTACATATTGAAAACATGAGTGTAAATGTATGTGCAATTGAGGCAAAGTGCATTCTTGTCTTAGTCAGTGTGGGTGCATTGGTATATAAGTACTGTTGCGTAGAAACTGCATTGGTGTGTCAGCATGTATGTGTGCGTTTGTTAGGGAGAGCGAGTTTTTGCACGTGTATGTTGTCAAAAAACCGTTTTTCTCTGAGCTGTGGGGCTGATGGTTTTGTTGGGTTGTGGCACTGTTATGCTCGGCACTATACTACCCTGCGTGGTATTGGTGGAGGCCAGCGCTACAGAACACTGTACTTCATGTGTTGGACTGAGTTGTGTAATCGTCAACACATTATTGGCGCAAGAGCTTAGGGCCTGTTCTGCACATTTTAAGTCTGAATAACTACGCACAACTACACACAAAAAACGGTCACTTCCACTCTGTCTTTAAACTGCTTAAACAAATTGTGAGTAGCTTAAACTGAATTGAGCGCGGGAATATATGCCTTTATTCTCCTCGTCCAGCACTGCGAGGTGAATCCAGCATGTCTCGCGAGGATGACGCGGCTGTCCCAGAGCCGTTCAACGGCATGTCCCCATGAGGCTGCTGCAAAGAAGAAGAAAAAAACAAAAACGGGGGCGTAAGAGTCCCTGTCACTCGCAGTCACCCTATTCTAATGCTGTTAACGAGCGCTGCGGTCTGACAGAGGGAAACCGCTGAGTGCGGCGGCCTGTGCTTTCCGCGCAGACAGTGGTCGCCTAACTCCCAGGCTCCTGAGGTCGGCGTGTCTGCCGAGTCGGGCTGTCGCTTCTTTTCTGCGTTCGACGGGACATGAGCCGTTGCAGAGCGACATCCTCGCTTTGTTCGTTTTTGACTTCTCTCTCATGGTAAAAAAATAAAAACGAAGCATTTTCCTTCCCTCAGATTCCCTTATTGTTTTTTTTTTTACTACAGTTCTCCCGAACGGAGGCTTCTTTGCTGGGAAAAGCCAATAAGGTGACGGATAGGCTGTCAGACAGATATGAAAACATGTGGCAGGTGTAGAGAACAGCGGGTGCAATCATATCCTGGAGAACGGCAGAGGAAATAAAGGTTGTCGTGGAAACGTGGTCTTATTGATTAAGTGGTCATCTCTGTGGATGTGTATCCCGGTGGAAGCCGAGAGTGGTTTTTCTGGATTATTTCTCAAGGACGAAAAGAAAGCATTAAGCCCTTCTATTCGAGATGCTTTTTCCCGCATTCCTGCTACTCCCGACGGAACGCGTGCTGAGGCGCTTTGCCAAGATTCGTTTTGGAAATGTCACCGGGACCACGACAAATATCCAGACAACATTAACCCAGTTTAGCTCATTCTGAGGACCGAGGTTCCATTTCCGCATCATTTTGCATTTCAATGAAGAAGGAAATGGTTCCTTATTAGATCTTCCTTAATGACAATGGTGTCAAATTAATCAGTTAGAATGGGACAGTACATATTTGTAATAATCTGAGCTGGGGATAATTCACTGGATTTGTCTAACAAACGCTGTAAATTGCATGTTAAACTGGAATCCCTTTTGAATCTGCTGCTATGCGGGGGGATTGAAGGCAACAGCCAAATTACAGATTTACTATTACAACAAGTAAATCTAATGGAAGCTTGGCTCAGATTATAATCCTCTGTGAATGACCCAGAATGCTTGTGGCTGAGTAACTACATACAGCATCTCTTACACTGGTGTTGAATATTGTTGATTCAGAGAGTGGGTCGGGAATTTTCTTACACATGAATCATTCTGAGAGGGGATGTGGTGCAGGGAACAGCATCTGCAACTGGTTTTCAAACCAGCCTCCTCTGGACGTTTGATCCAGGTTTTATGAATCTATTCAGGTTTGAGCTTCATTTTTTTACACCTCCTCGCATCCTATTCATTTTGTTTTCATGTGATTTATTCTGATTAAATTAGCCTTAATAATAAGGATTCAGAGTGCAGTCATCATCATATTATAATGTGGGGAATCTCAATTTGTGTGCATGTTTAGGTATGTGAGAGTGCCCTTCGCATATCTCGAATGTTGTTGTTCTGATCAACTTCGAACTTGGCTGTTATATTGCTGAGGACCCGAAGAAGCGCACTATTGAGTTTGAAGTTGTTAGGCTGAGCGGTTCTCGAAAAATCAAGAAAGCTGCAAGCACCAATACCCCTGAAGTGGCAATTGAACGCGCACTGCACTGGTATTGTAAAATCAAGAAATTAAAACTTAGTGCAGACGGTTATCTTTATTATCCCCGAGGGGCTATTTGATTTACAGACAGCAGTCACCACATAACCTTCACAAACAACAATAAATATAAACAATTAAACACAAGAATCACATAAAGTTATTTCAAAGGCCAATGGCAACAGAAACAAATGAACAAACAAATGAATTGAAGGACTGGCGATGAACATGATGCTCCGAGTGATTCCAGTGCCTTCTCTCTGTCCCCATCTCTCACTCTCTGCTGTCTCACCCTTTCAGAAACTGGTGAATGCTGCAGTATAACACTGTTCTGCTTTCAACAGCTCAAATACCAGTCCAGTGCTTTAAGTTTACTCTCATCATATACGTAAGAAACTTGCAGCTGCTTATGTCAAATCTTCTCCGGAACACGATCTGCTGCACTCCACTCTTCCTTAGCGATGAACCCTTCTCCACCTCCTCCTCGAGACCTCCGCTCACGTCTGCTTCATGCCCACCCACCCGATCCCCGAGCCCCTCTCTCAGTCCTGGAGAAGGGGGCATGCCCAATCCCGAATCCCAAACAGATGTTCTTCTCACACTTGTTTTAGTCATGCTCCAGCCTGGTATGAGTGTACCCTTTCAGCCGCTAAAGCAGGAATAATGGTGCTTTGTAAGGGAGTGTTCTCACACACAGACTCTGGCAGGCTGGAGGGACACTGCAGGCTAAGCTGACTGAGATGGTGCATGAGAGCCGGACTCTTTCCCATACCCTCTTAATGATGTATTGTCCCGGGAAGTGAGCACACACTCACACACGGTGCCAGTAGCTCTGACAGGGGGTAAGAGGGAGTATTATGCGCATGGCGTCGGTGGAGTTGTCTATGAATGTTCAAAGTGACTGATTGGGGCATGAGAGGAATGCTATTCCCTCCAGACATTGACTCTCTATCTGAAGCTCTCCTCTGCAGTGCTGCTCTATCTGAAGCTTTACTCTCCAGTAGTGCTATTTCTGAAGCAGTGGTAGCTGGTGAACTGGCGATAACGCATACCGATTACGACTCCGGACTTCTCACGCTTTTCTTTATTCAGGGATTGGAAGCAATGCATATGTTTCATGATTGTTTAAATGAAATAAGATCATTTGAAACGTCTTCATGCAATTCCATTGCTTCCAACCCCTCCAGTGCACAAGGACTTCAATTCCGCGCGAGAATCTCTTACATACGCGTTGATTGAATTGCTGACTACAGCAGAGGAACGTAAATATGCCACTTAAACTCACACCGAATGCGTAAGAGTTCACAGGTATGCGTTATAAATGAAAACTGGCCACACCTGATAATATTGAGAGTTTTCGGAGTTTCTGTAATGGTAATTTAAATGAATGATTGAAAACAGGTCGTGACCAATCATTAATTTTAAGGGATTGTTTTGAGCCTCCCATATCGCCAGTTCACCAGCCGCCTCTGTTCTGAAGCTCCTCTCTCCAGTGCTGCTCTACCTTAAGCTCTTCTCTCCAGTGCTGCTATCTCTGAAGCTCTTCCCTCTAGTGCTGCTCTATCTGAAGCTCTTCTCTCCAGTGCTGCTATTTCTGAAGCTCTTCTCTCCAGTGCTGCTATTTCTGAAGCTCTTCTCTCCAGTGCTGCTATTTCTGAAGCTCTTCTCTCCAGTGCTGCTATTTCTGAAGCTCTTCTCTTCAGTGCTGCTCTACCTTAAGCTCTTCTCTCCAGCGCTGTTCTATCTGAAGCTCTCCTCTCAAGTGCTGCTCCATCTGAAGCTTTACTCTCCAGTGCTGCTATTTCTGAAGCTCTTTTCTCCAGTGCTGGTCTATCTGAAGCTCTTATCTCTTGTGCTGCTCTATCTGAAGCTGGTCTCTCCAGTACTGCTCTACCTGAAGCTCTTCTCTCCAGGGCTGCTCAATCTTAAATCTTCTCTCCAGTGCTACTCTATATGAAGCTCTTCTCTCCAGTGCTGCTCTATCTGAAGCTCTTATCTCTTGTGCTGCTCTATCTGAAGCTGGTCTCTCCAGTGCTGCTCTACCTGAAGCTCTTCTCTCCAGGGCTGCTCTATCTGAAGTTCTTCTCTCCAGTGCTGCTCTATCTTAACTCTTCTCTCCAGTACAGCTCTATCTGAAGCTCTTCTGTCCTGTGCTACTCTATATGAAGCTCTTCTCTCCAGTGCAGCTCAATCTGAAGCTCTTCTCTCCAGTGCCGCTATTTCTGAAGCTCTTCTCTCCAGTGCTGCTCTATCTGAAGTTCTTCTCTCCAGTGCTACTCTATATGAAGCTCTTCTCTCCAGTGCAGTTTATCTGAAGCTCTTCTTTCCTGTGGGGCTCTATATGAAGCTCTTCTCTCCAGTGCCGCTATTTCTGAAGCTCTTCTCTCCAGTGCTGCTATTTCTGAAGCTCTTCTCTCCAGTGCTGCTCTATCTGAAGTTCTTCTCTCCAGTGCTACTCTATATGAAGCTCTCTCCAGTGCAGTTTTATCTGAAGCTCTTCTCTCCTGTGGGGCTCTATATGAAGCCCTTCTCTCCAGTGCTGCACCGCCATAAGCTTTTCTTTGTCAGGACTGCTCTCTCTAGAGCCGTACTCACCAGAGCTGCTCTTACTAGGGATTCACTTTTCCGAGCTTCTCAAAACCTGATCGCTCCTCTCATAGCTCTGCCTCTGAAGGAAGGGCTGCTGCAGCCACGTCATGCTCCACCGCTGACAGAAAGAAGAGTGCACTGGGCAGGCTAGATTGCTTTACACGTGCACTCTGACTTTTATGACCTCTTAAAGACCAGCTGGAATGTCACGCTCGGTGAGATTGGCAGTTGGATGCCAGCTCTGGGCTCTCTTCCTCTGGCTCCGCCAGCCCACTTCCCCCAGCCCTGAAAAAGGGAAGGCCTAAAGTGGCGTACTTATTCTGAGGAGGAGCAGAACTAGCCGAGGGCCCTCAGTCTCTCTGTTTACACCTCTCACTCATACCTTCCAACCCAAGCTCCTTACCATAGTCACTTTCACCCTTCAAAGCATAAAACCCTCTCAAGTGACCATTCTAATGTTGAGGTAACAAGCACTGCCACTATGGTGTGGACTTCAATTTTGGAAAAAAAGAAACACTCCAAAACATTCACTTCAAGGAGTTAACCGCTTAAACTCTGATTTTGCTTGAATTTTCCATTAAGTCGCTTCAAAGTTAGAAAAAAGCATTTTGCCCATATTGTTGGACAATGTCACATACATATTCTGTACCTGCTGGTTGCAGCACTTTACTAATGCTTCATCACACTTACATTGAGTGAAATGTTAAGACTTTGGATGCCATGTTTCTATGGCCTCATTACGTCAAATGGAAAATATCTAGATCTTGTGCATCATTTTATGCACATTCTCCTGTAATTCAGTGATTTGGGAGCGTTAGAAAGCTTGAGTTCTCCGTTAGAATTTAAAACAGGCCCAAAGCGTGAATACAGCAGCTGCATTTGACGAACCCACATTTGTGATCAGACAGTTGAAGAGGTTTATGGCACAATGGAAACTGGTCTTCTCAGCCCTTCAGTTACTCCTCCACAATGATCTCAGCCACATGAGCCCCAGTGCTGAGTTGAGCTGCAGTTTAGTCAGAAAGCCCCAGGAGGGATTCAAACCCAAGACCTCCTTGCTGTGGGGGGACCTCTGAGCCTCCCGCCAAGGCTACTGAATGTGATTGTTTTTAACCTGCCGGAGCTGCAAAGTTTGTTTTTCAGGTACATTAGTATCAAAAACACACTGGAAGCAGAGCCGGTCCTCAGTCAAGAAACACCATAAATCATCAATGTTTTAGGCATTTTAAAAAAGCAGGCTAATCTTTCCTGGTATGGAGTAGTGTCAACACGTTATACTAAATTGGTTGTAAAGTGATGGCAAACCAAAATCAGTGATTAATTCATAATATGTTCATTTACATATGATATTGAGGGCTTGAGAGACTTTTTACGGGGCACCACTGAATTTTTTTGTGCAATATATATATTTTTATCCCATGACATAACTCCTCCCTTAGTTTGAAAGGAACAAAACGCGTCTGGAGCTGCTGTGAAGTCCTCTTTGAGTTTGAGTCAAAACGTGTTTCCTATTGGGAGGATTTGTCCCAGTAAGATGTAGAGATATTGATTGGTCTGCATGCATTTTTCCTTGTCCCTACTCCAATATTCTTTTTTATCCCTCTCTCAATCTCCTTTCTCACTGTACCCATCTGTCAATGCTAACACTGGCTTGCTCAGTTGTCCTGGTTTGCATTGTCCAACATGCAGAGTTAAGGCTACATTTGTTTTGTACAGGGTGGAACATTTTAGAATCCCGGCGGATAACATTGTAGGGTGAGATGGGTTGATTTCCCGAGAGGCCATGACTCCTCTGGTCAGACAAGTACACAGCAGTTTAATTGCATTAAGGTGAATTTACAATCAGAAGGGGAATGGATAATATGGTTTGCAAACAAACTTGGCTATGTCAGAGTCTTGCGAAATGTGCTACATTTGTCTTATTCAAGGCTAATGCTTGAAAAAGGTCTCGTTGATGGAGATAAATTCTAGCTGCCAGATGGGCTCTTTTCATTGTATTTGCACTGAATGCAATAGCAGACAGTGCTGTGCTGTTGTACTTTAGGTTTCATTTGGTTGCTTACACTGGCTTGTAAAGTAAAATATGTACAAGTCATACCATTTTGTAACACTTTTCTCAGAACACGAAGAAGTGAAATGTCTCTTCTTTTGTTTGGTTCAGACTGCTCTGAATTGGTTGCGAACTCATATGGCTGACTGACCCTGATTCCAGAGGCTTGTCTGTCTCCCATTGTTTACTGTCTATCTATGCTTGGTTTGTTTACTGTGGTCGGGCTGAAGGGAGGGGGGCTAAGGAGTGGGAATTCAGACCAGTCCTCCTCAGTCCTGGGCAGGGGTGTCGTGGTCCCTGGAGAAGTGGATGTATTCTGTTATGCAGATGGGCAAATCACTAAGGGGAAAGTGGGTATATGCTCCTGTGTATTTCAGTGGCTGTTTTGGCTGATGGGTGATTATACTGTAAATTTACCGAAGAAGAAGCAGCTGGTATGAGCCATATACTACCTGTATATACTTTCCACTGTACCATTGGTCCTGAGTGTGGTGCTGACTGACTTTATTAACAGACTTTGAGATGTATTTTAATGTACTTGCATACTTTTTTACATTTTGGGGTATGTCGTAGGCAGAACCCTGTATGATTTTTGCGGTTATTGTAGGTTTTTCAAACCTCTTTACCACCTCTTTTATGCTGCAGTTTCCGGATGCTTTTAAAGCAGCACATGTCCTGTAGTTTGGGCCTGCTTAATTTGTGATTCATTCCTTAAAATTTGAATAAGAGCTACAAAATGGTGTCCTGAAATCCCATGTCACAGTTAAGTGCACTGCACGCTTCATTCCATTTACTCGCTGCTCTTACTCAGCCCGCGAAGTTCACGTCTCATGAAGAATTTATTCGGGTTCCTGGAGCGTGAGTGAAATCAGGCCACGAGTCTGCGACAGAGGGTTCACTTCAGGCCAAGATATAGGTAGAGCCCGACCAGTATCTACGCAGGGCAGTTAGTGTGTCGGACTGTCTGTTTGTGTGATAAGTGCTGTGCTCCAGCACTGTCGGACTCCATCTCAAACCCAAGCTCGTAAGACTGCGCTTATCACACGAGGTTAGTCATCATCTACGCTCGCTTACAGAGGAGGGTTTGGGTGGTGTGACGTGGAGTACGTGTTATCACCTGGCCAGGACGTCCCGCCGTTTGAACAGACCTCCGCTTTGTCGCTTAAGGCGGGGGGTTTTCGCCTTTGGTTATCACACCTTTCTGTCGATACCTGGTCTCATGCTGTGCATCAGCTCTGGGTGTTATTGCTGTGAAAAAGGCAGCCAGGTCTTTTTTGCCCAGTTCTCGTGGCAGCTGAGAAGTCACTCTGATGAAGCCAGTCAGCTGAGGGGCTGTGACTCAGAGGAGGCCCTGTAGCGCCTTTCATTACCACACTTTACCTCTCGGTTTCTCACACCAGAGCTTTGTCAGGAGGGTTTGCACCTCTTAACCTGAGAGGCCTGGTCTGTGTGCAGCCTGTGGCAGTAGGACAGCTCTCCTGTGATCTGGAAAAACCTAGTACGTGTGTCACTTTTGATAGAAACTGAGTTTAACCTTCATTTGCAGTAATTAAGAGTGGTGAAAATCTTAGAACACTATCTATTAGTGCTATTTGAACTTTCAAAATGAAGTTTCTATCATATTTTTTTCTGTTAGGAAAAGTCCAGAACCTAAAATTTTTGTTCAATTGCAAGATCTTTGCCACTGATAAACTTAATAGGTTTTTCCAGATCACAGGAGACCTGTACACCTTTTTCCGCTTGTAGTTAGTCTGAAGTCAGATTAAATGGGCTTAGCATATCCTTTCTTTAAAAAAATCACACATAGACAGGTGTATATAATTAAAGTAAAAACGAACATGAACAGTGCGAATAAGGTATTCGGTGTCCACAAGGAGCCACATCAGCTTCAGTATGTCTTGGCATGGAGTCTACAAGGGCAAAACCTTACTAGAAGTATGGAGGACCTGTCTTTCAGCAGACATTGCCTCATTTGGTGCTTTGCTTTGGTCGCTCCTGAATTCCCCATATGAGTTCAGTTTGAGATCTGGTGAGTGTGAAGGAGGTGGCCTGTGCTTAGGATTATGTTCATAATTATAATGCCATTCAGTGACCCCTTGAGCCTGTGGGGTTGGGCCGTTTTCATCCTGCAGGGAACGACTCCCATCACGGTAGGAATGCTTCGTTATGGGATAGCAAGGTGATCACGCAGAATAGCACAGCGTTGATTAACTGTGACCCTTTCGCCTTTGAGCGGACGAGTGGATGCAAATCAGGCCAGGAAAATGAACAGAAACATCTGGTTTTGTCATGTTTGTCCACATCTTTATTCGGATGTTTTCCATTAATTTGTCACCTGCCTTTATATATGTACGCGTGTCTGTTGGTGAATGTGTGTTTGTGCATTCCTGTCTGTGCTCAATTGTGTCAGGAGATATAGTGGCCTATATTACATATGGAATGCATAAACAGTTATTCTGTTATTATATCCTTTTACAGTATTTCTAATATTATCCTCGTGCATCTGTGTGCGGCTCCTGGGCGCAGGTAGGGAGGGGAAAGCATTCGCTCTCGTCCCTGGAGATAAATTGGCTCTGGAGGAATGTAAACATGTGAGCCAAACAAACTGCAGGGTGCGGCAGCGTGCTCACGGGATGACAGGGCCCAGGAAGGAGAGAGAGGGAGCGTAAAAGGAGAGAGAGAGAGAGAGCACTAAAGTGAAAGAGATACATTAAGACTGCAGTGGAGAGAGCGACAAACAGAAAGGCAGTTAAGGAGAGAGGAAGAGAAAAACATAAAAACATTGAAGGAGAGAGAGTCAGAAATAACACGACAGAGAAAGTGTTTAAGACTGAAGGAGAGACAGATGGAGAGAGCGTGTTTGCCCAGACCGGCTGCTGGACACTGTGACTCCTTCAGGCTGGTGCTGACTCCAGAACCCGGCAATCCCTGTTTAGCTCGGGGTTTAGCTCGTCTATAAATATACGGGCGGTGGCTGGCCAGGGTGAAGAGGGGATAGCCTTTGCTGGCGGTTCCCACACAGAACGAAGGCAGAGTGTTGATGGCGCTAACAGTGTTAGCCTTTGCGCCTTGGAACTTTGACGAGGCTCGCAGCTGAGGAGAGGGGAGACCACTCACAACATTTCTGTCATTCCCCTACAGCTGGGACGGACGCACAGCTCAGAGCATGATGTGTTTTATCTGGGGGCTTCCGGGATAAAGTAGGGTAGCGCTGCTGCACCTCATGACCAAGCAGAACGAAACTGCGGAGAATCAGTAAATGAGTGTGGATAATGGAACCAAGCCCTGCCCTGAATCTCACCGCCCTTCGGCCTGAAAGAGAGAGAGGACTTCTTTTCAATCCAAGCTGACCTTTTATTGGTTTCTTTTGACTGGTCATGAGAATTTTAAAATGTTTCTGAAGAGTTTACCAGCAGAAATTTACATATCCGCTTGTACGCTTCCTGTGCTTATTTATATAGCTCTGTCACTGATAAAGATTGCTTTTTCTGTTTCTCTTACACCTGAACAGAGTAGTGCTGTTGAAAAGGGAGTCAAATACCAAATAACCCAAATCATAACTGTTCTTTCCAAAAAGTTTTAAACATGTTGGTACACCATAACTAACCAGACCTTACTGGATTATCCCTAAAAGTCCCTCAGATGTTTTAAAAGAGAACCATTTTATAAGCAAACAATCACCCAGCTAAGACAGGTCTTGTAACATTTCAAGTCTGGAAGATAATGTGACGTCATAGAAAGAGGCCAAACTGAGACATTTTAATGACCCACGATGCCCCTTGTTAGCCAGGCTGGGGCGGGTTTGGTGTCTGAAGTTTTTTTTTTTTTTTGACGCTGTGTATGGTCATGTACGGAACGTCCGCAGCTATAACACTGTCCAGATTGGCTGTAATTCCCCCATCATTGTCTAACTGCTGTCGGACTCTCACTCCTCATAATGGGCCCTGTAGGGCAGCTGTTGACTCAGCTGATCGCCTGTTACAAGAAACATAACCACCTTCAGATGGGAGGGTGGAGGTCTGTTCTTTCTCCATTCTGAGAAAATCCTCCCTTTACTTCCCTTTACGTATTGAGGGCATTTCAGTTTTCAAGACAGATGAAAGGGTCACCCAGAGTGGGCTTGTCTGGCATTGGCAAATTATCTTTGTCTCGGTATTTAGTAGGCTGATTCGGCGATTTTTTTTTTTTTTTTTTTTTTTTTTGTGTGTGTCCTGTACGCTTGACTGCATCTTCATGGTCTGAGTTAAGACCGATCTGTGTATTTTGACTTCAATTTATTTTGACTGTATTAAGTATTGCATACGTTTGATGACTGATGGTAAGTAAATAACCACACTGTGGAAGGGAGTTAGTCAGCACTAAAAGCAACGTACTTGCACAGGCCATGAATTGACTGCATTGGATTTGCTGTAAAAGTGGCTGAGTGGATGGAATTGGCTCGTTTTGATCATATGGCCACGCCCCAAACCACCCGCCCCCCTCCCCGCTTATTCGTGTTCATTTTTTATTGGTGGTGTCCTGCCTTGTTTGTGGGTGTAGGGCAGGGCGGGGATGCACTGGGAATATATTACAGCAGCAATCACTCTGCCGCCACGTGGACCTCAGTAAATCCTGGGCACTCAGATATATTAAACCCCAAGTGCTACACACCAGCGTATTTCACTGGCAGGTAGATGCTCGTTTACTGAAGCTCATCTCCATCGGCGTCCCCTTTAGCTGCTCCAGCTCTTCGTGTGAAAATGGCCTCTAGGATGTGGCTTATTAAGGGCTGTTGAAATCTGAAGAATTCGATATTATAATGGGAGTAGTTGCCTTGAGGTGTGACAGGGAAGGCTGTTTCCTGCTAATGTGTCGTAAGCTAACGGGGGGAATGAAAATGCTAGAAGGTAACCAGCGAAGTTCCAGTACACAGAGTAAACTTTTCTGGATTTGTTGTGGCATCTGAAATCTCAATGCTCACTGGACCCAGTGATGGACTAATTACTGACTATAGGGGTGTGGCAAAGCAAAGTGATGCGAGCAGGTGACTCACTGTACTGAGGGATTTACCCTGCTGTGACCTCCACGTCACATCAGCTAATTGAAATTACGCAGGCGAGATGTTCGGGAACTCGTGCCATCTCCCTCATGGGCTGGCATTTCCCACCAACCCGCGATTATACATTGTGACATCAGGAATATCAAGCCACAGAGGCCGTATGGCTTAGTCATTCACTTTAAAAGAGTGCCGGATTTTCTTATTGCCTGGCACTGCTGTCTCTCCGTATAAGGAAAGCCCTCCCAGAAATCCTGCATAATTCATTGGTCCAGAGTGGCGATTGGCAGCATGAAATATGCATAGTGGTCCCAGCAGTGACAAGGCATCTTGTTTTGGAGTGGGTTAGCGTAAGCTGATGGCTGCCACAGAGATTTTTCCATGGGAGTTAGACTCCGCTGACTGGCCTCAACCATAAAATGTGAGGATTACGTATTAGCATCAAGTGTGTCAGAGCTACAAAGTGGCTTTGGCCTGTCGTGAAGTGGTTATGTATTGTTACAAGTGTGCTCCCTCCTCACGTTTCAATGGAAAAGATACCTCAGAAAGTTAGAGCTTTGAACACTTATGCTCTCTGAAGGTAAGATGAGGTTACAGACAGTAAGTGTACCCACCTGTGACAAGTGTTTGCTGCTGTTAATTAGAATTAGCGTAGTTACCACTTTTAGCTCACATTTTCCTGTTTTAAGGTAATGCCCATATTAAGTATTCAATTGAAGTTGTATCAAAGAGCTCACTGTATAACAATAGCCAATTTAGAGGTAGCTGCATTAGCCGAAATGTACTTTTGGACATAATTACCATTGATTATATAGTTCACTGTGTGATTACATTTGTACATTTGGGAGTTTCAGTTTGGCCTTGTTACTGCTGCAAGCCTTATGTAGGTTTTGTGATTCAGAAGACCTGGAGAGATGAAGTCAGAAAGAACTCTGCCATTGGTCCCTTGTGTGAGGCCCTCAACCCCAAAACCGCTCCAGGCGATATCCTATCCCGCAAAAGACACAACGGGATGTAGTCTTCAAATTTAGCCAAAACAAGGCACCTCAGAAAGACATTTTTTTTTCGATATCGGACATTGCCACCGCAGGCTCGTTCGCAATATATTGAGAAAATAGTGCAAACGCTGCCTTCTAAGGTAGCTGACTCCGTACTGGGACGCAGCCAGTGTCAACCTGTTCTCAGGAGGGAGGCTCCCCCCTGCACCACTGCACAGACAGTAACGGATCACATCCTCCTCTCGGTCCTGTCACCGGTTTAAAGGTGTACGGGGGAGAGAGTAAGTGGCGGATGAAAGGAAAGTGCAACGCCAGCGTTTTGCCCTGGTCTGAAGGCTCGGCTCCTTCGGAAAATTGAATCAGTGTCTTCTGCAGTTTGGGCTCAGCATCACCCCACAGCTTCAAAATTTTGATTGATTCTTACATTTTGTCCCCTATTCCCTCTTCCCATCACGCCCTATTTGTTTAGTTGTCAAGGTCTGTCTGACCTGAGGCATAACTCTAAAGCCACGGTTTAACCTGATTTATTTGTGTCGGTCTTCATTCTCGTTATTCCCCTCAGACCGCTACGTCATATCTTCCCTCCCTTCAGTCGTATTCTTCTCGTTGTATCTCTCGTAACCCCTGTCTTACTTATCTTCATTCTGAATCTCCCCCTTGCGTGTGTATATGTGTGTGTCTGTGCACTTATTTCTTAAAGCCAGGGGCATGTTATTTGTAGAGCGGGTTTGAAAGTTGTGGGTGGTGTAATATCTGAGCGCACTAATACCTGGAGTTAATTTAAGATATGGTTAAGACAAGAAAAGGAGGTCAAATTTTTCCCTTAATCCCCTATTCTTGGCGAAGCAGCGTAGCGATGTCTATTTCCGAGCAAGAGCTGTGTCTTCACTCAGTCTTGCACCAGGGATCTCGTCTTATTAGAGCCTGTCACGGCCCATCAGCGGGAGGAGGATATTAATCCCGGAGTCGAAGTAGCGATTAGCGTCAGATATCGTCAAACGCAAAGTAAACACAGGCTGCTGATGCGCGTGGTTTAGGGGGCGGTGGGAAGGAGGGGGGGAGATTTGCTGGCGTTCGTTTTTGAACCGAAGCATCTCTCCTGGAGCGCTGTTGCGTAACAGTGTGCGTGTTACATCCCAGCGGAGTGTGGGAGCAGGCGGCGGATGCTGCTCTCTCAGGGGGAGTGCCCCTGGGACCCTCTTTAAACCTGTTCCACTCTCTTCTCTGAAGCTGATGCAAGAGCCTCAAACATACCAGGACTACAGAACAATGTGCTTATGGGAAAGGCTCTTTACCAGAGCGAGTATAATCTGGTGTGTAGGCAGTGGGTACTTTTCTTTACCCTGGGGATATAACTGAGAACCTGGATATTACCTTTTATCTGGGTGAATTTATCATTTACAAGAGTGGGTGTGGACCGTCATTGTCTGTTACCATGGTATGGTTTGATTTTTGGTGATTACGTCGGTCACACCAGTACCCTTCTCTCTCTCTCTCTCCCTCTCTCTCTCTCACTCCGGAATTAGTGAGGGATTTGGCCCAGGCCTGCATTATACACACTGAGGGAACGTGGGGCTGCAATGGCAGTACTCTGATCCCTTCTCTCCAGTTCAGCTAAATGAAGCTAGTTGGTCACAAGTCTCATCAGGCAATGTTTGTGGTTCAAAAATATTTGTGTGTGTACTCAGGAGTGTGCCTGGATTTATGTTTATGTGTACAGTACGTGTACTGAACGTGCGGTGTGTGTTTGAATTTGGATATATGTATACTGGTTGTGCCCGAGTGCGTGCAGATGTGTGTGTAGGTGTATGCGTATATGTGCTTAAATTTAATAAGCACTCAGTTCTTTAATATAATGATGCAGCAGCACAAAGACTGTGCGGCGGCAAACCTCCAGCCTGAGCGATTACTCACTGCCTTTCTGACCGCTAACTGATAAACGCTAAACAGAAAAGCGACAGCAGCGAGGAAGAGGCGAGTGTGACAGTGACAGCATAGGTAAGATAGACACCGACCGGGGAGACAAAAGACACAGAGAGAGAAGAAGAAGACAGACAGGTGTAGATGAGACAGTCGGTGAGCATAGAGGGAAGAGCACAGGGATGTGTGCAGGTTCAGAACTGGACCTGCGCCTAGACTCACTCAGTATCGGCTCTTAGGCAGAAGCACCGCAATCGCACTCCTCCGCAACTTACCCTGAGCTGATGTAGCAGGTAACCAGCCGTGTACAGGCGTGTAATTGCGTTTGTGGGAAATGAAAGTCACCGTGAGTGAAACAGGCCTCCCAGAAGATGAAATAATAAAGGTAATAAGACTGTGGACAGCCCCTCTCTGGTCCTGAGCACCCGAGGTGGCGGGGTGATGTACTGCCCACTTACGTCCTGTCGCTGAGCCTGGCTCCTGGCTCCCAGGTCATGGCAGATTTAAGGGCTGTGGGACTGTGGTGAGAGTCCGGCGTGTCCGAGTCGAACAGGGGCGGGACAGGGAGGGGGCCACGGGCAGTGCTTTATGTGACTGTAATAAGATGTTGCCGCTGACGAGTTAATGTGAAAGACCGGGGATTTATCTGAGATTGCCTGTTCTGGATGTTTGTGTGTGTGTGGGTGTGTGTGTGTGTGTGTGTGCGTGCGCGATTGTATATAACCATCCATCTGTGTGACTAAATGCTTGCCCCAATCTGGGTTAGCCTGTTTCGTATCTATCAATTTATGTGTGTTGCGTCCGTCTTCCTTTTTTAG